>JAYESD010000005.1:53428441-54028441 GCA_036927565.1 Tuctoria greenei | reverse complement strand
AAGAAGTTCGGACTAGTCCATCACATATCGGACTAGTCTGGCGTGGTGAAACCATTAATGGATTGAGGACAAGTCCGTACTTGGGGTACTTTTCCGATTTTGGTCAGAGAGGTTATCGGACTAGTCCAGATGATATCGGACTAGTCCGGTGTCATGGAATTTTGAGGGTCTAAGGACAAGTTTGAAATTGGGGGGACTTGTCCGATGTTGGTCAGTGGGAATTTCGGACTAGTCTGTGGAATATCGTACTTGTCCGATATTGATCAGAAGGATTATCGGACTAGTTCGGACTTTATCGGACCAATCCGTTGCAGACAAGTCTGCATCCTGGACAGAGAGCATATCGGACTAGTCCATGGAATATCGGACTAGTCCGGACCTGTGTAAACTTTTGCAGTGAGAGTGTTTTCTTTTTCTTGAGCTCTTGGGGTGTCTTTCTCCAACACACTCCACACACAAAGAGTATTCTAATAATCTATTGAGCTCTTTTCAACTTGATTTCTCACTCTCCTTTCTTTTTTCGCTTTCTTCATACTTTCATGAAAACATGCGCTCATCTCAACAATTTGGTTAGGATCTCATTTGTTTGTCATAAATCAACCAAAACCCACAAGGGATGCCTAGATGCACTTTCAGTTTCCTTTAATGCAATCAATGCATTCTTCTGAATCTGAAAAGTCTAAGTGAGGTATAATCGATTGAGATACTAAGCGTTTGATCATCCCCCTCGAAATATGGCATAAACGACAATGCCATAATTTTGACGATGTTTTGAAATTGATTCTTTTGCGCTTGTTTCGTCCTACATTGTTCTTTGCGGAAATTTGATCATCACTTAAAATATTAACATTGTCATGAGTGGATAACATATAAAGCATGTCTTGTCTGAAGGAAAGCCCACAATCTTATGATTTAAACTAATGGAACATCTGTCATTGCCAAAATATCATACAAAACTATAATTATCCAAACATGAGACTAAAATAAAATTTCTTTCTATGGTAGGAACATAGATAACATCATTAGTCCTAAGTACAAAACCACTACTAAGTCTAAGTGAATAAATTCCAATGGCTTCTACTAGAGCTTCATGGCCATTGGCGACTTTGATGGTCCTTTCCCGCCTTTTTATAGTCTTCATCATACGTAATCCCTGTATGGAATCATAAACGTGCACAGTTGCACCTGAGTCAATCCACCAAGTAGATCGTGCATAAGCTAAATGTAGGGATTCCTTAACAAAAGTAATAGTATCATTACCATTCTTAGCACACCAATTCACAAAACCTAAACAATCCTTCTGGCGGTGTCCTTTTTCCCTGCAAAACATGCATTAGTATGGCTTTAACTTTTGACCAAAAGACTGAGGAGTGATCCCTTTGCCCATAGAGGATGAACCAGCACTTTGAAAGATGGTGGTTTGGCAGAGGTAAAGTAAGTCCTTCCCTTTCACTTACCCTTACCCTTAGCAAGGTTGATGAAATCTACACCATTACCCTTAATGCATTCTTCTTCCTCAACCCACATAGCCATGACTTTCTTTAAAGTTCAGCTATCTTCCATAGAATTATAATTGATCACAAAAGCCTCAAATTCTATGGGCAACCATTTCATCAAGCATGGCTAAGTTTAAAGTTTTGATATTTGCATTCAAATTACTCATTTTCAGAATGTGATCCCTCACACCACCACTAGTATACTTCTCATTAACAAGTCTCTTAAGAAGAGTGCTTGCTAATGTCTTAAGCTTAATGTATTCATCTTTTGTTACTCAGAATTGCTCATTAGTTTCCTCATTTTGAGCAATAGGGACCTCAGGATCAATAGGACAATCCTTTCTTAAGCAAAAATCAAGATTTGCAATGGCTAAGTTCATACGTAGCCTTTCATTCCAAGTTCCGTAGTTGTGACTCGTGAGAGTCTCTATGGAAAGCAATGAGACGTACCACATTGGAGGCACCTTAATAAAATAAACACAAGGGTTAGAAATGAAATAAATAATAATACTCAATTCAGCACATACTTAAAATATAACTGTGAGACCTATGTGTGCTGAATACATTGGCAATTATGTTAAACACGAAGATTCACATGCAAAGTTTTGAATATTGCTGAAAAGCCTACTTTGGAATTTCTGAACTTTTCTTATACATTGCATAGCATCTGCTTTGTACTATACGATCTTTCTATGTGCTGAAATAATCGTGTGGCTGTTATGTTATTCATTTAAAATGTTTAAACTTGCTTTACACTTATGGAATATTTGCTTAGTAATTTTGGACTATGTTTTTGATGTGTTTTGGCAAATCATGGTGGACATTATCTTTCTATGTTTGAACATGCTTATGTGAGGTGCTCACATAAGGTGTTGTGGTTTTCGAACTAATGAGAGTCAAGTCGAGGACTTGTGCTAGAATGAATTGGTTGTTTGTTCATGTGCAGTTGTTGCTTGAGGTCAAGACATGGGTAGTGGCGAGATCCATTAAACTAGTCTTAGGGAGAAGATGAGGTTCAACATCCAAGTTCGAGAGGAATTGTGGTTGAGTTGATCAGGAGGTCACGCAACATGTTTGGATCAAGAACAATGCATATGAAGGTATCATGGACGTTGATGGAAAATGTTTTCACATGTGCAAGGGGTGCATGTACATGACAACATTTTTCCAAGGCATGATGAAGAGAAGTGGAGGTAAAGAATTGGTCGCAAAGGTCCAACCGACTCGATTATGCCTCAGGCTGCAGCTGAAGTGGTTATGGTTTGTTTATGTAAAGTTTAGAGTTTGTTTTAGTTAGATTTCGTGTGGGTCATGAAGTTGAGTTGTTTTAGGAATGTGGGATAAGTTACTATGGTGTTTGGAAGTCTTAATATTGCTTCTATCTACGTATGGAAGAGTCTTGAGCAGTTATGGAAAGTTTCGGTTGAAATTGAGTAGGATTAGAGTCCTAGTTTGGATTGGGTTGGCATTAGGGCTGGTTATATAAGCAAGGGATACCAGAGATTGTGGTAAGACGATTTGGGGCTCTTCCTCTTGTGTTTTGATCAACAAAATTTGTAGTTTCAAAGAACTTTTGTGCCTTGTTCGTCCGACTTGTTTCAGACAAGTTTTTTCTCGTCGAGTTTCTGCACAACACTTCGTCGCTTTAGTGTTTTTATCATAACTCGAGTTTTATAGATCCAATTGACGTGTTTTTTTGTGTTGTCCTCACATCTTGATTATCTATCATCATGATCATTGGATTTGTGGTTTCTAATATACACAAGTTTCTTTGCAGTGCTGCAGATCTGGTCTCTTACTCAGGAATAACATACTGACCTTTGTTCGATCTTTCGATCATAACTTGAGTTTTTCTCGACGGTTTTTTGTGATTCTTGTTGTCATATCTTCCTGAATTGATTCTCTATAATATCTATCACTTTTGTCACAGTTGAACACGTTTAGATCAGTTGCACACACGGTTTCTTAACAGATTGATTTTCTGCCGAGGGGTTTTCATTGTTTCCGCTGAAAAAGTTTTAATCTACTATTCACCTCCCTCTGGTATGTTTTCACGTGCTCTTCGATCCTACAATAACACTTAAACAATTAGAGATGGCAAATAATTTTCTTTCTTGTTGGTTAGTTAACAAAACCATTTTGCACAAAACAACTTTAATTGACATGGAAATATTAATTTCAAGTTGGTTACTTTAAATTCCATGCACAACATACTCAAAATAATATAAACATACTAAAATTAAACTTAAACATGGCAAATTAAAATTTTCATGTTGGTTACTTATTTAATTTCCATGCGAAATAACATAAACATAATTTAATCTCATAATTTTTGGCAAATTTAAATTTCACATTGGTTTATTATTAAAATTTACAACTAAATAACAGTGGAAGCTAATGACACTTAATTTCTCAAATTTCTGAAATTGTACAGCAAAGTACTTAATAGCAACAATCAAATTAAATAACTGAGAAAATTCACTTAATAACAATAATTATTAAAAAAATACAGAAAATAATGCAATCAAAGTCCCACAAACATCACACAAAATTTTCTTAATTTTTTCATTCATTTAATTAATTTTTCTAATCATTTTCAATAATGAATAAATTTTCAAAATAACAAATATGCTCAAAATGCTATAAGGGCCAGAAACTTAAAACTTGGCCCATTATTGGAAATTGGCCCATCAGCCCATAAAAAAATTCTGATTTTTGCAGCAGTGTGGCGCGCGCGGCCCAGAAGATGATTCCGCTCATAGCAGAAGATGGCCCGAAGCAAAAAATGCTGAAAATCCTGAAAAATCTAAAGGGCAGCCCATTTGGCCCAAAAGTCATTCCCGCACGGGTCCGGGCCCTTTAACATAATGTGGCGCTCGAGGCGCGCCGTGAACCATCGGATATCGATCCGACGACTCCGGTTCATCGAAGATCTTAATCATGGGCTGATCTGAATCATCCGTATTAGATCGAACGGTCGAGCACTGAGATCAGGGGGTACTTAAGGCTCGCCGCCGTGGTTTTCGTAAACCCTACGTCATTTTTGCCTCCGGCGAGAGAGCTCCCACCGAAGGGTGGTTCTCTGTTGGTTTCGATGACAACGACCGATTGTCGCTGAGGAAATCCGAAAGCCTGCTAGATTTGAGCGGAGAAAAGGCTGACGTGACGGGGACTTCCGGCGCCGCCACACCATCGCCGACAGCGAGCGAGCACATCAAGAGATGTCTCATCTTCCGTTGATATGGTGCAAGCTAGCAGTCTTTGAAGAAAACCTGACCTAGGGTTATGGTTTTGGTGTGAAACCCTACCACTGCTGCCGAGGACATGATGCCGCTGCCGGTCATCATGGAGAGATTTTTTGGATGGCCGCCTATGGGGAAAAGGACGCTAGGGATAGGATTTCCCCAAAAACCGACGCCCAGAGGAGGACTTGGCGGCGGATGCCTACTCTACCCAAGTCTCCTCAACCGAGGAGTTGTCTAGTGACAAGGATGACACCGACTCCCTCGCCCGACGCTCAATGGTTTTGGGGGGGGGGGGGGGGGGGGCGGAGGACCAGAAGGCGGCGAATCCACTGAGTAAGTCCTATTTCCCATCTAAGTTTCTTTTGTTATTCCTTTCGATTCTTGTTTCTGAGTTTGAGATCTTAGTCAAAACCGAAAGCTAAAACTGATTTCCCTCCTTCTACATGCTTAAAACATTAAACCGAAACTAATGATCATTAAAACTTCATTAACAGAGACTAAAACATTATTATAACTTAATAAAAATTCAATTACCCAATTAGAAATTAATCAGCATGGCTCTGATGCCAATGTTAAAACTAATTGTGCTTAGGATCAAACTAGTAACTCCTAATCGTGATACTTAGGCATAATCTAACAATGATCTAAACACTTAGGCTAACAATCAATCAATCTTGCAATTTATACATCTAATTAACATGTAGTAGAATGGAATTAAGAGAGAGGGGAGACTCGGGTGTACCTTCGTTGGAGATGCCGCTCGATTCTATTGGGCAGAGGGCTTAGTGAAAGCACTTGGTGCTTTTAGAGACCGGTGGTGTAGAGAGCTAGTTGAAGCAGCGACGGCCTGGCACAGTGTCGGCCGTCGATGCAAAGGAGGCGGCGACATCGAGAGGCTAGGAAGAAGGTGTGAACCTTTCCCTCGCTGCTCGCTCTAATAGATCGGATCACAGGATTGTGGGAGAGTTTGAGGCACTCGATCAACTAGTGATCGAGGCCCCGACCCTCTCCCTCTATTTATTGTTGGCGGGCGAGAGGGAGCCGCACCGAGCAGAAGTTGGTTGCGCTCCCGATCAGAGAGCGTGAGGGAGTAGGATTCAAGAGGCGTGGTTGTTGCTCATGTCAACCCCGAGACCAAAACCAACTAACATGGATGACATGAATATTCTTGACTGATTACAGAGACACATAATATTCCTAATTATCCTTCTCTTAATCATTTGATGAGTATCATCTGCAAATACAAGTGAAGCCAACAAAGTGGAGCTGTCCCTATATGCGGACGATGTCGCGATTTTTGTGAGCCCGAACATACAGGAGCTAAAGGCACTCAGGCAAATACTTGAGCTGTTTGGCAATTCATCTGGGATGCGGATAAACCTACAGAAAACTGAGCTCTACAACATCCTGTGTGAGCACACAGACCCCCCAACAACTCACTCAAGTCTTCCCAGCAACGGTGAGCCAGCTCCTATGTGAATACTTAGACTTACATGTTCATACTGGCAAGCTGTGGAGTGTGGAGTTACAGCCCTTGATTGACAAGGTCAGAGGAAAATTAGCATCATGGAAGGGAAGACAATTAACAAAGGCAGGACGGGTTACTTTGGCAAAATTGGTCCTCACCACCACAGTTATGCACCACGCCACGGTAATTAACTTGCCTAAATGGTGCATCAAGGAAATTGATCGTATCAGGAGAAACTTCATATGGTCAGGGGAAGAGGAAGGGTAGCATATGGGGGGCCACTGCCTGGTGAATTGGCGTACAATGTGCTTGCCAAAGCAGTTAGGAGGCTTGGGGCTGCTGGACATCAAAAAGCACGGCATTGCGCTGAGACTACGGTGGCTGTGGTTTGCTAAGATAGGAAGAGGCAGGTCCTAGACAGGACTGACTCTGCAGAACTCTGCTTTGGCGAAAAGAATGTTTGCTGAGAGCACACATATATTAATAGGAGATGGTCAGATGACTGCGTTTTAGACGGACAGGTGGGTAGACCTATACACCCTGCAATAGAGATTCCCCCTCCTTTTCCAAGCTTCGTTGCACAAGTCCAGGACCGTGGCCACGGAGTTACATCAATGCAATTGGATACGGGCACCGAGGCGCATCTAAACACCTCAAGAATTCGCGGAGTACATCGAGCTGTGGGCACTCCTGGAACAAGTGCAGCTGGTCTAAAATCAGCAGGACAGGGCTCAATGGACCCCAAAGGTGATTTGATTTGCATGGCTCGCACTTCTTGAGAAAATACAGTTGACAGATAACCTTGAGTGAAAGGGACTGGACAACAATATTGTTTGCCCTCAGTGTTTAGATGAACAAGAAACGACATTGCATTTGTTGACAGAGTGCCCTTTTGCTATTTAGACAATGATCTATATATTTAGTTGGGTGCATTTACAAACAACGGCACTTCAAAACATTCAAGCGACCACCACCCATGAGTGGTTACAGGCCATAACAGGGGGCCTCAATACAAAGGAAAAAATCATCAAAATGGTGCAGATCTTCTATTCTTGGTGGAACATCTGGAAGGAGAGGAATAGAAGGATATTCGAAGGAGAGGAGAAGAACGAGCTATACAGGTGGCACACGTAGCCAAGGAGGAGATCAATTACTATAAAATTGCGTGGCAGTTTACTCAATTGGAGAATTGAAGGTCCTGAGAAGGCTCAGCTGATGTAACAGAGTCAACTGGTGTTGTTTGTTCTGGCCCCCTTTTTCTGTCGTCTTTTTTTTTGTTTGTTTTTTAGGCAACACAAGCTGCCTCCTGTATTTGAACTCGACTCTCTGCTGCTTTAATGCATTGGCAGTAAACCTGCCTATTTCGTCTAAAAAACAAATACAAGTGAAGCACGCTCAATCTGTTGCAATTTTTATTTGCTGGCGCGAGTTTCCGTAGCAGAGGTAGCGCTGGCATTGCCATTACCGTTATATAGATCATGTAACTGCTGCAGGTTTCGCTTTAACTCTTTGTAGATTCGTTCCCTTTGGTCGCGGGTCTCGTCCGGCAGCACAGAAGAGCAGCCTCTCCGTATCCAGATGATCTCAGCGTCGAGAACACTAAGCTGCACAAGAGATCGACGAATCAGCAATTTACTTACGTAGCCGAGACCCTCATATCAGAAAAAAGAAAAAGTTAGGAGCCAGTTTTTAGATAGATAGTTTCCTACATGACTTAGGATGCAGCGATGGTAAACATGGAGGTAGAGTTCCTGAGTAGCGGATGGCCTCTCACCGCCGGTGGCGACTGGAAGGTTGTTGTTGTTCCCGTGAGGGGCAGCCATGGCTGCCTGCTCGATCGGCCCAGGGTGGCTTTCCTTGTGGCAATATGAACTGGCTATGTACGGAATGCTAGTGTCGAAGCAATATGAACCTTAATATAGGGCGGCAAGCAAAGAGACCAGGCCTTCTAGTGGTCATCTCTTCCTCAAGCTGGTGTCTTGCTGCCAGCATTCAAATCCTTCCACTTTTCTGGCCTGCATGCTATAATAAGCTTTGATGGCACTCAGCAATGGGAAGCATTGGTTTTCTTTGCAGCGGTGCCATGATTTCTACAACTAAATATAATAAGCTCCTACAATGTAAACATGTCACAGTTTCTTTTTCTCTCTCTACATCATACATACATACATACTGTCGAAGTGCAGACCGAGACACTTCTCCTGGTACTACTAAAGCGTAGTCCGCGAATGTTCGTATTCGGATGGGGCACGTAATATCAAAAACAAGATGATGACACAAAGGTTTTTACGTGGATCGTGTCGCTTGAGCGTAATACCCTACTCCACAGGGTGATTGTTGATTGTGGGCCGAGTGTCTGTGTATGCTAATGTGCCTCTAAGCTTGAGTCGTCCCTCTCTACTGTGCGGCGCAACCCTTTTATATGCTAAGGATTGACTGTTATATGGTTCACCTGGCCCGACAGGTGGCCCCGGCTGTATTGAACACCCTATACACGATCTACTGGTGTTATGGATGATCAACAGTGTAATAACACGTCTTAATGACAGTGTTAATGGTATTGACGATCCTATGATTGTACGCCATTAATATACTATTAATGACGTGTTAACCAGGTCTTGTAACGGGATGTTTTAATAACCCCTTGAATGTTCGTGCCATTAGAGATCCAACAGTCTTCTCGTTGCAGGCTTAGATCCGGAGGCTCGACACGTGGAAGCTTCAGAGCTTCCCTCTGTGGGGAGGCAGGTCTGGAGGTACTAAACACGTGGAAGCTTAGTAGCTTCCCTCTACTGGGGGTTAGGTCTGGGGTCACTGGACAAGTGGTATGACGGGAGCTTCCTAATGAAGGGAGTCAGGTCCGACCCTACGATACACGTGGCAGCGTCGGAGTTACCCAATCGAGGGAGGGAGGTCCTGTGCGGCAGTTCACGTAGAGCTTTCGGAAGTCTTCAACTCGGATAGGTGGAACTCCGTAGTTTTAATCACGGTAAGAATGGGTACCTGGTATCCACGGTACTGACAGTGGCCACCGGGCACACCTCTAGGAGAGATTTCGATACTCGAGGTGGGACCATTATCGATTCTCACGCTGCAGCTTCAAAGGTCATTTCCTGGGCCGTTGCGGTGACGATTTGCAGTTAAACCATCAACACGTGGCTCCTCTTGATATGGAGGGTGAGACCCTGGGGCAGATCTCACGCAATTTAAGGTTGCTGGTTCCCAATAAAATTTTTTTATCCATTCCGAGTGCAATCTCTACAACCCTGTCAGGCCGCCGCCCTGGTGCGACTTTTTCGCCAGAGTGGACCCGAACCCGCTTGTCATTGACAGGGTAAACTTTTGAAATGAGATCTTGATACCGATGCTGTTTCTATCCAAGCGTTGTGGAGGCTTACTTAATAAGGAAAATCTGCACAGTTAGAGGATTCTTTACGCCTTCATTCGAACTTGTGCTCAAGACCTCTCCACCCTTGCATAGCTTTTCCAACTTTCGCTCCGCTTTGTCGCGGTGAAGTTGGGTCTTCCCCGCAGCAAGAACAAAAGCGACAATGATTTCTTGAGGGTCCGGACCTGGGGTGGTCTAGTGCCTCCTTCAACAACTCAATCATCTTTAGCAAACTTCCCTTCAAGAAGGAAAGCGCTGGAGAGATCGTCTACTTCTAGGCGTATGCCATGGTGGGGCTGATGCCACATTTTTCAAGCTTCCTCTTGATGTTGTTGGACTTCTACGGGCTCCAGCTTCATCACCTCTGCCCCCACTCATTCCTGCTAGTGTCGACTTTTGTCCACTTCTGCGAGATGTGGGTGAGTGTGCCGCCAAGCATCGAGCTCTTCGAACCTTCTTCATGGTCCACACTACTGGGAAGGCGAATGAGTTGATCGACTTCTGCTACTTCGTGAAGCGCAAGAACTCTCCCATCAAGTACTTGAAGATCTTCCCCATCGAGAAGTGGAACAACTTGAAGAAGGACTGGATGGTCATCACGGTGGATCATCACGACAGGCTGGAGTTGCCTAAGAGCCTCCCCAATGTCGACACCGACGCCTGGAATGCAGCTCCGGAATTATCTGAAACATGCAAACGCGTCTTGATTAGGATACGGGAATGCATGGAGGGTCGAGTGACCCCTCAGATGGTCTTCGGTAACTTCCTGGTCAACAGGTGAGCTCCGCTGAAGAAATAGGAGTGGCCCGCCTGGGATCTCAACAACGATGGATCACAACTGGATCAAAATTGGTCTATATACTAATTTGGATGATAATGCTTTGAAGCTCTATCTCCTAAAGCTTCATCACAGAGCCATCACCCAGGATGCCCTGACTCCGCCAGCGGACTTCCTCCCCCTGAACATGGTTCCTAAGTTCAGGAGGGAGCTTCGAAAGGGGATGCCGGAGCTGAACGACCTCGACTTGGTGGAGAAGCGTGGGACCTCCGGAATTTCTATTCCTGGAGCTTCAAAAATAAGGGCTTCCACTGCTCCAAGCCAGAGGGTTGACAGCGCCAGCAAGGGCAAGGGCAAGGAGCTAGCCGAATCTTCCAGCCGAAAGAGGAAGCTGAGACACGCTGATGGGAGCTCCATCTCCAGTTGGATCATCCCCCAGACCAAGCCGAGCTTCGGCAGCCAAACCTTCTTTAGAGCCGGTGTCCATGATGTGCGCTAGCTCTGGCAAATTTACATGGACCCTGGTGCCGGCTACGGGCTCCAGGTCCAGAGGTCCTTCCCAGCTGAGGGAAGTCCTGGCTGAGGTGACTCCAACTCCTGCGGCAAGCTCTCGGCCTAGGTATGGTGTCTCTACCTCACCAGGTCCGGTGGGCTCTAACTCCGGGCCATAGAAGAAGAAGTTTCACAGTGACTGGAGCAGAAGCCTGCCAAGGTAAGCATTGTCTTCTCAACTTGTGTTGCTATTTTTATCTTTACCATGTTTTGAATTTTTATATCCTTTGTTTCCAGGGTGTCGAAAAAGAAAATTGAAGCTCTGGCCCCTGTTGTAACAGCTGAGGCTGTGCAGGCAGAGGCTCCTGCTTCGACCCCTGCGCCACCCCCAGTGGTGGCTGAGGACACGACAACTCCGACATCAGCTGTCGTGGAACCAAGTCCAATGACAACGCCAAAAGTTCCCGTGGTAGCACCGGACCACGGGGAAGAGACTCATGAAGAAGTTCCAGCGGTTTCAGAGCGGGCGGCTGAGGTACTGGCAACGAATCCAGAGACAGCAGAAGCTTCGGCATCTAAGCCGAAAGTAGCCGAAGCTCCAGTGTCTGAGTCGGAGGTGGTGGGAGCTCCGGATGAAGCTACAATGCCAACCCTGGAGGTGATTACTCTGGAGGCGTCCACGTCCGAGCCAGAGCACCTAGAGGAGTCGGTTGCGGTTCCTCCACCCATCGAGCCAACAACTGAAGATCCGGCTGAGGAACCCTGCACCTCGGTTCTTGAAGTTGAAGTTCCCACTGTAGGACCTTCCTCGACCGTGATGGATGCAAAAAAGCTCCCGGAAGGCGGCCCTAACGCCGTAGAGCCACAAGGGACCACGCTAGTGCAGTGGAACCATTATTTGTTTTTGAAGACCCACTGGAGTCTGTTGTGGTGCTTCAGGCAAGCCTAGAGACAATTCCCCTGGCGTTGTCTATTGACAACGCTTGTTGAAGTCTCCACCAAGTCCATCTTGCCTTTGACTATGAAATAAAAACTCTCAAAGAAGAGCGCAATACCTTAAGGCATTGGCGCAATAGGCTTTATTTCGAGACAAAGCTGACACAATTGAGGCTGGTAGAACAGCGGGAATGGGTAGAGAAGGAGAAGGCCCGGCTGGCGTGGGTTGACCGCATTCTGAATGAAAAGGAGGCCATGATCAAGGCCCTCGATGAGAAAACCCGGAGGTGTTCGAGCAGGCCAAAGAGGCCAATGAGGCAGCTGATAATCGCTCGGACAACCTTGATGATTTAAATGAGGAACTCCTCAAGCGTCAAGAAGCTCTCGATGAAAAGGAATAAAAGCTCCTAGAAAAAGAGTAGGTCCTCTTGAAGCGGGAAGATGAACTCTCCTAGAAACTCTCCCTAGACGAGAAGAGCCTGGCTGATCGCGCCGAATAGTTCAAGTTGTGGTGCGAAGAAGAGAAGCATCGGATCTGGCTGGTGGGGGAAAATGTCTCCAAGAGAGAGAGTGACGTCTCCACTGAGGAGGAAAGAGTGAAGGGTAGCGAGAAGGACCTGACAGACCGTCCGAACCACATCCACCTTCGGGAGATGGAGCTTGCTGACTGTGAAAAGCATGTAGCCGAAAGGATCCAGCAGCATGCTAATGAGGTTGAGCACTTCGTCCAAGAGGGTTCGAAGCTTGGGGCTGCTAGAAGGTTGTTGGAGGAATTAAGGAGCTTAAGGGAAACTGAGTCCCAATGAGTCTGGGACTTCCAGGGGCGAGCTAACGAAGCTCTAGTGCCACTTGGCTTCAGTCCGGTACGTCCAGCTAACCCGAAGCCGGAGCTGGACAAGGCGCTGGTGGTGTTGAGCTATACCGACAACAAACTTGATGCAATGGGTGATGTTATCGTCGACCAACTGGAGATGGAGGTGAAGTCCCTACCTAAAAATGTCATCGAATATGTATTGATGTGTTTCAGAAGCCGGGACCCCCAACTGTCTCTAGCTCCAGTAGTCGAGGGAGCCGTTGCTGAGGAGGAAGATGCCGCCAGGGCCAACATTCAAGAAGCTGCCCAAACAGTTGCCTCGTTCTTCCATAGGACCTCTAGTAGCTAGGACTTTTTTCTTCTTGCCTTCACTTGTAATTCTCTAATTTTGAATGAATGAAATCCAATCCTGTGAGTGAATTAATTCCATTTTCACATTTTGTATATGTCTTCAATGCATTGCCCTTTACATTGTTGGCCCCTTGGTAGATGTGTACAATTTGATTGCAAACATGTACCAAAAAGGATTTGACAATCACTTGAAGACTTGATCACTTCGAACTTGTAGCTAGAACATTAGCTCTTAGGTCCAAAATTTATTTTGGACACCTACGAACTCCCTTTGTGATGTCAACGGTGGCCCCCTGGGAGTTATTGGAGCTTCCTAGCTTCAATGGCGCCCACTATCAATGTATTGAACGTCGAGGGTGTGAGACCTATGTGTGCTGAATACATTGGCTTTGACACTAAAAGTTTTGAATGCTGCCATAATATCTTTTTAGCAAGGTCCGACTCTAGCTCCGAGCTTCTGCAAGGTCCGACAATAGATCTGACTTTCTTTGTCTAGATCCGACATGTTTTTGGGTAGCTCCAGTGAGCTTTGTCTTTAGCTCCAGCATGTCTTTGATAGCTCCGGCGTGTCTTTGTTAAGCTCTGACATGTTTTTCTAGCTCCGACTTTTGGGATGACTAGTTCTGACTAGTTTTGGTTAGCTCCAGCGCTAGGTCCGACTAGCTTTGGTAAGCTCCAGCGCTAGGTTGTACTAGTTTTGGTTAGCTCTGGCGCTAGGGCCGACTAGTTTTGGTAAGCTCCGGCGCTAGGTTGTACTAGCTTTGGTAAGCTCCAGCTCAAGCTTCGGTTAGCTTTGGCTAGGTTCAGAGCTAGATCGCAATGTTCTGGCTTTTAATGTGAAATGTTTTGAACTTGCTTTACATTGTTGCAAAGTTTGCTTAGTATTCTTTTACTATGTTTTTGGTGCGTTTTGGTTGATATTACGTGGCAACATGGTTCCGAAAATGGTTTATGGATGGGAAGATTTGGTTGGAAGGATCGGATCGTATCAGTTGATGACTTTGGCTGCGGCGGAGTCGGTTATGCCTCGGTATGGAAAGTATCGAGTTGGTTATGATAAGATTTCGTGTGGGTCACGAATTAGAGTTGTTTTAGGAATGTGGCATATGTTCCTAAGGTGTTTGGAGGTCTTAAGATTGCTTCTATCTGCGTATAGAAGAGTCCTAAGCAGTTATGGAAAGTTTCGATTCGTGATCTGAGTAGGATTGGAGTCCTAGTTAAGATTGGGTTGGCCTAAGGGCTGGTTATATAAGCAAGGGAGCCAGAAGCTCGTGCTGCATGACTTTGGTTTGTTCCTCTTGTGTTCTATTGAATAAAATTCATAGTTTGAAGGAACTTTTGTGCCTTGTTCGTCCAGCTTGTTCCAGACAAGTTTTACTCATCGAGTTTCTAGACAACACTATCTTTCGTTAGTGGTTTTATCATAACTCGAGTTTTACGGATCCAATTGACGTGATTCTTTTTGGGTTGTCTTCATAACTTGATTATCTATCATCTGAAAAAATTTCACGGTCATTGGATTTCTGGTTTCTGATCTACACGAGTTTCTTTGCAGCGCTCCAAAACTGTTTTTCTCGGGTAGGACAGATTGACCTTTGTTCGATCTTTCGATCATAACTTGAGTTTCTCTCGACGGATTTGAGTGTTTCTTCTTGTGTTGTCTCCGTGACTTGATTATTTCTGATATATATCACTTTTTTTCATGGTGAAACGCATTTAGATTAGTCTCACACACGATTTCTTTAACAGATCATTTTTCTGCCGAATGGGTTGGGATTTAATTGTTTCCGCTGCATAAGATTTTTAAATCTACCATTTACCCCCCCCCCATCTGGTAGCTTTTCACATGCTCTTCGATCCTACAATTGGTATCAGAGCCACGGTGCTCTAATCACTGTGATTTGCACATGTTTCTGACTAATCATCATGGAGAAATACTCCGCCAAACCTTGTATGTTTGCTGGTATTGATTTTCAGGTTTGGAAGGCACGCATGGAGGCTTTTATCCAAGCCCAAGGCTTCGCCATATGGGAAAAGGTGTACAAGCCTTATGATGTGCCGTCAACTGATCAAGTTACGGCTACAAACCTATGGTACGTTGACCACAACAACAAAGCCCGGAACTTGATCATCCAAGGACTCACTCAAAGCGACTTCGACCGCGTTGTACACCTTCGATCAACATATGATGTGTGGAGAGCGCTTTGTGACTATCACAAAGGATCCAACACGATCATGGAGGTGAGACAAGATATGTCAAAAAGGAATATATGTGTTTCGAGATGCAACCAAGTGATTCTATCAATGACCTTTTCGCCCGCTTCAATAAAATTCTCAGCAATCTGCGTAGTGTCAATGTTAACTTTTCTGATGCTGAAAATGCGAGGCCACTTCTTAGTGCATTAGACATGTCAAACTGGGAGATGAAAGTTACATCTATTCATGAATCAGCTATCATGAGTTCTCTTACATTAGATGTGCTTTACTCTAAACTAAAGACTCATGAAATTGACATCTTATCACGTAAGAATCCAAACAAGTCTATTGCTTTTGTTTCACAACGTGACATGCCTAGCTCCGGTGAATCTTCATCTTGTGGTACACTTGCTTTGTTGTCCTCTCTAACACTTGAACAGATTGAGGAGTTTCCAGAGGTGGAGCTAGCACTTCTCTCTACCAGGTTCTCAAAAGCATTGCAAAATGTGAGAACTAGAAGGAGAGGAAGCTCCGGACCTCAATGATGCTTCGAATTTGTTAAGACAGGACACTTTCGTACAGATTGTCCTGACCTTTTAGGTTCTACTTCCCGAGAAGAAAAACAATCAAGGATGAAGCACTCCTCAACAAATGATAAGAAGAAGAAGAATGGCTTTTCAGGTCGTCAACTGGTGAACAGTTTTATCTCCGCACTCCAGGAACTTGGCTGAAGCGACATGGACATTGGAAGTGACGAAGATGAAGATGATTTGACGAACTTGTGCTTTATGGCGGGCAAGTCAAGATCATGTATGGAGGAGGCAGAACACAACAACGACAATGAAGAGGTATGTCCTACTTGCGAATAAATGTGTGATGCTATTTCTCGTGCCACTATTATTGTTAATAAAAAGGACAAAAAGCTTAGGAATAGTGCTGCTAAAATTGAATCACTAGAATCTGAAATCAACCGTTTAAAAACTCTGATTCCTAGTGATGATGCATGTCCGTCATGTGATTTAATATATGAACAATTGTCCTCATTAAGAAGTGCGCACACGTCCACACTTGATAAAATTGAGTTAGAAATTGAAAAGAACAAAGAGCTTGCTGCTCTTAATGATAAAAACTTGAAAGATGCTAGCTTTTCTACAATTGATTTGTATTGTTCTACTTGTGATGATCTTGGTAAGAAACCTCAAGATGCTATGAATGAAATTTCTATATTCAACAATGCTTTACGTTCTCATGAAGTTAAATTTTGTTCCAATTGCAAATTAAAAGGAAAAACTTCATGTGAAAATTGCCTTGATATATCCAATAAACTTGATGATATGCATAGGACATTAGATCGGTTTTGTAATGGGAATAAGAACCTAAACTTGCTGCTGAATTCTTCCAAGTCTTGCAATGATAAAACTGGTTTAGGTTTTGATTCTCATGCTCAAGCTAAGGCACATCCACCTAAAATTCTAAAGTCATTAGGAAGTGGTTTGATTCACACAGTTCCTAAACAAAAAGAAGTGGTTTTCAAATCTGCAAGAGTGTTGTCTCATTCGGTTGCAAATAAAAATATTGCTTGCTCATCTAGACATGAACACAAAGTTAAATTTCATTGTACCTACTATGGTAGAGATGGTCATATCATAGATTTTTGTTATAGACTAGCTAAACAACAAAAAAGGGAAAGAATGATTGCTAGATCTCATAACATTCATGCAAAATTTGCTCCACATATTAAACCGAATGCCAGGAACATGCAACCTGCCGTTATGAGTCAAAAACATTCAAAGTTTACCTCCGGACCTTCTGTTTTTGCCTCCGGAGCTACTGATTTTTGTGCTACACAAGTAACACCTTATAGGTCAGTAGTTAAGAATAAAAAACCTCAAACTTTGAGTCATAAATCTGCTGTTTTATCTCAGCTTTCGCGTGTTTTTCCTGCTGCACATCGTGTGACTCAGTACTAGATACCTAAATGCCTTTTGACTAACCCCAGTATTGAGTCATCGACGTATTGTGCTTCTATGTAGGTTACATGCTTAAGGAAGGAAAACATTTGGATTGTGGATTCAGGTTGCTCATGCCACATGACCGGTAACAAAGAATGGTTCTCCTCCCTCTCTTTTGTGTCACGTGTAGACAATGTTACTTTTGCCGATAATTCTTCAACTCCCATAATTGCTAAGGGTTCAGTTAGAGTAAATGATCACTACACCTTGAAGGATGTGGCACTTGTCAAAAATTTGAAATACAACTTGCTTTCTATTTCACAATTGCTAGATGAAAATTTGGAAATTATATTCAATAAAAACTGCTGCAAAGTTGTATGTTCAAATGGTGAGCTTATTTTTAACATGTCTTGGTTTGGAAGAGTTTTTAAAGCTGATTTTGATATGTCTTCCTCTAAGCATAGGTGTGTAGTTGCTAATGATTCAAAGGACTTATAGTTTTGGCATCGTAGACTTGTTCACGTAGGCTTGTTCACCTAACACGTGTTAGTGCTCTTGATCGCATACTGGGCTGCCTAAGCTTAAAGGGGACAAAGAAATTGTGTGCTATTCTTGTAGACGTGCTAAGATGGTTGCAGGTTCACATACTCCTCTCGCAATGATCATGACAACTGAACCGGGTCAACTTTTGCACCTTGACACCGTAGGACATTCACGTGTTCAATCCTTCGGAGGTAAATGGTATGTTCTTGTTATTGTTGATGATTATTCTAGATACTCTTCGGTTTACTTTGTGGCGTCTAAGAATGAAGCTTTTAGTCACTTTAGAACTTTATTTCTTAGATTATCAATTGATCACCCAGGATCTTTAAAAGCAATTAGAAGTGATAACAGAACTGAATTTAAAAATCAATCTTTTGATCACTTTTGTGCTGAAAATGGAATAGATCATCAATTTTCTTCACCATATGTACCTCAACAAAATGGGGTTGTAGAAAGAAAGAATGGAACCTTAGTTGAGATTGTTAGGACTATGCTAGATGAATATCAAACTCCTAGGAAATTTTGGGCTGATGCGATTGCAACCGCTTGTTATATCTCAAATCGTGTTTTCTTGCGCGCTAAGCTAGGTAAAACCCCATATGAGCTCCGGTTTGGACATAGGCCTAGTGTTACGCACTTTTGGGTCTTTGGTTGCAAATGGTTTGTTAAGAAACATGGTAATCTTGATAAATTTGAACCTAGATCCATTGATGGCATGTTTCTTGGTTCCATTGATGGCATGTTTCTTGGTTATCCATCTCATACTAGAGGCTGTCGTGTGCTTTTACTTGACACTAACAAAATTGTGGAGACTTGTAAAGTGTTTTTTGATGAAGCTAGCCAAGGTACTAGCTCAAACATTCCAGGTCCAGATCCATATTCATAGGGGGAGAGCATTTTCATTGAAGATGGGGAAGAATTGGAGCTGCTGCCCGAAAATTCAGCAGCTAAAGACTTTGGTTCAGCTCCATATGTTAATTCTCAACCAGCACCGACAACCATAAATGCTGACTCAAATCGTCCTCAAGTCACAAGCTCATCGATTTGTGATGAACATGAAGAAGAAGAAGCTTGTGAAGTGTCCCCTCCCCTACGGGTTCTCAAAATTCATCCTCCACAACAGAATATTGGAAGCATGCACGAACGAGTTACACGGTCCAGGTTTTGCGATCCAAACTCTCATGCTCATTATGCTTTTGTTGCTTCTTTTGAACCCAGGGATATATCACATGCACTCACTAATGAATCTTGGATTATTGTCATGCAAGAAGAGTTAGAAAATTTTGAAAGAAATAATGTTTGGAAACTTGTACCTCCTCCTCAAGGTCGAACTTTAATTGGAACTGAAAGGGTGTTTAAAAATAAACAAAGTGAGGATGGGGTTGTGGTTAGGAATAAGGCTAGGTTGGTTGCTCAAGGCTTCACTCAAGTTGAAGGTCTAGATTTTGATGAAACTTTTCCTCCTGTTGCTAGATTAGAAGCCATAAGAATTTTGTCAGCTTTTGCTGCATTTAAAGGTTTTAAGCTATATCAAATGGATGTTAAAATTGCTTTTCTTAATAGCTACATAAATGAGGAGGTCTATGTCAAACGGCCACCAGGTTTTGAAAATTCGAATTTTCCTAATCATGTTTAAAAACTGTCCAAACCCTTGTACGGTCTCAAACAAGCCCGTAGAGCATGGTATGATAGGTTAAAAACATTCATACTTAAAAAGGGGTTTACCATGGGCAAGGTTGATAAAACTCTTTTTGTGCTTAAGCATGGCAATGACTCATTATTCGTTCAAGTGTATGTGGATGATATTATCTTTGGTTGTGCTTCTCATGATCTTGTATCCAAGTTTTCAGCTATGATGAGTTCAGAATTTGAGATGAGTATGATGGGAGAACTCACGTATTTTTGGGGCTGCAAATCAAGCAAACCAAGGAGAGTACCTTTGTGCATCAAACGAAGTATACAAAAGACCTCCTACACTACTACAAAAAGCATTTTTATAGGCGCCTCAAATTTTCAAACACAGGCGGTCCTTAAAAATATGTGACTGTGATGACGAATGATATAATAACCGCTTGTGATGACAGAACAACGTAGTCGGATTTTAAAGAACAACCGTTTAGGTAAATACATGATCTTCACAGACGGTTCTTAATTAAGAACCGTCTGTAATGCAATGAACTTATCAGACGGATTTTAAGAAACAACCGTCTAGGTAAATACATGATTTTCATATGCGGTTCTTAATTAAGAACCGTATGTAATGCAATGAACTTCACAGACGGATTTTAAAAAACAACCGTCTGGGTAAATACATGGTCTTCGTAGACGGTTCTTAATTAATAACCGTCTGTAATGCAATGAACTTCATAGACGGTTCTTGGTTAACAACGGCCTGAGAAGATCATGTATTTTTAGTGGTGGTCATTGTTTAAGAACCGTATGTAGTTGTTCAATTATCACAAGCGGTTCTCATTGAAATTACAGGGATGTAGTCGTTGCAATTATCACAACCGTATGTAGTCATTCCAGGGAAAATTGTATCAGGAAAAAACACAGATGAGCGGATACTAGTACAGTAATGCATTATAGGAAATGCTCGATCACCAGTGAGGTTGGCTTAATTGTGATAATACACCATTAGAGGCTTTACAATTGTTCAAAGATAATTTCTTTACACACTGAACAAAAATCATGCTACATTCATTGTAGATCGATGATGAAGCTCCCATCGATCAATCTAAATTGTACCGTCCTGCTTGCTCCCGAACACGTCTCTTATATTCCGTTGGATCCTGAAAATATTGACATTATTTAAATTAACAAATGTCAAAGGAGGAATGAATAACCTACATTGGTCACTAAGTCAAAGTGTCATCTAACCTTGATAAGTAGATTATAGCAATCATTTTCAACATCAGGCACATTTGGCTGATGCAGCAAACGCTGAACTTCAAGTAGTATCGTTTTTATTGTAAAAGCACTGCACCACCCCTACGAAATATAATTTAAGCAATATAAGAAACCAGTTCAAATAAGTTCGACAACAATTATAAGTAATAATTACATGAACAAAATAGGTCTATCTTACAGTCTCTTGATCGAGAATCCCGATGCAGAGTGCTCCCGAACGATGGACATTTGGGTGGAAGAACCCAATTAGAAAGGCACATCTTGGAGGCACCAAGGGATAGTCCTCAGAGAAGGAGATTGTCAGGGGGTAGTAACCATCTTCCCATTCAGTCTGCAAAAGAAATTTATTAATAGGAGAACGATGGTTAAACTCATATTGTGCTTGTTCTTCATGACTTACCCCTTCTTTACCGGGGACAATGCACTGCCACTTCAATAAATCTCCCGATTCAGGCTTCGTAGCGAAACCCTACGCGGAGAAATTGAAAATACCAAAAACAAACAAGACGGAAAAACAAACTACGGTTAAGTTCATCAGTCCATTACATATACATATGTATATACAACCATGCGACCGGTGTGCCATATGTACATACATGGGGATGGTTCTTGCGCCACGCCAAGCGCTCCTCCTTCAATCGGCTACACGCCCGAGACATCATTATCTGAAAGACCAAACTTCCAAACATCCAAATTATTGAGTCCAAATGCATATGTACACAAATGCAAAAGGACACAATCCATATACCAACATTGTTCTAAGTTGATTTTAGAAGATACAAATATATACAATATATATCATCTCGCATTGCTATATACATTTTTCTAGCATTGACATCTTCTCGCATATAGGGTTTCAAATTCTTTTTAATGCTTCTCTCTACGCGCTTGATGTTTTCTGGTTCGGTGAAAAGGTACATCTCTTCATACTGATTATATTCCTCTTCATTATCTCCCACATTCTCAACCCCAACAATATTTTGCTTTCCAGAAACAAGTACGTGCAACTTCTCAGTTTCTGGATCTTGAACATAAAAAACTTGTGCAACATTATCGACAAGAACACACAGGTCATCTTTGTAATCCACTTTATTCAAGTCTACCAGTGTCAGCCCGTAATTGTCCACTTTCAAACCATCAGGATGTTTGACCCATTGGCACTTAAATACGGGCATTACCATTCTTTCGCCATAATCGAGTTCCCATATTTCCTCTATGAACCCAAAGTGTGTGGTCTTCTGCCCTTGTGAATCATAAGCCTCAATACAAACACCACTATTTTGTGGAACACTCTTACCGTCTTTTTCTTTAGTGTAAAATGTGTAACCATTGATGTCATATGCTTGCCATGATTTTACCAAAGCAGATGGGCCAGAAGCTAACTTCTTCATTGTTGCCTCTTCTATAGTGTTTCCGTATGTTATATTTTTTTCCATTAACCATTCAGTGAAACATCTTCCGTGCTCTTTCATGATCCAGTCCTCTGTGCGGTCTTGGTTTTTATCACGAAGCTCAATTTGGTGTTCCTCGATGTACGGCTCAGCTATTGCGAGTTGTTGTAGTACACCAAAATGTGCACGGTGTACATTCTTGTAATCTGAAACAATAAAAATTTTCTTACCCGCTTTGCCTCTCCCACGTAGTCTACCCTCATGTACTGGTATAGGCACACCTATCGATTTTCCATCTTTGATGTAATCAGCGCAACCCTCAATCACTTCTTCAGTGGTGTATCCTTCCATAATTGAACCCACTGGCTGAGCACAGTTCCGCACATAACCTTTTGATACTCCTAAATATCTCTCCAACGAAAACATATGATGTAAATATAGTGTCCCCAATGCTTTTATCTGATCAACAAGATGTATGATTAGGTGTACTTGCATATCAAAAAAGGATGGTGGGAAACACATCTCAAGCTTGCACATTGTCTCGACGATGTATGTTTTCAGATAGTCTAAATCTTCATGTGCTATCACCTTTTGCGATACTGCATTGAAGAAGTAACACAAACGTGTGATGACAACTTTTATATGCTTAGGTTTGATTACTCTTATTCCAATGGCAAGGAAAACTGTCATCATCATGTGACAGTCGTGAGAATTATAACCGAATAAAGACAAGTCTTTCATCGAGACTAGTTTGCGGATATTGGATGAGAAACTTGTGGGCACTTTGATCCCACACAAGCATTCACAAATTGCTTTTTTCTCTTCTAGCGTCAAGTTGTAGCTGGCTGGGGAAAGGTAATGCTTCCCGTTCGCCTTTTCTACTGGATGAAGCTCTGGTCTCAAATCAAGATTTACTAGGTCCATACGTGAATTTAATCCGTCCTTTGTTTTCCTCGGCATGTCCAGCAAGGTCCCAATGATGCTGTCAATTACATTCTTTGTAACGTCCATCAAATCAATACTATGGCAAAATTCCAGATTCTTCCAATACGGAAGATACTTGAAAAAAAATTGATTGTTTCTTGAAACCCATGTCAGTTGTATCATCCGAAGATGTACTTTTCTTTCTCTTAATTCCTTTACTATTTTTTCCCTTACCGAAAGCAATATGAACGTTCTTGACCATTTCAAACACAAGTTTTCCACTGTAAGGTTTCGGTGCAGTATCTTTTTCGATTTTGTTATCAAATTGTTCTTTCATCTTCCTATACTTGTGTGTATCTGTCAAGAACCATCAATGTCTCATGTACACCGTCTTTCTGGATGAAATGAGGTATAGAAATACAGTTCTATCCACACACCTAACGCAACCTTTCTTCCCTTTCTTTTGTCCTGATAATGTAAATAGTCCGGGATAATCATGCACAGTAACAAATATCATTGCTCTTAGCGTGAAATACTCCCGCTTGTACTCATCCAATGTACGTACCCCTTCATTCCACAATTTCGCCATATCTTCCGTTAATGGTTCCAAGAACACATCAATTTCGATGCCGAGTTGTTTCGGACCTTGGATAAGAACAGATAATAAGATATATTTCCTTTTGTGACACAACCACGTCGGTAGGTTGTACATAGTTAAGACAACGGGCCATGTGCTGTGTATGCTCCTTTTTTCACCAAGGATTCATTCCATCTGTACCCAAGGCAAACCTCACATTTCTGATTGCCTTCGCAAATTTTGGATACTAAATATCAAAATTTTTCCACTGCGTTGCATCACCAGGGTGTCGTATATGTTTTTCATTCTTCTTGTGTTGGTCGGAATGCCAACGCATAAGTTCGGCCTCCCCAGGGTTTGAGAACAAACGCTTCAAGCGATCAATTACCGGAAGGTACCACATCACCAATGCAGGAATTTTTCTCTTATTCTTCCCGTCTGCATCACCAGAAGTATCGTCATCGTCACCTTCAGGACCAATAATAAACTTCTTATTCTTTTGAATCTTTTTCAAGTTGGTAACATACTGGTGATTGTAGTCCTTCTTGTATCTACTGACACCACAAATGGGGCATCTAGTTACGAGCTCATGCTCTTTGCGATACAAAATACAATGGTTCACACAAGCGTGTATTTTTGTCACACCTAGTGCCATCGGGCAAAGAAGTTTCTTTGCTTTATAAGTGCTTCTGGGCAGGTTATTTGGATTTGGAAGAATTTCTGCCAGAAGATTTAAAAGATCAGAGAAACTACAATTGGACCATCCATGCGTAGCTTTCAACTTTAGTAGTTCTAAGACTGCACGCAATGTAGTAAACTCTTTATCACAATCGTTTGATTCATCATATAAAAGCTCTGTCGCCGCATTCTGCAATGTCTCCATTTTACTTAAACCTTTGCTTGCTCCCATAGAAGTCAGTACATATGGTTCAATGTGATGTAACATCTCCTCATAATCGAACTCATCATCATCATCACCAGCTTGATTGTCACTACCATCGTCGATATGAACATTATCATCATCTGATCCTCTCTCATCATCTTTATCCACATCATGTGTATCTAACTCACCATGCTCTGTCCATATTGTGTAGTTATTTTTGAAACCTTTATTAACCAAATGAGATTGAATTACTATAGTATCCGTCCAAGCAATCTTATTTTTGCAGTCGATACATGGACATAATATGTCATCTATCTTTTGCAACTTCGCATGTCTCTTGGATGCTTCAATAAAATTTGCAACATTATGAATGTACATGGGATCGGGTCTTAGCATGTTATACATCCACGCTCGATGGTCCATGCTTCAATAATAGAATTTTTGTCAGATTTACAAAATTTGGCCACAAATATTCTCTAAAGGTCTTCTATAAAATGAATTTATGGAGACATAACAAGTATGATTAGGGCGACTAATGTAGAAGACGGGTGACATCTTGAGGCGGACGGAGTCAAAGGGTGAAACAGGCCCAGCAGCATGGGCTACGTCTGGGTGGGATCCGGTCTGTTATATCAGGAAACAGGCCCAGATGCATCTTATATATATTACAATAGCATCTGTTAATTAAACATCATATTCATGTCACATAATAGGTACAAAAAGGAAACAATCCATATAGTCCATACATCAATATACCAGAACACAATCCATACAGTCCTTACACATGCAAAAGGACAGAATCCATATAGCAGAACACACAAAACTAACAGCTTATCAGCTAATGAAAATATACGAAGAAAAAGTAAGGAAACTACATTTACCTTGTAGAGGCGTCAGCACGGTGGGGAGGCGTCAGCACGGTGGGCCGACTGGGTGGAGAAGTGGCGGTGCGGGGTTGAGCGGCGGCGCGGCAGTATTGGCTGGGCGGCGGAGCGGCGGCGTGGCGCAGGGGAAATTCAACAGCCTTGCGGCGTCGATATAAATTCTCCAGGGTTGCGTTTTGACTGCGGTGAGGGGTCCTTATATAGACGTCGATTTTTCACAAGCGGTTTTTAACTTTATCTCAGGCGGGTTTTACTTACCAACCGCCTGGAAAGATATTTAATCAATAATATTAATTAAGAAGTAAATATTTTCACAGACTGTTGGTACTTAATAACCGTCTGAGAAGATGATCATCTCAGGCGGGTATTACTTACCAACCGCCTGAGATAATACCACCTGAACAAAATATTTTTAAAACTTGTATAGCTGACATTGTAATGTTTTGGTAAATATCAAATTAATTTCTACTCACATATTATTCACATTTGTGTATCTCATAAAAAAAGTTCCTTCACTCAAAATTGTTGGTATGAACATATTTGTATAATTTATACATGTATGATTTTTTTTTAATTTTTTTAAAAGCATTCCAACATGTCAAACTTCAAATTATCCACCATTCTAACTAAATGCTCATATACATATGAGCATTTAGAGCACATTCACTTGATTGAAATCCAGAAATTCTAACACACCACTATTCATTGACACGAATGAACACATATATATTACAAAACACAAGAACTCCTAAAACTACACTACGGCCCCGCCTAATCCCTCCTCTCCGCCAACTTCTCAAACCACGCTAAGCGGTCCTCCTACGACTCGTCGTCGTCGTAGTCGTCACCATGGTGGTGGTCGCCATCGTCGTCGCCGTCGTCGGAGGATGACTCGTCGTCATCATCGTCATCATCATCGTCGTCGTCGTCCTACTCCTCCTCCTCCTCCCTCCTCCTCATCCTCCTCCTCCTCCTCCTCCTCCTCCTCCTCCTCCTCCTCCTCCTCCTCCTCCGGCGACGATGCAGAAGGAGAGTGGGTCGGCTGCTCCGGCTGAGCCGATTGCTCCGGCTGTACCGGTGGCTCCGGCTGCACCGGCGGTGGAACGCGCTGGTCGTCATTCACCCTCTCAGGGGAGCTGCAGCGTATCCGCTTGCAGGGTGGCTGCCTCGGCGGGCTAGGAGGAGGAAGGTTGGCCATTGCTGTGGTGGTTCGTCGGCGCCGGGCTAGGAGGTGGAACGATGGAAGAAGAAGAAAGGAGTGCAAAAGTTTTGTGCTTGTACATAACCGACGACGCGCCTTATATATGGTCTGTGCAGAGTAGACGAGGGAGCGGTTCGTTTCCCGCGCATTAAACTCTTTGTAGACCTCGTGCGGCACACAATTAAACCACTGTGGAAGACGATCTTCAGAGATCCTTCCGTCTCTCTAGTATCCATGTGGAACATCGCGTCCCTGCACCACGGCTTCTCAACTTCTCCGCAGACCCCGTGCGGCGCGTCAGTTAATTAACATCTTCTCAGGCCGTTAATTAACATCTTGTAGTTTCAAAAATGTTTATCTCAGGCAGTTATTACTTACCAACCGCCTGAGATAATGCCCGATACTGTTCTTCAGTTTCCTTATCCCTTGCTTCTTTTTTATTTAGATTCCAATATAAATACTCAAACATGTTTAGATTATGCAAATTGTGATCAAATTCGATGATTCTTTCTTCTACATTTGTATAAAATTAACATCTACCACCTGAACAAAATATTTTGTTCATTGCGCATTGAACTCTTTGCAGACCTCGTGCGGCGCACAATTAAACCACTATGGAAGACGATCTTCAAAGATCCTTCTGTCTCTCTGGTATCCATGTGGAACGTCGCGCACGTGTCCCTGCACCACGGCTTCTTAACTTCTCTGCAAACCTCGTGCGGCACGTCAGTTAATTAACATCTTCTCAGGCCGTTAATTAACATCTTGTAGTTTCAAAAATGTTTATCTCAGGCGGGTATTACTTACAAACCGCCTGAGAATATATTTATCTCAGGCGGGTATTACTTACCAACCGCCTGAGATAAGCCCATGGAGTTCCCCTTGCCACACGATATTGCGGTCCTGATCGCAGGGTGGGTCGCCGCAACCTCCACCCAGCCCATGGACGACCTCTCTAGTCTGCGCACCACCTGCAAGGCCATGCACACGGGGTGCCGTGATCCTACTGTGGGCAGGCGCGTGGCGCTGGAGCGGGAGAGCAGCTGGGAGTGGTTCCAACAGCACGGGAACGGGAGCTACGACGCCCTCGTGGAGCGCTTGGCCAATGTGGGCAACCCTCATGCGTGCTACGTCACCGGGTTCGACCTCGTCTTCAACTACGGCCGCGCGCAGGCGCAGCGGGGCACCCAGTTCCTTGCCCGGGCGGCCGCGAACGGCCACAAGGTGGCGGCCTACGTCCTCGCCATGCTCTGCTACGACGCCGACCGCCGGGACCGCGATGCCCTCGAGTATATCCGGCAGGTCGAAGGCGAGGCCCACGTCGGTGACAACGCGATCGGGTCCATCGCGATGAAGAGGACCAACAAGGAGTGTTGCCAGTGTCAGAATCAAGCCATGCAGAGGCTCGACGTTTTCGTGAGCTGGAGGTTACTGCGTAGGCCTCCTCCCGGACCGCCGGTGGTGGCGCTGCCCGACATTGACGATGGCGTTTGCCGCTGCCCAACAGGGGAGAACCAGGGGCCTGCCCGCTGCGGCACGCGACGGTGGTCTGAGTGGACCATCTTCTGTACTGGGAACTGTAGGATTGAGCGCGAGTATGACCTGTTCTACCATAACGTGTTGTACTCTATGGGTTATATTCCCTCCATTCCCTTTTGGATGCGCTACCCCTAGTTCTCCCAACGCCAATGAAAAAGTATTCATTTATACAAGTATGAATTTTGTTAATTTTTATAAAAGCATTCCAACATGTCAAACTTCAAATTATCCATCATTCTAACTAAATGCTCATATACATATGAGGCATTCATCAAATTATGAACACACGTTGATTCAAAAAAATTTAAAAAAATCTGAAAAAATTCATAGAGGTTGGTATGATGAGTAAAAATGTCCACTGAAAAAATAAATGAAAAAGGCATTTTATTCATCAAGATAGAAAAATGAAAAATAGCACTTGTTGTATGTTTTTTATGTTCTGACCAATTTCAAAAGATTTATGAAGTGAAATTTAATGGTAACCTTTACTTATCAATAATATGACAAGAAAGTGAAATTTTGCCTTTTAAAGGACCCATATTTAATCAAGAATATTAATTAAGAAGAAGTAAATATCTTCACAGACGGTTGGTACTTAATAACCGTCTAGGAAGATATTTATCTCAGACGGTTATTACTTAACAACCGCCAGAGATAATGCCCGATACTATTCTTCAGTTTCCTTATCCCTTGCTTCTTTTTTATTTAGATTCCAATATAAATACTCAAACATGTTTAGATTCTGCAAATTGTGTCCAAATTCGATGATTCTTTCTTCTACTTTTGTATAAAATTAACATATACCACCTGAATAAAATATTTTTAAAACTTGTATAGCTGACATTGTAATGTTTTGGTAAATATCAAATTAATTTCTACTCACATATTATTCACATTTGTGTATCTCATAAAAAAAGTTCCTTCACTCAAAATTGTTGGTATGAACATATTTTTATAATTTATACATGTATGAATTTTTTTAATTTTTTTAAAAGCATTCCAACATGTCAAACTTCAAATTATCCACCATTCTAACTAAATGCTCATATACATATGAGGCATTCATCAAATTATGAACACATATTGATTCAGTAAAATTTAAAAAAATCTGAAAAAATTCATAGAGGTTGGTATGATGGGTAAAAATGTCCACTGAAAAAATAAATGAAAAAAGCATTATATTCATCAAGATAGAAAAATGAAAAATAGCATTTGTTGTATGTTTTTTAGGTTCTGACCAATTTCAAAGGATTTATGAAGTGAAATTTAATGGTAACCTTTACTAATCAATAATATTACAAGAATGTGGATTTTTGCCTTTTTAAAGGACCACATTTAATCAAGAATATTAATTAAGAAGAAGTAAATATCTTCACATGCGGTTGGTACTTACCAACCGCCTAAGAATATATTTATCTCAGGAGGGTATTACTTACCAACCGCCTGTGATAATCTTCTTATAAGACGTGAAATTTTAATTAACGATGAACACACTACACATTCATTCATTCACACAGTTGAAGAACACACAGGACACTCATCCATTAGCAATATTCAATCACACATCTCATAAAAGAACACACAAGATGCACAATATTTACACAAGAACACACAAGAACACACAAGATACACAAGTAATATTCAATCACATAGATGAAAAAAGATAGATTTCATTCACTAACAATATTTACAAAACAGAAGCAACTAAAAACAACAAATAGAAAAAACTAATTAAATCCTACTCCTACTCCTCTTCCTCCTCCTCCTCCTCGTCCTCCGGCGGCGACTCCGGCACCGGTGCAACAGGAGACAGGGCCGGCTGCACCGGCTGCATCGGCTGCACCGGCGGTGCAACCCCAAGGTTGCTAGCCGTCGCCTCCACCAGCGTTCTACGGCCCTCGGGGCCAAGAACCTGGGCCATTGTTGCGAACAGAATGTCGAGACGATCAGCCACCCCCGTGAGGGCGTAGAGGTAGTGGCCCATGGTACCCATTCCAGTATACTCTGGAAGGGTACCCAGCCCCAAGGCACTCATGGCGTGAGACGTATTGTTGTACGCCTCTCGTGCCATGAGGAGGCGCTGCTCGGTGTTGATCTTCTCAGGGGAGCTGCAACATAGTTTCTTGCAAGGTGGCTCCCTTGGAGGGCTTGGCGGCGAAAGGTCGGCCATAGTGGTGTTGGGTCGTCGGAGCAGAGGAAGACGAAGAAAACAAGAGGATTCAAAGTGAGTGATGCGCTTGTGAGCGATAGCGCGTCTTTAAGGCCGCGCGGAGTGGAAGATGGAGCAGTTGGTTTACCGCGCATTAAAGGTCGCGCCTCGGGGAAAAGAAAGGTCGCGCACGGTCGTCGACACGTCTTCATAGGCGGTTGGTGAGGGGTCTTTATGTAGGCGTTCATCAAATTATAATGAACACATATTAATTAAGAAGAAGTAAATATCTTCACAGGCCCATGTTTATCTCAGGCGGGTGTTACTAACCAACCGTCTGAGATAATTGTATCTTCTCAGATGGTTGGTAAGTAAAACCCGTCTGAGGTAACAATCTTCTCAGGCAGTCGGTACTTAAAATCCGCCTGAGAAAATGTGAGTCTATATATACCCCTCGACAGCATTGGAAAAACCTAACCCGGGCGAAACACTTAGATGCTGTTAGGCTGCCAAAATTTCATTTGCCGCCAAGTGTTCGCCCTCGTCACTTCCAGGTACGCCGTCGAGCTTCGCCGTCGCCGAGCTTCGCCGTCCCCGCTGAGCTTCGCCCTCGTCACTTCCAGGTACGTCGAGCGAAGCCATTGCCGTCGCCGCCGAGCTTCAAGGTAAACCCTAAACCCTTTGACCTTCCATCCTCCTTCGCCATGCCACCTCCCTCCCCGCCCTCGCTGCCGCCTTGCATATCCTTGGTTAGGGTTTGGGAATTGGAAAATGGTAGGCATCCTTGGTTAGGTTTCGGTGGAATTCGAAAAACTGTCAAGTTCGGTGGCATCTTTGGTTAGGGTTCGGTGGGCAAGATTTATGTGGATGGTTATATCACGATAAATTGGTAGTTGGTTTTGTGTGTCTGAAACTGTGAAATCAGTAGCATTTCATCTTCTGGTAGTTTGCAGAGATAAAACTGTCAAGTTCCAATGAATAGGAGTTACTCCCTTCATCGTGGATGGTTATATCACGATAAATTGGTAGTTGGTTCTGTGTGCCTGAAACTGTGAAATTAGTAGCATTTCATCTTCTGGTAGTTTGCAGAGATAATATTCTGAATAGTATTTGTTTTTCTTCTCCTAGGATCATTAGGTTTACCAAATATATGCTGAAGAAGTTCCACTTCGTTATATTCATTGGAGCAAAGCCTGTAGGATCATGTAGCAAAACTGTCAGTCTGCGCGTTCTATCATCGCATTGTGGATGATCCTATTCTGTTCTGACACATTAGTGGTAAACATGATTCTAGACTCTAGTAACAGCAGTATATTCCCTATTTCTGTCATCGGCCTTGCATATGCCACATAATTCTCTATTAGGGGCAAGATTTAGCTATATTTGGTTAAGTTGAGCAAATTTGGCTAATTTTGGCTAAGTCACATTAGATATAGTTATACTTGACTAATTTTGACTATGTTATGCTATATTTAGCTATATTTGGCTACTTTTGCTTAGAGTTAGCTATGCTATACTAAGTTTGGCTAAGTTTGCTTTTATTTCTCTAAGTTAGCTTCATTTGAGCAATTGTAGCTAATCTGTGCTACCAAAGATGTATGCACTTGTGGATCCATCAGCTTCATATGAGCAATTGTACCTAATCTGAGCTGCCAAAGTTATGCTATATTTAGCTCTGAAGCCAAACAAGTTGTTGGCCAACTCATTTGTGATGCTAGGAGCATCCTCACGCCCATATCTAGGTACCACTAGGTGTGGCGATGGAGTCTGAGCATATGCTGCCGATCTCTATGATACAAGAATTTAGTTAGACCTATATAACTTCAAAAATGTGTTTTGGCTAAATTTACTTAATTGAGCCAAAATTGAGAAAATTTGTTTTAAATATGACCAAATTTAGCTAACTGAAGCATAATCAGGCATGTTTGACTATGCTGGGCAAGATTTAGCTATATTTGGTTAAGTTGAGCAAATTTGGCTAATTTTGGCTAAGTTACATTAGATATAGCTATACTTGACTAATTTTGACTAAGTTATGCCTTGGGTTGTCGGTGTAAAGTGAGCTTGCTAGTTGCTGTTGCTGCTATGAGTCTCTTCTAGGCACTGCATCTGCACAAGTACGCAACAGCATGTTGTTTTTCATTCAGTAGGCAGAAGAATCAATGACAGGGAATAAGAGGAAACTTGAGAGCGGGGACGATAATGCCCTCTAAGCTAGGTAGGAGCTGTGCGGGGATTTGCTTTTTGTCCCTTGCTTGATCAGTTATAGGTCCGGAGCTAGGCGCCACCTAGTAAACCTCAAGAACGTGGTCGCCACTCTGAACGAAGCTAGCCTATTTAGAATAAAAAGATAAAATTGCCATTGCTGGTGAGCAACTTTAACATGCTTGTCACCCTCGCAATGTATAGGAACCTTTTGGTCAGTCGCCTTAAACCCTAGAATGCCTTATCAAATCCTAGAATGCTTCCATCTTTTTCTTCATGCAACACTTCATGTAGAGTTAATATGCCGTTTATTAGATTTTTTGTCTTATTAGATCTAGCATGGAACGCCCTAAGAAGACTGGTCCTCATAGTAACAACAAAGAAGACAATATGGAGTTTACTGACTCCAGCAATTCAGGCTCCTATCAACGTCCTTTGGATCCTTTTCCGAATATAAAAATTAAAAGACTTCAGTGGATCTAGACCCGGAATATGATCCTGCTGACGAGGTATGGATCACGAATCTTAACTTCAGCAGTTCAAGTTAATGTTGGTTGTAAAGTATACGAAGTCTTATAATTTTTTTCTACCTAGATTAATCGCGAAGACAATGAGGTGACATCGGCTTCTAAACCGCGGAAGGTTCTACAATGGATGAATCCTCAGCTTCACTCAAGCGGAAACAAGGGCAACGAGGTCCCAATAAGGGTCCATTGGACCGCATCATGTACATAACAAGGGTCGGTCCAGGTGGGCTTCCCCAACAACCACTGGATTCAGTTACCAAGTACCGTAATGCATGCGGTTTTCTTGTTAGGGAGGTTGTGCCGATCACAATCGAGACTTGGAGGAAATTACCGAGCAGACCAAGAATGAGTTGTGGGAAAAGATAAAGAAACGATTCAAGTTCCCGAAAGGCACAGAAGAAGCTGTAAAGAAAGAAACATTGGTCTCTTGCGGCAAGAAGTTTCGATGCTGGAAGAGTGAAATGAATGCTTATGTTAAGGCCGATAAGGTCCCTAGCCCGAGGAAGATGGGAAAAATCACACAAGCTCAGTGGCAAGAGTTTGTTCGTCAAAAGAGCACACCTGATGCTAAAGCTCTAAGTGCAACTAGCTCAGAGCTTGCAAAAAAGAACAAATTCCATCATCGCTTGGGGTCTGCCAGATATGGCCCCAATGTCCAGAAATGGAATAAGATATTAGACGAAATTACCAGTAAGGGCAATCCTCACCCATTAGAAGGGTGCGATGAGCGAACTCAACGCTGGGTCTTTGCTTTGTCAGGTTTGACCAGCGAGGGCAAACTTGAAAAGCCCAACTCTCTGAATGAAGTAGAGGATAAAATGAAAGAAGTAATTGACAAGCAACAAAGGGTCTCTTCAAGCCGAAGAGGGAGAATTACCAACTTACCGCTATCTTAGGAAACCCTGAACACAGCGGACGGGTTTGAGCGGTCTCTTTCAAATGTCTTGGCTAGATGGTTTCCCTAAAGATAAAGACACATATGGAAGACGTGAGAACTTTAAGAAAACACTTGATGAAACGATTGCTCAAAAGGTCAAAGAAAATATGCAAGAAATAATGGAACAACCTAGACAATCAGGACAATTAGTGGCACCAAGTACAATGATGGTTCCGGTGCAAAGGAGCAATTAGTATCTCCAACTGCCTACCCTAGCAGCGTTGGTTCCGTGCCAGGCTCAGGGTCAGCCCATAAGTTCCCTGTCGTTGATATTGCTAATGAAAAATCTTGTCATCTTCTTGTCCCGATAGGCAGAGCAGGGAACAAAACCAAATAGGTTGCCACTGCTATGGCAAAGCCTGATCGTGACTTCAACGGGAATCCACTTCCGTTGTATTATGCTGTGGTGCAAGTTCTTCAGATCATTGATAATGATTATGAAGATTATGAAATAGACCACGTCACACCTGAGTGGATCGTGACTCTGGGGCAGGCTATCAACCAATTAATCCTTTGGCACCGACGCGATATCGTGTTGGACGATGAGCCAATTTCTAGCCCCGTCGCATCTCCAAATACTGCAACCCCATCTTCTAAGGCAAAAGTGCATGAAGATCCACTCCCAGTCCGGGAAGATCCACTCCCCCTATGTCTGAGCAAGGATGATATCCAAGAGCAACAAGTTGGACAACAACTTCAAGCAGTACCAGAGCAAGCTGTTGCTAGTAAAGAGCAACCAGTTGAGCAACAGCTTGAAGTAGTACTAGAGCCAAGTGATGGGAGTAAAGAGCAATCAGTTGAACAACAGGTTCAACAACAAGCCAGTGTCCAACTTCCGACGACTACTCCTCAATCATCAGTGCCTATCAAAGTTAGCTCATACAAAATTATTAAAACTTCATCAGAAGTGTCAAAGTATTTGGAAGCTATGAAGGAAAATATTAGAAAATCGAGTGCATCTCGTTCTTCTCATGTGCCAGCATTAGAAGATATCGAGGAGTGGGAAGAAGACGGTGTCATGTATAATCGGCAGACGACTTTAGTTAAACCAGGAGTTCCAATATACAAGCTTGAGGATGTTCCTCCTAAATTTAAGGATGGAAAGCCGTTCATGACATCCGTACAACTTAGCAAACAACCCGTCCAGCTCAGAAGAATGCATGAGTGGTACATCACTGCCAGCACAAAATATGGTCTTAATTGCGTCACATTTCGTATTCCAAAAGAAGCATTCTGGAGCACTGGAGTAGATAAACGAGTCATTTTATTTGAAGAGCTGCATTCCCTTCTCCATCGGGGCATGCTCGATATCAACCTGCTGCTTGTCTGGTGCTTGTAAGTGCTCTAATATTTTGTATTTGCTTTTCTTACTACACGCATATGCATTTCATGAGATTATAACAATTCTGGACTTCTTCAATAGGATGTAATACATGGATAATGTAAAGTTGGAGTGCAAGACAGGTATCCTTGACCCTACTAGGATTGCAAAGTCGCTATTCGACGTCCAGGCGAATCGAGAATCAGGACAGTACAAACACATGAAAAAAAGTGATTTTGAAAAAGCAATTGCAAAACTTAAGAAGGATAGAAAGACAGAAGTTGCAGCTTACATAGGATAGGCGATGTTTAACTTTGTCAGAGACGGCAATGACCTCGTAAAGGCTCCGTACCACTTCGAGTAAGTTCGACACATGACATTGAAATAGCAATTATTGGTATTTGTTAACACGCGTGTTTGTATGTTTGCAGTAATCACTACATAGTGATCTTCATCAAGCCAATGCAGAGAATGGCAACAGTCTTGAACTCGGCCGATTACCCACTAGATCGTTACAAAGTTTTCCTTTCCATTTTGAAATCGTACATTTATTCAATAATTTTAATTTACGCACATTTAGAATGTGTTGACAAGTTTTATATGACATTTCTTGTATTACAGCGCTTGGCGGTTTTATGCGGAACAGCTTGGCGGTCAGAGACCTCCTAATACAAATGCATTGGACATTAAAACGTATTATGCTTGTCCGAAGCAGCCTGCTGGGAGTGTCTTATGCGGGTGTTATGTATGTGAGCATCTTCGGACCGCCGATGTATATAGAGTGAATCGTGAGGATGTAAGTTATCGTTAATGTTGATACCTTATTTTCTTACTTTTGTGTTTCATTTTCATTGTAACTAGCATAGTTTAATACTTATATTCTCTGCTGTTCAATATTACCAGAAACATTATTTTCATATTTTGATTCCAACTTCAAAATTCAATTGCTCATAGTACAACTGCTCCAAAAATACCAAATAAAATCCTGTATACTCTCACTTTGGCCTATACTTTGAGATTGTTCAAACCAATACATTCTAAACCTTGTTATGTGTTATATTGCAGCACACGAAGAATCTGAACGAAGAATGGCCGGTTTGTAGAAGTATTCCTGATGGAGGAGCCGACAGGATTGCTGTTGAACTCTGTCAGTTCATTCGTCATGAAATTTTGCACAAAAAAGGCAAGTTCTTTGATGAGAATTGTGCAGCAGCTGATGTGCCAGAACTTTGCGACTATGCCAATAGAAACAGTTTTTAGTGAAAACTTGTAAACTTTGAGATGAATTGTATCTGTAACTTGTACATATGTATATTGTTTTAGTGAAATTGACTTATGTGATGATAATATTGTTGACTTTGTTCTGTGATGATATTGTTGTTTTTTGTTCTGTGATTATATTGAATTGAACTGGAAATTAGAAATAACAGCAGTAGTACTGCATAGTTTATACCTTATCACAGGCGGTTATTAACCAACGGCTAGGCATGACTGTCAAAAACAATTATCACAGGCAGCTAGATACAAGTAAAGAAACATCTGTGATAACCTAATTTTCACAGGCGGTACTGTTGTGGTAGAAACCGGCTGCGTTAAAGGGTCTTCAGAGACGGCTGATGTAGGTAAACGTCCGTCTGTGATAACAGCATTATCATAGACGGTTAGTTATGCTTCAATACCCACATGTGAAGACACATTATCATAGGCGGTTAGTTATGCTTCAATACCTGTCTGTGAAGACATATTATCATAGGCGGTTAGTTATGCCTCAATATCCGTCTGTGAAGAGACATTATCATAGGCGGTTAGTTATGCTTCAGTACCCGTCTGTGAAGACATATTATCATAGGCGGTTAGTTATGCTTCAATACCCGTCTGTGAAGACACATTATCATAGGCGGTTAGTTATGCTTCTACTCGTCTGTGATAAGACATTTATCACAGGTTGTTATATATGCTGCACGACCCGCCTGTGATAAAGTATCTTCACAGGCGGCTAGCCTAAGTAAAGAACCGTCTATGATAATGTTTCTTCATAGGCGGCTAGCCTAAGTAAAGAACCGCCTATGATAATATGTCTTCACAGGCGGTATCACTTCTCCGCCTGTGAAATTGCGGATTATCACAGACTCTTCGTTTCAGGCGGTTTTAAAAGCCGTTTGTGATAATAGGTTTGGAGCCGCCTGTGATGAGGCTTATTGTAGCAGTGCTAAGGCACTTTAACATGGACAAAAGCAAGCCTCTTTGGACACCAATGGGAACAGAAACAACACTTGAACTTGATGAAGATGGTGAATCCGTGGATCAAAAAGAATATAGAAGCATGATCGGATACTTTTGTACCTCACGACATCAAGACCGGACATACAATTCAGTGTATGTCTTTGTGCTCGGTTTCAAGCTTCCCCACGTGCTTCACATCGTCAATCCATCAAAAGGATTCTCAGGTTCTTACATGGAACTCAAGAATTTGGTATTTTTCTTCCTTCTTCCTCAACTGTTACATTGAAATATTTTTCCGATGCTGATTTTGGAGGTTGTAGGATTGATAGGAAAAGTACTTCTGGTGCTTGTCATTTTCTTGGTAATTCACTTGTTGCATGGTCATCTAGAAAACAAAGTTCAGTTGCAGAATCCACCACCGAATCTGAATATGTAGCTGCTGCTAGCGCTTTTTTCACAAATTAATTGGATTGTTCAAACACATAAGGACTATGGGGTTGATCTAGATATTGTTATTTGTATTGCTAAAAACCTTTTGCAACATTCAAGAACTAAGCACATTCACATTAGGTACCATTTTCTTCGTGATAATGTTGAAAAAGGAAACATTGTACTTCACCATGTAGATACCGAACAACAATGGGCTGACATTTTTATAAAACCTTTGGATTTCACTCATTTTTGTTACATTCGAAGTGAAATAGGGGTTATGCATCCTCATGGCTTACATTGAGGTGGAGTTTTCAAACCCTAGAAGTCTATGTGTGAATCTGAAATAAAAATAATATGAGCATAGTATTTCATACATATATGACTTTGTGATTCCTTTTACATGCTGAAAGTTCTTACTACATTACTCGTGTTATACATTTTGTAGTTTTTGCCATGTCTAGTAATTGGAATAATTACTTACACTAAATTTGGTCATGCTCGAACTTTCTTGCTGTGTTGAACTTGTTGCATGCTCACAAGTGCTTTTATTCATAAAGAATTAATCAAGTAATCAACTCACTTGTTGAGTTTTTTTTAACAAATATAAGTTGAGAAAAGATCAAGAGAATATACATGCATCGCACTTCTTCTTTTGAGATGGCTTATCATAGCACTTAGATATGAACTTGGAAGAAGTTGTGTATGACAAAAACCATGTCCTTAAGCTTCTGATTGTCAAATGACATAGGCTTGGCTTGGTTGGTTAGAATAAGGCAGATGCGCATATAATCTCTTGTGAATATCATATGATCTAAATTTGTGCTTTGAAAAATAGTAAAATGCAGCAACAAGTGTCATGCTTTTAGGTATTGAAGTAGTTAAGTTTGTGAGATCATAACTTGTTTAAATTGAAAATTTCATTTGATCTCTAGCATGACTTACACTACTTTATGTATCTCATTGTTGTGATAGTGTAAGTTACTTGATAGTATGACTTGGATGAGCTTTGTTTTATATGTATATGTTATAATATGGTCATAAAATTTAAAATTTCTCTTTTGAACCTTGTTGAATACATTGTCAAAGGGGGAGAGATAACATGGTGAATTATGCAAGGGGGGGAAATATGTATAGGGGGAGAAATTTATTTCTATCTCATTTGATTTTCAAAAAGAGGGAAAATTGTCTATCTGATTTGATTTTCAAAAAGGGGGGAAATTGTTCTCAAAACTTTTCATGCCAATGTTGGAATTTTAAATGGTGTTACCAATGCATTCATCAAGGGGGAGATTGTGAGACCTATGTGTGTTGAATACATTGGCTTTGACAATAAAAGTTTTGAATGCTGCCATAACATCTTTTTAGCAAGGTCTGACTCTAGGTCCGAGCTTCTACAAGGTCCGACAGACTTTCTTTGTCTAGATCCGACATGTTTTTGGGTAGCTCCGGTGAGCTTTGTCTTTAGCTTCGACATGTCTTTGATAGCTCCGACATGTCTTGGTTAAGCTCCGACATGTTTTTCTAGCTCTGACTTTTGGGATGACTAGTTCTGACTAGTTTTGGTTAGCTCCGGCGCTAGGTTGTACTAGTTTTGGTTAGCTCCGGCGCTAGGTCCGACTAGCTTTGGTAAGCTCCGACGCTAGGTTGTACTAGCTTTGGTAATCTCCGGCTCAAGCTCCGGTTATCTTTGGTTAGGTTTGGAGCTTGATCGCAATGTTCCAGGTTTTAATGTGAAATATTTCGAACTTGCTTTACATTGTTGGAAAGTTTGCTTAGTATTCTTTTACTATGTTTTTGGTGCGTTTTGGTTGATATAGATGATATCGTTTTGCTATGCTTTGCAACATGCTTATGTGAGGTGCTCACGTAAGGTGTTGTGTTCGGAACTAACTTAAGTCATGTCACAGACTTGGGCTCGTACGGATTGGTTGTTTATTCATGTGCAGGTGTTGCTTGAGTTCAAGTCATGGCTGGTGACGGGATCCTTTGGACTAGTCTCAGGGAGGAGATGAGGTTCCAACAACCAAATTCAGGAGGAATTGTGGTTGAGCGGGTCAGGAGGTCACGCAGGATGATTGAATCAAGGGCAGTGCGTATGAATGTTACTGGACATCGAAGGAAGGTGTTTGCATGAATGCATGTGGTGCATGACGTGGAAACATGGTTCCAAAGTTGTTTATGGATGGGAAGATCTGGTTGGAAGGATCGGATCGTATCTGTTGATGACTTTGGCTGCGGCGGAGTCGGTTATGCCTCGGTATGGAAAGTGTCGAGTTGGTTATGATAAGATTTCGTGTGGGTCACGAATTAGGGTTGTTTTAGGAATGTGGGATACGTTCCTAAGGTGTTTGGAAGTCTTAAGATTGCTTCTATCTACGTATAGAAGAGTCCTAAGCAGTTATGGAAAGTTTCGATTCGTGATCTGAGTAGGATTGGTGTCCTAGTTAAGATTGGGTTGGTCTAAGGGCTGGTTATACAAGCAAGGGAGCCCAGAGCTCGTGCTGCACGAATTTGGGGCTGTTCCTCTTGTGTTCTATTTAATAAAATTCATAGTTTGAAGGAACTTTTGAGCCTTGTTTGTCCGACTTGTTCCAGACAAGTTTTACTCGTCGAGTTTCTGGTCGGTGGTTTTATCATAACTCGAGTTTTACAGATCCAATTGACGTGATTCTTTTTGGGTTGTCTTCAAAACTTGATTATCTATCATCTGTCAAAATTCACGGTCATTGGATTTGTGGTCTCTGATCTACATGAGTTTCTTTGCAGCGTTCCAGAACTGTTTATCTCGGGTAGGACAGATTGACCTTTGTTCGATCTTTCAATCATAACTTGAGTTTGACTCGACGGATTTGAGCGTTTCTACTTGTGTTGTCTCCGTGACTAGATTCTATCTAATATATATCACTTTTGTCATAGTGAATCACGTTTAGATTAGTCTCAAACATTATTTCTTTAACATATCGTTTTCTGCCGATGGGGTTAGGATTTAATTGTTTCCGCTGCGTATGATTTTTAAATCTACCATTCACCCCCCCTCTGGTAGCTTTTCACGTGCTCTTCGATCCTACAAAGGGCGGGCCCCTTGGGGGTTGTGGAGCTTCCTAGCTTCGATGACGCCCACTGTCAACATATAGAACGTCGACGGCGGGCTCCCTGGGGGTTCTCGGAGCTTCCTGGCTTCAACGGCACCCACCATCAACATATAGAATGTCGACAGTGGGCCCCCAGTGTGCTGTCGGAGCTTCCTAGCTTTGACATCGCCCACTGTCGATGTATAAAATGTTGATGGCGGGCCTCTTGGCGGTTGTCAGAGCTTCCTGGCTTTGACGGCGCCCATTGTCAACGTATAGAACGTTGACGGCGGGCCCCATGGGGGTTGTCGGAGCTTTGTAGCTTCGATGACGCCCACTATCAACGCGTAATACGTTGACGGCGGGCCCCTTTGGGGTGATTTCTCCATCATCTTTGTTTAGATCGCCATTATTTGTTCACGTCGACGGCTGGCCCCCATTGGAGTTTTTGGAGCTTGTTAGCTCCGATGACGCCCAATTTCAACATATTAAACGTCGACGGCAGGCCCCCTAGGTGTTGTCGGAGCTTAGCAGTTCTGGCATCGTCCACCATCGCCATGATTTTTTCATTTTTCCTATGCATTAAAGACAAGAAAAGCAATAAAATTCGTCCTCTTGTCTATAATTTTTTTGCGGCTTACTGTTCTTATTTGAATTTTAAATCCAAAGGAACTCAACATGATAACAAGTATATTGATGCAATCTCTTTAGATCTGAATGCCTTCTGGAACCACCCTACTGGGACTTGCCAGGATATAGGTAGAGTGGCGTACTTAGGGTGCATGACCAGTCTAAGTCAATACCACACTCTGAACCCGTCATTGGTTTTGGTTTTCAGGCGAGTAGACCATCTAGCAATGCTAAGATCCGAAAGAAGGTCAACGATATAACTTATATACCACATGAATAACCCGGACTAAATTTCAAAAAGTAATTCACAACTTCGTTATAGACAATAAGGAAAAGATATAAAAGTCAGGAGCCCATACAAAATTAATGCAAGTGGAGTCTGCTTTCAACAAAAATGTTTTTCATTATAGGACCGAATTACAGGGGAGACAAGAACACACTTAGAGTATGGAACCAAGCTAAGTGTTCTATTCATCTTGTTCTAACCTAGGGTAGGTATGCTACACTTAAAGTACAATGACCAAGTTAAGTGTGCTTTTTGTCTAGGACCTACCCGACTTTGTCCATAGACTCTATAATTTACATTATGTGTAAGTACAGACTCAACTCCATGAAACTAAGCATAAAACTTACGGAGGTGCTCGATATTCCATGAATTGAGAAGCGGGGTCCCATCCTTTGTTTCCAAGCAGACGCATCCGGGACAGGAAACTTTGATCACTCAGAAGGGACTTTTCCAGCCGGGGGAGAGTTTGTTCATCCCTTCTCGAGTAAGTATTATTTGTAGGACCAGATTGCCTTCTTGCAGTTGTCCGTTGTGCACATGCTTTTGATGATAGCGTCGGAGCGCTTGGTGGTATAATGCGTTCCGAACAGCTTCTTGGTACCTTCCTTCGTCGACGAGGTCTAGGTCTTCACGCTGCAGCTTGTCCTGCGCGTCTTCATCGAAGGTCCGCACCCGGAGTGATCCCTTGGTGATCTCTGGAGGAAGGACCGCTTCGGCTCCATACACCAAGAGGAAGGGTGTCTCTCCAGTTGACCGGTTAGGTGTTGTCCTGCTCGCCCACAGTGCAGACAGAAGCTCCTCTATCCAGTTGGCTCTGTGTTTCTTTAGGCGCTCATATGTGCGCGTCTTGAGTCCTTTTAGTATCTTTGCATTTGCTCTCTCAACTTAGCCATTACTTGTTAGGTGAGCTACTGATGTGTAGCTGACTTGGATGCCGAGGTCTTCACAATACTCTTGGAATGCTGCACTTGTGAATTGGATTCTGTTGTCAGTCATGACTCTGTTTGGAACTCCAAATCTGCAGACTATGGACTTCAAGAACTTGATAGCAGATTGCTTGTTAATTGTCACAACTGGAGTAGCTTTTGGCCACGTAGTGAACTTGTCGATGGCGACGTACATGAACCTGTAACCTCTGACGTCTTTTGGGAAAGGTCCAAAAATGTCCATCCCCCACAAAGCGAATGGCCATGTAGGAGGTATCATTTGCAAGGATTGGGTCGGTGTGTGAATCTATTTCACGTGGAATTGGCATGCTTCACACTTTTTTTACTAGCTCAACTTCATCATGGAGTGATGTAGGCTAGTAAAAGCCATGCCGGAAGGTATTACCAACCAACGTGCGAGAAGTTGCGTGGCTCCCATGCTCGCCTCCATGGATTTCCACGAGGAGCTCGCAGCCTTCTTCCTAGGCAATGCACCGCATAAGAACGCCGTTGACACCACACGTCGGTAGAGATCCCCTTCTACCAACGTGTATCTTTTAGCCAATCTAACGATTCATTCAGTGGAAGCACCGTCTTTAGGAACGATATTGTCTTTCAAATAGCTCTGGTTCTCTGAGATCCATGCATTGGAGCTGACTTGAGCTTCTGGGTCTTGCGTCCTAGGTTGCTCGGAGCTTCCTTCAGCACCTACGATCCTTGGTGGGCATCATGGTAACAGGGCCATCGGGATCGCCAGCTTTTGTGTGCTGGTCTTTCCCCCCTCGCTCAGTTCGGCAAGCTGAGTGGCGGGTCGTTGCAATCTCCTGACAAAAACTTCGTCTGGAGCTTGAGCTCCGGTTGAAGCTTTCGTTGAGAGTTCATCAACTTCAGCATTGTTGAGATGCTGGACATGGCAGAGGTCCAGGATGTGGAAGTCCTTCTGCAGCTTCTGGACTTCAAGGAGGTAAGCAGCAAGTTGAGGGTTGTTGCAACTACACTCACCTTTGACTTGCGTGATGATGAGTTGTGAGTCACCCTTCACCTGCAACTGCTTGATGCCATATGATAGCACCACCTTGAGTCCGTAGAAGAGAGCTTCATACTCTGCCATGTTGGTGGTTGCCTTGAAGTCAAGGTGTACCATTTAGTTGACCTTCTCCCCTATCGGAGCGAGGATAAGGATTCCAGCTCCGACCCCCTGCTTATGTACGGAGCCGTCGAAGTAGAGAGTCTAGTGAGGCTCGGTGAAGACCGCGACCTTAGGTTCTGGCTTCAGCTAATTGGGGCCCCCTGGATTTGATGAAGAAGGGGTCCAATCCGCCATGAAGTCAGCCATTGCCTGACTCTTGATAGCATGTTGAGGCAGGAATTCGAGAACGAACTCTAACAGCTCCGATGCCCACTTTGCAATATTTCCCGTAGAGTTGGGGTTATGCAATACAACACGCAATGTATAGGAGGTTACCACTGATATCTTGTGGGCTTGGAAATAGTGATGTAGCTTCCTTGAGGCAATGAGGACTACGTAGAGCAGCTTATGCACCTTAATATATTGATTCTTGGCATCGTGCAGTACTTCGTTGATGAAGTACACTGGTCGTTGGAGAGTACGGACCTTCTCGGAGGGGCCCGAAGCTTCTTCTTCATGAACCCGAACCCTCCCGGAGGTGTTCAGACCTTCTTCTAGAGCTATCTGGACCTTCTTGTAGGGGTCCGGATCTTCTTCTTGAGCAACCCAGACCCTCCCAGAGGGGTCTAAATCTTCCTTTTGATCAGCTGTGAGAACTCCGTCGGATGAAAGAGGTTGATCCTCGGGCAGCTTGCCTTTAGTATATGTGCCTGGGGGTTGAGACCCAGACTCGTCTTCAAGTAGCTCTGGGCCCTCCCAGAGGTGTCTGGGCTCCTGAAATGAAGATGGCTCCAGTCTCTCCACGACAAGGACCATGCTTACAACCTCCGTAGTTGCCGAAATGTAAAGCAAAAGAGACTCACCAGGATCTGGAGCTTCCAAGATTGGTAGTTTGGTGAGGAGCTGCTTGAGCTCCTGAAACATCTTTTCTTCTTCTTTGGGCCAATGGAATGGCCCGAACTTCCTCAATAGTTTGAAGAGGGGAAGCGCCCGCTCTGCCAAACTTGAGATAAAACGGCTGAGCGTATCTAGACATCCAATTAGCTTCTGGACATCCTTGACACAGGTTGCAGACTGCATCTCTTCAATAACATTAATCTTCGCTAGATTTGCCTCAATTCCTCGGTGAGTCACCAAGAATCCATGGAGCTTCCTTAAGCTAACCCCGATGACACATTTGTCCAGGTTCAGCTTGGTGTGCGTTATACACTGCTTATCAAATATGGCTTGCAGGTTGTCAAATGTGATTCCTTGTTCTTCACATTCATGACAATGTCATCGACGTAAACTTCCACCAAGTCCCTAATGAGCTCTCCAAATGTTTTGTGCATGGCTCGCTCAAAAGTTGAAGCAACATTTTTGAGACAGAGAGGCATAGCGGTATAACAATACATCCCATCTACTGTTATGAAGGCAATATGCTCTTCATCCTTCCTAGACATTTGAATCTGATGATATCCAGAATATGCATTTAGGAAACATAATAGCTCACACCCGGAGGTAGAATCCACTAACTTATCTATCCTAGATAGTGGAAATGGGTCTTTTGGGCATGCCTTATTCAAGGTGGTGTAGTTGATGCACATCTAAATCTTCTCGCCAGCCTTTGGTACAATGATTGGGTTTGCCAACCATCGAGGATGATGAACCTCTTGGATAAAACCAACTTCGAGCAGCTTCATGATTCCTTGTCTGATGAAGTTTTGTTGCTTGACTGATTACTTTCGAGGCTTCTGATGTACTAGTCGTGCTTCAGTATATATCTTCAGGCTGTGCTCAATCACCTCCCTAGAGAACCCAGGCATATGTGACAGTTGCCATGCAAACACGTCGACATTCACCGGGAGGAAAGTAATGAGCACGAGTTCCTATTTGTTGTCCAGACTGCCCGATATACGAGTGGTCTGGGCAGCATTGGAAACGAGTTGGACGACTTTGATGGGAATGTCAGTGTAGCCGCTTGGTTGCACATGTGGTGCAAAGGTTGAGCCTCATTGATGAGAGCTTGGAGGTCGAGTAGCTTGCTCCTTGCCAGATCCTTCCACCTGCGCTGTTGCAAGCGCGTGGAGTTCTTCTAGCGCACTGACTTCCGCAGTGCGATCCTCGCGGTTCCGAAAAACGCTTGAAGGAGTCGGCATCTTCAACACCAAGTAGCCATAATGAGCTACGACCATAAACCTATATGGGGCTGGCCTGCCTAGCACAGCGTTGAAGGGAAGGCTGATGTGCGCTGTGTCGAAGACTAACTTATCGGACCTATAGTTGTCCTGAGTCTAAATGTCACTGGGAGTGCAATTGATCTGAGAGGATTGATAGATCCCGGACCTACTCTGAAGAAGGGACATGAAGGGCAAAGGTTCGAGAGGCTTAGCTGAATCTTCATGAATGCTGCATAAACGAGGTGGTTGAGCGCGCACCTCCATCCACCAAAACATGATATAGCTGGACGTTGTGGATGGTGAGAGAAACCATCAATGGCAGCTAACCAGCTCCGATCATGTTTCTCGAGCTATCCGAAGCATCAAAAGTAATGGCAATGTTCATCCACTTCCGATGGGGTTCTTCCTTGGCGGCGGGAGCTGCGGCAACCATCTCCCAATGCATGGTCTTTGAGGATGTGTCGAGAATTAATATCACAGGACCCTCCATATATCGTATGGAGAGTCTTCCGAAACTTGTTGTCAAAGATGTTAGAATCATCGTCGACGATATTGTAAATGGCCTTCATGACCTTCTTGGGTTCTGGAAACCTAGCTACTGATCAAGCTAGAGCTTCGTCGACCTTCTGCTTTCCTTCCTGTTGACAGAAAGGAGCTTCTTATTGGCGCCTGTTGTTGCGTGCAACAAGGCGCTTGACCTCACGGCAGTCTTCAAGATTGTGGATGTCCGTTTTGTGGATTGGACAACACATCTTTTCACTGCCACCGTCATCAGACGATGGTCATTGTAGTTTTTAGGAGCGTGGTCCCCGACCACCCAGAGCTGCGGCTGCAACAACAGTAGGTGTGTCGGCCGACGACTTCTTCTTGTCGCTGGACTTTTTCTTCTTTTTTCCACTACCGGAGGCAGCAGCTTCAGCCTTGGAGGAGGATTTACCAGCCTCCGAGGCTGGTTTGGAGTGCATCTCTCGGCCCTCTGCAGCCCTAGCACATTTTTCGGCTAGGTAGAAGAGTTTCGTGACGTTGCTGGCTTCTTTTGTCACCAATTTCTCCAGCATCTTCTTATCTCTAACTTTTTGTCGAAATGCGACAACGACAGAAGCATTGGAGATTGAAGGAATAGTATTTTGTACCTAAGAAAACTACTGGATGAATGATCGCAACGATTCTCCCGTCTTCTGTTGTATAGCAAACAGATCCAGCTCTGTGCTAGGTCGGGTGCAAGAGCTCAAGAAGTTGGCGGTGAACTGATGGCAAAGCTCTACCCAACTATTGATGGAGTCAGGTGGAAGCTTCATGAACCAGGACCTGGCTGTCCCGGTTTGAGCCACTGGGATGTAATTGGCCATAACGGCCTCATTACCTCCAGCCGTGAGGATAGCAGTGGAGTATATCTGATGAAATTCAACGGGGTTGACAGTCCGGTCGTACTTCTCTGGCAGATGAGGCCGGAACTTTGGAGGCCATTCGACCATGCGAAGATGCATAGCCAGGGCCGAACAGCCGCCCCCTCATAAAGCAGAAGGGTTTTCACGGGCAGCTCACCTCTCGCAAGTTCCCTCTATGTAGGCGCAACCGTCCTGCCGCCTATATCGGCGGTTGAGCTCCGATCATAGATTATGCGTCGAAAGCCTTGACACCGTATGAGTGCATCGTGCCTCGGAGGGCAGCGACGTCACATGCTGGGATGTAGCATGTGTCCTGTGCTGTGACACTCGAGGACCATGTCTGCCAGACAAGGTTTTGTTCCTTGAAGGTGCCTGTCCAGCAGTGGGTGGACCTTTGTTGTTGATGGCACCGGCTGCAGCTGCAACCAGATGCTCCACATCAGCAAGTCATTGATCCATATCTGTCGAAGGAGATCCGGGCACCGGAGGATTCTATACCAAAGTACGCGCTGCATTGAGCACGTTCTCCAGATTGCTTGTCGATGTTGTGACCGAAGCAAACACTCCGTCCTGATGTTCAGCGTTGGCTGCTGGACCAGGAGGAGGTGGTGGCGGAGGAATGACACCCGCCGGGACAACAACGCCAGCTGGCTATTGCACATTGGATGGATTCCCTCCATCAGGCTGTCCAGCGTGGCCATTGGATGATGCTCCTGCGGAATTCACCATCTCGGAATCTTAGGCCCCCCTACCTAGCCCCTTCCATGCGCGCCAAATGTTGAAGTGCAAACTAAGACACTTCCCACGGTACTACTAAAGCGTAGTCCGCAGAGGTTCGTATTCGGATGGGACGCGTAAGACCAAGAACAAGATGATGACACAGAGATTTTTACGTGGTTCGGGCCGCCTGAGCGTAATAGCCTATCCACGGGGTGATTGTTGATTGTAGGGCGAGTGTCTATGTATGCTAATATGCCTCGGAGCTTGAGTCATCCCTCTCTACCGTGCGGCACATCCCTTTCATATGCTAAGGACTGGTCGTTACATGGTTCGCCTGGCCAGACAGGTGGCCCCAGCTGTATTGAATATCCTATACAAAATCTACTAGTGTTATGGATGATTAACACTGTAATAACACGTCATAATGACAGTGTTAATGGTATTGACGGTCCTCTGATTCTGCGTCATTAATATACTATTAATGACGTGTTAACCAGGTCTTGTAACGGATGTTTTAATAGCCCCTTGAATGTCCGTGCTGTTAGAGATCCAACAGTCTTTCTGTTGCATGCTTAGATTTGGAGGCTCGACATGTGGCAGCTCCGGAGCTTCCCTCTGTGGGGAGACAGGTCCGGAGCTACTAAACACGTGGCAACAACGTAGCTTCCCTCTACTAGGAGTTAGGTCTGGGGTCACTGGACATGTGGCATGCATAACCGGAGCTTTCCTATGAAGGGAGTTAGGTCCGGCCCTGCAATACACGTGGCAGCGCCGGAGATACCCAACCGAGGGAGGCAGGTCCAGTGCGGCAGGACACGTTGAGCCTTCGGAAGTCTTCAGCTCGGATAGGTGGAACTCCGTAATTTTAATCATGGTAACAATGGGTACCTGATATCCAGGGTATCGACACATACATACATACATACATACATACATACATACATACATACATACATACATACATACATACATACATACATACATACATACATACATACATACATACATACATACATACATACATACATACATACATACATTTCACATTAGCCAATCAAGTGCGACACATGCTTCATTCATATGAGAGTCCTCTTTAAATATACCATGTTATATTAACAAATAATCTTAAGATAAATTCATGGTCCATGGTAGTTTTCTTGGAGAAAAAAACTAATAGCAATACTTCTTGTAGCCAAAGGATAAGCAAAATTTTTATTTGTCAGATAATTAGCTTGCTCCTTTGGTGAATATGTATGAGGCCTGATGGTAAAGAAGTGCTTCTAGCCGCCTTGGTGAATAGGTCTCAGGCCTCATGATAAGAAGCCTGAGTTGCTTTTAGCCGGCGGTGGTTCCATACCCCGCCCCACAGCTCTGACGCTTGTGTCGGGAGAACACCAGAGACACCGGCGGAATGTCAAAAAAAAACTTGCTCCTTTTCTTCTGGGTCATGGTACTATTCCTCCTGTCACTTGATTTGTGTATTAGTTAGCGTATACGAAACGCAGGTTGTGCTATCCGCTCATCAGCTATCTTTATTTTCTGCCCTTATAATCTATTTCTTTCTATTACAAACACAGAGTCCAACAAAATGTGTAAATGGAGAAAGATGTACCTGCTGCTCTATAGGTAACTCACCATCGGAGCCTTTGTGTCCTCTTGATGATGCAATTAACATAGTTTATTTCATCGCCTTATGCCATTCAAATTACGGAGATAAATACAAACATTGTTGTTAATTTTATTGCATTTCATATCTAGCCTACCAGACCACTGCATGAATCCCAACGGTTTCCGACGGTTTTCAACCGTTGCTCGAATTTTGTCGTAATCTAGCTTATTTTCGACGGTCTGACAATTTGCGATGGATAATCGAAGCCGTCGCAATTAAGACCTTATTTGTGACGGCTAACCACAACCATCGTAATTAAGACCTTATTTCCACGGCTGTCGCAAGCCTTTGTAAATTATTTAGGTTTATTTGCAACGGCCACTGCAGTCGTCGTAAATAGTAGAGATCTTATTTGTGACAGTACTATATAAAAGCTATCGCAAATAAGAATTTTTTAGTTTTTTTTAAACAGAAAATGCTGCCCGGCTCGATGGCCAGAAAGAGATTAATCTATGGGCCTATTGGGCTCGGTGATGACTTGCTAATGACTAGTGGATAGCCATATCGGAGTCCCGGTTTGCTTCTGACCTTATTTTTTGCTTTTATCTATATTTCTTGTAAACCAAATTTAATAAAACTCGTGGAATTTCGTTAGTCTAAGATATATTACGCATAAGACTTGTATTTACCTTAATTTCAATGATAAGCTGGTGGTCAATGTAGGAATGTAAGCATAAGACGTGAAATTTAGAGAGTTATATTTTAGAGCTTCACCAAGGTATAACAACTTCAACATAACAAAATATCTCCTAAACAACACATCATCTCGTCATATATTTTAGAGCTTCACCAAGGTATAACAACTTTAACATAACAAAATATCTCCTAAACAACCTCCCGTGTGTTGGATTGCTGCCGGAGTTGTTGATGTTGATCTTAATTATAGGTGTTTCTCCACATCTTTCTTATCATGCATTTATGAGTGATTTGAAACAAAGCTCCTTAAATTTAGTTCAATGAATAAGCCTTCTTTCTCTCCACATAGAATGGACTAGAAGGTCACTTATTTAGCTTCACCAGGCTTCTTAGTCACAATGGTGTAACATAAATCTTGTATAGTGCACAACATACTGAGCTGTCTCTCGAAGAGTTAGAAACCTCAACAAAGGTCATACAGATGGCACAATATAGCTATCTCCAACAAGAAGAGTCAAAATTGAAGACCTATTTGAACATTTACGACTACAGTTGTCTGAAAGTTGTAACTCATTTTTACGCATCTCCAATAAAGAGGACATTTTAGCTCACGAGCAACTGTTCAGGCATGTTCGCGTGAGCACAGATGTATGAGGAGGTGGGAAGGAGCTGTGATGCGGAGGGTGCAAATGAGGGGTAGCACGAAGGAGGCCACAATAGAGGCAACGTGTTGACGCTCTCCTTCATGGTCGTCGGCGACGTAGGCGGTGAGGAGCTGGGGAGTGACGAGGGCGCTCACCTTTGTGATCGTTGGAAACGTGGAGGAGGCCACGATGTGGATGGTCGGTTGACTCTCGCCTTCATGGTCATTGGCGCTCGTCAACATTGGCTCTTAAAACATCGATGAGGAGGGTGGCGAGGCACAACACAATGAAGAGGAGTGCAGAGGGCGCGAAGTGATGATGAGGAGGTACAACGGGGCATGACAGTGAGGAGGGTGAGGGTGCGGTGCAATAGGATCGGAGGCTCAGCGTGCGTGACAACGATGACGGTGACGTCTGGGAGGATCGGTGCAGTGGGCTAGTTGTGGATGGAAAAGAGATTTCGGTGTTCGTACCTTCGACTAGTACCGATTACACCGCGCGTTCATCTTCAAGGTGGCCTAGCTAAGAAGATAGTGTAATTATACTGGTTCGGGCGCCCAACATCTAGTTCGTGTGTTGTTGGTGATATGCCCAAGAAGCGGTCATAACAATTCGGGTTGAGACCCGTTGGATATTTGAACCATAAGCAATCAGGGTACTAATGGACCTGCGACCTAAAAGCCCATTAGTACGCCTATAAATACAAGGGGCGGGGTTAGGAGCTAATGACTCCACCACGTGACAGCCCTAGCCGCCACCCCTCGTAGGCCTCACGCCGATACCCTTGCCGCGCACGCGGTGCTAGCACACCGGCGCACGGCGTTCCTCCTCGTATGTGTGGACTCCGTAGAGGCGCTGCTGCCACTACTACAAAAAAGCATTTTTACAGGCGCCTCAACTTTTCAAACATAGGCCGTCCTTAAAAATATGCGACTGTGATGACGAATGATATAATAACCGCCTGTGATGAAGGAACAACAGAGGCGGATTTTAAAAAACAACCGCCTTGGTAAATACTCGATCTTCTCAGGCAGTTATTACTTAAGAACCGCCTGCAATAAAATAACGTCATAGGCGTATTTTAAGAAACAACCACCTGTGTAAATACATGATCTTCTCAGGCGGTTATTAATTAAGAACCGCCTGTAATGTAATGAACTTCACAGGCGGTTCTTAATTAACAACGGCCTGAGAAGATCATGTATTTTCACCAGCGGTCATTGTGTAAGAATCGTATGTAGTTGTTCAATTATCACAAGCGGTTTTCATTGAAGAACCGCCTAGGGAAAGTTATTGTTTCCACTTATTTTGTGTCCCCGGAAATGCCAGAGTGCCCTAGATCATGAGCGTCCGTTGCAAGGATAAACAAACGCAATAACATTGCAATTAAGTAATTTAATTGGAATACAAGGATAAACAAACGCAAATGACATTGCAATTCAAAGGTAATTCACAACCCGATGAATTCCATAGATCACACATTGCGTGCCCTCTAAACTAAATTTGAATTTAAATTGTATGAAGCTCAACAATTCAGAGGTAATTCACAACTCGATGAAGCTCCCATCGATCAATCTAAATTGTACCGTCCTGCTTGCTCCCGAACACGTGAAAGCATCTAGGCCCCATGAGGTACGGTTTCGGTGATTAATGACAACCATTCGATATTACTAATGAATTTGTGAATGCAAGGTCCCAATAACACTCAATCAAATGAAATCAATATTACATTGGAGACCCATATAAAATCAACCAATGGGATCAAATCGAATCATACGAAGACAAGAAGTGAAAGCTCTAACTTGATACTTGAAGACTATCAAAACAACACTTCAATCAAGTGTCAAAGAGGTCACAAGTTCAATTTACAAAAGAACAACTCAAAACAACTCGAAGTCAACAGATTGAACACACCAGATCATCCGATGTTTGTTGAGTTGACTGCATCGGTCGAGTTGTGTCAATAGAAGAAGAAGACCTCAGACAAATGCACTCGCCGGATCATCTGATGTGAGTGGCTCAGTGACATCGGTCCATCATCACAGTTTGCAATACCATTGGACCAAGTGAAGCACCGGATCATCCGATGTGCAGAATTACATACATTGGTCGATCACTCCAGTAAGCTTCAAGATCAAGCAAAATTCTGGAGAAAGAGCCACCGGATCATCCGATGAGAAGAAAGGTCAACATCGGTCTAACAACGGCCATATCTGACACAGTGACATCAGCTAATTTGGCTTTGACCGATGTTAACTGAAGGGGAGACATCGGATCATCCGGTGTTCGCAGAGAAGTGATGTCAGCCTACTTTTCCAACGGCTATTTCGTGGAGGCTGGCTATTTATACCCCTTCAACCTGTCAAATTGATATGACTTGAAGCCCAGACATACTCTACACATCCTAGAGCATTCAAGACATAGAGCTACCACTTTCACATCATTGTTCATCATTTGTACACCAAGAGATAGGCTAGAACTAGCTAGAGATAGTGCTTGTGTGCCTCCATTCTAGGTGATTGGAGTCTCTAGTGTAGTGAGAGCCATAAGGGAGTGTCCCTTGGTGTGTGTGACTTCCAGAGCTTGCCAAGAGGATTGTGGAAGCCCGGAGGATTCAAAGTGTACTAGGCTTGAGCTCCACCTTGCCAAGGTTGGCGAACGGAGAAGAATAGTGAAGACCCCCTTGTCTCGGTGACTTGGGAGTGGCAAAACCTTCGGTGGGTGACACAACGTGGATGTAGGAAGATCCTTGTGATCTTGCCGAACCACGGGATAAACTCCGTGTCCCTTGAGCGTTTGCATCCCTCTCCCTTTTACATTTATGCAATCTTCATTCCGCAACTTTAATTTACATTGATTGCATAGATTAATCGCATAGGGAATTGGGCTTTAAGTTGTTAGCTTTTGATTACCTTAAAATTTGAAAGAAAGCCCAATTCACCCCCCTCTTGGGCGTTTTGATCCTTACAATTGGTATCAGAGCCTTGTTGCTCTTTGGATCATTCTAGCCTCACCGCTAGGGAGCTAAAATGGCCAAGAATGGGGGTTCGGTTCCTACCTTCGAGGGCAAGAACTTTGCCTATTGGAAAGCACGCATGCGTGCCTACCTAGAGGCTATTGCTCCCGAAGTTTGGGAAGCAACCCATGCGGGGTTTGGAGATCTTAATTATGTTGGTGACCAACTAAAATGGGATGCTAAAGCTAGAAATGCTATCTATGAGTGCATAAGTCAAGACGTATTTGCTAGAATTGCTAGTAAAGAGAAAGCTTGTGAAATTTGGGCATGTTTAATTGAAATACATGAGGGCTCATCTCGTGTTAAAGAACTCAAATATCACTTGCTTAAATCCAAGTATGATGAATTCAAAATGCTTCCTCATGAGAATGTTAACCAAATGTTTTCTCGTTTAAATGTGCTCATTGAGGAGATTAACGCACTTGACATTGCTTCTCTTGGTAAGGGACTTATCAACCGCAAGATCCTCATGCTTCTACCCAAGACCAAGTACAACATTATCAATTCGATGCTCCAAAAAAAAACACTTGACAACATTGAAGTTTCGGAGCTCATTGGAGAAATTCATGCTCATGAGATGAGCGTACTTGGAATGATAGAGGAGTCATCGTCAAAGACCATTGCTCTCAACGCTTCAACCAAGAAGACAACTCCCAAGAAGAATAGAGTGGTTGAGCCTAGCTCAAGTGAAGAAGAGCAAGCAACAAGCGAAGAGGACGATGACGAGCTTGCGTTGATGATGAGGAAATTTTCACGTTTAAACTCCAAGATCGCAAAGAAGGGATACTCTTTTGATCCCAAGAAGAAAGCCTTCCTCCCAAGAAAAGATGAAAACAAGACATGCTATAATTGTGGTGATCAAGGCCACATATCATATGATTGTCCAAGACCGGACAAGAGGAAGGACAACCACAAGGGAAAGCATCGAAAGCTAGAAGAAAGTGATGAAGATGAAGAAGAGGTCAAACCCAAGCGCTCCTTTGGAAAGAAGAAATTTGACAAAGGCAAGAAGACTAAGCTCTTTCCAAAGAAGAGAAGAGGGCCTCAAAAAGTCTTCATGTGCGAGGCCAATGAGTGGATCACGGATGAAGAATCAAGCGACGAAGAGAGTGAAGATGAAGAAAACTTGGCGGGCCTTGCCATCGTCAACAAGGACAACTCACCTCTTCGTCCACCTCCTATGTGCCTCATGGCAAAAGGTAACACTAAGGTACGTGACGACTCTAGCGATGAGGATGATGAGCTCTCCCCCGATGAATAAGCATCTATGATTAATGAATACAATGTCATCATAAAAAGGGAAAAGAGCAAGGTTAAGGCACTTGAACAAGCTTGTGCTAAGCTTGAGAGTGCGAAGCTCGATTTGCATGACAAGTTTGTAACCATACTTAAAGAGCATGACACACTCAAAACACATGTCAAGCAAATCGAGGAGGAAAATGCTCAAATCAAGCTTGATCATCATGAGCTTGACTTAGCAAACCAAGCACTCTTGGGAAGGCACAATGACTTGGTTCAAGAACATGAAGTGCTTAACCGTGCTTATGAAGCAATTGAACTAAAAATGAAAAACATGAAAAAGGAAACCCTTGATGGCAAAGTATCAACTACTTCACATGCCACTAATATTTTGGATAAGTCTTTGCCTTTGAAAGCAAGCCTTAGGGAGAAGGAGTTGATGGACGAGATTGAAAGTCTCCGCACTAGTGTGGCAAGACTTTCTAAGGGGGAGGACAAGCACAAGGAAATCCTCTACCAACAAGCTAAAGGCTTCAACAAGAGAGGACTTGGATCCTTCCCGACGCTCAACAAAGGGAAGGTGCCCTCACCAGAGCTTAGGACGAGCTTCATCAAAGAAGTTGGTTCTTATTGCCAACATTGTGAGGTCACCGGACACCACACGAGGGAGTGTCCTCTTCCCAACCGTCCTTCTCCCAAATTTCCTCCTAACTACAAATCTACTTTCAATGATTACCACTATCTCTTGAGCAAAATAGGTGGCAAGGTGAAGGCAAGGTTCATCGGCAAAGACATTAAGGGCATGAAGGGGAAGCTCCCCAAGCAACTTTGGGTCCCAAAATCACTTGTATCACACATACAAGGACCTAAGTTGGCTTGGGTGCCTAAACTCAAAAACTAACTTCATGTGTGTAGGTGAACTACAAAGCCGGAGGAAAGCATTGGGTACTCGATAGCGGGTGCACTCAACATATGACCGGCAATGATGGTATGTTCACCACCATAGAGAACCCCGACAATCATGAACAAGTCACCTTTGGTGACAACTCAAAGGGGAAGGTAATTGGTTTAGGTAAAATTGCTATTTCGCATGATTTGTCCATTTCTAATGTACTATATGTTAAGTCACTTAGTTTCAATCTACTTTCCATTGCACAACTATGTGATCTTGGACTAACGTGCACCTTTGACAAGAATGGTGTTGTAGTAACTAGTGAATCAAGCAAAGAACTAATCTTCAAAGGTTTTCGGCATGGACATCTTTACTTGGTGGACTTCTCCAACAAGGATGCTAGCTTGACCACTTGTCTTTTCACTAAGACAAGCTTGGGTTGGCTATGGCATCGACGCATTGCTCACATTGGGATGAGCAAGCTTAAGAAGTCGTTCAAGCTTGGGATGGTGACCGGCGTGAAGGATGTCACGTTTGAGAAGAACAAGCTTTGTAGCGCTTGTCAAGCCGGGAAGCAAGTTGCTTCACACCACCCAATGAAGACAATGGTGTCAACCTCCAAGCCGCTTGAACTACTCCACATGGACCTCTTCGGACCGTCCACATATCAAAGTCTTGGTGGTAATTTCTATTGTCTTGTTATTGTTGATGACTATTCTAGATATGCTTGGACCTTGTTTCTAGGTGACAAGGGTGAAACTCCGGAAGTCTTCAAGACCTTTGCTAAACGTGCTCAAAGGGAATTTCAACTTCCCATCATCAAGGTCTGGAGTGACAACAGCACCGAGTTCAAAAACTACAACATTGGGGAGTGGTGTGATCGTGAAGGCGTGAAGCATGAGTTTTTGGCCACATACACCCCTCAACAAAACGGTGTCGTTGAAAGGAAGAACAAGACTCTCATCACCCTTGCTAGAGCAATGCTTGATGACTATGGCACGTCGGAGAAGTTTTGGGCCGAAGCAATCAACATAGCGTGCCATGCCGCAAATAGGGTATATCTTCATCGACAACTTCAAAAGACCCCATATGAGCTCCTCATTGGGAGAAAGCCCAACATCTCCTACTTCCGAGTCTTCGGGTGCAAGTGCTACATCTACCGCAAGAAAAGGCTCGGTAAGTTTGAAAGAAGGTGTGATGTTGGTATCTTTCTTGGTTATGCGTCAAACTCAAAAGCATATCGAGTATTCAACCAAACCTCCGGGTTAGTTGAAGAAAGTTGTGATGTTGAGTTTGATGAGACTAATGGCTCCCAAGAGGAGAGTTTTGGTCATGATGATATAGATGATGAGCCTCTACGAGAAGCCATGAATAACATGACCATTGGAGACATCAAGCCCGAAGTTGAGGAGAGCCATGATCAAGGGGGGGGGCATCAAGTTCCAACATCAACACCTCCATGGCGCCTCAAGTTGATGAAGAAGAAGAGAAAGATGATCCATTGCCAATGCAAGATTCACAAGCCACACAACACCAACAACAAGAAGAAGAAGTCCAAGGTCAAGTCCAACCACAAGACGAGCAAGATGCTTCACCACCGCCAAGTGCTTCACAATCACTAATGAGGCATGGACGCATCTCCAAGGCGCATCCGATTGATCAAATCATCGGAAGTCCGTCACGGGGAGTAAGTACTTGTTCTCGCCATGTCGCTTCATTTTGTGAGCACTACTCTTTTGTTTCGTGTGTAGAACCCACTCATATAGAGGAAGCACTCCAAGATTCAAATTGGGTGATGGCCATGCAAGAAGAACTCAACAACTTCACCCGCAAAGAAGTTTGGGTATTGGAGGAGCGACCCAAGGACAAGAATGTCATCGGAACAAAGTGGGTATACCGTAACAAGCAAGACGAGAATGGCGTTGTGGTCCGCAACAAGGCAAGACTTGTGGCCAAGGGTTTTTCACAAGTTGAAGGACTAGACTTTGGAGAAACATTCGCTCCGGTCGCTCGGTTAGAAGCTATTCGTATACTCCTTGCTTTTGCTTCACATCACAATATAATGCTTTATCAAATGGATGTTAAAAGTGCCTTTCTTAATGGTTATATTGACGAGCTTGTTTATGTTGAGCAACCTCCCGGGTTTGAAGATCCGAGGAATCCTAACCATGTGTATAGGTTACACAAGGCGCTCTACGGGCTCATGCAAGCACCTAGGGCGTGGTATGAACGTCTAAGGGATTTCTTGGTCATGCAAGGATTCAAGATCGGGAGGGTGGACAGCACACTCTTCACCAAGGACATCGACGGGGATTTATTTATTTGTCAAATTTATGTCGATGATATCATTTTTGGCTCAACTAACAAATCTCTTAGCCATGAGTTTGGCACCATGATGTCTAGGGAATTCGAGATGTCAATGATTGGAGAGCTCAACTTCTTCCTTGGATTTCAAATCAAGCAACTTCAAGAGGGGACCTTCATCTACCAAGAGAAGTACACCAAGGAACTCTTGAAGAAATTTGAGATGGGAGATTGTAGCTCAAGAAGTACTCCAATGGCGACAAATTGTCATCTCAACGCGGACTTGGACGGTAAACCTATTGATCAATCTCTCTACCGTTCCATGATTGGTTCATTGTTATATATTACCGCATCTAGGCCCAATATCATGTTTAGTGTGTGCTTGTGTGCTCGCTTTCAAGTGGCACCTAAAGAATCGCATAAGAAGGCGGTCGTTAGGATACTTCGGTATCTCAAGCATACCCCAAGTGTAGGTTTGTGGTACCCCAAGAACGCTAGTTTCCATCTCTTGGGATACTCGGATTCGGACTTTGTCGGATGCCGTGTGGATCGCAAGAGTACCTCCGGTGGGTGCCACTTACTTGGGCGTTCCCTAGTATCTTGGTCAAGCAAAAAGCAAAATTCTGTCGCCTTGTCCACCGCGGAGGCGGAGTATATAGCGGCTAGTGCATGTTGTGCCCAAATTCTATATATGAAGCAAACCCTTTTGGACTTTGGAATTAAATTTGGTTGTGTGCCTCTCCTTTGTGACAATGAAAGTGCGGTCAAGATAGCTAGAAACCCCATTCAACACTCCCGCACTAAGCACATTGATATTCGCCATCACTTCTTGCGGGATCATGAGGCTAAAGGAGACATCTCTTTGCAAGGTGTTAGATCCGAAGAACAATTGGCAGATACCTTCACAAAACCACTTGATGAGAAAACCTTTTCTAGACTTTGAAGTGAATTAAATGTGCTAGATGCATCTAACGTCATGTAAGTTGCCATGTTCATTTAAGGATGCATATCATTTAGGTCTTGTCTAACTCCCAAAGGATAGGGGTGAGCTAGAAATAGTTTTCCCTGAGGAAGCCTTTGGAAGGTTTAAACTTGGCAAGATAGATTTATTTTATGCCTTGCATGATCCCTGCCATATAGACTTGCACTCATTTAATTTCTTGCACTATAACTTGTTTGACATTGCATACGGTAGATTGTCACAAAGGGGAACCCACCTCATGAGAAGGAGACTTGTTTAAAATACAATATCTCAACTCATATAAGGTGGAAAGAACAAAATGTTAGGTACGTTAATGCCTAGAGGAACATGCTTCAAAGAGATAGAAGTCTTCATACTCTACCTCACAAAGCATGGGCCTTACATTTTATTTGGATATTTTTCCTCCATTTTTCTCGGTGTTCCGTTTGCTTTAAGGTTTAGCCAAGCTATTGGCATATTAGCTTTTTGAGGGGTAAGGGGTTTCCCAAAAAGTCCTAAGACATGTGTTTCTCTTTGATTGTTTGTTTGGTCAAAGGACATATATGGGATGTTTCTGTTCTGTTGTCATCAGATTATCCGATGCCTAAACCCATCCATCATCGGATCAATAGGTGTTCATTCTTCAAGGGTCAGTTCAGTCAGAACCTCAAATGATCCGACGCGTTCATTCTGGAAAACATCGGTCCATCCGATGTTCACTCTTCTGGAGCTGTGGTCAATTCAACCGATGTTTACTTCCTCCTACGTCGGATCATCCGGTGTCAACATCACTCTGTTGAACACCCTTACTGTGATATTCGACCGATGATCAAAACCCTAGACGTCGGTCCATCCGGTGTCAACATCAATTCTTGAATATCCTTACTGTTGCATTCGACCGATGTTCATATTATCTAGCATCGGTCCATCCGTTGTTAAAATAACGGCTAGGGTTTGGGGTCCACTATTTAATCTCGCGCGCCGCCGCCTCTTTCTCTCTCCTCGACGCCTCGCTCGCCCGTGCTCTCGCCGCCGCCGATCGCGCCCAAATCGCCGCCGCCGACCACCGTCCCTCGCGCCGCCGCCTCTCCCCCGCGCCGCCGCCTCTCCCTCGCGCCGCCACCTCTCCCTCGCACCGCCGCCGTGCTCCCACCGGACGCCGCCGCCACACACCCGCGCCGCCTCACCTCCAAGCGCCGCGCCGCCGTCTCCACACCTCACCACCGCGCCCAAGCGCCGCCGCCGCCTCTCTCCACCGCCAAAGCCGCCCCACGCACACACCGCCCTGTCCACCTTAAACGTGTGCCTTCCTCTACGGTCGCGATCCCCTTGTCACCATTAGGGTTTCCCGGCCGCGTCAACCTTCGTGGTGCCGTTCCGTACATCGTCGACTTCGTCCACGCGCTTTGCTTTGTTGCGATGGCTCGCGACAGAAAGAACAAGGGCAAGGCCATCGCGGAGCCGCCGCGAAGAAGTAGAAGCTCTCCAAGGAGGAGAAGAAGGCGTTGATGGCCGCTCGCGCCGCCGAGGAGCGTGAGCATGGCCGAGGAGGGTCCTTGAGGATCCGCGAGGCTCGTTCCAGGCAGCCTCCCATGATCGACGACTCCGAGGCCGAAGAGGAGTCAGTTGAGCCTCTCGTGCGCTGGCGCTCAGCCCGGACACGTGGAGGTCACACCGAGGCTGCTCCTCGTCCGAGACCGACGGCTGCCGACCGTCGTGAGGACAGGGAGGCCAAGAGGGCCATCTACGAGATGGACACGGCAGTCCGTGTTGGTGAGGGAGTCCGTCTCACTGACTATCGGAAGATGAAGGCCAAGCAACTCCGGAAGCTCAGATGGAGTGTATTGCTTGAGGAGTGGTACCCGCTGCCCCGAGAAGCTATGGTGGACAGTCAGTTCTGGACGGTCACACAGGCGTCTCTCTACGAGACCTACAGACGCCGTGGCCACAAGCTGTTCCAACACAACAACATGGATTGGGTTCAGCTTGAAGTAGCCGCAGGGACAGAGATCAGGCCGTTCTTTGAGAGGTACAGGGGCCTGGTGCAGTTGCTGTCATATGAGCGGAGTGCTTACATGGAGGATTGGGTCCGCCTGTTCTACGCCACCCTCTACGTCTCTGAGGGCAGACGATCCATTGACTTCATGTTCATGGGTCAGCACTACCACCTGTCGAGGCAGACGTTGGGACAGTTGCTTGGAGTAGACTTGCACGACACTTGCATACATGAGAGAGTCTACGGTCAGGCAGACCCGCCGAGGAGGCTGCTCACTGGAGGAGTGGCTCCTGCTCTGGAGGAGATCAGATCTCTCTTTGGACCTACTTTCTCTCCAGACCAGCCGAGAGTCCCGGCCTTGCTGACTCCTGCAGCGCGCACGGTGCACCTTGCCCTACGTCGCTCTCTCCTGCCGAGGTCCGGCTATCTTGAGGGGTTCACTAGCCTTCAGCAGATGATCCTGTTCTACATAATGAACGGGATGGACTACAGGCTCGCTGCTGAGCAGGCCAGGGCAGAGCAGGCTGCTCACCTGGCACAGCTTCAGAGGCAGCAGCAGGAGCTTCAGCTGGAGATCGCCCGACAGGGGCGAGAGGATACGGACCGGTTCACAAACCTCGTTGATCAGATGCACCGGCGTACCCTCGACCAGCAGCAGCAGACCCAGCAGGCCATGATGGGGATCCTAGGGTTGATCACCAACCTTTACACTCAGACCGGGATCGCCCTTCCTCCACAGCAGCCTGGACTGGGACTGGCTCCAGGTGTTGCTCAGGTGCCCACTACTCCTATTCCTTCGATCAGTATGTCACCACTTCTGGCACCCAGCGCACCGATTCACTCACCTCTGCCAGCGACGACTCTGTTCCAGCAGACGCCGGCATCCGTGGTGAGCGCTCCACTTCCTCCAGCTCCACCGGCGCCTCCAGTACCTGCTTCCTCTCCTCCAGCACCGGCAGCAGACCCCCCAGCTCCCTCCGCTCCGGCAGCTCCTACGACCGGCGACTCCAGCTCCGACGACTACGACGGTGACCAGTTCGTCATCGCGCCCAGCTCTCAGGGCCTGTAGGCTCTCTGACCCCTTTTTGGTGTCTTGATGCCAAAGGGGGAGAAGAGGTAGAGGAGTCAGGGGGAGTGGTAGTAGTAGTCTAAGGGGGAGTTTTAGTTTGCTCTTTGTTTTCTCGTGTGTTTATCCTTTGTTTTCGTGCTTGAGTAGTCTTATGTAATTTCAATTAAGCACTCTTCCGCTTGTTACATTTGCTTATGTTATTAATTGATTGATCCTTTTTGCGCCATTAATTTCATTTGATTTCTACAAGCTTAATGTGTCCTATCTTGTATTCATTACATATCTACTTGAGTATTGTACCATCAAATTCATTATTATTGCACTTTATGTTATTGTGTTGTCATCAATCACCAAAAAGGGGGAGATTGAAAGCATCTAGGCCCCATGAGGTACGGTTTCAGTGATTAATGACAACCATTCGATATTACTAATGAATTTGTGAATGCAAGGTCCCGATAACACTCAATCAAATGAAATCAATATTACATTGGAGACCCATATAAAATCAACCAATGGGATCAAATCGAATCATACGAAGACAAGAAGTGAAAGCTCTAACTTGATACTTGAAGACTATCAAAACAACACTTCAATCAAGTGTCAAGGAGGTCACAAGTTCAATTTACAAAAGAACAACTCAAAACAACTCGAAGTCAACAGATTGAACACAACGGATCATCCGATGTTTGTTGAGTTGACTGCATCGGTCGAGTTGTGTCAACAGAAGAAGAAGACCTCAGACAAATGCACTCACCGGATCATCCGATGTGAGTGGCTCAGTGACATCGGTCCATCATCACAGTTTGCAATACCATTGGACCAAGTGAAGCACCGGATCATCCGATGTGCAGAATTACATACATCGGTCGATCACTCCAGTAAGCTTCAAGATCAAGCAAAATTCTGGAGAAAGAGCCACCGGATCATCTGACGAGAAGACAGGTCAACATCGGTCTAACAACGGTCATATCTGACATAGTGACATCAGCTAATTTGGCTTTGACCGATGTTAACTGAAGGGGAGACATCGGATCATCCGGTGTTCGCAGAGAAGTGATGTCAGCCTACTTTTCCAACGGCTATTTTGTGTAGGCTGGCTATTTATACCCCTTCAACCTGTCAAATCGATATGACTTGAAGCCCAGACATACTCTACGCATCCTAGAGCATTCAAGACATAGAGCTACCACTTTCACATCATTGTTCATCATTTGTACACCAAGAGATAGGCTAGAACTAGCTAGAGATAGTGCTTGTGTGCCTCCATTCTAGGTGATTGGAGTCTCTAGTGTAGTGAGAGCGATAAGGGAGTGTCCCTTGGTGTGTGTGACTTCCGGAGCTTGCCAAGAGGATTGTGGAAGCCCGGAGGATTCAAAGTGTACAAGGCTTGAGCTCCACCTTGCCAAGGTTGGCGAACGGAGAAGAATAGTGAAGACCCCCTTGTCTCGGTGACTTGGGAGTGGCAAAACCCTTCGGTGGGTGCCACAACGTGGATGTAGGAAGATCCTTGTGATCTTGCCGAACCACGGGATAAACTCCGTGTCCCTTGAGCGTTTGCATCCCTCTCCCTTTTACATTTATGCAATCTTCATTCCGCAACTTTAATTTACATTGATTGCATAGATTAATCGCATAGGGAATTGGGCTTTAAGTTGTTAGCTTTTAATTACCTTAAAATTTGAAAGAAAGCCCAATTCACCCCCCCTCTTGGGCGTTTCGATCCTTACAACACGTCTCTTATTCCGCTGGATCCTGAAAATATTGACATTATTTAAATTAACAAATGTCGAAGGAGAAATAAATAAATTACATTGGTCACTAAGTCAAAGTGTCACCTAACCTTGATAAGTAGATTATAGCAATCATTTTTAACATCGAGCATATTTGGCTGATGCAGCAAACGCTGAACTTCAAGTAGTATAGTTTTGATTGTAAAACCACTGCACCACCCCTACGAAATATAATTTAAGCAATATAAGAAACCAGTTAAAATAAGTTCGACAACAATTAAGTATTAATTACATGAGCAAAATAGGTCTATCTTACAGTCTCTTGGTCAAGAATCCCGATGCATAGTGCTCCCGAACGATGGACATTTGGGTGGAAGAACCCACTTGGAAAGGCGCATCTTGGAGGCACCAAGGGATAGTCCTCAGAGAAGGAGATTGTCAGGGGGTAGTAACCATCTTCCCATTCAGTCTGCAAAAGGAATTTATTAATAGGAGGACGATGGTTAAACTCATATTGTGCTTGTTCTTCATGACTTACCCCTTCTTTACTGGGGACGATGCACTGCCACTTCGATAAATCTCCTGATTCAGGCTTCACAGAGAAACCCTACGTAGAGAAATTGAAAATGCTACTGCTGCGCTGATCAGCTACGACGATCGTGATCGTCTACCTGGTGTGGTGACGAGCCCGAGGAGGAGACAAATGTGATCGGCTGCTTCCCTACAGCGACGCGCGTCTACATTCCGCTGTACTGCGTGTCTAGTGTTAACGATCTCTAACTTCTGTACTCGCATGTTTCCTCGGTGATGCGGTAGAGTTGTTAGAGTAGCATACCGTCGATTTCCCAACAGTGGTACCAGAGCCGACTTATGTAGTTTTTTGATTGGATCTTGTTAGTAGATGAGATCTACTGCAGACATGTTCATACGATGAATTTTATCGCACGGTTTTTGGGGTTTGGAATTGGTGAGAGTAGATTGTGATCGTATATGACTAAAGGGTCAGTTTGTGCTCCTTCTCTGTTGTGTGCGCAACCTGTCCCTATCAGCTAGAATCACCATGGGGACTAATCGCGTACATAGCTAACAGGTTGAGCCAACATACCACGGTCATGAGTCGCAATCTACTCCTGAATAACCGGTCACATTAAAAATTTAGGCATTCTGAATGGCTCGGATTCGGGTTAATTTGATCAATTCGATGAGATTTTTATAGTGATTTCATAGATACGATCTATGTAATTCCGTTCGGGACCACCATTTTGCTATTTGCTATAGCAATTACATAATATAGTTTTGTGCTAGAAATCATTCTACGCTTAACTCGTTTTTGGAGAGAATGATGTGAATGGTATGGCCTTAATGTGATGTGATGATCTGTGTGTAAATTCGTGCAGCCTGCGTGTAGCAAATTTAACACAACCTTGTTGAGGTTGTCACATAATTGTATAACGACCTGCGTATCAACCTGTGATGCTTGATCTCTCATGAAATTTGGTAGCTATTAGTTGTATTAGCTTCCTTCATGATCATGGAGATGTCTTCAAGCATAGCGGAGATGGAGATCACCACAAGAAGGGAGGCCTGGCAGCTCAGATCATGATGGAACCATGGCAATGGAGACCATTATGATTTTAAGGGGCATACTATTCGTAATTTGATATGATAATATACCCTTGATGTTTATGTATTACTATTCTTTTCATGCTTTTCATATGGTGCATTTTTTGTCATGATAGAATAGCTTTCCTCACAAAAGTTGAGCATTTGATGCCATTTAGCAATAGCTGCACCTATGTTATTTTGATCGTTGTGTGGTAGGTTTGCCAAAGCAAAGTACCATCATCTATCATAATGTATAGGGTGAATGTTGGACATTCACATGCATAGTGTTGGTTTACTCAACAAAGCCATCAAAACGGTTTTGAGCTTTATGGCATAGATTTGGGAGCCGAGGCATTGGATGTCACCCAACAAACAAGAGTCATATAGGGATATGATTAACAATGGTTGCTTACCTATATCACTAATTTCCTAGCAGTGAAGCCAAAGCTCACTAGGAATTAGTGAATATGGATCTTGAACAACTATATGTCGTTAGAGGGAAGACGATGATCATATAGTGGTGATATCTTTTTTTAAAATGTTAATAGAAGATTGGTACATCACATAGTGCTAAACCTTGCATATTTATTTTCTATTGTCAATAATGTCTGCTAGTAACAATTCCGGTTTTAATTTGTGATCTGTGCTTGAAAAGGAAAAGCTCAATGGAGCTAACTTTATCGATTGGAACCGCAACTTGAGAATCGTTCTTAGGCAAGAGAAAACCGAGTACGTTCTTCTGCAGCCTTACCCTGATGACCTCCTAGCCGATGCAACTAATGCAGCACATAGAGCTTATACGAAGCACTACGATGATGCGCTTAATGTAAGTTGTCTCATGCTTGCCACTATGTGCCCTGATCTGCAAAAATTGTATGAGCATATAGATGCTTATTCTATGATTGATGGACTGCATGGAATGTTTGAGAATCATGCAAGGGCTGAGAGCAACATCTCAAAGTCCTTGTTCTCATGCAAGCTGGCGGATGGTAGCCCGATCAGCCCTCATGTAATCAAGATGATTGATTACATTGAAACTTTGGGAAAACTTGGTTCTGAACTCAAGGATGATCTGGCTATTGACGTTGTTCTTCAGTCACTCCCACCGAGTTACGAGCCATTCATATTGAATTTTCAAATGAATGGCATGGAGAAAACTTTGGCTGAATTTCATGGGATGCTTAAAACAGCCGAAGAAAACGCCACTCATGTGATGATGGTGCAAAAGTAGAATAAAAATAGGAAGCATGACGCATCCTAAAGGTAAAGTCAAGGGAAAGTTTCACGATGAGCCTTCAAGATCAAAGTCTAAGCCAAAAGGCAAATCTGGTCCTTCTCGTGATGATGAATGCTTTCACTTTCATGGTTAGGAGCACTGGTCTAGGAACTGCAAGAAGTACTTGGAGGATATGAAGAAGAAGAAAGTATAAATGTTACAGAAATTAACATTGCATTTTCTTCTAGTGAATAATGGGTATTTGATACCGGATCGATGATACACACTTGCAAATCATTGCGGGGTCTAAGTGAGACTAAAAGATTTGCAAAAGGTGAGTTGGATGTTTGTGTCGGGAATGGAGCAAAGGTTGCGGTCATAGCTATCGGAACCTACCACTTGTCTTTACCCTTAGGATTAGTTTTGGAATTGAATAATTGTTATTGCAGCACTACTTTGAGCAAGAACATTATCTCTTCTTCGTGTTTAGAAGAAGTTGATGGTTATGAGATTGTAATAAGGAACAAATGTTGTTCTATTTATTACAATAATATTTTCTATGCTCAATTTCCATTGGTGAATGGATTTTATGTTCTCGATCTTGAGGATAAAGCTATATGTAACATTAATACCAAAAGGGCTCGACAAAATGATCTAAATCCGACTTTTATTTGGCATTGTCGCTTAGGTCATATAAATGAGAAACACATTGAAAAACTCCATAAAGATGAATTACTGAGCTCATTTGATTTTGAATCACTTGTCACATGCGAATCTTGTTTGCTTGGGAAGATGACCAAAGCACCCTTCACTGGTCAAAGTGAGAGGGCGACTGACTTGTTGGGACTTATACATACAGATGTATGTGGACCAATGAGTTCAATTTCCACAGGTGGTTTCATTACTCCATCACATTTACCGATGACTTTAGTAGATATGGTTATGTCTACCTAATGAGGCACAAGTCTGAATCCATTGAAATGTTCAAAGAATTTCATAATGAAGTACAAAATCAATTGGTCAAGACAATTAAACTTCTACGATCTGATTGTGGGGTGAGTATTTGAGCCATGAATTTTATGATCATTTAAAACAATGTAGAATTGTTCCACAGTTGATTCCACCTGGAATGCTTCAATGGAATGGGGTGTCTGAATGGAGGAACCGAACCATGTGAGACATTTTTAGGTCAATGATGAACCAAGCAGATCTTCCACTATCCTTTTGGGGTTATGCTCTTGAAACTACTGCATTTACACAAAATAGGGTCCCAACTAAGTATGTTGAGAAGAAACCATATGAGATGTGGACCGGGAAATGTCCCAGATTGTCTTTCCTCAAAGTTTGGTGGTGTTATGCTTATGTCAAACGTTTCATGTCTGGCAAACTCACTCCGAAATTAGACAAATGCTTCTTTGTAGGATATCCTAGGGAAACCAAAGGATATTATTTTTATAATAAAATAGAGTGTAAAGTGTTTACCGCTCGCAATGGTATCTTCTTGGAGAAAGAGTTTCTCTCAAAAGGAGTTAGTGGGAGCAAGGTGCATCTTGAAGAAATTCAAGAAATATCTAAAAATGTTTCGGCATCCACTGATCCTATACAAGTTGTACAAGATGTTGTGCAACCAGTTGATGAAACACCAGCCCCACGAAGGTCTATGAGGGTACATCGTGCGACTGAAAAGTTAACGCTTCTAACCACAGAGCAGCATGACATGGTATTGTTGGACAATAATGAGCCCACGACCTATATCGAAGCAAAGACGGGACCATACTCAGAGAAGTGGCTTGGAGCCATTGAATCTAAAATTGAATCCATGAATGAAAATCAAGTTTGGAACTTGGTTAATCCAATTGAAGGTGTGAGACCTATCGATTGTAAATGGATTCTCAAGAAAAAGACTGATATGGATGGAAATGTTCACATCTATAAAGCGCGATTGGTGGCAAAAGGTTTCAAACAAATTCAAGGTGTTGATTATGATGAAATTTTCTCACCCATTGTAATGCTTAAGTATGTTCGGATTCTTCTAGCAATTGCTGCATATTTTGATTATGAAATATGCAAATGGATGTCAAAACAACATTTCTTAATGGAAGTCTGACTGTGGATGTGTACATGACACAACCTGAGGGTTTGGTCGATCCTAAAAATGCTAGTAAAATATGCAAGCTTCAAAAGTCCATCTATGGACTGAAGCAAGCATCTCGGAGTTGGAATCTACATTTTGATGAAGTTATCAAAGGGTTTGGTTTCATCAAGAACGTAGAAGGACCTTGTATTTACAAGAAGTTCAGTGGGAGCGCACATGTATTTCTGGTCTTATATGTAGATGACATATTATTGATCGAAAATGAGATTCCAATGCTTGATGATGTTAAATCCTCATTAAGAAAAAGTTTATCAATGAAGGATTTAGGAGAGGCATCGTACATTTTGGGGATAAAGAACTATAGAGATTGGTCTAAAAGGCTAATTGGATTAAGCCAAGATACATATATTGACAAGATATTGAATCTGTTCAATATGCAAGATTCCAAGAAAGGCTTCTTGCCATGCATTACTCTAAGCAAGAGTCAGTGTCCTTCGACACTTGATGAGCAACAGGGGATGGGAGCGATTCCTTATGCTTCGGCTATTGGATCCATCATGTATGTCATGCTATGTACATGCCTAGATGTATCTTATGCTCTAAGCATCACGAGCAGGTACCAATCAGATTATGGTGAGGCTCATTGGACCATTGTCAAAAACATCCTTTAGTACTTGAGAAGAACTAAGGATGCATTATTGGTTTGGGAGGTGAAGAAGAGCTTGTTGTAAAAGGTTACACTGATGCCAGCTTCCAAACTGATAAGGATGATTCTAGATCATAATCCGGATTTGTATTCTGCCTCAATGGAGGGGCAGTGAGCTGGAAAAGTTCCAAGCAAGATACAGTAGCAGATTCAACCATAGAGACGGAGTATATTGCAGCTTCTGAAGCTACAAAGTAAGCTGTTTGGATCAAAAAATTTGTTTCTGAGTTTGGTGTTGTTCCTAGCGTGTCCAATCCTGTGGATCTCTAGTGTGACAATAGTGGAGCCACCGCACAGGCAAAGGAGCCTAGATAACACAAATGATCTAAACACATACTACGACGCTATCACCTCATTCGAGAGATCATCAATCGATGTGATGTGAAAATATGCAAGGTGCACACGGATTTGAATGTTGCAGATCCGTTGACAAAGCCTCTTCCACAATCAAAGCACAAGGCGCACACGAGATCTATGGGTATTAGATACTTACATCCATGATTATAGTGTGTAGTGGGAGACTCGTTTCATAGCTATGTTTATGTACTATTAAATAAATTGTTATATGAGTAATCATTATTTACTTTTGTCGATACCCTAAAAACCGTACTCCCCCTGAGGTTACAAAGATTTCAAGGGAAGGCCGTCTACACGGATTGAAGACCCTCGGAGGCCCACTTGTCAGACATGACCGGACCTGCTTCTCCAACATGGTTAATCCCTAGGTCGCCACGTGTATTGCCAAACCGGAGCTACCGCCCGCAAGGGGGAAGCTCCGGACCAAGTACCGAAATGGCACCTCCGGACTTAACCCCTGACCGAGAGAATCTCCGGACCTGACACGTGTCAGGTAGCTCCGGAGCTACCTGCTTCCCACAGCAAGCTCCAGAGCTGCCACGTGTCCAAACGTCGGAGCTGGCAGCCTCTAACCTCTGGAAGACCTTGTAACGGCTCCGGATCTTCAAAGGAGAGCCAAGGACTTCAAGACCCGATTAAATGTCATTAATGCTATATTAATGACACTTAAACGGATGATCTTAACACCTGTAACGGCACTGTCGGAGCCCGTTACAGGATCATTAACAACAATTAATCGTGTATCAATACTATAACCGCCGGGGCCACATGTCGGGCCAGGCCAGCTTGTAACGGCCTGACCTTGAACTATAAAAGGACAGGCCGATGATACACACAGGGACACACGGCACACAGACGTGGAGATCATACGTGATAAACTAATACAACACCAACACACCCGTGGAGTAGGTTATTACGCTCAGGCGGCCCGAACCACGTAAATTCTAGTGTCTCCTGTGTTAAATCGCGATTCACCTTCTTGAGTCTCCGCGTGCCCACACCGAACCACAAACTCCTTCAACACTTTAGCAGTGTCAGGAGATCTGGCGACTCCAACAGTCGACAACTTTGATCATCAAGTATGTGACTTGTTCGTGGAACTCTTTGTTAGTAGCAATGTTACTCTACATGATCCCTAGTCTATATCATTATAAGAGATATTAAAGTCACACAGACTAGTACATGTATTAATTGATGAAAAGGTTTCACAGATCATAGATATGGAGATATGAAATTAATAATGTGAACACATGTTAGTGAACATGGTGTTGGATTGACCCACTCCAAGACACTGTTGGGATTGTTATTTCCATATGTGTCATCAGTTGGTCTTGAGTGATACACCTGCTAGATCCTTAGACCTGAGATCGCTATTGTTTCTCACTATGAGTAGTTGTGTACTTTGAGTCTACCGAACGCTACTCCATAACTGGGTAGTCATAAAAGTAGTCTTCGGGCACATAATAAAACATAGAATGGGATGTGCGCGGATCAAGATGGGATTTGCCCCTCCTTAATAACAGGAGAGATATCTCTGGGCCCCTCGAGATAGTTGGATTTGAAAGTGCATGGCCATGCCAGGAGTGATTAAAGGTTAATCACAATGACTAAAAGTTAGTCAAGGAATGAATCCACTATTTGATCGAGTGAATGGTCGAGCTATCACAAGGATGGAACGCATCTCACCTTGAGCTTGACTGGTATCGTGAGGCAAAGGGATTAGCATGTTGAATGTATCTAGGTTCAGCCGATACGACCTTTATGTACATTCAGGAGTCAGTATGTCCTGCTAGGTACCTCTACTAACTTGTGGTTGGAAACTATTTCCATTCACAACCGACTGCACATGAACCTAATGGGTCACACACTTAAGGGGTTGGAATATTGAAAAGCTTGGCTAGATGATTGTGTCTAGTGCAATTGGGAGATTGTTGGTGATATGCCCAAGAGGCAATCATAACAATTCGGGTTAAGGCCTGTTGGATATTTGATCCATAAGCAATTAGGGTACTAATGGGCCTGCGAACTAAAAGCCCATTAGTACGCCTATAAATCCGACGGGTAAGGTTAGGGGCTAATGACTCCACCATGTGACAGCCCTAGCCGCCACCCCTCGTAGGCTCATGCTGAGACCCTTATCATGCACGTGGTGCTAGCACACCAGCGCACGGCGTTCCTCCTCGTACGTTTGGACTCCGTAGAGGCGCTGCTGCTACTACTGTGTTGATCGCCAACGACAATCGTGATCGTCTACCTGGTGTCGGGATGAGCCTGAGGAGGAGACAAACGAGATCGTCTGCTTCCCCTATACCGATGCAAGTCTACGTTCTGTTGCGCTGCACGTCTAGTGCTAACGATCTATGACCTTTGTACTCGCATGTTTCTTGGGTGATGCGGTAGGGTTGCTAGAGTAGCGTACTGCCGATTTTCCAACATGTGTCTCGCTCTTCTTTGTTTAAAATGAGTTGGTTCTTTTACAAGTGAGTCGTCCTCACGCGAGGACGGCCCTCGGCCCCCTTTTATCAGCCTTTCCGTTCGCCTTCTCCTCTCTCCGCATCCTCCCTTATCACCTAATAAATTGAACCCTAGTTACAGGGACATCTTCTCGCTACAATGACGGGCAGGGTACATGATGAAGCTGCCTTGATGGGGAAGATCATTGTTCGGCATGCTCTTGACTTATCGTTGGGGAGAGACGTACCAGGGCGCATGCACGACCACCATACTGTGCACTCTCTCTCTATTCCATCAGACGTGATTGAGCTTCGAGCGCACATTACGGGCGCACTAGTGTTCTTGACTTGATAGTAACATCACATAATTTTATCAATAATTTGTTTATGTATAATGAATGGAGACCTAAGTGAGAATTCTATATTAGAGATCAGTCAAAAATTTATATTACAAAATAGTTTTAATGAAAACAATAAGAAATACTCCCTCCGTTTCGAAATAATTGTCACCGATTAGTTCAAAAATGAACTAGCCGGTGACAACTATTTTGAAATGGAGAGAGTAAGATAAGTGATAGTTATTCACTTATTTGATGACTGCTAGCCATATTTACCGAACATGATATTTTTCCGAAGTGGACGAAAATAATTTTTAGAGATGGTGGCTAAAAATTCGGAGAAGCGGTATTCTAAATCTCTCTTACACCTATATTTTAGAACTATCAGTATTGTATTCGTACCAATTTAATTGTAATTTATTAAATTTAAAACATATGTTTTTTACTGCTGCATAATTATGTTACGAAATTTACAATAATTTGTTATTTTGATAAATAGTTTACTGAATTGTTTGTATAATTTTTTTGTGGCATACCCTCTAGTAGACTTCTAGGTTCGCCACTGAAAGTTTCAATACGTAAGAAACTCATATAGGAGACAAGATCAGCAACGAGTGCAAAGGTGATCATCTCTGATAAGGGTAAACGAGACGAGCTCGCTTCAACAAGGATCTAGCATGGCTTGGTTGAGTGTAAAAGTAGACGAGCTATGTGGGGACCGGAGTCCACACATTCCAGGAATCGCATTGGGTGGTGCTGTGCGATGCGGCACCCAACAGCACACAAGCAAAGTCTTAGAAAATAACCAACACAAATATTTTATTTCACAATATAATCCTCTTTTACAACATAATATACAACGCAACGGAAAATACATACTCATACTCTCAACTAGCTATGCACAAGAGAAGTCGTCCATGCCCACGGACGCTTCTCACTAGCAACACGAAACAGAGAGGAGTGGCAAGGTTTCCATGAGAGATACATCTCGGCAAGCTCGAGGTCTCACGGACAACCATAACATAAGCATAAGCTAAAAATACCTGCAAAAACCACAATATAGCAACCGTGAGCACAAGGCTCAACAAGACTTAACCGTCTCACCTAAACATGAAACTCTACATGCTGGAAACTTGAAAGACTGGGAAGGTTAATTTGCAGGAAAGGACTCGCCGAAAGTAAATCCTTAGTGGTCAGTTTTTTAAATAGCATACGCGATCCATGGGCATAGCATCATTGTGAATTCCACAATCAAAAAAGAAACGCTTCATCCACGATGATACTTGCTCAAGGTTGCATAAGCCTTATCCAAGTTAAATGTTTGGAAATTGTAAATTTGATTATGCTATCTCTATAGCAGCCAACATTTCAATACAAAAAATTATTCATAGCAGCAATTCATAATCTTTCCATTTCTCTTTCTTACTACGTCAAGACTCAGTGTCCAAGTATGCTCAATCCATAACCGCGAGCGACGGTGATTTGAATCAAAAATACCCGGACAACACGACACGTACGCCCATATTCGGAGTTGCATCAACACACTCCACTGATGTCGCACACAACCACCTTTCCCCAAATTCAACCACATTGAAACAGTTCGATCGACCCGAACAGTGAGCTCCCCTCAAGGTGCACCTCCACTGTGAGATGTTCATGAGTGAGTTACCTCCCACTGTACTAACAGTCGGAAGCTTAAGCCGATTGAAAAGGTTCTAACATAGGATCCTCAATGTACATCGGTTTCCTGGGTTCCATATAGCCAGTATGCACCCGATACAGTTCAAACTTGTCCAACAGGGCCAAGCACAAGACGGGCCTTAACCGACACAGACGGGGCTACCAATCCATCTCCCAACACATGCCTCATCATTACCGACCCAGGCACGATGTGAGCAAACCAAACGACACAAATCTCCGTCCACGTCTCATATTAAAGAGTTAACATTATGGTAACAACTCGCGAGTAGATTTTCCTCACTCGACCTCTCTCGCAAGTAGAATTAACCTACTTGTCTTGTGATCAATAAAAATGTGACAAATCTCGCGAGTAGTATCCAACATACTCGACTTCTACCGATCTTCTAACTAAACATTAAGCATAGCAATCTAACTCGAGGGAGTCTTATACTACCCATCCACTCCAAGTATATTTGGTCATGCATGTGGAGTATTCAATCAGTATATGAAGTCTATTCAATACAGTGTGTGTAAAAGCAAAACTTTAAAAGGCTCTTAAATGCAAACTGGGGCTTGTATTTCGGTTGAGATAAAAATTCAGCGACGATTAGTTAGTAGCCTTCGCCCAAAATTCACGCAACAACAGATCCAATAGAGAATTCCTCTCCTCCAGGTTTCACTTCTCGTTGGCCACCTTCGTCGCGAACACTATCGAAATGATATGCAATTAATAGATTGCAATTATTATGAAAATTGAAGTTGATTACAACTTGATAAGGATTAATATTAGTTAGGACTTGAAGTTTTGTTGCTAGACTGGATAGCAACAGAAAGGAAACAAGATGAATTTAGGCAATGGACATATGAGGTGAAATAGATATTGTATTGTACATAGGAATGTGATCTCAATTTATACAGATTCAACAGATTCCCTGAGCCTGAGAAAATTACAGGGAGTTCACATGGTCATGTAGGAATAACCAGGTAAGTTTCAGGTACAACAATTGAATATAGTAATCTACAAAATTTCTTAAGTGTTTAGACTTATCTGAATTTTGGTTGTAATTCTGGAGGTGTATCAAGGCTACCAGTGGTTGTATCATACATAGGGGGTCTCACTGGTTCAATGAAATTTTGTTTCATAATTTTCTAAGCATTGTATTGTGAGATATTGAATTTACAAGTGGGGATATTTTAGTGAATTGTTTCTGTTGTTCTTGGGCATTATGTGATCCGTTAGGAAAATCTTTAGATTCAGCTAGGTTAATAAAGTCCAATGAAGCTGAAATTTTTACATGAATTCAGAAACATACAAAACAACATTTTGGAAAAGTTTCAGATTTTTCTATGAATTGACATCATATAAAAATCAAACATGATTTTTCTTTAAAGGGCTCTATAGGAAATCTAGGGATTTTCATGAAGATTGGGTTGTAGTTCTGGTTGCCGTGGATAAAGAGAAAACCAACAAAGTTGGTTTGACAAATTTGAAGCTTACTGAGAGATATTCAATTTAGAAGTTTGCACAAGTTTCTGTACAAATTCTAAATGAATTTGACTATTTTTATGTGGCTAGAGAATACACAGGTGATTAGACCATGTAACTAAAGTCTAATGACCCTGAAATATTTACTGGAGTTCAAGGATATTCAAATGAAGGCCATGGAAAAATTTGGTAATTTTCCAAAGAGCAGAACTATAGGAATTAATTCTATAAGCATTTTGCGTATTTGAATTATGTAGAAATTCATATGTGCTTTCATACAAATCCAAGTGCACCACTGGAAAGTATTCTTCATGCTGGTTCTATCACAATTTATTTGGAAATTTTTGGACTATTCTGCTAGGAGATATGGATTTTTGAAGTGGAAACTAAATCTGGAACTTAAATTTCAATTGGAAAATGGTTTGAATACTGGCTGGGCCCACATGATTTAAATTGGGCCAATCGGAATTAAGCAACACCGGGCCACAGGGTTCAGGGATGTAGCCACATGCGATCCACGACCGTACCAGATCCGGGCGCACACGTTACACTCGCTGACGACTGGGCCCCCACGGGTCGTCGTCTATCTCCCGCCAGGCGCACGACCGCGACGGCGCCTCGCCGGAGCTCTCACCACCCGTTGATCCACGGCACGGCTCCTTGCCAAAATTGCCGCCTAACCCTATTTTGAGGTGTTGAACACGCCGGTGGGGTCAGCGCATGTCGGTGATGGCCAGAAAGGCTTGCGCGACGGTGGCGGCCGCGATTTGGGTTTCGGCCATGTCGGCCGAGCCCTACGGTGGGTGAAACAGATCGGGAAGACCTCGGGAAGATTCATGGAAGCATGTGGAACAAGAACCAGGCCATAAGAGTGAGGGGAAAAGGCTTGGAAACTGGTGGTGACTACGGACCGAGGAGGGAAAAATCCGCGGTTATGGAAAAATGGGATTCCGGTGAGGATACCCGATGAAACTCGATGACTCTTGTTCGAGGTGATGTGCCTGGCCATATAGAACAACATAGAACAGGTGCACAAGGAATAAACAATCGCGCAAAAAGAATTTTGTGCGCGAACAGACTATACTCATAATCGAAGATCATCGGAAGAAATAGAAATGCGGGGGCTAGGAAGCATGGCATGCGCTGAAAATGTACGAGAATGAAATAGACGTGATTGCGATCCTTTTTCCTTAAAGGATCTAAGCACGAAGACGCTTGTATCACCGGGGCGTCGAGGGAGAAGAGGCGGCAGAACAGGGGAATTCACCGGCGGTCTGCGGAACTTGAAAATACGGGCAATACACTGAGCAAAACGATAGACCAAATGATGGAGATGATAGAGCAACGAAGTGGGTTACTTTTCTCTTCTTGGAGCACGGCACAACACTGCTTCTCTTGGCCGACAAGCTTGTACTACGGCGAGGTGGTGCTGTGTGGGCGGGCAGACGAAGAACAGGGAAGAAATGCCGACCAGAGGGAGGAGAATGAAGAAATAGCACCAAGATTGGTTTTATAGGGGCAAGGGAAGCTGTGGACAGGATGTTGAGAGGAGGTGGCACATGCAAATGGAGTGGTGTCGCCATGGGAGAAGCAAGCAGAGAAGTGAAACCAGGGCCGGGCTGGTAAAATCCGAGGCCCCGTACAAAATGTTAAAATGAGGTATCTACACACTAAATCATTAATTTTCTCCTGAGGGCAAGAAGACATGTTCTACTTAATACCAACAGTTTAAACTATATATTTGATGTATAGACTACCAATGTGCGGTTTCTGATTAGGAGTCGAATTCACGCGAATTTTTTAAGCTACTCTTTCCGTCCCCAACAGATTATCACCTTGTAGTTCATTTTGAACTATAAAGTGACATTTTTTTTAGAATGAAAAGAGTACATGAGATCAAAATAGAGAATATTGTGAACAAAAATCAGTTACTACCTTGGACTGGAAGGCTGTCTACATTGAACAACTGCCACCTGATTTCAGTAGGAGCAAAAGAAGAAAACTTATGTCGCGAATGAATGAAGCACTAAAGAAAAAAGAATCGGACTTAAAGCGGAAGGGAGCCAACCCGCAAACCTGAAAAAAGAATAAGAGATTAATGAAGAAAAGGGCACTGCAATGGCAAGAGAGATTTAGGAATCAGGAGTCGTCATCTCGCCGTGATGTTGGCTGAGTGATGACGGTGATCATACGGCTGGCAGTTCGCTTTGCCTTCCGCTTTGCTGGTTTGATAAGCTAGTTGCTGATTGGATTGTCGAGACAATATTTTAATCATTTGGTCTTCGATTTGTTTACACCAACTAAAGCGCTTAGCAAGCTTGGGTGTTCAGGATCAGGGGCCCCTGCAAACTGGGGGCCCTGTGCCATCGCACCGGTGGCACATGCCCTGGCCCGGGCCTGAGTGAAACACATTCAGCTTAGCTCCATCTCTGTATGACAAGTGGGTCTCACAGCCCCCTCCACTCAAACCTTCTCTGTACCAATAAATATCCCACCAACTTGTGTCCAATATTCATGAAACTTTGTAGACAGACTCAAACAAATATCTAGAATCTGATTATGAAATTGGATTTCTAGTTTGGATATGTTTCATGTGAAATTCAAATTCAAATTTGAATTTGACTAGAATTCAATGTACCCATTGAATTAAATACAATTAGTGCTCCAAATATTATGAAAATTTGCAGGGGTGCTATTTGGAATATTTGCAATTAAATGGTGAACTCAGATTTTTATCTTGGCAAAGTTTGAACATGAGTTAAATTTGAATTTTTGAATTCTCTCAATTAAGGTTTAAACTGGTTTGAATTTTCAGATTCTAGTTAAATTTCTTTTTCCCCTTGAAATTTCAATATCTCCCATCTGAACTTTGTCTTTCTGATTTAGGGCTTTTACATCCCCCCCTTAAAGTATCTCGTCCTGAGATTACAAATAAATGAGACGGATGTAAAAGATTACCAGAGATATGACGATAACATGTCCGGATACTTTGTGCGAAGATAATCTTCACTCTCCCATGTTGCTTCCTCGATGGTGTGGTTACTCCATAGAACTTTATAAAACCACATCGTTCGATTCCTTGTGACATGAGACTTTTCATTGATAATCCGGATTGGATGCTCGACGTAGGTGAGATCCGGTTTCAATTCTTCCAATTCTTCAATACGGATGTCAGTAGATGAGTTGAGACATTTACGTAATTGGAATATGTGGAAAATGTTATGAACGCCATCTATAGTTATTGGTAACTCCAATCTGTATGCAACAGGACCACATCTTTCAGTGATAGCAAATGGACCGATAAATCGCGGAGCCAACTTTCCTTTTACTCCAAACCGATGAATTCCTTTCATCGGAGAGACACGGAGATACACGTGGTCTCTGATGCTGAAGCTGAAAGGACGAAGCCTTTTATCCGCATAACTCTTTTGTCGAGACTGAGGGGATTTGAGATTAGCTTGAATAACTTTTACTTGCTCTTCGGCTTCATTTACCAGATCAATCCCATATACCACTCGTTCACCAGATTCGCACCAGTTGAGTGGTGTGCGGCACATTCTGCCGTAGAGAGCTTCATAGGGTGCCATTTTGATACTAGATTGATATCTGTTGTTGTACGAGAATTCCGCCAATGATAATTGATCATCCCAATTTTTATCGTGGTGTATGGCACATGCTCTTAACATATCCTCAAGTATCTGATTTACCCTCTCGGTTTGTCCGTCAGTCTGAGGGTGATATGTAGAACTACGAATTAACTTTGTCCCGAATGATGCATGTAGCTGCTCCAAAAACGAGCAACAAACAGTGACCCTCTATCCGATACAATGGTGCGGGGAACTCCATGTAAGCACATAATTCTTGATATGTAAAATCTGCATATTTCTTCGAATTGTACGCCATATGCACTGGAATTAAATGTGCTGACTTAGTTAACTGGTCAACGATCACCCAAATGGAATCGTGCTTGTGAAAGGTGAGAGGCAATCAGACACGAAATCCATACTCAAATCCTCCCATTTCCATGCCAGTATTTTCAATGGATGTAGCAGTCCGATTTTCCTCATGTGGTCAGCTTACACTCTCCGACATGTGTCACATTCAGACACATATACTTTGCTATTTCTCTCTTCATACGTGTCCACCAAAATTTAGTATGGAGATCTTGGTACATTTTTTTGCTGCCAGGGTGGATGGAATACTTGGACAAGTGAGCCTCATCCAAAATCTTTTTCCGCAGTTCCATGTCCCAGGGTACCACTATCCGATTTTTGAACCATAAAGTTCCATGTTCATCTTCTCGGAAACATTTCATTTCTCCACTTTTAAGTCTCCTCTGAATATGAGACATTCCCTTATCTTTCTTCTGATCCTCTACAATCTCCTCTCTGATTGTAGGTATGAGAGCAAGTTTACACAAAGATCCATAAGGAATCACACGTAGTCTTGGTTCATCTTCTTCCATAGTACTGATGGTCAAATTATGAACGTGAGACTTTCGACTATGTGCATCGGCAACCACATTGGCCTTGCCAGGATGATAATGAATCTCAAGTTCATAGTCTTTGATTAACTCTAACCATCTCCGTTGTCTCATATTTAATTATTTCTGAGTGAATATGTACTTCAAACTTTTATGATCTGTGTAGAGATGCACTAGATTTCCCATTAAGTAGTGCCTCCACATCTTCAGTGCAAGAACTATTGCTGCCAACTCTAAATCATGTGTCGGATAATTGTGTTCATGATTTCAAAGTTGTCTTGATCCATATGCAATTACTCTTCCATCTTGCATAAGTACACATCCCAATCCGATGACAGATGCATCACAATAAACATCAAATGATTTCGTAGTATCAGGTTGAGCCAAGATCGGGGCTGTTGTGAGATGCTTCACTAAAGTTTTGAAGGCTTCCTCACACGATTCACTCCATACATACTTGCTGCCCTTCTTTAATAAATCTGTCATAGGTTTAGCAATCTTTGAGAAACTTGGAAAAAATCTCCGATAATAGCCTGCTAAACCCAATAAACTACAAACTTCATGTACGGAGGTGGGAGATTGCCATTTCAGCACTTGTACCACTTTACTCGGATCCACAGCCATGCCTTTCGCTAAAATAATATGTCGAAGGAATGGAACATGATTAATCCAGAATTCACATTTACTGAATTTGGCATATATCTTGTGATCACACAGTCGTTGAAGCACGATCTTGAGATGTTCAGTATGTTCCTCTTCTGACTTGGAGGAGACCAAAATATCGTCGATGAACACCACGACGAACTTGTCTAACTCTAGCATGAATACTGAATTCATCAAGTACATGAAATGCGCTGGGGCATTTGTGAGACCAAAAGACGTAACCAAATACTCATAAAGTCCATATCTAGTTGAGAATGCCGTCTTTGGTATATCTTCTGGTCGTATCTTAATCTGATGATAACCAGACCAAAGATCCATTTTGGAGAATACCATAGCACCCACTAATTGATCGAAGAGCAGATCAATACGTGGTAGTGGATACTTCTTCTTGATAGTCACTGCATTAAGCGGACAATAATCCATGCATAGCCTCAATGTCTTGTCCTTCTTCTTGACAAAGAGAGCCGAGCATCCCCGTGGTGATGAGCTCGGATGAATGAAACCTTTACTAAATAAGTCATTCAGCTGCTCCTTTAATTCAGCTAACTCCTTAGGTGCCATTTTATATGGTCGTCGAGAGATAGGTGTAGTTCCCGGTATTATTTCAATCTTGAATTCCACATCTCGGTCGGGCGGCATACCCGGCAAATCATCAGGGAATACATCCAGAAAATCACGGACCAATGGAATGTCTTCCAACATACTTGTTTCAGAATGATACACCGCTGCACTTTCTTGAACCGTGTTCTCAGGAATTAAGTTGTGGTGGTCGTGAGTTGAAGAGTTGAGCTCAACGGTGCGAGGACTGATGTTTAGAACAGCTTCGTGGTTGCTTAACCACGACATTCCCAAGATTACATCAATATTTTGACCTTCAAGGATGATAAGAATAGTGGGATATATTCTACCACCCAGACATAATGGTGCTCGGGAGATAACATCACTTGCGGTAATATTACCTCCGGGTGAAGATATAAGATAGCGATGTTTTGTGGTAGTGGTTGGAATCTGGTGCTTGAACATAAAAGATTGACTTATGAAATTATGTGTAGCACCGGAATCAAAGAGAATCAATATAGGTATATGGTTGAAAGTGAACATTCCCGTTAACACGGGTTCTCCTTCCGGTACACCCTCAATGGTAGTATAGCGGACACTGCCAAGCTTTGATTTCTTTTTCTGCTAATTGGGAAACTGACTTGAATGTTGAAATGATGACTGGCTGCAGCTTTGATTTCTCTCTGGACAATATCTAGTAAAGTGACCCATAAGTCCACAAGTGAAGCACGAATATTTAGTCATTTAGCGCTGACTTGTAGATGAGAACTGGGTATCCCTGGCTGCAGTGAAGATGGATAAGAACTTATGTGCTGCTGCTGCGGGGGTGATTTAAAACATGATGCAAGCAGCGGACAACTTTGATATGATGGTCGAACAGATGGTTGCCATTCTTGACCTTGTGGCGAATGATATACCAACCGATATTTCTGAGCAACCACACTGGTGTTGTCAAGCGGAATACTCCGCTTTCTCTTCTCTGCTTGAAGACAAAGATCTGCCTTTTCATGTAGGATAGCGGCATTGACTAATTCGTTGTACTTGCCATGATTGAACAACGCCAACCTAGATCGAAGTTTGACTCTTATCCTTCTGAAGAAGTGATCAAATCTTAACCTTTCTGTATTCACATAGTCGGGCGCATATTGACCCAAACGGTTGAACTCCTTAAAATACTCATGGACACTCATGTCTCCTTGCTTGAGTCCGACCAATTCCTCATACTTTGTCTTTATAATCCCTATCGGAATATGACGAGCACGGAAATCCTCACCGAACTCAATCCATGCTATCCGATGACCTTCAGGGCGAGTTGCACTATATTCTGCCCACCAAGCTCCGGCAGCTCCATGGAGTTGTTGAGCACCAAACAATGTCTTCTGATAATCGTCACAGGGAAACACACCAAATTTGGATTCCATTACACGAAGCCAATGATCTGATTCTAATGGTTCAGTTGCTTCCGTGAAGATTGGTGGTTGTGTTGCCAAGAAATCCAAATAACTATTTCGAGGTGGAATAACTTGCTGCGTTCGATGAATTAGGCCCTGCTGCACCAAAGCTTGAAGTAACTTAGTGTTCTCTTGGTGAGACTTGATCATTTTTGACATGACATCCACCAATACCCTTGATGGTGGTGTCTGCGGTGGATCCGAGTCATCACCGTCTCGACGAGAACTTCCGACCTTACTCGATGAGCGAGTACGAACCATATTGCACAATGAATTTGGGATGAGTCAAAGTTCGATCTCAGAAATAAATGAAGATAAGGAACACATGAACATGTCAATAACTTTGTGAAAGTATAACAATATTCATGTTTGCGCAAATTTTCAAACTTATGCTTCAAAGACGAACTGTTCTGCCAGAAATGACCAGTCTGGAGAAATTTGAGAATTACATCAAGTTAGAGGCAAAATCCTGCCTCTAAGTGAACAACAATGTTGTAGTTCACTTCCTGGCCTTTCCGAAATGTATTTAATTGCTTCAATATCAGTTCTGGTTAATGAGATATGAATTTCCAAAGTTGACAATGTTCCCATATTTTCTGAGAAATTTTGACAGCACCTCCTTTTTATATGGCTGTTTTGTCCACAGTTTTTCATATCCGAAATATCCAAACTTGTCAAAACTGTAAATTAAAACATTGTCACATATCTAATATAGTTTTCAGAAATATATCATATGAACTCATTTGATATTTCGACTGAGAGTTATGATCAAATTGGTGAGAAGTACAGAAACAGTTCCAGTTTCTGTCCAGTTTTGACGGTTTTTGAAATTTCTAAATTTTAGCTATGATCCGGGGGATTCTGTTCTGGTCATGAACAGAAACTATTTAGAAGACTCACATACGTTTCCAACCATGTATAGAACACCTTAATGGGATAATTCTATTTAGGAGATAGGATTTTTCAAACTGGAGCTAAGTTTCTGCCAGAATAATACAGGGAAGAACTGAGGTTGACAGTTTTGGTTCAAATTTCATTTTTTTATCTCTTCAAGATAGGAATCTGCTTTGGATATTAACTTGACACTTTTGTGGCGAGCTACACCTTCGGCACAGATTTTAACCGTCGATGTGCCGATGTAACCCGAATGCAATGCCGGTACTACGTCCTCACCAAATAAAAATTTTAAGCCAGTATTCCGGCATAAGTCTCAACGGTGGCAGTAATGACATTTACTCGCAAACGTTTTCTACTCGACCTACGAATAACGTGGTTAGTGTACCTTTCACTACTCCCAAACTACTGATCAATCATATGGTACTGTACGGTACAGCCCACACGGGCAAACAGTTCACAATAATATATATGAAAGTAAAAACATTCAGCCCGTATCATTTCATAAGGGCCCCCTCGAGTTAAGCCACGTCTCGAGGTACATGACCGGGTTTTCTACCAACCGACAGAGTCCCACGTCTTTGCATAATGCTGCACCAGTAGGAGGCGCATCGGGTTATGTCTCACCCGACGGGAGCTCCCACTAACTTTGAAGCACGCTAGAGTACCACGTGTCATATGTTCTCAAAAACATGGAAAGTTCTAGAGACTCATATTGAAATTTCTGTGCCAAGCCACGAAAATAATCACATGCTACCTCTCGCATGGTGAGCTTACCGCATTTGATCCGCTTGCGTTGGCGTACCTTACCTCTTACCTGACGTCAGAGCATCGTTACAGAATATAATAACACATATGTTAGCTTTGCCACCTTAAGTAACCAATACTATAATAGACCTTATGTGGGCATAATAACTAATCCTCACTCGACTACTTCATAGTTTTCAAAAATAGGCGCTTTTCAAGCGTGCTATTCCCAGTATGGCTCTGATACCAAGTTGTGGGGACCGGAGTCGACACATTCTAGGAATCGCATTGGGTGGTGCAGTGCGATGCGGCACCCAACAACACACAAGAAAAGTTATACAAAATAACCAACACAAATATTTTATTTCACAATATAATCCTCTTTTACAACATAATATACAACGCAGCGGAAAATACATACTCAGACTCTCAACTAGCTATGCACAAGAGAAGTCGTCCATGTCCACAGACGCTTCTCACTAGCAACACGAAACAGAGAGCAGCGGCAAGGTTTCCGTGAGAGATACATCTCGACAAGCTCGAGGTCTCATGGACAACCATAACATAAGCATAAGCTAATAATACCTGCAAAAACCACAATATAGCAACCGTGAGCACAAGGCTCAGCAAAACTTAACCGTCTCACCTAAACATTAAACTCTACATGCTGGAAACTTTAAAGACTGGGAAGCTTAATTTGCAGGAAAGGACTCGTCGAATGTAAATCCTTAGTGGTCAGTTTTTAAAATAGCATACGCGATCCATGGGCATAGCATCATTGTGAATTCCACAATCAAACAAGAAATGCTTCATCCACGATGATACTTGCTCAAGGTTGCATAAGCCTTATCCAAGTTAAATGTTTGGAAATTGTAAATTTGATTATGATATCTCTATAGCAGCCAAGATTTCAATACAAAGAATTATTCATAGCAACAATTCATAATCTTTCCATTTCTCTTTCTTACTACGTCAAGACTCAGTGTCCAAGTATGCTCAATCCATAACCGCGAGTGACGGTGATTCGAGTCAAAAATACCCGGACTGCACGACACGTACGCCCATACTCGGAGTTGCATCGGCACACTCCACTGATGTCGCACGGAGCCACCTTTCCCCAAATTCAACCACATCGAAACAGTTCGATCGACCCAAACAGTGAGCTCCCCTCAAGGTGCACCTCCACTGTGAGATGTTCATGAGTGAGTTACCTCCCACTGTACTAACAGCCCGCAACTTAAGCCGATTGAAAAGGTTCCAACATAGGATCCTCAAGGTACATCGGTTTCCTGGGTTCCATATAGCCAGTATGCACCCGGTACAGTTCAAACTTGTCCAATGGGGCCAAGCACGAGATGGGCCTTAATCGACACAGACGGGGCTACCAATCCATCTCCCAACACCTACCTCGTCATTACCGACCCAGGCACGATGTGACCAAACCAACCTACGCAAATCCCCGTCCACATCTCATATTAAAGAGTTAACATTATGGTAACAACTCGTGAGTAGGTTTCCCTCACTCGACCTCTCTTGCAAGTAGAATTCAACTACTTGACTTGTGATCAATAAAAATGTGACCAATCTCACGAGTACTATCCAACATACTCGACTTCTACTGATCTTCTAACTAAACATTAAGCATATCAATCTAACTCGAGGGAGTCTTATACTACCCATGCACTCCAAGGATATTTGGTAATGCATGTGGAGTATTCAATCAGCATAGACCTAATGCACATATCAAGTCTATTCAATACAGTATGTGTAAAAGCAAATCTTTAAAACGCTCTTAAATGCAAACCGAGGCTTGCCATAAAAAGTCAGCGATGATCAGTTAGTAGCCTTCGCCGAGAATTCACGCCAGTTCAGATCCCATAGAGAATTCCTCTTTTCCAGATTGTTCTTCTCGTTGGCCACCTTCGTCGCGAATGCTATCGAAATGATATGCAATTAAGAGATTGCAATTAATTATTATGAAAATTGAAGTTGATTATAACAAGGATTAATATTAGTTAGGACTTGAAGTTTTGTTGCTAGACTGGACAGCAACAGAAAGGAAACAAGATGAATTTAGGCAATGGACATATGAGGTGAAATAGATATTGTTTTGTATATAGGGATGTGATCTCAATTTATACAGATTCAACAGATTCCCTGAGCCTGAGAAAATTACAGGGAGTTCACATGATCATGTAGGAATAACAAGGTAAGTTTCAGGTACAACAATTGAATATAGTGGTCTACAAAATTTCTTATGTGTTTAGCCTTATCTGAATTTTTGTTTTAATACTGGAGGTGTATCATGGCTACCAGAGGTTGTATCATACATAGGGGGTCTCACTGGTTATATTAAAATTTGTTTCATAATTTTCTAAGTATTGTATTGTGAGATATTGAATTTCCAAGTGGGGATATTTTAGTGAATTGTTTATGTGGTTTTTGGGCATTATGTGATCAGTTAGGAAAATCTTTAGATTCAACTAGGTTAATAAAGTCCAATGAAGTTGAAATTTCTACATGTATTTTGAAACATAGTAAACAACATCTTGGAAACAATTCAGATTTTTCTATGAAGTCAATCATCAGATAATAATCAAACAAGATTTTTCTTTAAACGACTCTACAGGAAAATCTAGGGATTTTCATGAAGATTGGGTTGTAGTTCCGGTTGGTGTGGATAAAGATAAAACCAACAAAGTTGGTTTGAAAAATTTTGAATCTTTATACTTAGATATATTCAATTTAGAAGTTTGCAGAAGTTTCTATACAAATTCTAAATGAATTTGACTATTTTTATGTGTCTAGAGAATACGCAGGTGATTAGACCATGTAAATGAAGTCTAATGACGGTGAAATATTTACTGGAGTTCAAGGATATTCAAATTAAGGCTCTGGAAAAATTCTGTAATTTTCCAAAGCGCAGAACTATAGGAATTAATTTTATAAGAATTTTGCATATTTGAATTATGTAGAAATTCATATGTGCTTTCATACAAATCCAAGTGCGCCACTTGAAAGTAGTCTTCATGCTGGATCTATCAAAATTAATTTGGGAATTTTTGGACAATTCTGCTAGGAGATATGGATTTTTGAAGTGGAAACTAAATCTGGAACTTAAATTTCAATTGGAAAACGGTTTGAATACTGGCTGGGCCCAGATGATTTAAATTGGGCCAATCGTAATTAAGAAACACTGGGCCACAGGGTTCAGGGATGTAGCCACATGCGATCCACGACCGCACCAGATCCAGGCGCACGAGTTACACTCGCTGACGACTGCGCCCCACGGGTCATTGTCTACCTCCCGCCAGGCGCGCGACCGCGGCGGCGCCTCGCCAGAGCTCTCACCACCCGTCGATCCACGACACGGCTCCTCGCCAAACTCACCACCTAACCCTATTTTGAGGTGTTGAACACGCCGGTCGAGTCAGCACATGCCGGCGATGGCTGGAAAGGCTTGCGCGACGGTGGTGGCAGCGATTTGGGTTTCGGCCATGTCGGCCGAGCCCTACGGTGGGTGAAACAGATCGGGAAGACCTCGAGAAGATTCATGGAAGCATGAGGAACAAGAACCTGGCCATAAGAGGGAGGGAAAAAGGCTTGGAAACTGGTGGCGACTACGGACCGAGGAGGGAAAAATCCGCGGTTGGGGAAAAATGGGATTCCGGTGAGGATACCCAATGAAACTCGATGAATCTTGTTTGAGGTGATGCGCCTGGCCATATAGAACAACATATAACAGGTGCACAAGGAATAAACAACCGTGCAAAAAGAATTTCACGCGCGAACAGACTATACTTGTAATCGAAGATCGTCGGAAGAAATGGAAATACGGGGGCTAGGAAGCATGGCATGGGCTGAAACTGTACGAGCATGAACTAGACGTGTTTGCGAACCTTTTTTCCTTAAAGGATCGAAGCGCGAAGATGCTTGTATCGCCGGGGCGTCGAGGGAGCAGAGGCGTCAGAACAGGGGAATTCACTGGCGGTCCGCGAAACTTCAAAATACGAGCAATACACTGAGCAAAATGATAGACCAAATGATGGAGATGATAGAGCAACGAGTTGGGTTACTTTTCTCTTCTTGGAGCATGGCGCAACATTGCTTCTCTTGGCCGACAAGCTTCAACTACGGCGAGGTGGTGCTGTGTGGGCGGCGGACGAAGAACAGGGATGAAATGCCGACCAGAGGGAGGAGAATGAAGAAATAGCACCAAGCTTGGTTTTATAGGGGCAAGGGCAGCTGTGCACAGGCTGTTGAGAGGAGGTGGCACATGCAAATGGAGTGGTGTTGCCATGGGAGAAGCAGAGAAGTGAAACACGTTCAGCTTAGCTCCATCTCTATATGACAAGTGGGTCCCAAAGCCCCCTCCACTCAAACCTTCTCTGTACCAAGAAATATCCCACCAACTTGTGTCCAAAATTCATGGAACTTTGTAGATAGGCTCAAACAAATATCTAGGATCTGATTCTGAAATTGGATTTCAAGTTTGCATATGTTTCATGTGAAATTCAAATTCAAATTTGAATTTGACTAGAATTCAATGTACCCATTGAATTAAATACAATTAGTGCTCCAAATATTATGAAAATTTGCAGGGGTGCTATTTGGAATATTTGCAATTAAATGGTGAACTCGGATTTTTATCTTGGCAAAGTTTGAACATGAGTTAAATTTGAATTTTTGAATTCTCTCAATTGAGGTTTAAATTGGTTTGAATTTTTCAGATTCTAGTTAAATTTCTTTTCCCCCTCCAAATTTCAATATCTCCCATCTGAACATTGCCTTTGTAATTTAGGGCTTTTACAAGCTACTACACGGCGCATCTCTTTTAAGTTAATATCCGAGACGCGCCCGCTCGTTTGACATAAGGGAGATGATCTTCGCACAAAGCGTGTCTCCTATTTACAAAAGGAAATGAGACAAGTTGTACAGAAAGCTCATCTCCTTTTGCTTCGTGATTTTCTCCATTTTGCTTTGTTCACTTGATATCACACAGACATTACACATTCCCTAAATGAATAGAGCGCATTCACTTGATAACTAAATAAACATTCCAATGTAGAACACCTTCACTGAAGGAATTAGTCCGATTTAATCCAAAAAATAATCAAATCTTTGTTCCTTATTAATTGTCATTCCCGACGAAGACAATGAGCATACGACGCATTCATTCATTCACACAGATGAACACACAAGATAATATTCATTCACATAGATGAACACAAAGAACACATTCATTCGTTAACACCATATATTATAAAACAAAAGAAAAAATTATAAGAAGACACAAGAAAAGAAAAACAACATCAACTAAAAACAACAAAAGAAAAACCTCCTCCTGCTGCTGCTGCTCTGCTGCTGCTACTACTTCCCCCATAACTGCTAAGGAGTAGCGCGCGGAGTTTCTTTTTAGGAGGGGCGAATTTCTTGGAACTACGAGCATGATGAACACGAAAGATTTACGTGGTTCGGGCTGCCGGGAGGCGTAATACCCTACATCCACGGGGGGTTGTGTTGTATTGTACAAGCGAGATGTGAGAGAGCCTTCCTCTTCTGTCGTGGCTTCTTGGTCCTTCTATAGGTGAAGGGCCGGCAGGTTACATTATGACCAGGGCCCGACACGTGGCCCCGGGTTAATTAGTCATAAAAGTGTATTAACATGCCTTAATTACACATTAATAGTGCTTGATGGTGCACTAACGTGTCCTGATGACACGTTAATGGTATTGATGGATATTCATGGTGTATTAATGTGTCTTGATGATACATTAATGATGTCTTGAAGCCGTGTTCTTGATGATGCACTAATGTTGTCTTAAGTGCAACAGTCGTCTTCATGGTCTGCGGGACGTGTGGCAGCACTGGACCTTTCCTCAGCGGGGAGGCTGGGTCCGGAGCCACGGGACGCATGGCAGCACCGGACCACTCCTCAGTGGAGAGGTTAGGTCAGGAACCGTGGGTTGCATGGCAGCACCGAAGGTCTGGGGCTGCGGAGCACGTGGCAGCACCGAAGCCACCCTTAGTAGGGAGGCAGGTCCGAAGCTATGGGACACGTGGCAGCACCAGAGCCACCCTTAGTAGGGAGGCAATTCCGGAACTGCGGGACACATGGTTGCTTCTGGGTACTTCCCCACTTAGGAGGTGGAACTCAGTGTTTTGTCTTCCTTGTATGCGGGAGTACCCAATCTGCAGGGTACCGACAGTGGCCCCCGGACCCACCTTAGGAGAGGCGATGATCCCGTGGGTGGGGCCACCATCATCAACGTCGAAGGCGGTCTTCCTCGGAGGTGCCAAAATTTGGTGAAGGTGCAGTAACGTCCACCCGCTAAGAATGTCAACGGCAGGCCCCCCTGGGAGTTGCCGGTGTTGGAGGTTGCAGTCCGACGGCGGAGCCTGGAAAATGGTGAAGTCTTGCACAAGAGTGACAACAGAAAGAGTAATAGTGCTCATTGGTTACAATCTTCCTGTCCTCAGTTTTGTTGTGACTTACAGTCCTTAGCAGGGCTACGGGGCCTGAGTAATTCAGTGCGATAGTATTCGGGTACTGGTTGCCGCCTCACCCAGGAACGTGTGCTGTCCAGACCTGCCTTACTATTACGCAACACCTGAATAGGTAGAGTGGCATACATAGGGTGCTGGACCAGGCTATGTCTTTAGCCGACTCCAGACCTATCATTGGCGTTGTATTTCAGGTTAGTAGGCCATTCGGCGGGCACGAGATCCCAAATGAGAAACTACCAGAATACCCAAAGACATCATAGGTACTTCAGGTTGTCCGTCTACAGCAGGATAGCACAACTCCCACTATGGGCAAATAGAAATATGTAACAGAGCGAAAAAGAAAATAATATGCATAATACTCAAGCATAATTATGTGAACATGGTGACAGTATCCGGATTTTGGTTATTGCTTTGTCCAGGAGCATGTGCCTTTCAGTCCCCGGTACTGAACCGCAGTGCTGGGGAGGAAGAGAGCGCTGACTTAGGGTCACAGGCACGAGTTTGGGTGCATGATCAGGCTAAGCAGTCTACACACTCTTGACCTACCACCGACATTAGTCTTTTGGGAGACGTCCGACCCCCAGTACTCAGTCGCAATATTGGAAATGTAGAGTGTGTATACATAGGGTGCAGGACCAGGCTAAGAAGGTAGCACACTCCGGACCCTCAGTATTCAGCCGCAAGAAAGAGAGTGCGCATACTTAGGACGCATAACCAGACTAAGCAGACAGCGCACTCCGGACCCTCTATTGGCTTTAGCTTTCCATGGGAGTGACTGTTCAGCGCCATGGGACTACAAACAGGAAAATAACCAAGGAGACAGGATACGTCATAGGTACCTGGTGGTGTCATTGTTCCCATGGTCGCAGGTAGTCGTCATGTGGTTGCGGAAGTATCCATTAGGCAAAGTGTACAGGCTTAGGGTTACGGGGCACCGGCTTTGGGTGCAAGACCAGGCTAAACAGGTTGTACACTTTGAGCCTCCCACTGGCAGCGGTGGCGGTAGAAAGCCGTAGAGTGGTGACAGCAGTAGCACAGAAACACGGAGCGTGTGTCTTCCGGGTCAGCCCGCTATGAAAAGGTAAGTGGCGCCATCTTCCCTGCTCCCTTCATGGCGCGAGGGTCGAGAAGAGCCGGCGATGGACTAAAGATTCACCATCAAAGTGAGGCTCATCGATCAAAAAAAGTGCCCCCTTCCTGGCGCGCCAAAATGTCGAAGTGTTTTTGCGACACTTCCCTAGAACCTGCTAAGGAGCAGCCCGTGGAGGTTCTTCTGAGGAGGGGCGAATTTCTAGGAACTACGAGCATGATGAACACAGAAGATTTACGTTGTTCGGGCCGCCGGGGGGCGTAATACCCTACATCCATGGGGGGTTGTGTTGTATTGTATAAGCGAGGTGTGAGAGAGCCCTCCTATTTTGTCGTGGCTGATTAGTCCTTTTATAGGTGAAGGGTTGACAGGTTACATTATGACCAGGGCCCGACATGTGGCCTCGGGTTAATTGGTCATAAAAGCTTATTAACATGCCTTAATGACACATTAATAGTGCTTGATGGTGCACTAACATGTCCTGATGACACGTTAATGGTCTTCATGGGTCTTCATGGTGTATTAATGTGTCTTGATGACACATTAATGGTGTCTTTAAGCCGCATTCTTGATGACACACTAATGCTGTCTTGAGTGCACACGTCGTATTCATGATCTGCAGGACGTGTGGAAGCACCGGACCTTTCCTCAGCGGCGAGGCTGGGTCTAGAGCCTCGGGACGCGTGGCAGCACCAGACCTCTCCTCAGTGGGGAGGTTAGGTCCGGAGGCGCGGGTTGCATGGCAGCACCGAAGGTTCGGGGCTGTGGAGCACGTGGCAGCACCAGAGCCACCCTTAGTAGGGAGGCAGGTTCGAAGCTACGGGACACGTACCAGTACCGGAGCCACCCTTAGTAGGGAGGCAGGTCCGGAACTGCGGGACTCGTGGTGGCTTCTGGGTACTTCCCCTCTTAGGAGGTGGAACTCAGCGTATTGTCTTCCTTGTATGTGGGGGTACCCGGTCTGCACGGTACCGATACCCACATTCCTAAAACAACTCAAATTCGTGACCCACACGAAATCCTATCATAACCAACTCAAACTCTCCATATTTGAGTCAAACATGACTCAGCCCCAGCCTGAGTCCATAACCTAGTCAGTTGGACCTTCTGACCAATTTTTTACGTCCACATCTCTTCATCACGCCTCGAAACCATGTAGCCATGTCCATGCACTCCTTGCACACGTGCAAACATCTTCCAACGACGTCCATGATACCTTTATATGCAATGTTCTTGATCCAAACATGTTGCATGACCTCCCAATCAACTCAACCACAATTCCTCCCGAACTTCGTTGTTGAACCCCATCTTCTCCCTAAACTAGTTCAATGCATCCCGTCACCAGCCATGTCTCAAACTCAAGCAACACCTGCATATGAATAAACAACCGATACTTTCGAGCACAAGTCCTCGGCTTGACTCTCGTTAGTTCCGAAATGACAACACCTTACGTGAGCACCTCACATAAGCATGTTGCAAACCATAGCAAAAATAATATCAGCCATAACTACCAAAATACACCAAAAACTCAGTAAAGGAAAACTAAGCAAACTTTCCACAATAAAAAAAAAACAAGTTCAAAACATTGCAAATTAAAAGCAGAACCACTATGATCAAGCTCCGAACCTTGCCAAAGCTAACCGGACCTTGAACCGGAGCTTACCAAAACTAACAGGATGTAGCGCCAGAACTTGCAAAAGCTAGAAGGACCTAGCGCCAGAGCTAACCGAATCTAGTCGGACCTAGCGCTGGAGCTTACCAAATCTAGTCACACCTAGAGCCAGAGCTAACCAAATCTAGTCAAACCTTACGTCGGATCTTGCCGGAGCTACCCAAAACAAGCCAGACCTATCGTCGGACCTTGCTGGAGCTCGGACCTAGAGTTGGACCTTGATGATAAAGGTGTTTTGGTAGTATTCACAACTTTTATCGCCATAGTCAATGTATTCAGCACACATAGGTCTCACAATCTCCCCCTTGATGAATGCATTGGCAGCACCACTTAAAATCCGAACATTGGCATGAAAAATTTTGAAAAAAATTTCTCCCCCTTTTTGAAAATCAAATGAGATAGAAATAAATTTCTCCCCCTTGCATACTTATCCCCCTTTGACAATGTATTCAACAAGGTACAAAAGAGAAATTTTAATTTGTTATGAGCATATTATAACATATACATATAAAACAAAGCTCATCCAAGTCATACTATCAATAACTTACACTATCACAACAATGAGATACACAAAGTAGTGTAAGCCAGGCTGGAGATCAAATGTAATTTTCAATTTTAGCAAGTCATCATCTCACAAATTTAACTATTTCAAAACCTAAAAGCATGACACTTGTTGCTGCATTTTATTATTTTTAAAAGCACAAATTTAGATTATATGATATGTGCAAGGGATTATATGACGCATCTGCCTTATTCTAACCAACCAAGCCAAGCCTATATCAGACAATCAGAAGCTTAAGGACATGGTTTTAGTCATACCCAACTTCTTCCAAGTTCATACCTATGTGCAATGATAAGCCATCTCAAAAGAAGAAGTGTGATGCATGCATATTCTCTTGATCTTTTCTCATTTCTTTATTTGAACATAAAAACTCAACATGTGAGTTGCTTTCTTGATTAATTATTTTAAAAGCACTTGTGAGCATGCAACAAGTTCAAAACAGCAAGATAGTTGGATCATGACCAAATTTAGTATAAGTAATTATTCCAATTACTAGTCATGGCAATAACTACAAAATGTATAACACGAGTAATGTAGTAAGAATTTTCAGCATGTAAAAGGCATTAGAAAGTCATATATGTATGAAATATTATGCTCATATTATTTTTAAATTTAGATCCCAAATTTGAAAGCTCCCCTTCAATTTAAGCCACGAGGATGCATAACCCCTATTTCACTACGAATGTAACAAAAACGAGTGAAATCCAAATGTTTGTAAAAATGTAAGCTAATTATTGTTCGGTATCTACATGGTGAAGCACAATGTTTCCTTTTTCAACATTATCACAGAGAAAGTGATACTTAATGTCAATGTGCTTTGTTCTTGAGTGTTGCACGGGGTTTTTAGCAATTCAAATGGCACTAGTGTTATCACAAAATAGTGGAACACTATCTAGATCAACCCCATAGTCCTTAAGTGTTTGAACAATCCAAAGAATTTGTGAGCAAGCACTAGCAGCAGCTACATATCCAGATTTGGCTGTGGATTGTGCAACTGAACTTTTTTTTTTCCAGAGGACCAAGCAACAAGTGAATTACCAAGAAATGACAAGCACTGGAAGTACTTTTCCTATCAATCCTACAACCCCCAAAATCAGCATCCGAAAAGCTTTCAAAGTAACAGTTGAGGAAGAAGAAAAAATGCCAAATTATTGAGTTCCATGTAAGTACTTGAGAATTCTTTTGATGGCTTGACAATGTGAAGCATGTGGGGAAGCTTGAAACCACGCACAAAGACATACGCTAAATTGTATGTCTGGTCTTGTGGCTGTGAGGTGCAAAAGTGATCCGATCATGTTTCTATATTCTTTTTGATCCACGGGTTCAACATCTTCATCAAGTTCAAGTGTCATTGCTGTTCCCATTGGTGTCCGAAGAGGCTTTCTTTTGTCCATGTTGAAGCGCTTAAGAAGATCTCTTGTATACTTCGTTTGATGCACAAAGTTTCCCTCCTTAGTTTGTTTGTTTTGCAGCTGAAAGCATCTAGGCCCCCCACGAAGTACGGTTTCGGTGATTAATGACAACCATTGAACTTTACTAATGAATTTGTGAATGTAAGGTCCCCATAATCACTCAATAAAATGAAATGAATATGTCATTGGAGACCCATACACAATCAACTTTTGAGATCAAATCAATGAGATAAAGACAAGAAGTGAAAGCTCTTATGTCTAAGTCACTCAACCATAAGTTGACAACATACAATGCTTGAAGATCATCAGAGATGCTTATGAAACAAATGTCTAAGAGGTCGTCTGAGCAAGACACAAAAGATTCACTCAAAACAGCTCGAAGCAAACTAAATCAACTCACCGGATCAACCGATGATTTCAAAAATGTACACATCGGTCGAGTTGGTTCAACTGAAGAAGAAGTCCTCAGAACAATGTACTCACCGGATCATCCGATGTGAATGGCTCAGTGACATCGGTCCATCAGTACAATTTGCAATACCATTGGACCAATTGTAGCACCGGATCATCCGATATGCAGACTTACACACATCGGTCAATCACTCCAGTAAGCATCAAGATTAAGCAAATTCTGGAGGAAGAGCCACCGGATCATCCAATGAGAAGACAGGAGCAACATCGGTCTAACAACAGTCATATCTGTCACAATGATGTCAACCAAAGTAATTATACCGATGATAACTAAAGGGGAGACATCGGATCATCCGGTGTTCACAGTAAAGTTCTGTCAGCCTACTTTTCCAACGGCTATTTCGGGGAGGCTGGCTATAAATACCCCCTAACCTTATCATTTCGTTAAGTCTTGATCACCTGAAGCTATCCACACATCCACAAGTGTTCAAGGCCAAGAGAAATCACTTCCACACCATTTTGGATCATCTCTACACCAAGGTTTAGGCAAGAACTAGCTAGAGAGAGAGCTTGTGTGCCACCATTCTGGGTGAGTGGACTCTCTAGGATAGTGTGAGAGCCTCAAGGTTGTGCCCTTGGTGTTGTAATCGTGAAGAGACTTCCGAAGCTTGCCAAGGCGTTTGTGGAAGCCCGGAAGGTCAAAGTTGTACAAGGCTTGAGCTCCACCTTGCCAAGGAGGTGAACGGAGAGGAATAGTGAAGACCCCTCGTCTCGGTGACTTGGGTGTGACAAAACCCTTTGGTGGGTGCCACAACGTGGACGTAGGAAGATCTTCACAATCTTGCCGAACCACGGGATAAATCCTTGTCTCCTCGGGAGTTTGCATCCCTCTCCTTCCCTTACTTTTATGCATTTTATATTCCGCAAAGTTTCTATCTACTAGAATGCATAGATAGAAGCTTTGGGAATTGGGCTTTAGAAATTAAGTTTCTTTGCTTAGAATTTTTCGAAGAAAGCCCAATTCACCCTCCTCTTGGCACTCGGTCCTTACAATTGGTATCAGAGCGAGGTTGCTCATAGGATCATTCTAGCTTCACCGCTAGAGAGCTAAAATGGCCAAGGTTGGGGGTTCGGTTCCTATCTTTGAGGGCAAGAACTTTGCCTATTGGAAAGCACGCATGTGCGCTTACCATGAGGCTATTGCTCCCGAAGTTTGGGAAGCGACCCACGTGGGGTTTGGAGAACACAATTATGTTGGTGATCAACTTAAATGGGATGCTAAAGCTAGGAATGCAATCTATGAATGTATTAGTCAAGATGTGTTTTCTAGGATTGCTAGCAAGGAAAAGGCTTGTGAAATTTGGGCTTGCTTAATAGAGATTCATGAGGGCTCTTCTCGTGCCAAGGAATTAAAATATCACATGCTTAAAGCCAAATATGATGAATTTAAAATGCTTCCTCATGAAAATGTCAATGAAATGTTCTCTCGCTTGAATGTACTTATTGAAGAAATCAATGCTCTTGACATTGCTTCTCTTGGCAAGGGACTCATCAACCGCAAGATCCTCATGCTCCTCCCCAAGCCAAAGTACAACATCATCAACTCCATGCTCCAAAAAGAGTCACTTGACCACATTGAAGTTTCGGAGCTCATTGGAGAAATACATGCTCATGAGATGAGTGTACTTGGGATGATGGAGCAATCATCATCAAAGACAATTGCTCTAAAGGCCTCCACCAAGAAAACAAGCCACAAGAAGAAGAAGGTGGTTGAGCCTAGCTCAAGTGAAGAAGAACAAGCATCAAGTGAAGATGATGATGATGAGCTTGCATTAATGATGAGAAAGTTCTCACGCTTGACTCCAAGATTACCAAGAAGGGGTACACCTTTGATCCCAAGAAGAAAGCGTTTCTACCAAGGAGATATGATCGCAAGACTTGCTACAATTGTGGTGATCAAGACCACATCTCCTATGATTGTCCAAAACCAGACAAAAGAAGAGAGAACTACAAAGGCAAGCATCGCAAGCTTGAAGGATGTGATGATGATGAAGAAGAAGCCAAACCAAAGCCTAGATCATTTGGGAAGAAGAAACATGACAAGGGCAAGAAGGCAAGGCTCTTCCCAAAGAAGAGAAATGTCCCACAAAAGGTGTTCATGTGTGAGGAAAATGAATGGGTCACCGATGAAGAAACAAGCGATGAAGAGGGTGAAGAGGAAGAAGAAAGCTTGGCCGGCCTCGCCATCGCCAATAATGATGATCCACCTCTTCATCCACAGCCCATGTGCCTCATGGCGAAAGGTAACACCAAGGTATGTGATGACTCTAGCGATGATGAGCTTTCCCCCGATGATTTAACGTCTTTGATAAATGAATATCATGCTATCATTAAGAGGGAAAAGAGTAAGGTTAAAGTGCTTGAAGAAACTCGTGCTAAACTTGAGAGTGCTAACCTTGATTTGCTTGACAAGTATGAAAGCATACTCAAAGAGCATGACACGCTCAAATCCCATGTCAAGCAAATTGAGGAAGAAAAGGCTAAAATCAAGATAGATAATCATGAACTTGACTTAGCACACCAAACACTCTTGGAAGAGCACAACAAGTTAATACAAGAACATCAAACACTTAACCTTGCTCATGACATGCTTAATCAAGAGTTGAAAAATATGAAGAAGCAAACTCTTAATGATAAGATATCCATTACTTCTCACGCCACTAATGCTTGGCACAAGTCTTTGCCTTTGAAAGCTAATGCTAGGGAGAGGACTTGTTGGAAGAAATTGAGAGTCTTCGCACTAGTGTGGCTAGACTTTCAAAAGGAGAAGTCAAGCACAAGGAATTTCTCCTCCAACAAGCATAGGCCTTCAACAAGAGAGGACTTGGATCCTTCCCGGTGCCTAACAAAGGAAAGGTGCCCTCACCCGAGCTAAGAACAAGCTTCATCAAGGAAGTTGGTTCTTATTGCCAACATTGTGAGGTCACCGGCCACCACACAAGGCAGTGTCCTCTTCCTAACCAACCTTCTCCAAAATTGCCTACTAACTATAAATCTACTTTCAATGATCATTATTATCTCTTGAGTAAAGTACATGGCAAGGTGAAGGCAAGGTTCATTGGCAAAGACATGAAGGGCATGAAGGGGAAGCTACCCAAGCAACTTTGGGTCCCAAAAGCACTTGTATCACACATACAAGGACCTAAGTTGGCTTGGGTGCCTAAAGTCAAAAATTGAATTCATGTGTGTAGGTGAACTACAAAGCCGGAGGAAAGCATTGGGTACTCGATAGCGGGTGCACTCAACATATGACCGGCAATGATGGTATGTTCACCACCATAGAAAACCCCGGCAATCATGAACAAGTCACCTTTGGTGATAACTCTAAGGGAAAGGTAATTGGGTTAGGTAAAATTGCTATTTCAAATGATTTGTCCATCTCTAATGTTTTGTATGTTAAGTCACTTAGTTTCAATTTACTTTCTATTGCACAACTATGTGATCTTGGACTAACATGCCCATTTAGCAAAAATGATGTTGTTGTGAGTAGTGAAACTAGCCAAGACACAGTCTTCAAAGGATTCTGGCATGGACATCTCTACCTAGTGGACTTCGCCAACAAGAATGCTAGCTTGACCACTTGTCTTTTCACTAAGACAAGCTTGGGATGGCTATGGCACCGACGCATAGCACACATTGGAATGAGAAAACTCAAGAAGTCATTCAAGCTTGGGATGGTGACCGGCGTAAAGGATGTCACATTTGAGAAGAACAAGCTTTGTAGCGCTTGTCAAGCCGGGAGGCAAGTTGCTTCACACCACCCAATGAAGACAATGGTGTCAACCTCCAAGCCACTTGAACTACTCCACATGGACCTCTTTGGACCGTCCACATATCAAAGCCTTGGCGGTAACCTCTATTGTCTCGTTATTGTTGATGACTATTCTCGCTATGCTTGGACTCTATTTCTAGGTGACAAGAGTGAGACTCCGGAAGTGTTCAAGACCTTCGCCAACCACGCTCAAAGGGAATTTCAACTTCCCATAATCAAGGTCCAGAGTGACAACGGCACCGAATTCAAGAACTACAACATTGGGGAGTGGTGTGACCGTGAAGGAGTAAAACATGAGTTTTTGGCCACATACACCCCTCAACAAAACGGTGTCGTTGAAAGGAAGAACAAGACACTCATCACTCTTGCAAGAGCGATGCTTGATGACTACGACACATCGGAGAAGTTTTGGGCCGAAGCAATCAACACGGCGTGCCATGCCGCAAATAGGGTCTATCTCCATCGACTACTTCAAAAGACCTCGTACGAGCTTCTCATTGGGAGAAAGCCCAACATCTCCTATTTTCGAGTCTTTGGATGCAAGTGCTACATCTACCGCAAGAAAAGGCTCGAGGAGAGTTTTGGTCATGATGAAATAGATGATGAGCCTCTACGAGAAGCAATGAAGAACATGACCATTGGAGACATCAAGCCGGAAGTTGAGGAGAGCCATGATCAAGGGGGAGCTTCAAGTTCCAACAACAACACCTCCATGGCACCTCAAGTTGACGAAGAAGAGAAAGATGATCCATTGCTGACTCAAGACTCACAAGCACAACAACATCAAGAAGAAGAAGAAGTCCATGATCAAGTCCAACCACAAGAGGAGCAACACGCATCACCGTCGCCAAGTGCTTCACAACCTCTTATGAGGCATGGACGCATCTCCAAGGCGCACCCAATGGACCAAATCATTGGAAGTCCGTCAAGGGGTGTAAGTACACGTTCTCGCCACGATTGCTTCGTTTTGTGAGCACTACTCGTTTGTTTCGTGTGTAGAACCCACTCACGTTGAGGAAGCGCTCCAAGACCCAAATTGCGTGATGGCCATGCAAGAAGAACTCAACAACTTCATCCGCAATGAAGTTTGGGTGTTGGAGGAGCGACCCAAGGACAAGAACGTCATCGGAACAAAGTGGGTGTACCACAACAAACAAGACGAGAATGGCGTTGTTGTCCGCAACAAGGCAAGACTTGTGGCCAAAGGGTTTTCACAAGTTGAAGGACTAGATTTTGGGGAGACATTTGCCCCGGTCGCCCGGCTAGAAGCCATCCGTATACTTCTTGCCTTTGCATCACATCATAGCATTAGACTTTATCAAATGGATGTGAAAAGTGCCTTTCTCAATGGTTACATTAACGAGCTTGTTTATGTTGAACAACCTCCTGGGTTTGAAGATCCGAGGAATCCGAATCATGTGTATAGGTTGCACAAGGCGCTCTACGGGCTCAAGCAAGAACCTAGGGCGTGGTACGAACGACTACGGGATTTCCTCATCATGCAAGGATTCAAGATCGGGAGGGTGGACACTACACTCTTCACCAAGGACATCAACGGAGATTTGTTCATTTGTCAAATTTATGTTGATGATATTATTTTTGGTTCAACTAACGAAGCTTTTAGCCATGAGTTTGGCAAAATGATGTCTAGGGAATTCGAGATGTCAATGATTGGAGAGCTCAACTTATTCCTTGGATTTCAAATCAAGCAACTTCAAGAGGGGACCTTCGTCTATCAAGAGAAGTACACCAAGGACCTCTTGAAGAAATTTGAGATGGGGGATTGTAGCTCAAGAAGCACTCCAATGGCAACCAATTGTCATCTCGACGCGGATAAGGATGGTAAACCTATTGATCAATCTAACTACCGTTCTATGATTGGTTCATTGCTTTACCTTACCGCATCTAGGCCCGATATCATATTTAGTGTATGCTTGTGTGCTCGCTTTCAAGTGGCACCTAAAGAATCGCATAGGAAGGCGGTCTTTAGGATACTTAGGTATCTTAAGCATACCCCTAGTTTGGGCTTGTGGTACCCTAAAGGTGCAAAATTCCATCTTGTGGGATACTCGGATTCGGACTTTGCCGGATGCCGCGTGGATCGCAAGAGTACCTCCGGTGGGTGCCACTTGCTTGGGCGTTCCCTAGTATCTTGGTCTAGCAAGAAGCAAAATTTCGTCGCCTTGTCCACGGCGGAAGCAGAGTATATTGCGGCCGATGCATGTTGTGCCCAAATTCTTTATATGAAACAAACCCTTTTGGACTTTGGTATTAAACTTGGTTGTGTGCCTCTCCTTTGTGACAATGAAAGTGCGGTTAAGATAGCTAAAAACCCCATTCAACACTCCCGCACTAAGCACATTGATATTCGCCATCATTTCTTAAGGGACCATGAAGCTAAGGGAGACATCTCATTGCGAGGTGTTAGGTCCGAAGAACAATTGGCGGATATCTTCACTAAACCACTTGATGAGAAAACTTTTTCTAGGCTAAGGAGTGAATTAAATGTGCTAGATGCATCAAATGTCATGTAAGTTGCCATGATCATGTAAGAATGCATATCATATAGGTCTTGCCTAACTCTCAAAGGATAGGGGTGAGCAAGGGTTAGCTTGGGATGGTGGTTCTTTTGGGTTTTCCCAAGGCTTAGAGAGTAGCTCTCCCTGAAGAAGCCTTTGAAAGGTTCAAACTTGGCAAGATAGATTTATTTTATACCTTGCATGATGCCTTCCATATAGACTTGCACTCATATTTAATTTTCTTGCACTAATTTGTTTGGCATTGCATACGGTAGATTGTCACAAAGGGGAACCCACCTCATGAGAAAGAGACTTGTTTGAAATGCAATATCTCAACTCATATAAGGTGGAAAGAACAAAATGTTAGGTGCGTTAATGCCTAGAGGAACATGCTCTAAAGAGATAGAAGTCTTCATACTCTACCTCACAAAGCATGGGCCTTACATTTCATTTGGATGTTTTCCTCCTATTTTTCTCGATGTTCCATTTGCCTTAAGGCCTAGCCAAGTTATTGGCATATTAGTATCTTTGAGGGGTAAGGGGTTGCCCAAAAGGTCCTAAGACATGTGTTTCTCGTTGCTTGTTTGTTTGGTCAAAGGACATGTATGGGATGTTTTGTTCTGTAGTCATCGGATTATCCGATGCCTAGGTCAATCCCTCATCGGATCAATAGGCGTTCAATCTTCAAGGGCCAGTTCAGTCAGTTCCTCAATTCAACCGACGCGTTCAATCTGAAAAACATCGGTCGATCCGGTGTTCACTGTTCTGGAACTGTGGTCAATTCCACCGATGCTACCTCATCCATCGTCGGACCATCTGGTGTCAACATTCCTCTTTTGAATACCCTTACTGTGCGATTCGACCGATGATCAAAACCCTCAACGTCGGTCCATACGATGTCAACAGTAACATTTTGAATATCCTTACTGTGGCGTTCGACCGATGTATATCCCATCTAACATCGGTCCATCCGGTGTTAAAAATACGGCTAGGGTTTGGGACCCACTATTTAAATCGGCCGTACGCCTCCTTCTTCCCTCTCCTGATCCCGACGCCGCCACCGCCGTTCCTCTCACCGCGCCACCTCCACCGCCGCCGGACGCCGCCGCCCACCGGCCGCTGCCGCCATCTCCGGCCGCCGCCGCCGTGCTCCGGCCGCGCCGCCGCCTCCATCCACGCGCCTTCCACTGCACCGCGCCTCCATCGCCTCCAAGCGCCGCCGCCTCCACAAGCTGCCGCCTCACCGCCGCCGCTCCACCAGTCGCCGCCGCCACTCCACCAAGCGCCGTCACCGCTCTCCCCCATCACCACAGCGCTGCCGCCGCCCCAGGCGACCATCTTGCCATCGCAGTGCATCCATCACCGCTAGGGTTTCGCAACCCCGTTGATCTCCACGTCACCGTCGTCGACTCCATCGAGCGATCGCAATGGCTCGCGACAAGAAGAACAAGGGGAAGGCTATCGCGAAGCCGGCCGCAAAGAAGAAAAAGTTGTCGAAGGAGGAGAAGAAGGCCTTGATGGCCGCTCGTGCCGCCGAAGAGCGTGAGCGTGGCCGAGGGGGATCCCTAAGGATCCGTGAGGCTCGTCCGAGGCAGCCTCTGGTGATTGACGACTCCGAGGCTGAAGAAGAGCCGGTTGAGCTTCTCGTCCGCCAGCGCTCAGCCCGGACCCGTGGGGGTCACACTGCGGCAGCACCACGTCCGAGACCGACGGCTACCGACCGTCGTGAGGACAGGGAGGCCCAGCGAGCGATCTACGAGATGGACACCACTGTCCATGTCGCTGAAGGAGTCCGGTTGACCGACTACCAGAAGATGAAGGCCAAGCAGCTTCGCAAGCTCAGGTGGAATGTGCTGCTTGAGGAGTGGTACCTGCAGCCCAGAGAGGCTCTGGTGGATAGTCGCTTCTGGACTGTCACCCAGGCATCACTCTATGAGACCTACAGGCGTTGAGGTCACAAGCTGTTTCAGCACAACTATCTGGATTGGGGTCAGCTAGCCTTGGCAGCAGAGACAGAGATCCGTCCTTATTTTGAGAGGTACCGAGGTTTGGTGCAGCTAATCGCATGTGAGCGGAGTGCCTATGTGGAAGATTGGGTCCGCATCTTCTACGCCACCCTCTATGTCTCTGAGGGCAGAAGGTCAATTGACCTTATGTTTATGGGTCAGCACTACCACTTGATGAGGCAGACACTGGGACAGTTGCTTGGAGTGGACTTGCACGACACCTGCGTGCATGAGAGGGTCTACAGTCAGACAGATCCACCGAGGAGGCCGCTCACTGGAGGAGTGGCACCACCGCTGGAGGAGATTTGTTCCTTGTTCGGTCCTACTTTCTCTCCTGACCAGCCGAGAGTACCGGCCTTGTTGACTCCAGCTGCACGCACAGTGCACCTCGCCTTGCGCCGCACGCTCCTGCCGAGGTCTGGTTACTTAGAGGGGTTCACCAGCTTGCAGCAGACTCTCCTATTCTACATCATGAACGGGATGGAGTTCGACATCGTGGACGTCCTCATATGCGAGATGGAGGATGTGATCACAGATGGTGTGGGGATGATGAGGCATCTCGTGTATGGACAATGGATCAGCTACCTGCTTACTATGATGGTTCCTGAGGGGTCCGCCGTGCACGACCGTCTCACTGACGAGAGTGTGACACGGTTTGGTCACTACCGTGCCCCGGCTCCTGGAGACCGCCGCCTTGGCCGTCCAGTCGAGCGTCAGGTCAGGGCTCGCCTTTCTGAGGAGGACTGGTCTGACTTAGAGAAGGAGGATGAGAGGCTTGCCGAGGCTGAGGCACAGGGGGAGGACTTGCAGCATATCTCGTCAGAGAGCGACACCAACGACAGTGTCGAGGAGTACTTCCCTCCTCCACCCTCACCCAGGCAGCACGACGCGGAGGCTGGAGGCTCTACAGTGCCACCACCTACTCCACCTCCCGTCACTGAGGCGCAGGTCACGCAGCCGTCAGAGCTGACGTCGCTCCTCCAGTAGATGGTTGAGCAGTAGCGTCTGGACAGGCTGGCAGCCGAGCGGGCCCAAGCGGAGCAGGCTGCCCGACTCCTTGAGCTCTAGCAGCAGCAGCAGGAGATGCTGCGTCAGATCGCCCGTGAGAGGCGTGAAGACACTGACAGGCTGACGGGGCTTATCGACCAGATGCACCAGCGCACTCTCGACCAGCAGCAGCAGACGCAGCAGGCGATGATGGCCATCCTGGGGTTGATCACCAACCTCTACACCCAGACCGGGTTTGCCCTCCCGTCGCAGCTGCCAGGAGTCGCTCCACCACCTCCAGTCCTGGCTCCAGCTGCCGCTCCAGTGGCCCCAGTACCTTCTACGCCGATTCCCTCTTTCAGCATGTCTCCACTTCTGGCTCCTGGTGCTCCGATCCACTCCCCGCTGCCGGCCACGACCTTGTTCCAGCAGTCGCCGGCCTCCATCGTCAGTGCCCCTGCTCCAGCAGCTCCTCCACAGCAGGCACCAACGGTGGCTCCTACGTCTCCGGCAGCTCCCTCCACCGCTACTCCAGCCAGCAGCTCCGACGACAGCGATGGTGACCAGTTCGTCATTGCGCCCAGCACTCAGGGTCCTTAGGCGCTCGGATCCCTTTTTGGTGTCTTGATGCCAAAGTGGGAGAAGAGTTAGAGATGTCAGGGGGAGCGTCTTAGTGTCAGGGGGAGTCTATTTTATCATTTATTGTTTATCATTCTTGTAATTCAGTGTGTTTGCTACATTTGGTGTGTTTGCTTCTTGTTTGCTACTTTTGAGCTCTAATGAACTTATTTCCATGAGTTATTAATCGATTGGGCTTATTTGGTGTTTATTTATGTTTATGATCACTTATTATTCACACTTGAGTTATTAATTGATGCTTAAGCTTCAAGTGTGACATCATGTATTCATTGCATATTCCTTTAAGTTTCATTCTATCAAATTCATTACTATTGCGCTTTGATTATTGTGTTGTCATCAATCACCAAAAAGGGGGAGATTGAAAGCATCTAGGCCCCCCACGAAGTACGGTTTCGGTGATTAATAACAACCATTGAACTTTACTAATGAATTTGTGAATGCAAGGTCCCCATAATCACTCAATAAAATGAAATGAATATGTCATTGGAGACCCATATACAATCAACTTTTGAGATCAAATCAATGAGATATAGACAAGAAGTGAAAGCTCTTATGTCTAAGTCACTCAACCATAAGTTGACAACATACAATGCTTGAAGATCATCAGAGATGCTTATGAAACAAATGTATAAGAGGTCGTCTGAGCAAGACACAAAAGATTCACTCAAAACAACTCGAAGCAAACTAAATCAACTCACCAGATCAACTGATGATTTTAGAAATGTACACATCGGTCGAGTTGGTTCAACTGAAGAAGAAGACCTCAGAACAATGTACTCACCGGATCATCCGATGTGAATGGCCCAGTGACATCGGTCCATCAGTACAGTTTGCAATACCATTGGACCAAGTGTAGCACCGGATCATCCGATGTGCAGACTTACACACATCGATCAATCACTCCAGTAAGCATCAAGATTAAGCAAATTCTGTAGGAAGAGCCACCGGATCATCCGATGAGAAGACAGGAGCAACATCGTTCTAACAACGGTCATATCTGACACAATGACGTCAACCAAAGTAATTAGACCGATGATAACTAAAGGGGAGACATCGGATCATCCGGTGTTCACAGTAAAGTTATGTCAGCCTACTTTTCCAATGGCTATTTCGGGGAGGCTGGCTATAAATACCCCCTAACCCTGTCATTTCGTTAAGTCTTGATCACCTGAAGCTATCTACACATCCACAAATGTTCAAGGCCAAGAGCAATCACTTCCACACCATTTTCGATCATCTCTACACCAAGGTTTAGGCAAGAACTAGCTAGAGAGAGAGCTTGTGTGCCACCATTCTGGGTGAGTGGACTCTCTAGGATAGTGTGAGAGCCTCAAGGGTGTGCCCTTGGTGTTGTAATCGTGAAGAGACTTCCGGAGCTTGCCAAGGCGTTTGTGGAAGCCCGGAAGGTCGAAGTTGTACAAGGCTTGAGCTCCACCTTGCCAAGGAGGCGAACGGAGAGGAATAGTGAAGACCCCTCGTCTCGATGACTTGGGTGTGGCAAAACCCTTTGGTGGGTGCCACAACGTGGATGTAGGAAGATCTTCACAATCTTGTCGAACTACGGGATAAATCCTTGTCTCCTCGGGAGTTTGCATCCCTCTCCTTCCCTTACTTTTATGCATTTTATATTCCACAAAGTTTCTATCTACTAGAATGCATAGATAGTCACGTTGGGAATTGGACTTTAGAAATTAAGTTTCTTTGCTTAGAATTTTTCAAAGAAAGCCCAATTCACCCCCCTCTTGGGCACTCGGTCCTTACAGCAGCCCCAAAAAGTATGTGAGTTCTCCCATCATACTCATCTCAAATTCTGAACTCATCATAGCTGAAAACTTGGACACAAGATCATGAGATGCACAACCAAAGATAATATCATCCACATAAACTTGAACCAATAATGAGTCATTATCATGCTTAAGCACAAAAAGAGCTTTATCAACCTTGCCCATGGTAAATCGTAAGAATGTTTTTAACCTATCATACAGTGCTCTAGGGGCTTGTTTGAGACCGTACAAGGCTTTTGACAGTTTCTAAACGTGATTAGGAAAATCTTGATTTTCAAAACCTGGTGGTTGCTTGACATAAACCTCCTCATCTATATAGCAATTAAGAAAAGCACTTTTAACATCCATTTGATATAACTTGAAACCTTTAGATGCAGCAAAAGCTAACAAAATTCTTATGGCTTCTAATCTAGCAACAGGAGCAAAATTTTCATCAAAATCTAGACCTTCAATTTATGTGAAACCTTGAGCAACCAACCTAGCCTTATTCCTAACCACAACCCCATCCCCGCTTTCTTTATTTTTAAACACCCATTTAGTTCCAATTGAAGTGTGGCCTTGAGGTGGAGGTACAAGTTTCCAAACATTATTTCTTTCAAAATTTTCTAACTCTTCTTGCATGGCAATAATCAAAGATTAATTAGTGAGTGGATGTGATATATATTTGGGTTTAAAAGAAGCAACAAATTAAGAATGGGCATGAGAATTGGGGTCGAAAAACCTTGATATTGTAACTAGTTCATGCAAGCTTCCAATTTTTTTGTTGCAGGGGATGATTCTTGTAAATTCGTAGGGGAACAAATGTCTCACAAGCTTCATCTTCATCAGGTTCATCGCAGATTCATGAGCTTGTTGCTTCTGGGTGATTAGAACCAGCAGTGATGGTAGTCGAAGCTTTTTCAAAGTTTGGAGTTGGACACGTGTCAGCTTTGAAACTATCAGGCAATATCACCGACTCTTCTTCTTCTTCGAAAATAACCCCCCCCCTGAGGATATGGATCCAGACCTGCAATGTTTAAGCTAGCGCCTGAGCTAGCTTCACCAAAAGACACCTTACAAGTCTCCACAATTTTGTTAGTGTCAAGTAAAAGCACACGGTAGCCTCTAGTATGAAATGGATAACCAAGAAACATGCCATCAATGAATCTAGGTTCAAATTTATCAAGATTACCATGTTTCTTAACAAAGCATTTGCAACCAAAGACCCGAAAGTCCGTAACACTAGGCCTATGTCCAAACCGGAGCTCATATGGTGTCTTACCAAGATTAGCTCCCAAGAAAACACGATTTGAGACATAACAAGCTTTTGCAATCGCATAAGCCCAAAATTTACTAGGAGTTTGATATTCATCAAGCATAGTCCTAGCCATCTCAACTAAGGTTTTGTTCTTTCTTTCTACAACACCATTTTGTTGAGGTACATATGGTGAATAAAATTGATGATCTATTCCATTTTCAGCATAAAAGTGATCGAAAGATTGATTTTTAAATTCGGTTCCGTTATCGCTTCTAATTGGCCTTAAAGATCCTGGGAGATCAATTGATAATAGAAGAAATAAAGTTTTGAAGTGACTAAAAGCTTCATTCTTAGATGCCATAATATAAACCCAAGGGTATCTAGAATAATTCATCAACAATCACAAGAACATACCATTTACCTCTGAAGGATTGAACACGTGAAGGTCCTATGGTGTCAAGGTGCAAAAGTTGAGCCGGTTCAGTTGTGATGATCATTGTCAGAGGAGTATGTGAACCTGCAACCATCTTAGCATGTCTAAAATAAGAGCACACAATTTCTTTGTCCCCTTTAAGCTTAGACAGCCCACGTATGCGATCATGAGCACTAACACGCGTTAGATGATCAAAGCCTATGTGACCAAGTCTACGATGCCAAAAATATAAGTCCTTTGAATCATTAGCAACTTGACACCTATGCTTAGAGGAATACATATCAAAATCAGCTTTAAAAAATCTTCCAAACCGAGACATGTTAGAAATAAGCTCACTATTTGAATTTACAACATTGCAGCAACTTTTAGTGAAAATAACATCCAAATTTTTATCTAGCAGCTATGAAACAAAAAGCAAGTTGTATTTCAAATTTTTAACAAGTGCCACATCCTTCAAAGTGTAGTGATCATTTACTCTAACTGAACCCTTAGCAGTTATAGGAGTTGAAGAATTATCGGCAAAGTAACATTCAATACAAGTGACACAAAAGAGAGGGAGGAGAACCATTCTTTGTTACCGGTCATGTGGCGTGAGCAACCTGAATCCACAATCCAAATGTTCTCCTTCCTCAAGCGTGTAACCTACATAGAAGAACAATGCGTCGATGACTCAAAACTGGGGTTAGTCAAAAGGCATTTAGGAATCCGGTATTGTGTCACACGACGTGCAGTAGGAAAAACACGCCAAAGCTGAGATAAAAGAGCAGGTTTATGAGTTAATGTTTGAATTTTTTTGTTCTTAACTACAGACCTATAAGGTGTTACTTGTGTAGCACAAAAATCAGTAGCTCTGGAGGCAAAAAAAAAAAAGAAGGTTCGGAGGTAACAACTGAAGCTCTGGGGGTAAAATTTGAATGTTTTTGACTCATAACAGCCGGTTGCATGTTCCTGACGTTTGGTTTTGTATGTGTAGCAAATTTTGCATGAGAATTATAAGATCTAGCTTGCATTTTTTTCCTTTTTATGTTGTTCAGCTAGTCTATAACAAAAATCTACGACATGGCCATTTCTACCACAAGAGGTACAATGAAATTTAACTTTGTGTTCATGTCTAGATGAGCATGCAGTATGTTTATTTGAACTCAAATGTGACAACACTCCTGCAGATTTAAAATCCACCTTTTTGGTTTAGGAACTGTTTTAATCAAACCATTTCCTAATGCCTTTATAATTTTAGGTGGATGTGCTTTAGCATGAGCATGAGAATCAAAACCTAAACCAGTTTTATCATTGCAAGATTTGGATGAATTCAGTAGCAAGTTTAGATTTTTGTTCCCAATACAAAACTGCTCCAGTGTCCTCACTACCAGGATTCCGGGTTATTGCGACGAAAAAAATCGTTGCAATAGGTCAAAAATCGTCGCGATAGGTTGTTGTTGCAACGAAATAGAACGTTGCAATAGTTTTTCCGACTCGTGGCGATAACAGCCGTGGCAATAGGTTATTGCAACGACTTGACATCCGTGGCAAATAGTATGGTATTACGACGACTCCACGTTGGTGGCAAATAGTATGGTATTGCAACGGTTTAACGTATTGCGATGGTTTAACGTATTGCGACGAAAATATCGGTGTTGCAACGATGTCACATTCGTGGCAAAAAGTATGGTACTGCAACGACTCCACGTTCGTTGCAAATAGTATGGTATTGGAACGGTTTAACATATTTCGACAAGTTAACGTATTGCAACGAAAATAACGGTGTTGCAACGATGCCACATTCGTGGCAAAAAGTATGGTATTGCAATGACTCCACGTTCATGGCAAATAGTATGGTGTTGCAATGTTTTAACGTATTGCGATGATTTAACGTATTGCAACAAAAATAACGGTGTTGCAACGATGCCACATTCGTGGCAAAAAGTATGGTATTGCAACGACTCCACGTTCGTGGCAAATAGTATGGTATTGCAACAGTTTAACGTATTGCAACGATTTAACGTATTGCAACAAATAGTACGTTATTTGCTATGATTTCACATCTGTGGCGATAAGTACGGTATCGCGATGATTTCATACTCGTGGCGAATAGTATGGTATCACGACGTTTTCACGTTCGCGGCGAATAGTACGGTGTTGCAACGATTTCACATCCGTAGCTAATAGTACGGTATGGCAACATTTTTACATTCGTGGCGAATAGTATGGTGTTGCAACGATTTCACATCCGTGGCGAATAGTACGGTATCGCGACGATTTCACACGCGTGGCAAACAATATGGTATCGCGACATTTTCACATCCGCGGCGAATAGTACAGTATGGCGATGATTTCACACTCGTGGCAAATAATATCGTATCGTGACATTTTCACATTCGTGACGAATACTACGGTGTTGCAACGATTTCACTTCCGTGGCGAATAGTACGGTATCGCGATGATTTCACACTCGTGGCGAATAATATGGTATCGCGATGATTTCACAGCCGTGGCCAATAATACGGTAATGCAACAGTTTCATGTTCATGGCGAATAGTACGGTATTGCAACAATTTCAAAACCGTGACAACAGTATTGTATTGCAATGATTTCTGATGTGTGGCAATAGGTTCGTAATGCAACATATTCAAATCTGTTACAACAGGGTCGTAATGCGACGTTCTCTGGGTGGTGGCAATAGCAGTCTAGTGCAACGCTTTTTTGGTCGTAGCCAAATGTTTGTAGTGCAACGTTTTATAATTTGTGGCAATAGCTAGCTTCCTATTGCAACAATTTATTTTCGTCGCAATAATCTGTAAATGCCACATTTTATAATTAGCGGCACTAGAATCCTAATGCACCAGGTTTGAAAATTAGTGGCAACAGAATCAATTTATTCGCACACGATACGTCTGTCGACTTAACAACAAACATCTAGCAATTGATGCAACGCTCAAGGACCCTTGCGTTGTTGCGAGACGATGTTATTTACAGTTTTTTCAGGTTGCAACATTGTACCCATTAAAAGAGCACCGCGACGAGTTGTAGTATTAGGAATAGTTTCTCGAATATCCAGCTTCGACTTGGTGCGAGCAGAAGCCTTTTGTGGAGTTGCTGCTAGCTGTTGTTGATTTTGCAAGCTCTCCATCATTTTGCGCATGTCTGCTAGCTCCTTTTCTTGTCGTGCAGAATTGGCTGCCATCTGATCATGTGAAGCCTGGACTTCCTGGTTGAGCTGTTCATTTGCCTGGACGAAGCCATCCATCTGGGAGGTCATATAATCATTTCTTCCTTCCAACTCTTGCACCTGAGAGCTGAGGTCTTCATTTCTATTTTGCAAGGATCGAACTGGCTGGCCGAGCTGGTCAGACATCTGGATACGCAGTCTTTCAAAAACATTAGGTTTAGCCATATAACCACACCCCCGAAACTATGATCCTCCAGAACTGGTTGCGGATATATAAGTAAGCTGGAAGATGTTGTTTCTTTCCTCATCTGGGATTGGGACTCCCAGCTCAGCTTCCTTGACATTGATTTGGGCACGTGCCTGGGTCTATATACAAAAAGAAAAGTCACATGTACATTGCAAATATTTATTTAAATAGGGACTGTTTGAAGTGTTTCTCACATGTACAGCTTCTGCCTGCTCGTTTGCCCATTGATCGTTCTTCACATGGCTTGCCTCCCACAGTTCTATGTCATCGGGTTCTTTTCTGGTCTCTGGGTCTCACTACATCAAATACAAGTAAAATTTGATTGAGTGATTGCAGTGCAAAGTAAAAGCATGATTTAGTTTTCACACCTTCTCGTAACTAAGTTGGGCGTAGGATTTCGAGCCAAGCAAGTGTTTTGTCTTTTGAGTACTTTGATTTCGTGAATTGGTTCTGCTTATTGACTGCAATTTTAAGAATTAATTTCACAAATGGGTGTTATCAAATAGTTTTTGTAGGATATGAAGGTATTAGAATGCTAGCTGACCTTGAATCGCTCGGACCTAAAATAGTCCATAAGCGCCAACTAATCGGAATCTGCTACGTCAACAGGCTTGTTTTGTATACGTTCCTCATCGGTCAAATACTTCTTATAGGTGGCATGCAATGTTGATCGCCACCCTTTGTAGCGCTCACCAGCAATCTTCAGTATTTTTCTTCTGGTATCATATGTGTCCTCCAAGTTCCAGGCATTCTATACATTGTATATCACACTGTTATAAATGTACAAGATGGAGGTCGCTAGAAAAAAATACTTATGTAGGGTGTCACAACACTAACCAGAATGTCTCTCACTATATCGCTCTTCGAAGTATCGCCAACCTCTGCCCACTTCCTTACACCAGCGAGGGGTGCATTTTTTTGTTGTAATAACCACATCATCGACAAAGTGCCGCTGATTAGGACCAACCGCAGCACCCAACCTATCGGACCACTAAATTTGTAGCTTCCGATTTTGATCATGCGTTCTATTTGCAGATGCTAGATAACGCAATTTAGCAACCTTAAGTCCTTTAGCAAACCCTCTTCTAAACTTCTTTCCTTCTGTTAGTGTCATTTAAACGGTAAATGTTTAAAGCAAATTAGCAACTGACCAGGCCTAGTATCATGTACAAATAGTGTGAAAGAAGAAGAAGTATGATGTTTTACCATCTTCAGGATGAGTGTGGCAAATACGAGCGTGGGAACATCGCGTCACAACAGCATTTTGCTCCATAATAGGCGATGCATCGACTTGTTGACTTCTTTGTTGCTGTTCATACCCTACAATCAGGCATCAGGCAGTAGTCAGTGGCACTACAGCACCCGTAGTACTGCAGGGGATTTTCAGTCTAGTTGCGAAGCAAGCAAGACAGTAGCTGGCGATGCTAGAGAAAGAGAGGGTTCGCCGGGTGCTCATCCTCTGCAGTACTGCCGGTTTGGTCCGACCGACATCAGCAGGAGCGCGTCTCGAGGCGAATTGGTGGTAGGGCGAGTCATGGACGTCAGCGATATTAGCAGGTAGAGGATCCAAGACAGATGAGGCGGGTAGCTTGCGACGTTTAACAAAGCTAGGGTTCGGTCTGGCAGTGCAGTGACCACATTTAAGTCAGAGGATCGACGTCCAGATCACACCGGTGACCTCACGTGACTTACTTTTTTACTGCAGGCGATGTAGTAAAGATCCAACGGTGTGATTCCGTTGGATCTTTACTGCATCAAGTGCAGTAAAAACATATAAGTCAGGTGATCTGCGTCCATTGATATCACCCTGGAGCAAGTCTCGAGGCTAGGACAGTGTGGCGGATCTAGGAATTAAATTTAGGTGGACTGCATACTGATATTTTGCTCTGCATGTTAGCATCTCACCCTAAAGTGCGACTAGAACGGATACATGAATATAATCTTGTGTTAATTACCAGACATCAGCAACGCATTTGGCAGTGTAAAAAACGGAATTGAGATCATATAAGCAGCAATGAACCATCATGTACATGCATCTCTAAACTATATGATGCTAACATTTCTTAGTGGACAGGGGTTAATGATATTGGACTATTTTTTCTAGGGTATGCCATGTCATATGGGCCATAGCATGTAGGTACGCCGTAATGGCCAGGGGTTTGCGGGCGGCAGGGTCATCATGGCACGCGAACAATGGGACGTGGAGATGGAGGGAGACGCGTCGGGGAGGACAGTGAAGTGACCACCAGCAGGGCGTGGGCGCCGGCCGGTGCTGGAGTGACCGGCGGCGACATGGGTTTGCGGGCGGCGGGGTCATCATGACACGCGAAGGATGGGACGTGGCGATGGTCGAGGGAGACGCGTTTCTGAGGACACTGAAGTGAGCAGCAGCAGGGCATGGTCACCGGTGCCGGAGTGGCGGTGGCGGGAGAGCCCAGCGTGCGCGTGTAGGCATCAATAAATCACGCCATCAGATATACTCACCAGCAGGGCATGGGCGCCGCCGGTGCAGGAGTGACCGGCGGCGATAGGGGTTTTCGGGCAGCGGGGTCATCATGACACACGAAGGATGGAACGTGGCGATTGTGGAGGGAGACGCGTCGGGGTGGACACTGAAGTGAGCCGCAGCAGGGTGTGGTTGTCGGTGCCGGAGTGGCCGGCGGTGAGAGAGCACATCGTGCGTGTGTAGGCATCAATAAATCATGCCATCACATATACTGATTAACTATTAACTGGGACTAGGAAACTACAATTGCAATGCTAAAATATTTAGTAGAGCCCGGTACATATTTATACTCGTAGTACCAGCATGGGATGACAAATCTCGGGGTTCCTGAGCATCAGGTGCTGCAATATTCTCTGCATACGATGCAAAGGAATTAACGTGTTCTAAATATGTGTATTTTGATAGTAAACACATTTATAGTTATACCAGATGCTTGTTGCCCATCACAATTACTTGTAGATGACATGACGGTTTGGTGTCTTGTTCCTAAAGTAAAGAGTATATATAGTAAGTAACAGTGATAACGTCAGATTACATGAGGATGTGTATTTTACAACGGGCGGTGTGGTTGCTATGAACTGAAAATGTTTGTTTTGAATGAAGGAATTAGAAATGAAGGAGTAGGAAAAAAACCGTACAATCCGAGAAAGAAAAACAAGAAAAACGTGTATAAACCGTGGGAACAGAAAATCTTAGGAATACAAGTTTGGAACACAGGAATGAGAGTACAACATTGGGAGTGGTTGATAAGATAACCCTGGCGTCATTTACTTCAAAATCAAGAAATTACATAGTACATGCGGTCTTTAATAGTTATCTTTCCTGACATGGAAATGTAATAGAAATACACTACCATAAACTGTCGGAGCGACATTTATTCGGGGCAGAGGTGTAGTGTAGTGTATTTTATATATGGAAAAAAGTAGAATGCAATCAGATGCTAGGGTAAAATAAAAAGATGAATCGACTTTAGGATGCAGATCTAACGATTGAGGATAGTTGATTGCACGATTGCACAATTAATCAGATTTTATACTAGACATTCATGAAACATAAGAGCATATAAGAAGGATTTGGGACGACAACTAGGAATGAACTGGCTGCAGACGACAACTAAAGCGGTAAGGAGGGAGTAGCTCTATAAAAAGACGGCATGGATCGTGTATAACTTACGTAGCACAAAACTGGAGTCCAGGATGTCGCAGGGCAGGGTCGACGACGAAGAGGTTCGTTAGAGCCCGTCAAACTTGGTCGCTTGATGTTGTACCCACAGTCACCACCACCACTCACACGGGAATTTCTTAGAAATGCAAGTTTGGAAAACAACACTAAGAGGAGAACATGTGTGCCGGGAACGGAAGCCACTGCGGGATTAGAGGGAGACGCACATTTATATTCGTCGTGGCTAGCTACAAATGGGCGGGACTAGAATTTTGGGCGCACGGAGTGAAGTTTCAATTGTGAAAATCTCAATTGTGCGCGCCAAGAAGAACGAAATTTTTTTCGAGGGACCGCTACCTGTCGTTCATCTTTGTTTTCATGGAGATGTAAAAGCAGTCATGTGGTAGTGGGACATTACAAAAAAAATACGAACAAAAATATGAATCGCCAAATGTATCATTGTGCTAATGCAAACAACATGCAAATACAAAGAACACCCAAGTCCACGAAAGGAGGACGGCAAATCCATGGTCTAGTAAAAGGTAAACAATCAGCATTTTATATATAACATTCATCGCAATGAAATGATAACATATAAAGAGTATATACTACTACTACAAAAAAAAACATTTTCCCCTGTGATGTCTAATCTTCAGGCCGTCGATCCAAAGCAGCCTGTGATACGAGTATCACAGGTACATACAATATATATATCAACAATGTCATCGGATATTAGTTACAACGGATAAAGTACTTTTCATGCACCTGTTGCATCAGGCGATGGACTAGTTAGCAATTTAGATGACGTAATTTCCTAATTAAGTTAATTATGCATCATGTCTGTTGTTAGTTCTATTACTTGTAAGGATAATGTTTACCGAATTTCATTCATTCAGCCACAAGAAATATAGACGGTCCCAAGTTACAAACATATAGGAGACGTTTTCGATAAAAGAAGTTTTTCGATACTGCATATATAGAACACATTGTGCATGAACATAAAGACATATTTAATTAACAAACAAGTAATAGGAAAACACGTAGTAGACAATAAGAACAAGATAAACTACACCTAATACTACTCTACTCAGAGATCACGAAATAGATAAACCACTCCTAATACTACTCTACTGGGAGAAAACCACGTCCTCCTCCTCCGCTACTGCCGCCTCCTCCGCCTCCGCCGCCGGTGCCTCCTCCTCCTCCTCCTCCTCCGCTGCTGCCGCCGCTGGTGCCGCCTCCACCTCTGCCGCCGCTGCCGCCTCCTCCTGCTCCTCTGCCGCTGCCGCCGCCTCCATAGTCGCGTCCACATCCGCCTCAAGAGACGCCTCCTGCTCCGCCTCCTCCGCTGCCGCCGCTGCCCAAGCCACCTCATACTCCTCAACCTCCGTCACAGTCCGAAGCTTCCCGGCGACGCGGTGCTTAATCTTCAGGAGGCCCTCTACCCCAGCAACCTCCACGATCGTCTCGTGGAGGGCTTCGAGACGACCAGCCACAGTCATCAACCCGTAGCAGTAGTGGCCCGCGGTGTCCATGCTCGTTTGGAGGGGAAGGGTCCCAAGACCCAGATGGCGACACGAGCGATCTATGTCGGAAAAGACCTTCTGCACCACTGCGTTGAGCGCTAGTGTGCTATGAGCGGCGGCGGACTTAGAGTTGGTGGCCACCTTAAGGCAGCGGACTTCGTCGATGTGGTCGTTGAGGAGTCTGAGAGTCTGCTCAACCCAACCGGGATGAGGAAGTGCAGGCGCCGCGGGCGGAGATGCGGGCGCCACCATCAGTTCCACCGGCATTGCCGGCTGCGATAGAAATGGAGAAGGAAGTTCGGAGGACGTTGATGTCCTAGAGCGCTTCGGCGCGGGGCTACCCATTCATGTGGCGACGGAGGTGCAGAGAAAGAGCGAGAGGTGGTCCACGGTGGCGGGGGGAGAAGTTTAGAGGCTAGGATCTAAGGAGTGGTGCGGCGGAGAAGCAAGAGTATGGTGAGCCTTTATAGCGGGTCGTCGTCTAAGCGGGCGTGTCGAGATGATCGGACGCTAGAGGAAACCGCGCTTAATTATGAACCGGTCGGTGGCCCCGGTTTCCTCGAAACCGCGGTTTGCATCCTCTCGGTCCCAACGGCTCGACGTGTCCCATTAGGAGTAAATTTACACAAGGGGAAAAACAATTTTTTCGTTATATAAAAAAATCCTTTCGTACACGCCTAAGCCAACTTCGTGACCGCGCGTCCATGCCAGGGGACGCCTTGCAGCGAACATGGGCCTAGTCCTGCACGTATTACCGAGGTTTGAGGTATATATATATGCATGCATGTTAGTGTTGTTAAACATGACCGGGGTGTTTTAATTCTATCTATGTCTAACATGCACGAACCACAAACATGATCAACCAATTACACTACGTAAGAAACCCAAATAGGAGACAATGATGGGCGACAGATCGGATGTCCATCAATCACAAAGTCATGCGAGACGCGCTTAAAGTCATTGTTTGTCTCTTTAGCTTTGCAATTACAAATCGAGACGAGCTTCAAACCCTAAGATCTTTCGTTTTTGTCCAATTTGCTCGGTTTACTTGTGACAGATTAACACATCACTAAACTTAGAGCACATTCACTTGATTGAAATTCAGAAATTCTAACACACCAGTATTCATTGACACGAATGAACACATATATATTACAAAACACAAGAAAAATGTACAAGAACAGAATTGAAGCTAAACATGTACAAGAACTCCTAAAACTACAAAAGAAATATGTACAAGAACTCCTAAAACTACTATGCCGGCCCTGCCTCCTCCGCCCTCTCCCCCAACTTCTCAAACCATGACAAGCGGTCCTCCTCATCCTCATCGTCGTCGTCGTTGTCATGGTGGTGGTGGTTGCCGTCGTCGTCACCGTCGTCATCGTCATCATCATCGTTGTCGTCTTCAACATCGTCGTCGTCGTCGTCCTCCTCCTCCTCCTCTGGCGACGATGCAGCAGGAGAGTGGGTCGGCTGCTCCGGCTGAGCCGATTGCTCTGGCTGCACCGGTGGCTCAGGCTGCACCGGCGGTGGAACCCCGCCGCGATGGAAGTTCCTCTCCATCGCTGCCACCAGGGCACTACGGCCCTCGGCGCCGAGCTCCTGGGCCATCGTCCCGGACAAGATGTCCAGGCGATCGGCCACACCCGTGAGGGCGTAGAGGTAGCGGCCAGTGGTATCCATTCCCGGAAACTTGGGAAGGGTACCAAGACCCAAGGCGTCCAAGGCCCGAGACATACTGTTGTACGCCTCTCGCGCCATAATGAGGGGCTGGTCATCGTTCACCCTCTCGGGGGAGCTGCAGCATATTCGCTTGCAGGGTGGCTGCCTCGGCGGGCTAGGAGGCAGAAGGTTGGCCATGGCTGTGGTGGTTCGTCGCCGTTGTGCTAGGAGGTGGAACGATGGAAGAAGAAGAAGAAAGGAGTGCAAAAGTTCTGTGCTTGTACATAACCGACGACGTGCCTATATGGTCTGTGCGGAGTAGACGAGGGAGCGGTTCGTTTCCCGTGCATTGAACTCTTTGCAAACCTCGTGTGGCGCAATAAAACCACTGTGGAAGACGATCTTCAGAGATCCTTCCGTCTCTCTTGTGGAACCGAATCCCCTGCAGTACTGCAGGTGCATTTGAGGTCACTGACATGTGGGCCCTATGCTCTATGGGACCCACATGTCAGTGACTTCTAATGCACCTGCAGTACTGCAGGGGATTTCAGTATCCATGTGGAACGTCGCTCACACGTCCCTGCACCACGGCTTCTTTACTTCTCCGCAGACCTCGTGCGATGTGTCAGTTACTTGGTGCACTGGAAAGGCCAGCGGCGAGATCTCTGGGCCCGACGAGCCCCGCCACGGCGGCGCCGCGCGCGCGCCCTTGGGGCGAGGAAAAAAGGGTCTGTGATGTTGGTTTTCTTGTTTCGTGATGTTGTTTTTCTTGTTTTGTAGTAGTATTGTTTTATGTTAATGAACTCAATGTCATTGTTCCTATGTGAAGACCTTTTACCGTAGCCGGTTTCTACCATAACAGTAACCGCCTGAGATAATTAGGTTACCACAGATGGTTCTTTACTTGTATTTAGCCGTCTTTGATAATTGTTTTTCACAGACATGCCTAGCTGTTGGTTAATAACCGCCTATAATAAGGTATAACCTATGCAGTACTACCGTTGTTATTTCTAATTTCCAGGTCAATTCAATATAATCACAGAACAAAAATCAATAATATCATCACAGAACAAAAGTCAATAATATTATTATCACAGAAGTCAATTTCACTAAAACAATATACATATGTACAAGTTACAGATACAATTCATCTCAAAATTTACAAGTTTTCACTAAAAACTGTTTCTATTGGCATAGTCGCAAAGTTCTGACACATCAGCTGTTGCACCATACTCATCAAAGAACTCCCCTCTTTTGTGCAAAATTTCATGACGAATTAATTGACAGAGTTCAGCAGCAATCCTGTCGGCTCCTCCACTAGGAATACTTCTACAAACCGGCCATTCTTCGTTCGCCAGTTTCTACCATAACAGTAACCGCCTGAGATAATTAGGTTACCACAGATGGTTCTTTACTTGTATTTAGCCGTCTTTGATAATTGTTTTTCACTGACATGCCTAGCCGTTGGTTAATAACCGCCTATAATAAGGTATAACCTATGCAGTACTACTGCTATTATTTCTAATTTCCAGGTCAATTCAATATAATCACAGAACAAAAATCAATAATATCATCACAGAACAAAAGTCAACAATATTATCATCATAGAAGTCAATTTCACTAAAACAATATCCATATGTACAAGTTACAGATACAATTCATCTCAAAATTTACAAGTTTTCACTAAAAACTGTTTCTATTGGCATAGTCGCAAAGTTTTGACACATCAGCTGTTGCACCATCCTCATCAAAGAACTCCCCTCTTTTGTGCAAAATTTCGTGACGAATTAATTGACAGAGTTCAGCAGCAATCCTGTCGGCTCCTCCACTAGGAATACTTCTACAAACCGGCCATTCTTCGTTCAGATTCTTCATGTGCTGCAATATAACATATAATAAGGTTTAGAATGTATTGGTTTGAACAATCTCAAAGTATAGATCAAAGTGAGAGTATACAGGAATTTATTTGGTATTTTTGGGGCAGTTGTACTATGAGCAATTGAATTTTGAAGTTGGAATCAAAATATTAAAATAATGTTTCTGGTAATATTGAACAATAGAGAATATAAGTATTAAACTATGCTAGTTACAATAAAAATGAAACACAAAAGTAAGAAAATAAGGTATCGACATTAAGGATTACTTACATCCTCACGATTCACTCTATATACGCCGGCGGTCCGAAGATGCTCGCATACATAATACCCGCATAAGACACTCCCAGCAGGCTGCTTCGGACAAGCATAATACGTTTTAATGTTCAATGCATTCGTATTGGAAGGTCTCTCACTGCCAAACCGTTCCGCGTAAAATCACCAAGCGTTGTAATACAAGAAATGTCATATAAAACTTGTCAACACATTCTAAATGTGCGTAAATTAAAATTATTGAATAAACGTACAATTTCAAAATGGAAAGGAAATCTTTGTAACGATCTGGTGAGAAATCGGCCGAGTCCAAGACTGTTGCCATTCCCTGCGTTAGCTTGATGAAGATCATTATGTAGTGATTACTGCAAGCATACAAACACACGTGTTAACAATTACCAATAATTTCTATTTCTATGTCATGTGTCGAACTTACTCGAAGTGGTATGGAGCCTTTACGAGGTCCTTGCCGTCTCTGACAAAGTTAAACATCGCATGTCCTATGTAAGCTGCAACTTCTGTCCTTTTATCCTTCTTAAGTTTTGCAATTTCTTTTTCAAAATATTTTCTTTTCATGTGTTTGAACTGTGCTGAGTCTTGATCCGGCTGGACATCGAATAGCACCTTTGCAATCCTAGTAGGGTCAAGGATACCTATCTTGCACTCCAACTTTTCATTATCCATGTATTACATCCTATTGAAGAAGTCCAAAATTGTTATAATCTCAAGAAATGCGTATGCGTGTAGTAAGAAAAGCAAATACAAAATATTAGAGCACTTACAAGCACCAGACGAGCAGCAGGTTGATTTCGAGCATGCCCCGATGGAAAAGGGCATGCAGCTCTTCAAATAAAATGACTCGTCTATCCACTCCAGTGCTCTAGAATGCTTCTTTTGGAATACAAAATGTGACACAATTAAGACTATATTTTGTGCTAGCATGGATGTACCACTCATGCATTTTTCTGAGTTGGACGGGTTGTTTGCTAAGTTGTACGGATGTCATGAACGGCTTCCCATTCTTAAATTCAGAAGGAACATCCTCAAGCTTGTATATTGGAACTACTGGTTTAACTAAAGCCGTCCGCCGATTATACATGACACCGTCTTCTTCCCACTCCTCGATATCTCCTAATGATGGCTCATGAGAAGAACGAGATGCACTCGATTTTATAATATTTTCCTTCATAGTTTCCAAATATTTTGACACTTCTGATGAAGGTTTCTTATTTTCGTATGAGGTAACTTTGATAGGCACTGATTATCGAGGAGTAGTCATCGGAAGTTGGACACTGGCTTGTTGTTGAACCTGTTGTTCAACTGATTGCTCTTTACTCCCAGCAGCTAGCTCTAGTACTACTTCAAGTTGTTGCTCAACTGGTTGCTCTTTACTAGCAACAGATTGCTCTGGTACTGCTTGAAGCTGTTGTCCAACTTGTTGCTCTTGGATATCATCCTTGCTGAGACATAGGGGGAGTGGATCTTCCTGGACTAGGAGTGGATCTTCATGCACTTTTGCCTTAGAAGATGGGGTTGCAGTATTTGGAGATGCAATGAGGCTAGAAATTGGCTCATCGTCCAACACGATATCGCGTCGGTGCCAAAGGATTAATTGGTTGACAGCCTGCCCCAGAGTCGCGATCCCCTCAGGAGTGATGTGGTCTATTTCATAATCTTCATAATCATTATCAATGATCTGAAGAACTTGCACCACAGCATAATACAACGAAAGTGGATTCCCGTTGAAGTCACGATTAGGCTTTGTCGTATCAGTGGCAACCTGTTTGGTTTTGTTCCCTGCTGTGCCTATCGGGACAAGAAGACGACAAGATTTGTCGTTAGCGGTATCATCGACAAGGAACTTATGGGTTGACCCTGAGCCTGGCACAGAACCAACACTGCTAGGGTAGGCAGTTGGAGATACTAATTGCTCCTTTTGCACCGGAACCATCACTGTACTCGGTGCCACTAATTGTCCCGATTGTCTAAGTTGTTCCATTATTTCTTGCATATTTTCTTTGACCTTTTGAGCAATCGTTTCATCAAGTATTTTCTTAAACTTCTCACGTCTTCTATATGTGTCTTTATCTTTAGGGAAACCATCTAGCCAAGACATTTGAGAAGAGTCCGCTCGAACCCGTCCGCTGTGTTCAGGGTTTCCTAAGATAGCGGTAAGTTGGTCATTCTCCCTCTTCGGCTTGAAGAGACCCTTCTGTTGCTTTTAAATTACTTCTTTCATTTTATCCTCTACTTCATTCAGAGAGTCGGGCTTTTCATGTTTGCCCTCGCTGGTCAAACCTGGCCGAGCAAAGACCCATCATTGAGTTCGCTCATCACACCCTTCTATTGGGTGAGGATTGCCCTTTGTGGTAATTTCGTCTAATATCTTATTTCATTTCTGGACTTTGGGGGAATATCCGGCAGACCCCAAGCGATGATGGTATTTGTTCTTTTTTGCAAGCTCTGACCTAGTTGCACTTAGAGCTTTAGCATCAGGTGTACTTTTTTGACGAACAAACTCTTGACACTGAGCTTGTGTGATTTTTCCCATCTTCCTCGGGCTAGGGACCTTATCGGCCTTAACACAAGCATTCATTTCACTCTTCCAGCATCGAAACTTCTTGCCGCAAGAGATCAATGTTGCTTTCTTTACAGCTTCTTCTGTGCCTTTCGGGAACTTGAATTGTTTCTTTATCCTTTCCCACAACTCATTCTTGGTCTGCTCGGGTAATTTCCTCCAATTCTCGGTTGTGATCGACACAACCTCCCTAACAAGAAAACCGCATGCATTACGGTACTTGGTAACTGAATCCAGTGGTTCTTGGGGAAGCCCACCTGGACTGACCCTTGTTATGTACATGATGCGGTCCAATGGACCCTTATTGGGACCTCGTTGCCCTTGTTTCCGCTTAAGTGAAGTTGAGGATTCATCCATTGGTGAACCTTCTGCGGTTTTAGGAGTCGATGTCACCTCATTGTCTTCGCGATTAATCTAGGTAGAAAAAAATTATAAGACTTTTTATACTTGACAACCAACATTAACTTGAACTGCTGAAGTTAAGATTCGTGATCCATACCTTGTTGGCAGGATCATATTCCGGGTCTAGATCCACTGAAGTCTTTTTAATTTTTATATTCGGAAAAGGATCCGATGGACTGTGATAGGAGTCTGAACTGCTGGAGTCAGTAAACTCCATATTGTCTTCTTTATTGTTACTACCAGGACCAGTCTTCTTAGGGCTTTCCATGCTAGAACTAATAAGACAAAAAATCTAATAAATGGCATATTAACTCTACATGAAGTGTTGCATGAAGAAAAAGATGGAAGCATTCTAGGATTTGATAAGGCATTCTAGGGTTTAAGGCGACTGACCAAAAGGTTCCTATACATTGCGAGGGTGACAAGCATGTTAAAGTTGCTCACCAGCAATGGCAATTTTATCTTCTTATTCTAAATAGGCTAGCATTTTATCTTCTTATTCCAAATAGGCTAGCTTCGTTCAGAGTGGCGACCACATTCTTGAGGTTTACTAGGCGGCGCCTAGCTCCGGACCTATAACTGATCAAGCAAGGGACAAAAAGCAAATCCTCCAGCCTTTTTCTAGTATCAAGAATCGCAAAGTGTGGCACTTGGATTTGGATGGTGAGGTGAGGCGAGGCGAGGTAGCTGCAGGCGAGAAGAGACACTCTTTTTCAGCGATGAGGGCGTACCTGGAAGTGACTAGGGCGAAGCTCGACGGCCTACCTGGAAGTGACGAGGGCGAACACTTGGCTGCCGAGGGTATATATAAACTCCAATTTTCTCAGGCGGATTTTAAGTACCGACCGTCTCAGAAGATGGTTACCTCAGGCGGGTTTTACTTACCAACCGCCTGAGAAGATAAACATCTTAGGCTGTTCGTTAGTAACATCCGAGATAAACATCTTCTTAGGCTGTTATTAAGTACCAACCGTCTTTGAAGATCTTTACTTCTTCTTAATTAATATTCTTGATTAAATGTGGGTCCTTTAAAAAGGCAAAATTCCACTTTCTTGTAATATTATTGATATGTAAAGGTTACCATTAAATTTCACTTCATAAATCATTTGAAATTGGTTAGAACATAAAAAACATACAACAAATGCTATTTTTCATTTTTCTACCTTGATGAACATAATGCTTTTTTCATTGGACATTTTTACTCATCATACCATCCTCTATTAATTTTTTCAGATTTTTTTTTAATTTCTTTGAATCAATGTGTGTTCATAATTTGATGAACGCCTACATAAAGACCCCTCACCAACCTCCTGTGAAGACATGTCGACGACCGTGCGCGACCTTTCTTTTCCCCGGGGCGTGACCTTTCAATGCGCGGTAAACCAACTGCTCCATCTTCCACTCCGCGCGGCCTTAAAGACACGATATCACCCGTTAGTTCTCCACAAGCGCGTCGCTCACTTTGAATCCTCTTCTTTTCTTCGTCTTCCTCCGCTCCGACGACCCAACACCAAGCCCTTCGAAGGAGCCACCTTGCAAGAAACTATGTTGCAGCTCCCCCGAGAGGTTCAACACCCAACAGCGCCTCCTCATGGCGCGAGAGGCGTACAACAATATGTCTCGCACCATGAGTGCCTTGGGGCTGGGTACCCTTCCAGAGTATACTAGAATGGGTACCATCGGCCACTACCTCTACGCCCTCATGGGGGTGGCTGATCGTCTCGACATTCTGTTCGCGATGATGGCCCAGGTTCTTGGCCCCGAGGGCCGCAGAACGCTGGTGGAGGCGACGGCTAGCAACCTCGGGGTTGCACCGCCGGTGCAGCCGGTGCAGCCGGTGCAACCGACCCCTATTGCACCGGCGCCGGAGGACGAGGAGGAGGAAGAGGAGTAGGAGTAGGAGTAGGATTTAATTTATTTTTCTTTGTTGTTTTTTGTTGCTTCTGTTTTGTAAATATTGTTAATGAATGAAATCTATCTTTGTTCATCTATGTGACTGAATATTACTTTTGTATCTTATGTTCTTTGGTGAGATGCGTGATTGAATATTGTTAATGAATGAGTATCTTGTGTGTTCTTCAACTGTGTGAATGAACGAATGTGTAGTGTGTTCATCGTGTTCCTCAGACTCGGGTATCATAAGGTAATTATCTTAGGCGGTTGGTAATTCAAACTCGTCTAAGAAGAAGATTATCTCAGACGGTTGGTAAGTAATACCCGACTGAGATAAAAATCTTCCTTGACAGTTATTAAGTACCAACCGCCTGTGAAGATATTTACTTCTTCTTAATTAATATTCTTGATTAAATGTGAGTCCTTTAAAAAGGCAAAATTCCACTTTCTTGTAATATTATTGATAAGTAAAGGTTACCATTAAATTTCACTTCATAAATCTTTTGAAATCGGTCAGAACATAAAAAACATACAACAAATGATATTTTCATTTTTCTATCTTGATGAATATAATGCCTTTTTCATTTATTTTTTCAGTGGACATTTTTACTCATCATACCAACCTCTATGAATTTTTTCAGATTTTTGTAAATTTTTTTGAATCAATGTGTGTTCATAATTTGATGAATGCCTCATATGTATATGAGCATTTAGTTAGAATGATGGATAATTTGAAGTTTGACATGTTGGAATGCTTTTAAAAAAATTTGCCACATTCATACATGTATAAATGATACAAATATGTTCATACAAACTAATTTGAGTGAAGGATCTTTTTTTACGAGATACACAAATGTGAATAATATGTGAGTAAAAATTAATTTGATATTTACCAAAACATTACAATGTCAGCTATACAAGTTTTAAATTTTTTTGTTCAGGTGGTAGATGTTAATTTTATACAAATGTAGAAGAAAGAATCATATAATTTGGACACAATTTGCAAAATCTAAACATGTTTGAGTATTTATATTGGAATCTAAATAAAAAAGAAGCAAGGGATAAGGAAACTGAAGAACAGTATCGGGCATTATCTCAGACGGTTGGTAAATAATGCCCGACTGAGATAAAAATCTTCTTTGACGGTTATTAAGTACCAACCGCCTGTGAAGATATTTACTTCTTCTTAATTAATATTATTGATTAAATGTGGGTCCTTTAAAAAGGAAAAATTCCACTTTCTTGTAATATTATTGATAAGTAAAAGTTACCACTAAATTTCACTTCATAAATCTTTTGAAATCGGTCATAACATAAAAAACATACAACAAATGATATTTTTCATTTTTCTATCTTGATGAATATAATGCCTTTTTCATTTATTTTTTTAGTGGACATTTTTACTCATCATACCAACCTCTATGAATTTTTTCAGATTTTTTTTTAAATTTTTTTGAATCAATGTGTGTTCATAATTTGATGAATGCCTCATATGTATATGGCATTTAGTTAGAATGATGGATAATTTGAACTTTGACATGTTGGAATGGTTTTAAAAAAATTAATAAAATTCATACATGTATAAATGATACAAATATGTTCATACAAACAAATTTGAGTGAAGGATCTTTTTTTTTACGAGATACACAAATGTGAATAATATGTGAGTAGAAATTAATTTGATATTTACCAAAACATTACAATTTCAGCTATACAAGTTTTAAATTTTTTTGTTCAGGTGGTAGATGTTAATTTTATACAAATGTAGAAGAAAGAATCATATAATTTGGACACAATTTGCAAAATCTAAACATGTTTGAGTATTTATATTGGAATCTAAATAAAAAAGAAGCAAGGGATAAGGAAACTGAAGAACAGTATCGGGCATTATCTCAGACGGTTGGTAAGTAATACCCGACTGAGATAAAAATCTTCCTTGACGGTTATTAAGTACCAACCGCCTGTGAAGATATTTACTTCTTCTTAATTAATATTCTTGATTAAATGTGGGTCCTTTAAAAAGGCAAAATTCCACTTTCTTGTAATATTATTGATAAGTAAAGGTTACCATTAAATTTCACTTCATAAATCTTTTGAAATCGGTCAGAACATAAAAAACATACAACAAATGATATTTTCATTTTTCTATCTTGATGAATATAATGCCTTTTTCATTAATTTTTTCAGTGGACATTTTTACTCATCATACCAACCTCTATGAATTTTGTCAGTTTTTTGTAAATTTTTTTGAATCAATGTGTGTTCATAATTTGATGAATGCCTCATATGTATATGAGCATTTAGTTAGAATGATGGATAATTTGAAGTTTGACATGTTGGAATGCTTTTAAAAAAATTAGCCATATTCATACATGTATAAATGATACAAATATGTTCATACAAACTAATTTGAGTGAAGGATCTTTTTTTACGAGATACACAAATGTGAATAATATGTGAGTAAAAATTAATTTGATATTTACCAAAACATTACAATGTCAGCTATAAAGTTTTAAATTTTTTTGTTCAGGTGGTAGATGTTAATTTTATACAAATGTAGAAGAAAGAATCATATAATTTGGACACAATTTGCAAAATCTAAACATGTTTGAGTATTTATATTGGAATCTAAATAAAAAAGAAGCAAGGGATAAGGAAATTGAAGAACAGTATCGGGCATTATCTCAGACGGTTGGTAAATAATGCCTGACTGAGATAAAAATCTTCTTTGACGGTTATTAAGTACCAACCGCCTGTGAAGATATTTACTTCTTCTTAATTAATATTATTGATTAAAGGTGGGTCCTTTAAAAAGGCAAAATTCCACTTTCTTGTAATATTATTGATAAGTAAAGGTTACCATTAAATTTCACTTCATAAATCTTTTGAAATCGGTCATAACATAAAAACATACAACAAATGATATTTTTCATTTTTCTATCTTGATGAATATAATGCCTTTTTCATTTATTTTTTCAGTGGACATTTTTACTCATCATACCAACCTCTATAAATTTTTTCAGATTTTTTTAAATTTTTTTGAATCAATGTGTGTTCATAATTTGATGAATGCCTCATATGTATATGAGCATTTAGTTAGAATGATGGATAATTTGAACTTTGACATGTTGGAATGGTTTTAAAAAAATTAATAAAATTCATACATGTATAAATGATACAAATATGTTTATACAAACAAATTTGAGTGAAGGATCTTTTTTTTTACGAGATACACAAATGTGAATAATTTGTGAGTAGAAATTAATTTGATATTTACCATAACATTACAATGTCAGCTATACAAGTTTTAAATTTTTTTGTTCAGGTGGTAGATGTTAATTTTATACAAATGTAGAAGAAAGAATCATATAATTTGGACACAATTTGCAAAATCTAAACATGTTTGAGTATTTATATTGGAATCTAAATAAAAAAGAAGCAAGGGATAAGGAAACTGAAGAACAGTATCGGGCATTATCTCAGACGGTTGGTAAGTAATACCCGATTGAGATAAAAATCTTCCTTGACGGTTATTAAGTACCAACCGCCTGTGAAGATATTTACTTCTTCTTAATTAATATTCTTGATTAAATGTTGTTCCTTTCAAAAGGCAAAATTCCACTTTCTTGTAATATTATTGATAAGTAAAGGTTACCATTAAATTTGACTTCATAAATCTTTTGAAATTGGTCAGAACATACAAAACATACAACAAATGATATTTTTCATTTTTATATCTTGATGAATATAATGACTTTTTCATTTATTTTTTCAGTGGACATTTTTACTCATCATACCAACCTCTATGAATTTTTTCAGATTTTCTTAAATTTTTTTGAATCAATGTGTGTTCATAATTTGATGAATGCCTCATATGTATATGAGCATTTAGTTAGAATGATGGATAATTTGAAGTTTGACATGTTGGAATGCTTTTAAAAAATTAACAAAATTCATAAATATAAATGATACAAATATGTTCATAGAACAAATTTGAGTGAAGGATCTTTTCTTTACGAGATATCCAAATGTGAATAATATGTGAGTAGAAATTAATTTGATATTTACCAAAACATTACAATGTCAGCTATACAAGTTTTAAAATTTTTTGTTCAGGTGGTAGATGTTAATTTTATACAAATGTAGAAGAAAGAATCATATAATTTGGACACAATTTGCAGAATCTAAACATGTTTGAGTATTTATATTGGAATCTAAATAAAAAAGAAGCAAGAGATAAGGAAACTGAAGAACAGTATCGGGCATTATCTCAGGCGGTTGGTAAGTAATAACCGACTGAGATGAAAATCTTCTCGGAAGGTTATTAAGTACCAACCGCCTGTAAAGATATTTACATGGGACGGAGGGAGTATAAGATGGTCACCCGCGCCATCGTCTTTTCCGCACAACTGTTCCAACATCCTCTGTTCTCTCCACAAAACCTAGTCGCGGCTAGTATACAGCAAATGCTTTCGAGCTCGAGCAACCCTCCGCCACCGAGCCCGCCGAGGGACCCGGCTGCCGGTAAGAGGCCGCGGCTGGACCCCCCCTCGCCGCCGCGCGTGGAGGATACCCTCCTGTTCAACATGGCCCGAGATGTATTTACGGATACATCTCACTCCATGGAACGCCTTGGGCACGGTACCCTTCCACAAAGTACTGGAATGGACACCACGGGCCACTACGTCTTCAGCCTCTCGCACGTGGCCTCTCGTCTCGACTCCATCTGGGAGACGATGGCGGCCGAGCTCGGCGTTGTGGGTCATCGCAACCTTGTCGTGGTGGCGGCCTTGAGAGTGGGTCACCTTCCGCCGCCGGAGCCTGAGGCGCTAGAGGAGGGTCAGGAGCCCGAGGACCCACCCGAGGAGGAGGAGGTGGAGGCTGAGTAGAGTAGTATTTAGGTGTTTTCTTTTCATGTTTTCAGTTGTAGTTTTTCATTTCATGTTTTTAGTTGTAGTTTTTTGTTTCATGGTTTTAGTTGTATTTTATCTTTTCTTGTGTTTGTAATATACTCCCTCCATCCAAAGCGACAAGTATTTTGGGACGGAGATACTCCCTCCATCGAAAGGGACAAGTAGTATTATGGGACAGAGGGGGTAATGTTTTTAAGTTAAATGTACTTGGTATTCTTGTTCATGGATGTACTATCTATGCAAAATTAGTTCGAATTTTCCGATCGCCAAACCCTCCTTGTCCCCAAACCGATGGAGTTGCCAGGAGATCGCCCGCAGCGGGGCCCGCAAAGCGGTCTGTAAAGTAGTAGTAACAGGAAAATGCAACAAGCCGGTAGCTAGGACTGGAAAGAAAAAGTGACGATTATTATGTACCAACTGCCTGTGAAGATATTTACTTCTTCTTAATTAATATTCTTGATTAAATGTGGGTCCTTTAAAAAGGCAAAATTCCACTTTCTTGTAATATTATTGATAAGTAAAGGTTACCATTAAATTTCACTTCATAAATCTTTTGAAATCGGTCAGAACATAAAAAACATACAACAAATGATATTTTTCATTTTTCTATCTTGATGAGTATAATGCCTTTTTCATTTATTTTTTCAGTGGACATTTTTACTCATCATACCAATCTCTATGAATTTTTTCAGATTTTTTTAAATATTTTTGAATCAATGTGTGTTCATAATTTGAGGAATGCCTCATATGTATATGAGCATTTAGTTAGAATGATGAATAATTTGAAGTTTGAATGTTGGAATGCTTTAAAAAAATTATCAAAATTCATACATGTATAAATGATACAAATATGTTCATGCAAACAAATTTGAGTGAAGGATCTTTTTTTTATGTGATACACAAATGTGAATAATATGTGAGTAGCAACTAATTTGATATTTACCAAAACATTACAATGTCAGCTATATAAGTTTTAAAATTATTTGTTCATGCAGTAGATGTTGATTTTATACAAATGTAGAAGAAAGAATCATCGAATTTGGACACAATTTGCAGAATCTAAACATGTTTGAGTATTTATATTGGAATCTAAATAAAAAAGAAGCAAGGGATAAGGAAACTGAAGAACAGTATCGGGCATTATCTCAGGCGGTTGGTAAGTAATACACGTATGAGATAAAAATCTTCCTCGACGGTTATTAAGTACCAACCGTCTTTGAAGATATTTACTTCTTCTTAATTAATATTCTTGATTAAATATCTTATCAAGCGGTTGGTAAGTAAAACCGCCTGAGACAAAATTAAAAACCTCCTGTGAAAAACCGACGCCGAGACGGGGACCCCTCACCACACGCCCGCTATTAGATGATGACCCGCTATAAAAGCTCATCGTTCTCTTGCTTCTCCGCCGCACCGCTCCTTAGATCCTAGCCTCCAAACTTCTCCCCCCACCACCGTCGACCACCTCTCGCTCTTTCTCTACACCTCCGTCGCCACACAAATGGGTAGCCCCCCGCCGAAGCACTCTAGGCCATCGACGTCCTCTGAACCTCCTTCTCCATTTCCATCGCCACCGGCAATGCCGGTGGAACAGATGGCGGCGCCTGCATCTCCTCAGCCCGACTGGTTACATGAGACTGTCCGCCTCTTTACCGCCCGCATTGACGAATTAACGCGCCGAATTAAAGATGTCGAAGACGACGTGTCCTCCGCCGTCGAACATGCAATAGCGCTGGACACAATGTCGCGGGATGTATTTAACAATACATCTCTCATCTGTCGCCGTCTGGGTCTTGGGAGGCTTCCCCAGCTCCCCAGCATGGACTCCGTCGGCTACTACTTGTTCGGGTTAAGCTTTGTGGCCGCTCGTCTCGACGCCCTCCACGGGACGATCGCGGAGGTTGCTGGGGTACAGGGCCGCTAGAAGATTCTGCACAGCTCGATGTGGAGACGGAAGAGGAGTTGCCGCTGCCGTCGGAGGCGAAGGCGGAGCCGCTGGAGGATGCGTCGACCGCGGCGCGCGCGGCGGCGGAGGTGGACAAGGCCTCCGAGTAGAATAGGATTAGGAGTAGTTTTGTTCTTGTTTCTACGTGTTTCTCATCCATGTTTTCTTTACTCTTGTTTGTAATATATGTGTTGGTAGTATGTTAATGTAATATGTCTTTTATGTTCATGAACAATGTGTCTAATTTGTTATCGAAAAATTATCCTTTTATCAAAAAACATCTCTAACGACGCCAAGTTTTAACCTTTAACCCACTTCGTGCGTGAATCAAAAAACATCTCCAGTCGTGATGTTGTGTTTCTCTTGTTTTTTTTTTTTGATATTTTTTCTTTTCACGTTTTGTCATGTTGTTTTCTTTGATGCAAACGGGGCTAAACAAAAGACGAGCGTGCATAGGGGAAACACAACAAGTGCAACATTCATCAGAGATGAGCATGCATATATAGGAGAAAGACATCAACATGCCTTATACAAGCCTATTTTATATACAGTACTCCCTTTGTTCATTTTTCATTGGCGTTGGGAGAACTAGGGGTAGCGCATCCAAAAGGGAATGGAGGGAATATAACCCATAGAGTACAACACATTATGGCGGAACAGGTCATACTCGCGCTCAATCCTATAGTTCTCAGTATAGAAGACGGTCCACTCGTACCACCCTCGCCGGCCGCAGCGGGCAGGCCCCTGGTTCCCCCCTGTTGGGCAGCGGCAAAAATAATCGTCAATTTCAGGCAGCGCCACTGGCGGCGGTCCCGGAGAAGGCCTACGCAGAAACCTCCAGCTCACGAAAACGTCGAGCCTCTACATGGCTTGATTCCGACACCGGCAGTACTCCGTGTTGGTCCTCTTCATCGCGACGGACCCGGCCGCGTTGTCACCAACGTGGGCCTCGCCTTCAACCTGCCAGATATATTCGAGGGTGTCGCGGTCCCCGTAGTCGGCATCGTAGTGGAGCATGGCAAGGACGTAGGCTGCCACCTTGTGGCCGTTCGCGGCCGCTCGGGCAAGGAACTGGGTGCCCCGCTGCGCCTGCGCGCAGCCATAGTTTAATACGAGGTCGAACCCGGTGACGTAGCATGCATGAGGGTTGCCCATGTTGGCCAGGCGCTCCACGAGGGCATTGTAGCTCCCGTTCCCGTGCCGTTGGAACCACTCCCAGCTGCTCTCCTGCTCCAGCGCCACGTGCCTGCCCACGCCGGGATCACAGCACGCCGCGTGCATAGCCTTGCAGGTGGCGCGCAGACTAGAGAGGTCGTCCATGGGCTGGGTAGAGATTACGGCGACCCACCCCGCGATCAGGACCGCAATATCGTGCGGCAAGGGGAACTCCATGGGCTTCGAAGGGAACCAATGAGGGCGCGCGTGACGGAGAGGAAGAGTACGCGCGGAGAAGAGGATGGTGTGTGTGGCGGAGTAGAGGATGGTGTGTCGTCTTACTACTCTTTATTAGTACGTGCAGAGAAGACGATGAGACACCCGGTGATTTTTAGTACGCGCGGAGAAGAGGGATGGTGGTGTGTGGGCAGTTATTTCCAACCATTTTTTTTTGTCCCAGCTCAACTTTACTTTCACTATATGGTCATGTCAGTTGTGTGCTCTGCACATTTTCAGCTACTGTCCTTTGTTGCCGTAGCAACTTGCTGGCATTGAATGGAAAGTGGGAGGATATGTATTGATGAAGTGTGTTAGGGTAAGTTTATGTGTTGACTAATGTGCGGTTTGAATCCTAAAAATTAGTTTTTCTTTGTTGTTTTTAGTTGCTTCTGTTTTGTAAATATTGTTAATGAATGAAATCTATCTTTGTTCATCTATGTATTTTGTGTGTTCTTCAACTGTGTGAATGAATGAATGTGTAGTGTGTTCATCGTGTTCCTCAGACTCGGGTATCATAAGGTAATTATCTTAGGCGGTTGGTAATTCAAACTCGTCTAAGAAGAAGATTATCTCAGGCGGTTGGTAAGTAATACCCGACTGAGATAAAAATCTTCCTTGACGGTTATTAAGTACCAAACGCCTGTGAAGATATTTACTTCTTCTTAATTAATATTCTTGATTAAATGTGGTCCTTTAAAAAGGCAAAATTCCACTTTCTTGTAATATTATTGATAAGTAAAGGTTACCATTAAATTCACTTCATAAATCTTTTGAAATCGGTCAGAACATAAAAAACATACAACAAATGATATTTTTCATTTTTCTATCTTGATGAGTATAATGCCTTTTTCATTTATTTTTTCAGTGGACATTTTTACTCATCATACCAACCTCTATGAATTTTTTCAGATTTTTGTAAATTTTTTTGAATCAATGTGTGTTCGTAATTTGATGAATGCCTCATATGTATATGAGCATTTAGTTAGAATGATGGATAATTTGAAGTTTGACATGTTGGAATGCTTTAAAAAAAATTAACAAAATTCATACATGTATAAATGATACAAATATGTTCATACAGACAAATTTGAGTGAAGGATCTTTTTTTTACGAGATACACAAATGTGAATAATATGTGAGTAGAAATTAATTTGATATTTACCAAAACATTACAATGTCAGCTATACAAGTTTTAAAATTTTTTGTTCAGGTGGTAGATGTTAATTTTAAACAAATGTAGAAGAAAGAATCATATAATTTGGACACAATTTGCAGAATCTAAACATGTTTGAGTATTTATATTGGAATCTAAATAAAAAAGAAGCAAGGGATAAGGAAACTGAAGAACAGTATCGGACATCATCTCAGACGGTTGGTAAGTAATACCCTACTGAGATAAAAATCTTCCTTGACGGTTATTAAGTACCAAGCGTCTGTGAAGATATTTACTTCTTCTTAATTAATATTCTTGATTAAATGTGGGTCCTTTAAAAAGGCAAATTCCACTTTCTTGTAATATTATTGATAAGTAAAGGTAAACATTAAATTTCACTTCATAAATCTTTTGAAATCGGTCAGAACATAAAAAACATACAACAAATGATATTTTTCATTTTTCTATCTTGATGAATATAATGACTTTTTCATTTATTTTTTCAGTGGACATTTTTACTCATCATACCAACCTCTATGATTGAGATAAAAATCTTCCTTGACGGTTATTAAGTACAAACCGCCTGTGAAGATATTTACTTCTTCTTAATTAATATTCTTGATTAAATGTGGGTCCTTTAAAAAGGCAAAATTCCTCCTTGTCCCCAAACCGGTGGAGTTGCCAGGAGATCGCCCGCAGTGGGGCCCGCAAAGCGGTCTGTAATGTAGTAGTAAAAGGAAAATGCAACAGGCGGTAGCTAGGACTGGAAAGAAAAAAGTGAAGACAATACGAGGAAGAAAATGTTTGAAAAAAGGAAGGACAACCAAAATGTTAAACAGGAAATCTTTTCATGGAAATTAATCCAGTCGTAATCCTCTCAAACATAGGCTCCCTTTGAAGATAGGATTTGTAAAGGATTTTTAGTTTCCATAGGAAACGTAACACATGAGCTAGGACACTTTGGTAGCCATACTAAAAGAGCTGCTTATCCGCCTCATCCACTTCCTCACGCCGCCAGTAGAATCTCTTCGGCCGCGGGAAGGTGTCCCCCGAAGAGTTCGAGGACTCTAAGGAGTGTCCGTCAGAAGAGTCGTCTGATGACGAGGAGGCCGGGGAGTTGGGATGGACCGGCGACGTATAGTCGAGGTAGTGATCCAGGTGGATGATGAGCTCCGTCGTGAGGCCGCCAGGCTGGACCACTGCGGCATGGTTGAAAGGTTCCGCCGGCGGCCCGCCGTCACTCCCAGTCCGGCTATCACTTCCTGCAAAGAAGGTGGCCATTTTGGCCCGAGGCAGGAGGATGGGTTCTTTCATCCACCCAACGACCGTGCACAGGTCAGCATGCTCCCGGTGGTAAGTGGAAGCATCGAAGTGATCAAAGAGGAAGACGTCACCCAGAACCTGTCTGATGCCCTCCGCAGACCAGACATGCAGAGGGAGGTTCTCGATGACAACCTGCACGTGGAAGAACCACACGACGATCGGCACACCGACGCCAAAGATCCATGGCCGGAAGTAGTGGTTATCATCCGGCATGGAGATGATTGCCGTCTCGATGGCGAGCTCCTGATAGTCATCACGGGTGAACCGCACCAGGAACTCACCATCCCCAAACGTGGACACGCTGAAAGCCCAATGCGGGATTTCAAGTTGGTGATGGATGGTCAGGGTGATCTCCATGGGCGTCGCCTTGCTACGACCTCCTCTGGGTCCCAGAACAGATGCTTTGCGATGCAAACGGATAAACTCCATCGTCATGAGGCGGTTGTTGACCACCGTGCATTGCCCCTCACGAGGACGCATCGACGGTGAGCCTGCTGGTACCTGCTCGCGTCTAACATGGTTGCGAGGCATGGCGCTGCGACAATAGAGGCAAAGGACTTCTCAGGCAACACACGGGAGCATGGATGGGAATCAGTCGGGAACTTGAGCCTGGAAGCAATAGGGGGGGGGGGGTGGTTTAAGAAGGCGAGGATGAAGAGGACAAACATCGGAAGCAGCGTCCCCTGAGGATCTCACGAAAATCCGGTTATAGGACCGGACCTTTCGAGGCCTTCGGCTCTGTGCAAGCGTCAGGAATGCGCGAAGGCCCATCTTGAATATAAAGTGAATCAGCGCAGTTTCAGCTCACAAATAACAAGCGGCCCAACTTTTTCGTCCTGCCTTCCTGCCTGCCCGCGGTGGAAATTTTTGTCACGCCGAATGAAGAAGGAATATAAGAAACGAAAATAATATTTTATTACGGTACCCTTCGACCCGCAACGCCGGCCACGCTTGTAGGAGCATCCGCGAACCGCCACGCTTGGAGGAGCATTCGCCGGCCGCCACGCTTGGAGGAGCATCCGCCGGACGCCATGCTTGGAGGAGCATCCGCCAGCCGCTACGCTTGGAGGAGCATCTGTCGGCCGCCATGCTTGTAGGAGCATCTGCCAGCCACCACTCTTGTAGGAGCATCCGTCAGTCGCCAAGTTTGGAGGACCAACCTTCGGCCGCCACACCTGGAGGAGCATCCGCCGGCCTCCACGCTTGTAGGAGAATCCGCCGGCCGCAGCGCATGGAGTAACAACAGCTAGGTACAATTGCTCACAAATGTGTTCTTGTACATCTATCCTCTTACGGATAGGCTGATGGCTGATTGAATTGTAGGAAGCGATGTCAGAAGATAAGACATGGATGGGAAAAGACAGGTATATGAGGGAGTGGCAGGATGGAATGAAGTCATTTTTAAATTTTGCGTTTCAGGGCACTCGTGAAGGAGGAACTATGCCTTGTCCTTGCACGAGATGTCGTAATATTTGTCACAAGACACGCAAGGGAGTTCATTTACACGTGCTCAGAAATGGGATGTTATTGGATTATACTTGTTGGATACACCATGGAGAAATACGAGTTTAGGAAAATATTGCTGAGGAATCAGCAAATAATGAGAAGATAATTTCTGATGATGGTTCTATGCAAAATATGTTGTCCAGTCTACTTAGAGGCACTGATCATGGTGGTACTTCAGCAGATGTTGATGATCAAGAAAATGCTATAAACCAGCAGGAGCCAACTGGGGATGCAAAGAAATTCTATGACTTACTAACTGATGCCAAAAAGGAGTTGTATCCAGGTTGTTCGCAGCTGACCCAATTATCCCACATTGTCAGGTTCTACCATATAAAGTGTTTAACTATTATGAGCAAAGTAGCTTGTAAGATGTTTCTTGAACTATTCTCATTTGCGCTTCCAAAGGGCCACTGCATTCCTAATACACTTGATAAACTTCATAAGGTTGTTCGTGACCTCAGGCTGGACTACCAAAACATCGATGCATGTGTCAATGACTGTGTGTTATTCCGAAAGGACTATTCTCTACTGAATAGTTGCCCAAAATGTGGTGAATTAAGATGGAAAAATAGTACTGCTGGGCATGCAAGAGAGGCTTTACCTTGTGGAAAATCCAAGAAGCTTATAGCACGCAAGGTTCTACGTTACTTCCCTCTTATTCACCGTCTACAAAGGTTTTATATGGGAGAATCAACAGCATCAAACATGCACTGGACAAAGAAGGTCGTACTGATGATGGAATATTACGCCATCCCGCCGATTCGAAAGCATGGAAGCATTTTGGTAGCATTCACCCAAATTTCTCATCTGATCCTCGCAACATAAGACTTGGGCTAGCATCTGATGGTTTCAATCCTTTTGGAGTAATGAATGTTTCTTACAGTACATGGCCTCTGATTCTAATCCCTTATAATCTACCACCTTGGTTGTGTATGAAGCAGTCTTATTGGGTGATGTCAATGATAATTCCTGGGCCAAAGTCACCTAGAAACAACATTGATGTGTATCTGCAGCCTTTGATTGATGAGCTAATGAAATTATGGTCTGATGCTATTGAAACATATGACAGTTTAAAGAAAGAGACATTTGTCATGCGAGCTTCTTTATTGTGGACAATAAATGATTTTCCAGCATATGCAATGCTATGTGGATGGAGCACAAAAGGGAAGCTAGCATGTCCATACTGCATATAAACACTGACGCCTTCTGGTTGAAATATGGACGAAAGCATTGTTACATGGGTCATCGTCGTTTCCTACCTCAGGATCACAGATGGTGTCGAAACATAGGTTCTTTCAACAACAAGGCAGAGAATAGAGAGGCTCCAACATCACTCTCTGGTGACGAAGTACTCCAACAATACGAGTGTTTTGATCAAGTGAGTTTTGGACCGACGAATAATAAGAGAAAACACACCGAGGAAAATAGATGGCATAATTGGAAGAAGAAAAGTATATTTTTCGACCTCCCTTATTGGAAGACATTGCTAATAAGGCATAACTTGGATGTCATGCACATTGAGAAAAACATTTGTGATAGCATATTGGGGACATTGTTTGCTATGGATGGTAAAACAAAAGATAGTCTACAAGCTCGTCTTGATATGAAGGATATGGGTATACGGCCAGATCAACATCCGAAGTTCATAAAGAGCAAGTACACATTGCCACCAGCATTATATACTTTGGGCAAAGATGAGAAGACCACCTTGTGCAAGTTATTGGGGAATGTGAAGGTGCTCTATGGTTATGCCTCAAACATCAAGAGATGTGTGGACATAAAAGCATGTAAGGTATCGGGTCTAAAAACTCATGACTGCCATATTATATTTCAGAAGCTCCTTCCTATTGCAATACGTAACATATTGCCTGAAAAGGTTGTTGCAACTTCAATTGAGTTTAGCACATTCTTTTCTGGAATTTGTTCTAAAGAATTGGCGGAACCATATTTGGACAAGATGAGCAAACAAATTCCTAAAACAATTTGTAAGCTTGAGATGTTGTTTCCTCCCGCTTTCTTTGATATCATGGTACATCTTCCAACCCATCTTGCCGAAGAAGCATGATTGGGTGGACCTGTTTCTTACAGATGGATGTATCCAATTGAGAGGTACCTTGTTACATAGAAGAGGTATGTAGGTAACAAAGCTCACCTGGAGGGTTCTATAGCTGAGGGATATATTGCCGAAGAGTGTGTGACTTTTTGTAGTCAGTTTTTGGATAACATTAGCGCCAAGCGTAATAGGCCAGAACGTCATGAAGCTGCAGCTACAAATGAACCTTCTGTTGATAATTCTAACATATTTACAGAAGTTGATAATTCTAAAAAAGGGTATAAATGGGACCAACTTATTATGGTGGAACTACATAACATCAGGCATTATCTTATTACTAACGTTGAAGAGGCCGCTCCATGGATCAAGTAATAACGTATAACTCAGATGTTGTATACTATATATATGGCTTATTGTAGATGGCTAATTTAATTTTGTACCCTTTTCAGTGAGCATATTGAAGAGCTGAAAAAGATTCATTCTCGCGATGTTGATAAACGCCATAGAGATGAGTTTGTTGATTGGTTTTAGAAACGAGTAAGTACATGCAAGTTTGCACTTTGATGAAATATTGAACAAATATGTGTTCTAAAATTGTTTTGTCGTCGATAACCCCTATTATACTAATGTGTACAGATTACGACATTACACAAAGAAGGCAAAGCAACCAATTATCTATATGCATTATCTAGAGGACCTGATCGTCGGGCATGTTTTTTTAGTCGGTTATTCATCAATGGCTTCTTATTTCGAACTGCAGATGTGGAAAAAGATTTACGGACCCAAAACAGTGGTATTGTTGTTCGGGGCACTGATCATGATTGGTTTGGAGTAATCAAGAAAATCATTGTTGTTGATTTTGAAAAAAATCAAGAGGTTCTGTTATTTCAGTGTGAATGGTTTGATCGGCCTTTCGGAAGCAGTCAGAACCAAAGCAGAGGCTACAAAAAGGATCAATACGGAATGATAGATGTTGACACTACTCTGTTTCAATTCCAGTATGAGCCTTACATTCTAGCTACCCAAACTGAACAAGTTTTTTATGTTCCAAGTGTGAAGCATCCTAAATGGGCTATAGATGTTAAAACGAAGACACAGAACCTTTTTGCCATGCCCCCTGGAGACAGTGAAAATAATGTGACTGAGATGATGGAGGCTTAGACATTTCATGATGATCTGCTTACTGATGATATCAATAATGAGGATACGACCGCATGGTCTAGGAATGACATTGAGGGAGCCAGCGGTGATGCTTCCACTCTTATAATGACAACGTCAGGTGATCGGTTTAAGGTAGATGGAGTTGTATCAGAAAATGAAGACGACGACGACGATACATATACCAATGATGGTCATGTAGCTCCATTGTGGGGGGGGGGGGGGGGGGGGGCGACAGCGAAGATGATGATTTTTAGTATAATTAAGTACGTGACATGTAGCTCCACAATGAATTCATCCGTCCGAACCCAACATTTATTTTTCAGTTATTTATATTTGCTACCCGTAAAGTACCCGATACCCGATATTTCGGTCTTTTCAGTTCCGGTCTCGGTTTTATCGGTTTCGGTTTTTCAGTCTCGGTTTATTTTCCCACCCCTAATTTACGTAGTAGTAGCATATATATGGGATATACAGTATAAAACTTTTTCAAAGGGAAGTCTTAGGTTTCGTCAAATCTATCTTTCAGATTTATGCAATTTTGATGTGTTTTAACAATACAAGAATTGTACTTTTAGATTCACCATGAAAAATATTTCCATAATATCTAGTACTACATGTTATTGAAGTTAATAAATTCCATATAAATCATTTGTCAAAGGTAATTAGTTCGACCAAAACAGAAATAGACTTCAGTTGGGGCGGAGGAAGTATTATATGTTGCTGTTTGCCGCATAAGGTTTCGTCCTTCGTTCAAGCTGTAGCCATTTGTACAGGCGGGTGATGCAACCGGGCGCACCGAGCTTATGTGCGCGCCAGTCACCGAGGTGCCTTAGACGAGCGCAGTGCATGCATTGAAATCACCTGCGGTACTTTTAAATCTGCACGTTGGTATTCTCCCCCTCATATTTGTTGATGCGTTAATACCTGATGTTTTACATCGTTGAGTATGTTACGGATCATCAGCGTCGTTAGTCCAGCACTGAGTCGTCAGGAGGCAAAAAGTAATGAACATCATTGATCAGCACTGCGCCGAGGAGAACGTGAAAATTGTTTGCTGATTCGTGGCAACAGATCCTAATGCAACGACTGTGTTCCGTGGCAATAAAGCTGTAACACCACGAACCAGTATTTTGTGGCAACACATCTTAATGCAACGATTCTATTTTGTTGCATTACAGTCCAAATGCAACTGTTTGCTGATTCGTGGCAACAGATCCTAATGCAACGACTGTGTTCCGTGGCAATAAAGTTGTAACGCCACGAACCAATAATTCATGGCAACAGATCCTAATGCAATGACTGTGTTCCGTGGCAATAAAGCTGTAACACCACTAACCAGTAATTCGTGGCAACAGATCCTAATGCAACGACTATGTTCCATGGCAATAAAGCTGTAACGCCACGAATAAGTATTCCGTGGCAACACATCCTAATGCAACGATTCTGTTTCGTTGTATTACGGTCCAAATGCAACTGTTTGCTGATTTGTGGCAACAGGTCTTAATGCAACGACAGTGTTCCGTGGCAATAAAGCTGTAACGCCACAAACCAGTATTTCATGGCAACAGATCCTAGTGCAACGACTGTGTTTCATGGCAATAAAGTTGTAACGCCACGAACCAGTAATTTGTGGCAACAGATCCTAATGCAACGATTGTGTTCCGTGGCAATAAAGCTGTAACGCCACGAACCAGTATTTTGTGGCAACACATCCTAATGCAACGATTCTGTTTCGTTGCATTACGGTCCAAATACAACTGTTTGCTGACTCGTGGCAACAGATCCTAATGCAACGACTGTGTTCCATGGCAATAAAGCTATAACGCCACGAACCAATAATTCGTGGCAACAGATCCTAATGCAATGACTGTGTTCCGTGGCAATAAAGCTGTAACACCACTAACCAGTAATTCGTGGCAACAGATCCTAATGCAACGACTATGTTCCATGGAAATAAAGCTGTAACACCACGAATAAGTATTTCGTGGCAACACATCCTAATGCAACGATTCTGTTTCGTTGCATTACGGTCCAAATGCAACTATTTGCTGATTTGTCGCAACAGATCCTAATGCAACGACAGTGTTCCGTGGCAATAAAGCTGTAATGCCACAAACCAGTATTTCATGGCAACAGATCCTAGTGCAACGACTGTGTTTCTTGGCAATAAAGTTGTAACGCCACGAACCAGTAATTTATGGCAACATATCCTAATGCAACAATTGTGTTCCGTGGCAATAAAGCTGTAACGCCACGAACCAGTATTTTGTGGCAACACATCCTAATGCAACGATTCTGTTTCGTTGCATTACGGTCCAAATACAACTGTTTGCTGACTCGTGGCAACAGATCCTATTGCAACGACTGTGTTCCGTGGCAATAAAGCGGTAACACCACGAACCAGTATTTCATGGCAACAGATCCTAATGCAACAACTGTGTTCCGTGGCAATAAAGCTGTAACACCACGAACCAGTAATTCGTGGCAACAGATCCTAATTCAACGATTGTGTTCTATGGCAATAAAGCTGTAACACCACGAACCAGAGTATCGTGGCAACACATCCTGATGCAATGATTTTGTTTCGTTGCATTACGGTCCAAATACAACTGCTTGCTGATTCGTGACAACAGATCCTAATGCAATGACTGTGTTCCGTGGCAATAAAGCTGTAACGCCACTAACCTGTAATTCGTGGCAACATATCATAATGCAACGACTGTGTTCTGTGGCAATAAAGTTGTAACACCACGAACCTGTATTTCGTGGCAATAGATCCTAATGCAACGACTGTGTTCCGTGGCAATAAAGGTGTAATGCCACAAACCAGTAATTCGTGGCAACATATCCTAATGCAATGACTGTTTTCCGTGGCAATAAAGCTGTAACGCCACGAACTAGTATTTCATGGAAACAGATCCTAATGCAACGATTGTGATCCGTTGCATTAGCATCCTGACGCCATGAACTAGTGAATCGTGGCAACAGATCCTAATGCAACGATTGTGTTCCATGGCGATAGATCCTAGTGCCACGAACTAGTGAATCATGGCAAAAAGCCAAGCTTACTGCAACGATTTAGTATTCGTTGCAGTACAATCGTTGCAACAGGTCAGAATCCTTGTAGTGCCTATTCATGTCATCAAGTTTCTTAGACAATTATAGGCAGTTTTCACATGAAGTTTTTCCTTTTAGTTTGCAATTGGAATAATACTTAACTTCATGAGAACGTAAAGCATTGTTCAAAATGAAAATTTCATTCATTGCATCTTTTAATTTCTTATCAAGATTGTCACATGCAGAACAATGCAGATCATCTGTAGAACAAGAAGCAACTTTTAACTTTTTAGCATTAAAATCAGACAGCTTTTTGTTCTTTTCAGTTTCTTCATCAAGTCTATCTACAGTAGAGGAGTGTGCACTTCTTAATGTGGACAATTGTTCATAGATTAAGTCACGTGAGGGACATGCATCATCACTAGGAATCAAAGTTTTTAAACGACTGATTTTAGATTCTAGTGATGCAATTTTAGAAGCACTACCTATAAGCTTTTTGTCCTTTTTCTTGACAATAATAGTTGCATGACAAATTGCATCACACATTTCATTACAGGTAGAACATACCTCATCGTCATCACGGTTGTGTTCTGCATCCTCCTAACTTGAGCTTGATCTTGTTTTGCCCGCCATGAAGCATAAGTTAGCCAAATCATCTTCATCTTCGTCAGTTCCAATGTCCACGTCGTTTGAGCCAAGTTCCTGGAGTGCGGAGATAAAACTGTTCACCAGTTGGCGACCTGTAAAGTCCTTCTTCTTCTTCTTATCGTTTGTTGTGGAGTGCTTCGTCCTTGATTGTTTTTCTTCCCGTGAAGTAGGACCTGAAAGGTTAGGACCAATTTGTACGAAAGTGTCCTCACTACAGGAATATCGATCACTTACGTCGGCCAGGGCAACTTACGTTGGCCAGCCGACGTAAGTAAGTAACTTACGTCTTCCTCGACTTCACCGCCGATGAGCTCGCCCAGTTCCATGAGGACAGGAGCTCTTCTCGGGCGGCTCCCTCGGCACGGGTCTCCGACAACGACGACGACAAGGACTACAAGGACCCAGAGGACACGGAGAGCGACACCGGTGATAAGGCAGCCGATAGCGAGGAGGACGATGACTAGTAGATAGGCCTCGTTGTTCCCCTCTTCTTTTCCTTTTTGGTGTCTTGATGCCAAAGGGGGAGAGTTATACATGGAGAGTTAGATGTGGTTAGAGGGGGGTAGTAGCACCTTATTTTGGATCCTTGGACATGTTGCATGTCTTATTGTAATATTTATGTCATTCAAATGTTTAAATTTGTGCAAGACTATGTTTTGATTGGTTAATATCAATATGATGCCTTGAATGTATATCTTTTGATCATATTCATATTTAATATGTCTTGTCACAAATGTCGAGCACAACACGTAGGCATCCCACCATAACGTGTGTGTGTATGAAGGACTTCCTCAATCTTATTTTTATGATGCATTCATTGAGGGGGAGTCACTCATACACCCGCACGTTATGAAAACCAAATTTATACTCTTATATGTGAAGACTTAATGTGTTGTCATCAATCACCAAAAAGGGGGAGACTGAAAGTGCATCTAGGATCCCCGTGGGTTTTGGATGATTGATGACGACAATTAAGTAACTAATGAGCTCAGTGATCTTAAGCACAGGTGTGTACTCAAGTGGAAACACAAACCCTCAAAAAAGGAAAAGGATGAAAACGGCGGTGTCGACTCAAAAAGAAGAAACTAGGGTTTCTAGCGTGTTGAGTTTACACTAGCCATATGTGTATGAGGATGTGTGTGTAAAGTGCATTGAGATCAAGTTGGGAGCTCAAAGCGGTTTAGAGATCAAAACCTATTGAGAGAAGAGTGTTAGAGTAGTCTGGCAGGAGTGGCCAGACTAGTCCGTGCTGGTGACCGGACTAGTCCGCTCCTAGCCAGACTAGTCCGTTTTCAGGCGGACCATAAGGGTCTGACTAACTTCGAACTAGTCTGTAGTGGGACGGACTAGTCCGGGGTAGTCATGGAGTGGGTTTTCGGGACTGAGTCCCAAAACCACGGACTTTTCCGTTTCAGTCCGGACCAAGAGGTCCTAACTGAGATCGAACTAGTCCGCCATGGGGGGCCGGACTAGTCCTGATTGGTGAGAGTTAGGTGCTTGAGCGACTAAGTCTGGGAGGCCAGACTAGTCCATTTTCACATGGAACAAAAGGTTTTGTGTGAGATCGGACTAGTCCGGTTTGGATCGGACTAGTCCGTTTTGAAGTGACCGTTTGAATTTGAAGTTTGGCTGGTAGCATGATGATTGACGCGCAGTGTGACAGTTGTCAGGGACGTCAGTGGTCCCAAAGGACGGACTAGTCCGCCCATCTGCTGAAGTCAGCAGTATGGGCTAGGAACCTTTATAAATAGAGGACCCCTGGGTTCATTTGAACCAACTCTTGAGAACTTTGAAACCCTAGCACGGCCACAACAAACTTTGACACTCCAAAAGCCTCCTTCTTGCCTACCTTACCTATAAAACTAATTCTTGTGTGGATAAGGGTTTGGTGAGGTGAAGAAGAGGAAGAACACCGCTCTAGGCTCTCGGTTTGATATCTTGCACTTGTTGAATCTTTGTGATCTGTGGCTTGAGTTATTCTTTGTGATTTGTAATCATATTTGTGGTGGGAGCCTCAGATTGTGAGAAGCCCCAACGAATCTTGTATTCACCCTTGTGATAGTGGAGAACCAAGTTAGGCCCTTGTGGTAAACTTGGTGAGGGAAGGGTTGTTGAACCCGGTCCTTCGTGGACTCCTCAACGGGGATGTAGATTCTTGTGTGGGATCGAACCTCGGGATAAAATCCTTGTATCCCTTGCGTACTTTACTTTCATTTATCGCACATTGCTTCTAGGGTTAGCTTTATCGTTTCTTTGTTCATCTCTCTTGTTTCATTGTGATCCTTAGCTTCATACTTGCTACATAACTTGTTAAGGTTCACTAAATCATTCTAACACTTTTCACATCACAAAAGTCCAACTAAAACTTGTTAGAAACCCTTTTTAGATTTTTCCCTGCAGGTGGACCGGACTAGTCCGCCCCCTTAAGTGCTGATCTTGTTTTATTAAGTCATTTCAGGTCGATTAGCCTATTCACCCCCCCCCCCCCCAGGCAACTTTCAATGTGGTTGTGCCGGAGCCCTCCTCAGCGGGGAGGCGGGGTCCAACCTCGCGAAGCATATAATAGCCTCTGGGTACCATCCCTCTTGGGAGGTGGGACCCAACGTCTTTTCTTCCTTGTATGCGGGAGTACCTGGTCTGCGGGGTACCGACAGAGAAAATGCATAAAATCCATCATCACCTCTTAGGCCATAATAAGTATTTGGTAGTCTAAGCAAATGGTGGCAACTAGTAAGTTTACCATAACTTGTTATAAATCATGTAAATAACTAGGATCGTGAGAGAACTCACTCTAAACCCCAAATTTTACAACAACTGTGACACCCGGTTCCGAAAATGAACCAAGCTAACACATATGTGTGCCCAGGATGTTCAACACACATACACGAGTGCATCATAAAAGAATATAGAGAAAAGTACCACAAAACAAGTTTAATTAATCAAATTTTATTAAACAAACCATATTATCCTCGAATACAAACTCAAATGAATATTATTGACAAGTCCAGCTAATGCAGCGGAAATAAACTAGTGAAGCAACCTAAACAGCTAGGCAGCATAAGCAATAGGGTATAGCACAGCTCCAAAACACCACAGGCAAAGCTGACGGTAGACACGGCCTATAACTCTGCATTGTCGCCGTTAAACTCCCAATCCTGACCTGCAACTATTTGGGGGATTGCTAGAGTGAGTACATGTCGTACTCAAAATGTGTGGAAAGTATGACATGTGGCTGATTCAAATGACGAATATAATAATGGTTGAGTGCTGAAAAGTACATAAAAACATTTGAAAAGCAATATGTATTATTTATATGAAGTAAACCCATCATAAACCATAATTATAATCATAGTACCAGTCCATATTCCATATCCATCATCATATACCAATATCCATATTCAATACCAGAATTCAATTCATAACCAGCCATAACCATTACCAAACCATAACCATTGCAAATACCATACCAATATCAAGTTTCCTATAATCATGTGAGGGTCCAGGTTGCTCATAACCGGGAGCACGGCTATCATGATAGTTTAGACACACTCTGCAGAGGTTGTACCGCTTTACCCACGTGTTTGTGATTTCATCACCTTTCAATGACCATAGAATCTCAATTATGCCATCTCACACTTCCTTAGGTGTGTGGCCAAGCGATCACAAAATAGCCTTTACAAAGGGATTACTAGCCTATTCAGACACAACTGAGGTTTCACCAGTGGTGATATCTCCAACTGAGCACATCTTCGACCAAGGGCCCCCTCTTGAGCCATTCGGATCCCAGGGTAGTCCCACCAATCATCAACAAACCCAATCCGACTACCCCTTACCCAAGCATCCACAATGGTCCAAACAGCACTAGTAAAGCCTTAATTAATCAGCTACGCCGCACCCAAACTTGGTCTTGTGGTGGCACTGTAAATCTTGGATGATCGCTCCACGAACCGGTCCTTAGATATAAGCAAGCAAACCACCATAACATCCAACCCATCCACATACCAGGCTTGCTTAGATCACCCATTACCATATCATATTAACCAGTTCATGTCAACCACAATCTCATTAATGCATAATTAAATTAAGTAGTGAGGTTGTTTTCCCATCCCAATTAATTAAGCGAAGCAAAAAAAAGTAAAAAGCCCTTCCTGACTCTCTACCATAATTTCAGGTGACAAGGGTGGTTTAACAAATCTAGTAAACTTCCTACCATAGGATTTCCCATCAAATTGACAAAGCATGCAATTTTGCAAACAAAACATTTATTGTCAAAACAGGATCAATATGCTTCAAGGACACTTGCCTTGCTCTTGCAGTTGATTAGGGTCAAAGCCTTCAAACTCTTGGTGTAGTAGATCCTCCGCGACACTCTCTAGCGCAAATATGTCTAATCCACACAATAAACATACAAACAAGAAACACAATCAAAGAGTGCACAAATATTACTCAATATGACATGATATGCATGATTAATGAAAATGCAAGGTGGAACTTGTTAATAGATTGCCTTTAATGATCACTAATCAGTTCTAATAGATTTTAACAAGATTATACAGGTTTGGAGTTGATTCAAATGAATTTTAAAATTTATCCGATACAATTTAACCAGGAAAAATCAGACTAGTCTGCAGAACTAGCAAACTAGGGTTTTCTAGATCGACGTGAACTTGGAGATTAGGGGTTTCATTCACATAAGGAAAAGAGAATAGAAGGTATACCAGGTGTTTAGGACTCCAATGAATCAAGAAGCTTGGAGGTAACACTTGGTTCTTGATGATCTAGGGTTGGTGATGAAATTGGAGGTGAATTGGTGATGAGGGACGAAACTTGATGGAGATCTTGATCCTCTTGTGTTTTCTTCTCTTCTTCTTCTTGCTTGGGATCTCCTCCTCCTTCCTTGATGGTGGCTCTCCACAAACTAGGGTCTGGGTGGGGTGGAAAAGTGGCAAATAGATGTCAAGCCAAGGGGTGGGGTTGTTTATATAGAGGTGGAGGCTAGGGTTAGATGGATTTCGAGTTTGAGAGGAGTAGAGGCCGGTTTAGAGTCCCATATGGGCTCCAAAAGAGTTAGGAACGACGCCCCTAGGCCCACTTAACGTGAAACCCAAGAAACAAGTCGTAAAACAAAAGATCAATTCGGGGTCGCGAATATCGAACAAGTCCGAAAAAGACCGGACTAGTTCGAAAATGTCCACAGAGAGAATTGGACAAGTCTGGCCAAAAATCGGACAAGTCCGACTTTAGTCAGAGAGGAAAATGGACAAGTCCGCTGGAACACCGGACTAGTCCGGAAAAGTCCAAGGACTTAGCAAATTTTCAAGGATTCTTGGAATATCATACTAGTCCGCACAAAATCGGACAAGTCCGAAATTTTCCAGAGGCAAAATCGGACTAGTCCGCAGCAAAAACGGACAAGTCCATTTTTAGTCAGAGAGAAATCGGACTAGTCCTTAGTAAAATCAGACTAGTCCGCACTTTCCAGTGTTTTAAGTGCGGTTTTGCTCCAAATCTATTTTAAACTCGTTCCTCTTATTGTGGGTTAATGTTAAACATGTATATGAATGTATGCAAGGCATGATGCATGAAAATGAGGGTGTTACAAACCTACTCCCCTTAAAATGAATCTCGCCCTCGAGATTCGACGCAGAAGAGAAGAGATAGGGAAATTCCTTCTTGATATCATCCTCCAACTCCCATGTTGCATCTTTTTCTGTGTGATGCTTCCATTGAACTTTACACCATCGAATCACCTTGTTCCTTGTGGTTCTCTTCTTGATTTCCAAGATCTTGAGCGGTTGCTCGGCATAAGTCAAATCTTCCTCTAGTTCCAATTCTTCCATTGGCACTTGTTCTTCCAGTACTCTCAAGCACTTCTTGAGCTGGGAAACATGAAAGACATCATGTACATCCGAAAGATGAGCTGGCATCTCCAACTTATACGCTACTTCTCCTCTTTTGTCCAAAATCTTGAATGGTCCAATATAATGAGGTGCTAGCTTGCCTCTTATGTTAAACCTCTTATGACCTCTCATTGGTGACACCTTGAGGTAAACAAAATCTGCTATTTCAAAGGTTAATTTCCTTCTCCTATTGTCCGCATAGCCTTTTTGTCTTCATTGGGCAGCCCTCAAGTTTTCACGAATTATTTGGACTTGCTTTTACGCTTCTTGCAACACATCCGTACAAAATACTTGAGTTTCTCCTGCCTCATTCCAGAATAAAGGTGTACTACACTTCCTTCCATAAAGCGCTTCATATGGTGACATTTTCAAGCTTGCTTGGTAACTATTGTTGTATGAAAATTCCGCGTATGGCAAGCTTTTGTCCCAACCTTTCCCATGCTTTAAAGCACGAGCTCTTAACATGTCCTCTAAAATCTGGTTGGTCCTCTCGGTTTGTCCATTCGTTTGAGGGTGATATGCCGAACTGAAATTCAGCCTCGTTCCCAAAGCTTCATGCAATTTTTGCCAAAACCTGGAAGTGAATTGTGAACCTCTATTCGAGACTGTCTTCTTTTGAACTCCATGCAAACATACTATTCTTCCCATATACAGTTCCGCCAATTTCTCCCCATTATAGGTGGTCTTGATAGGAATAAAGTGAGTTGACTTAGTTAACCGATCCACGATTACCCATATTGAATCGTAATCGGACTGAGTACGTGGTAAACCAACTATGAAGTCCATACCAATATCTTCCCACTTCCATTCTGGAATCTTCAATGGTTGTAATAGTCCGGCTGGCCTTTGATGTTCCGCCTTGACTCGCTGGCACACATCACACAATGCTACATATTCAGCTATGTCCTTCTTCATGCTAGCCCACCAATAGAAAGTCTTCAAGTCTTTGTACATCTTCGTATGACCGGGGTGAATTGAGTAAGGTGAGTCATGTGTCTCTTTTAATATTGTCTCCTGAATATGCTTCACATTGGGCATGACAATCCTTTTTCAGAGCCATAGGGTACCATGTTCATCCTCATCAAATCTGAATTCTCTCCCTTCTTCGGTCCTTTCCTTGATTTCCTTGATCTCCTCATCTGTGGTTTGTGCTTCTCAAATTTCTTGCTCCAAGGTCGTATTTAACTCCATCATCTCCATCTCATTTACAAACCCAAGGTTCAACAATCAAACTCCTTACATAACTCGAATGGTAACTCTCGAACTGTGAGTTGATGACTTACTCCCATCCTACTCAATGCGTCGGCCACTACATTGGCTTTTCCCGGATGATAGATCCCCAAATGATAATATTTGATGAGCTCCAACCATCTCCGTTTCCTCAAATTCAGATCCGTTTGTGTGAAAAATATACTTAAGACTCTTGTGATCTGTATAAATTTCACACCTATGTCCAAGGATATAGTGTCTCCAAATTTTTAATGCGTGTACCACGGGTGCAAGTTCCAAATCATGTGTCGGATAATTCTGCTCATGTTTCTTCAATTGTCTTTATGCATAGGCGACCACTTGACCTTCTTGCATCAATACACATCCAAGTCCTTGTCTAGATGCGTCGCAATAAATATTGAAACTCTTGCTTACATCCGGCAGTACCAAAACTGGGGCTATTGTCAACCTCTTCTTCAACTTCTCAAAACTATTTTGACAAGCTTGAGTCCATTGAAAAGCCTTTCCCTTCATTAGCAAGTCCGTCATTGGCTTGGCTATCTTGGAGAAGTCCTTGGTCAACCGACGGTAATATGCAGCCATCCCAAGGAAACTCCTTATTTCCTTTACATTTTGCGGCGGTTCCCACTTCAACATGTCTCTCACTTTTTTGGGGTCAACCGATACTCCTCCTCCGGAGATGATATGACCCAAAAATGACACCTCTCTCAACCAAAACTGACACTTGTTGAACTTGGCATACAATTGATGCTCCCTCAATTTCTGTAGCGTAAGCCTCAAGTGTTTCTCATGTTCCTTCTCATCCTTCGAGTAGATCATAATGTCATCAATAAACACCACAACGAACTTATCCAAGTACTCCATGAAGACCTTATTCATGAGGTACATGAAATAGGCAGGCGCATTTGTCAATCCAAAAGACATCACGGTGTACTCATAAGATCCATACAGTGTCCTAAAAGCTACTTTGGGTATGTCCGATGGTCTAATCTTCAATTGAAAATATTCCGACCTCAAATCAATCTTAGAGAAGATACAAGCACCCTTCATCTGATCAAACAAGTCTTCTATGCGTGGAAAGGTGTACTTGTTTTTGATTGTTACCTCATTGAGAGCTCGGTAATCCACACACATTCTTTGGGATCCATCCTTCTTGTCCACAAACAGCACGGGCGCTCCCCAAGGTGAAGAGCTTGGGCGAATAAAACCCTTCTCTAGTTGCTTTTGAATTTGCTTCTTGAGCTTCGCTAATTCCATAGGAGGCATCCTATACGGCCTCTTAGCTATAGGTGCAGTTCCAGGTATTAAATCAATAACAAACTCAATGTCTCAATCAGGTGACATACCAGGCAACTCGTCTAGAAAAACATCCAAAAATTCACACACCACCGGAATCTCCTCAATTGTGGCACCGTTCATATGATTCAGCTCCAATTGCTTCGGTGTGGTTTGAGATGCTTCAAATTCTACGGTGATCCCTTCCTCATAGGTCAACTTCATCATCTTCGTGGCACACTCAATAACTCCATTGTGCTTCCTCAACCAGCCCATACCAAGTATAATGTCCAATCCTTGAGAATCCAAAACAATGAGGTTGGCGGAGAAGTCTACCCCCCTTATTCTAAGGCTTACTTTTGGACATACTATATTTGTCCTCATCTCTCCTCCAGGTGACTTAACCAATAGAGTAAACTTCATATGAGAGATAGGCAGGCTATACTTGGCAACATACTTCGATGCAATGAATGAATACGATGCTCCAGAATCAAACAACATAGTTGCGTGGTTGGAGTTGGCGAGAAACATACCAATGACCACGTCATCTGCTTGTTGAGCATCCTCCATAGAGACATGGTTCACGTTGCCACGAGCAAAATCCTGCTGTCCATGGTTCCCTTATGGTTGTCCTCCATTGGGTCTTGAGTTTTGCCTCGGTGCATTGCTTCCTTGACCAAGGCCTAACTTAGGACATTGATGCGCAAAGTGTCCAGCTTCTCCACAAGTATAGCACTTCTTAACTCCACCAGAATTATTGGGACGATCTTGGTTTTGAACACTTGCACCAGGAAAATTAGCGCGAGGTGCATAAGACATTGGAGGCCTAGGTGCTTGCATAATAGGGCGTTGCTGAACAAACTAAGCTGGGCGCGGTGCAAATCCAGGGCGTTGAGCAGGAATAGAAGAGCTGTAATATGGCGCATTAGGTGGTGCAAGGCGAGGGCGCACATTACTCCCTTGTTGTTGTCCTTGATATGGCGCCTTCCTCTTGTTGTCTTGTTCCATCTCACGGACCTTGTTCTCAACCACAATTGCTTTGTCCACAAGCTTCTAGAAATTTGCATAGTCACAATTGAGCAATTGCACTTGAATTTCATTGTTGAGGCCTCTCATGAACAAGTATTACTTCCGGCTGTCCCGGCTAACATCCTCAGGCGCATATCTTGAGAGTTGAGTGAACTTATTGAGATATTCACTCACGCTTGATCTTCCTTGCCTTAAGTCCTCAAATTCTTGCCTATTCAAAATCATAACACCCTCGGGAACATAATGAGAACGGAAGCTATCTTTGAATTCGGCCCAAGTAATGCTCTCTTGGTTCTCATGAGCATTGCATAAAGAATCCCACCAATCGGCAGCTGCTCCAACTAGTTGATGAGAAGCAAAAAGCACTTTCTCCCGGTCACTGCATTGGACAATAGCTAACTTCTTCTCCATGGACTTGAGCCAATCATCCGCATCCATAGGGTCAGCAGCTTGAGCAAAGGTCGGTGGCCTAGTCCTCATAAACTCTCCCAACCGGTTATGAGGAGGTGGGGGTGGCGGTGGAGGCATCTGGGGCTGATTGTTGTTATTGCCAGCCTGTAGCTGTCCCATAGTTTGTATCATGGTCTGCATGAGCTGGTTTTGCATAGCCAATAGCTGCTCAATGTTGATAGCTCCCTGAGTAGATCCTTGTCCAATGTTGTTCTGGGGCACTCCATTGTTCTCCTCCTCATCATTGCCATCCCTCTGGTTGCGAGTCCTCACCATCTGGAGAAAAGCAATAGGCAAGAATTAGAAAACGTCCCCAACTATATGCATCAAGGGATATGAAACTAAACAACTAGCTACACTAGCCTAGGTGGACATGGCAATGCTAAAGCACCCCAAAATCCTCTATTAAGCACACAAGCAACCAATATATAGCTAACAGCAAGCCAACAAAATCAAATTGATTCCTGAGTGCTCCTATGTGCTCTAAAGTGTCCATTCTATCTAGGCTGCATCCTACGGTCAACCTGTGGCTTTGATACCAATCTGTGACACCCGGTTCCGAAAATGAACCAAGCTAACGCATATGTGTGCTCAGGATGTCCAACACACATACACGAGTGCATCACAAAAGAGTATACAGAAAATTACCACAGAACAAGTTTAATTAACCAAATTTTATTAAACAAACCATATTATCCTCGAATACAAACTCTAATGAATATTATTGACAAGTCCAACTAATGCAACAGAAATAAACTAGTTAAGCAGCCTAAACAGCTAGGCAGCATAAGCAATAGGGTATAGCGCAGCTCCAAAACACCACATGCAAAGCTGACGGTAGACACGACCTAGAACTCCGCATTATCACCGTTAAACTCCCAATCCTGACATGCAACTGTTTGGGGGAATTGCAAGAGTGAGTACATGTTGTACTCAGCAAGCGTGGAAAGTATGACATGTGGCTGATTCAAATGACTAATATAATAATGGTACATAAATGTACATAAAAATATTTGAAAAGCAATATGTATTATTTATATGAAGTAAACCCATCATAAACCATAATTAAAATTGTAGTACCAGTCCATATTCCATATTCATCATCATATACCAATATCCATATTCAATACCAGAATTCAATTCATAATCAGCCATAACCATTCCAAATATCATCCCAATACCAAGTTTCCTCTAATCATATGAGGGTCCAGGTTGCTCATAACCGGGAGCACGGCTATCATGATAGTTTTAGACACACTCTGCAGAGGTTGTACCGCTTTACCCACGTGTTTGTGATTTCATCACCTTTCGATGACTATAGAATCTCAATTATGCCGTCTCACACTTCCTTAGGTGTGTGGCCAAGAGATCACAAAATAGCCTTTACAAAGGGATTACTAGCCTATTTAGACCCCACTGAGGTTTCACCAGTGGCGATGTCTCCAACTGAGCACATCATCGACCAAGGGCCCCCTCTTGAGCCATTCAGATCCCAGGGTAGTCCCACAAATCATCAACAATCCCTATCCAACTACCCCTTCCCCGAGCATCCACAATGGCCCAAATAGCACTAACAAAGCCCTAATTAATTAGCTACGATGCACCCATACTTGGCCTCGTGGTGGCACTGTAAATCCTGGATGGTCGCTCCACGAACCGGTCCTTAGATCTAAAGCAAGCAAACCACCATAACATCCAACCCATCCACATATCAGGCTTGCTTAGATCACTCATTACCATATAATATTAACCAGTTCATGTCAACCACAATCTTATTAATGCATAATTAAATTAAGTAGTGTGGTTGTTTTCCCATCCCAATTAATTAAGCAAAGTAAAAAAAGTAAAAAGCCCTTCCCGACTCTCTACCATAATTCCAGATGACAAGGGTGGTTTAACAAATCTAGTAAACTTCCTACCATAGGATTTCCCATCAAATTGACACAGCATGCAATTTTGCAAACAAAACATTTATTTTCAAAACAGGATCAATATGCTTCAAGGACACTTGCCTTGCTCTTGCGGTTGATTAGGGTCAAAGCCTTCAAACTCTTAGTGTTGTAGATCCTCCGCGGCACTCTCTAGCGCAAATCCGTCTAATCCGCACAATAGACATACAAACAAGAAACACAATCAAAGAGTGCACAAATATTACTCAATATGACATGATATGCATAATTAATGCAAATGCAAGGTGGAACTTGTTAATAGATTGCCTTTAATGATCACTAATCAGTTCTAATAGATTTTAACAAGTTTATACAGGTTTGGAGTTGATTCAAATCAATTTTTAAATTTATCCGATGCAATTTAACCAGGAAAAATTGGACTAGTCTGCAGAAGGTTGGACTAGTCCGCACTTCGCAGAACTAGCGAACTAGGGTTTTCTAGATCGACGTGAACTTGGAGATTAGGGGTTGAATTCGTGTAAGGAAAAGAGAATAGAAGGTATACCAGGTGTTTAGGACTCCAATGAATCAAGAAACTTGGAGGTAACACTTGGTTCTTGATGATCTAGGGTTGGTGATGAACTTGGAGGTGAATTGGTGATGAGGGACGAAACTTGGTGGAGATCTTGATCCTCTTTCGTTTCCTCCTCTTCTTCTTCTTGCTTGGGATCTCCTCCTCCTTCCTTGATCGTGGCTCTCCATGAACTAGGGTTTGGGTGGGGTGGAAAAGTGGCAAATAGATGTCAAGCCAAGGGGTGGGGTTGTTTATATAGAGGTGGAGGCTAGGGTTAGATGGATTTCGAGTTTGAGAGGAGTAGAGGCCGGTTTAGAGTCCCACATGGGCTCTAAAAGAGTTAGGCACGACGTCCCTAGGCCCACTTAACGTGAAACCCAATAAACAAGTCGTAAAACAAAAGATCAATTCGGGGTCGCGAAATATTAGACAAGTCCGAAAAGGACCGGACTAGTCCAAAAATGTCCACAGAGAGAATCGGACAAGTCTGGCCAAAAATCGGACAAGTCCGACTTTAGTTAGAGAGGAAAACGGACAAGTCCACTGGAACACCGGACTAGTCTGGAAAAGTCCAGGGACTTAGCAAATTTTCAAGGATTCTTGGAATATCGGACTAGTCTGCACAAAATCGGACAAGTCTGAAAGTTTCCAGAGGCAAAATCGGACTAGTCCGCAGCAAAAACGGACAATTCCATTTTTAGTTAGAGAGAAATTGGACTAGTCCTCAGTAAAATCGGACTAGTCTGCACTTTCCTGCGTTTTAAGTGCGGTTTTGCACCAAATCAATTTTAAACTCGTTTCTCTCATTGTGGGTTAATGTTAAACATGTATATGAATGTATGCAAGGCATGATGCATGAAAATGAGGGTGTTACAACAACCCAACCGGAAAACACTTAAAACAATTCTTGACTTACAAAATGAAATTAAAGTGGAAGTGAGTCAAATTATGTTAAGGGGAAATAGATAAAATAGTTGGCCACAAGGTAGTACAGTTTACGAATAAGCTTCAAATGAAATGATGCATCCATTGGTAAACCTTTAAAAACCTTAGCAAACACATAATAGGATGATTGATTGTATTTACTTAAGTTTCATTTGAATTTCTTGGATTTTCAACAATGAGTAGTATCCATTCGCGTAATTATGTATCGTAGCAAATGGAGTGTTTGAAGAGGAACTTGAAGACTCTGACTATGAAGAATTTCTAGGACCCCTACATTTTATGAATCGCACCTATTGGCCAGATTTCATTGCATGAGCTATGTTGATAACTGAGTAATGGTATCAGCTACTAGCCAACGAGGAATAGTAACACAATAGTAATACCAGTTACTTGCTATCGGCGGCTTGAAACGAGACATCAACATCAGTTATTCAATAATTTAGTTGACTACCACAACCACCTCCTCGACCTTGTTGACACAACCACCTTGACAACCAATGGACTCCGTCATCGCACTATAGTGGTGATGTGGGCACATCCTTGTTAGTACCTTGCTTAGGAACCCCTACAATGTTCACCTTACAAACCACTAAATAATACTCACAAGATTTATGTAAAGTGTTAAATGTGTTTGGTGGTGTGAGTTAGGATGTGGGTGGGATGATTAATGAACTGTGTTGCGTGAATTTGGGTGGTGGTCGAGGCAGGTTATGGTAGCAAGTGTGCATGAGTGTAGTCCACCTATCGTTGACTTTATGGAGCCGCCTCACCAATATAAGGACTGATTCAGTGGACCTCATGATAGTGATTTTGTACAACCATAAAACCTGTTTGGGCGAGACTTGTTCTAACATTTTGGTGACTTCCACATGAAGCATCTGGTAGGCCAATAGGACACGGAAGACCAGGAAAAGACATGAGCATTGGATTAATGTCCTGGTCGAGTGGTGAACGCCCAATACGGCCCTTGCTACACCTTGAGACGAAAAAGGTGGGATGAGTGTTATGCCATCCTCTGATCCAGGATACAAAATATGTGGGTAAAGTGTACAAACTCTTCTGAGTCATAAACTATCCGAATAGCAGTTGTCACAGTCTTGACACACTACCTTGGCACTTATGATTAGCATTAGTGCAACTCCTTGGTGTGTGTGTGTCTGTGGGGGGGGGGGGGGGTAGTGGTCGCCGTGTTGTGTATGGTGGCAGTGGTTGCCAAGTATTGGAGATTTTGCCAGTGAGCCAGAGTTAGTAAGACCATAGGGTATGAAAACTCAAATATAAAACTTTGGGAACTAGCAGGATGGGTTGCATCTCCCCAAGATTCCAACAATTAAAATAATAATTCAACTACCTCTCCCTCTTATTGCAAAACTCTTTACAAAGAGAACCTTGCACAAAAATGATTTCTGACAAAACTAAGTTGTATATCTTCTTCTTGCTAAAGCCCTCATGCAAGAAACACCTCCCCTTGAGTAAAGTTAGAGCTTTCTGAGTACCTTTTGTACTCAATCTTTCTTTACATGTGGACAACTAGAAGATGAAGAAGTTGAAGCGAGTGGGGATGATGATTAGATTTAGTCCTACATCCTAAGTCTGCCCATCGGGCATGGCGTCGTCTTGCTCTGCTGTTTTCATGGATTTATTGCTCGTGACCCAATTCCGGTCACATTCAATGTAATCTAGAATCTGCTTGTAAGACTTATATTGGTTATTGATGAAATATCATCGTATGGAACTAGTTCTATTTCTATCGTGCATAACTACTAAGCCATGGATTGGTACAGGAATCACAGGTGGATTTTGAAGGGCTAGTCTTGACACAGGTGACTCCTGCTAAGAGGCCTATAGTATAGCTGAACATGGAGGGTTACAAAGGATGGATAGGGCTATCACCGCCTGCTACCTACTCCTACTATTCATGAGCATACGGGACACCCAATGCTACTTGTTCATGGTTGGTATGTTAAAGATAAGGATCTCCATGTGCATGGATACTGTTGCAGCTCTTCACCTCGAGAGTATTCCCAAGAGTATCGAAGCACAAGGAATGTGTGTGCTAATCTTCTAGCTAGTTTACCCAAGGACACAAAGCTTGTTGGTAGGCCAAAGGTAGAGAGGATTTCCTAGAGAAGAGTTTGTAATTTAAGGCAAGTCAACCACAAGTTACTTGTATTGAGCTCGGGCTTACCCTAGTCTACCAAGCAGTTCCCGCCAAGATCGTACGTCGTAGCCGAACATGGACGATTACAATGGCAGATAGGGTTGTCACCACCTACCGCCTACTTGTACAACTCGTGGACTATGAATGATCAAAGGTAACATCAAGTCAAAACACCATGCCCATACTATCGATTACTTCCGCAACCTCTCTAGTAAAGACTAGGGCCTCCAAGTGAATAGAGTGTTGAACGAACAAACAATTAAACGAAATAACTTGCTTGAATTAAAGAAATAGACTCAAATGAACACCACATACCATTACTTTATCATCAAGAACCTTCGAGGTACAAGAGTGGAGAGTGTTCGACGAGGCTAATGTGAGGACCAGGGTCCCAACAATCAAGGACTCACATTGGGTGGTGTCGTGCAATGCGACACCCGATGGCACAACAAGGAAAAGAAAACAAAACACATAACATAAGTGAGCATGTTACATTATTCTTAGATTTTCATACAAAAGTGCTTACATAAGTGGAAGTCTTTATAATACACTCTTGAACTTATACTAAAGCAGCAGCGATCGTATCCAGCCCGCAGATACTCCACCCTAGCAGCACAGAAGATAGCAGTGGCATCCAGGGCTTCCATTTGGCTATATACCACGAAAAGGGAAAAGTCTAGAAACCCATCATAGCTATATACATGCAAAACTCGTATTAATGAAACTATCAGCACAAAGTTCAACAAGACTTAACCTTCTCACTAAGAACGTAAAACTCTACGTGTTGGAAATGTAAGACTGGAATTTAAACTACAATAAGTAATTGTTCATTATTAGTCGATCCTTCTATCAGATTTACAATAGCAAGTGAAGTTGTTTAGAATCATAACATTAATTCTCTTCTACAACTACTTCAACCAAGTTGCTTAACCATCTAGCAGGTTGCATCTAGTTTCCAGTTTTTACTACATCATAACGCAGTGAACAAGTATGCTCCCTTCCGTGAGCGACGATGATTCAAATTAATATACACCCAGCTTGGACGACATAGACACCCGTTTGAAAGAGGTGATTAGCCAGTTCTGTTGACGTCATGTTTGGCCACCTTTCACAAGACACCCAAGCATTGAGCCAGTCCCACCATCCTGGAAGCAAGTACCACATACGGGTCATGCCGTAGTGGCCTCTACTCTCCTGTCGACGTGCTGTATATAGGACAGTGGGGTATGCCTCAACACCCAGGTTAACAAGATACATAAGTTTCCTGGGTCCCATACAGCCAGTATGCATCCAGTACATAATCAAATTGTCCAGCACATGGTATGGTCCCTAATCAACACAGAAAGCAACTATGCCCACAAAACCACGTTCTTGAGCATCCTAATCTTCCTTCCCGGTCTCAGATTTACTACTCAAGTGAATCAATGTCTAAAGCCACCACTTGATTCCACTTGACCGAGTTCATGAGTAAGTTGTCGCCTACTCGAGTTCTATCGACCCATTCCTTTCCTCATCTTTCTTCCATCCATTTCTTCAACTCAATTCCATTCATTTCCTCAACTTTAATATAGTAATTTTAATGATGTTAAGTCCTATTCTACCCAAACTCCAGGGATTCACGGGTCAGGAATGTGGAGTATCATACATCCCTAGACTTAATGCAAAAGTACATTCTAACCATAATATAGATTATAAAAGCTAAACTTGTTAACAACTTAAATACAAACCGGTTCTTGCCTTAGTTTGCAACTATGTAAATGTCAATGGTTGGGGCTTTGTCTTTCGAATGCCGCCTCTCGTTGTTCTCCTCCTTTTCTTGTTCTTACTACTGCTTGGTTAAATCCTATTTTTGTGTGCTGCTTGGGAAAATCTTGTTATCGTGTGTTGCTCGGGCAAATCTTATTATTGCTGTTGTTTGGCCAAATCATGCTCTTGCTACAGGGTCCACGCTAGTCCTTCTCCGAGTTACGCTCCTCATGGATCTTCTTCGTCATGAATCCTATCGATATGAACATGCATAGAAAATTTACTTTATGATTTAATAGTCGAATTAGCTAATGAATACAAAGGAAGTTAAGGACTAGGAGGAAACAAAGAGAAGGTATGGTTGGTTTTTAAAGCATTTCTAGGAGTATTCACTTCATAAGACTTAGGTTATATAGGAAGATTACTTATGGGTCATGATAATCATAAAGATAGAGAACACATGTGAAAGCATCTAGGCCCCCCATGAAGTACGGTTTCAGTGATTAATGACAACCATTGAACTTTACTAATGAATTTGTGAATGCAAGGTCCCCATAATCACTCAATAAAATGAAATGAATATGTCACTGGAGACCCATATACAATCAACTTTTGAGATCAAATCAATGAGATAAAGACAAGAAGTGAAAGCTCTTATGTCTAAGTCACTCAACCATAAGTTGACAACATACAATGCTTGAAGATCATCAGAGAGGCTTATGAAACAAATTTCTAAGAGGTCATCTGAGCAAGACACAAAAGATTCACTCAGAAACAACTCGAAGCAAACAAAATCAACTCACCAGATCAACCGATGATTTCAGAAATGTACACATCGATCGAGTTGGTTCAACTGACGAAGAAGACCTCAGAACAATGTACTCACCGGATCATCCGATGTGAATGGCTCAGTGACATCGGTCCATCAGTACAGTTTGTAATACCATTGGACCAAGTGTAGCACCGGATCATCCGATGTACAGACTTACACACATCGGTCAATCACTCCAGTAAGCATCAAGATTAAGCAAATTCTGAAGGAAGAGCCACCGAATCATTCGATGAGAAGACAGGAGCAACATCGGTCTAACAACGGTCATATCTGACACAATGACGTCAGCCAAAGTAATTAGACCGATGATAACTAAAGGGGAGACATCAGATCATTCGGTGTTCACAATAAAGTTCTGTCAGCCTACTTTTCCAACGGCTATTTCGGGGAGGCTGGCTATAAATACCCCCTAACCCTGTCATTTCGTTAAGTCTTGAGCGCCAGACACTATCAACACATCCACAAGCATTCAAGACCAAGAGCAATCACTTCCACACAATTTCGATCATCCATACACCAAGGTTTAGGCTAGAACTAGCTAGAGAGAGAGCATGTGTGCCGCCATTCTGGGTGAGTGGACTCTCTAGGTTAGTGTGAGAGCCTCAAGGGAGTGCCCTTGGTGTTTGTAATCGTGAGGAGACTTCCGGAGCTTGCCAAGGCGTTTGTGGAAGCCCGGAAGGTCGAAGTTGTACAAGGCTTGAGCTCCACCTTGCCAAAGGAGGCGAACGGAGAGGAATAGTGAAGATCCCTCGTCTTGGTGACTTGGGTGTGGCAAAACCCTTTGGTGGGTGCCACAACGTGGATGTAGGAAGATCTTGACGATCTTGCCGAACCACGGGATAAATCCTTGTCTCCTCGGGAGTTTGCATCCTTCTCCTTCCCTTACTTTTATGCATTTTATATTCCGCAAAGTTTCTATCTACTAGAATGCATAGATAGTCGCGTAGGGAATTGGGCTTTAGAAATTAAGTTTCATTGCTTAGAATTTTTCGAAGAAAGCCCAATTCACCCCCCCCCCCTCTTGGGCATTCGGTCCTTACAACATGGATTGTTAATGTGCTAATGAATAGATGGTGAGGATGAACAGGAGGAGGTCTGCATGTAAGAGGTGGATAACAGAAAAGAAGCTCAAAAGTAAATAGAGAGAAATGACAAGGATCATGGAATAAAATTAAGTATACATCATACACGAGCATATAGTTTAGAAAGAAGAAAAACTATTTGAATGACAAGAGGAAGACAACTTGTGGCAGGACTACAGGAAGGATGTGCATTGGCCTCAATGCTGGTGGAAAGGTTGAGCTTAGCAAAGTTGATAGGAAGAAAGTCGATTATGAACTTCAATAACACAATTATGTAATGAAATTACAAATTATATAGATTCTACTGTGATATCAAACCTAATGGAGCTGGAACTTTTGTATTAGTCAACAGAGGCCCTAAGGAAGGTTCAGCAAAGTTTCAGATTTTTCTAAGGAGGGATGTAGTCTCCATAATTTTCTCATGCTTTATGCTTCTCAGAACTTCTATGGCCAAGCTGGGACTTTTTCATAAGTCAAAATATATCTTCCGTATAGTGCTACCCATAGCGAGTCCAGCAATATTTATTTCATATATTTATAAGCTTCCTATAGGGAGTTATGGATTTTACAAGTTGCACTACTTTTCCGAGACAGTTTCTGTTGATTTTTGGGTATTTTATGAACATAGGGAAAAATCACACAATTTGACCGAGTTAGACGTCTCCAATGAGAATCAAATTTTTATTGGAGACCCTAAGGTAGTAATAGAAAATTGTGACCAAGTTTAAGAATTTTTCATGCCGTGGATATCCTGGTATAAAATTCCAAAGCTTTTGCTGCAAAAAATTATTTAGCAATTTACAGAGGTTTTCATGACCATTAATTTGCACTCCTTTATTGCGCAGGTCAATGTGGTTCTAGCAAAATTTGTTTGACAATTTTTGATGAAATATACAGGGAGACATGTATTTTCAAAGTTTGAACCATTTCTGAATTTTCTTTTGAACTGGAAAATTTAAATAAAGGATTGGGCCCGAGGTTTTGAAATGAAAAAAATCAAAATGAGGCCACACAGGGCTACTGAGTAATTGGGCTGTAGCCACAATAGGTCAAACGGCCACAATGGGTCGAGTGAGGTTGAGACTTAAGCTGACAAGTGGGGCCGGCTCGGTCTTTCTTCTACCTTGGATCAGGGCGCGCGGGTGGCCAACTGCCGCTGGAGATGGGCGGCGCCAGCGCAGGCAATGGGCGACCGGGCTCCAGGGAAACTTCCCATTGCCACCAGAGCCTATGTCAGGGCATGGAACAAGATGGTTGGGTCGGGGGATGCCGGGGATGGCCGGAGATGGCGTCCCCACAGCGGTGACGGCAAGTCCTATTCCGGTGAGCTCGCCTGGTGTGGAGAAAGCGCCATACCACTCAGGACTTGATCTCACAGTAGTAGTGTGACACGGGGAACACGAATATGGACCAAGATCGAGTGAAAAATGGCTGGAGAGGGATGTGCATTGATGACCTAGGTCATCATAGCCGGCGGTTGCAAGAACTCGTTTTTTGGCGCGCTTGATGGATGAAAGTCTATCACGTTTGATCCAGGAGGACCAGAGGGTCATGAGAAAGATGTTGTATAACTGGGTTGAAACAATTTGATTCGTGTAACATGAATTGCGTGAGTCATTCCGCCGGTTTCCTAGAAGCCGACGGGGAAGAATTTTGAAATACAGCGGAAACACGAGCTGGGCCGAGGAGAGAGGTTGAGGGACAACAAGAAGGTGCATAAGAGAACCTTTTTGGCGTGCTGTAATAGTCGGGAGGGATCTTGAGGTGCTGGTACGCCGTGGAGCAGACAGTGGCGGCTCCAACCAAGGTGAAGGAATGGCATGTGCAGCTCGGCAGAGGAAGAAAACACTGGGGCATCAGCTTGGGGAGGTCGAGAGCACTCCAGCGCTTTGCTTGGTGATCCTCGCCTCGGCTGGAACACAGCACAGCACTGAGGCACGGTCGAACATCACGGTACAGCTTGGCGCAAGGAACAGGGCACCAGTTCTTGCTTGGAGCCGAAGCAGAGAGTAGAGAGAGGAAGAGAGCGCTTGAGCAGAGCATAAGCGATGAAAAAGGACGGGCAGCGCTTGCACCTGGCCAGATTTTTACCGATTGTGGAAGTGTTGCATGCAGCTGTCTTGGTGGTGCACGGTGAAGCAATGCCGATAAGGAGAAACAAAGGAAGTAGGTAAGCCTGTCTGTGTCTGACAGCTGGGGCCCACCTTCCTCTCCTTTGGCTGTTCTTCTAAATTCATTTTGAGTTGGTAATTGATCTCTAAAAATAGTAGGATTTTGTATGGGTGCTAAACAACTTATCGAGAATCCATTTGTTATAGAAGTTCTGAGAATTGACACATTTAAGTTTGAAATTCAAATTTGAATTTCCATTTTATGTTACTTGGAATAAAAGAGTATACTTGTCTCATATAAAGTGAAACTTGGTGTCCTAGCTAACCTTAAGAGGAAAAGTTCACTGAGGTATTCAGATTTAAAATTTAAATAATTTGACTATCGAATTTCAGTTATCTCATTTAGAGTTCTATTTACTATTAATATCACATGTGCACTGGATTATATTTGTGTTCCTTTCTCTACTTAGTTCATGAGCTGAATTAAAACACACTTTATTTTGAGGAATTTTCGTTTGCTTTGATTTGAATTCAAAATTTGAATTTGCTCTTGCATTTGAATTTTAATTTTGACATTCAAGATTGACTTTTGACTTTTAAATTACATTTGGAATTCCTCATTGTTATATTTACTCGTGTGTATGCATGCATACACTCACAAGATCTAGTTACATGTAAAATTTCAAGAAGTCTTTATTTTGAACAGCATTTATTAATTAGTAAAGTTCATGTGAGTTTGAGTTGCTATTTAAACTCCAAAATTTTCAAGTTCTCATTTTTGCCTTATGTTCTTCTCAAATGTGGGCTTTTACAGCTAAACCCTATCATTAAGTGGAGGAAGGCCGACAAGCCTAAGCCTCCTCCTCCTGTTCCTCACTCTCTCCCTATTCTCTAAGAACTTGGGCAATGCTACTCCTTTGGAGTGGAGTACTAAACTCAAACTTGTGATGTGTGGAGTAGAGTGAGCCTCCCCTTCTATTCATACTACTCCTAAGGTCGGTTCCTGGCAGTGGCTACCATCATCAGGGAACCATAGGGGTTGACATAAGGAAGCACGTGCAAAACACCGCAAAGACCTATTCGAGTGAACTGGGTGTTCAGCCGGACTTCCAATAGCTTCACTCATCCCAAATTGCTTCCTAACACTGATATGTGGGCCCCCAACATGGGTATGGGTGATTAATTTTTGTTTTATTTGAGTTGATTTTCACCCATCTCTGGGCCCATGAATCCGCATGCTCGCGCATGATTGGTTGAAGGATGTGATTCTTGGATTGGTCCCTGCAAATTCCTTCAATTATGGATGAGAGTCAGATGCAGACACAATTATAAGAATCATTGTGGAAATTGTTAGTAAATAACTCCGACAACTATGTTAGTTTTACAATTCATGTATCTTTTGCAGAGAATTGATGGCCAGATTTGACACTTAAGGATTGTCGATAGTCTCCCCCACACTTGACCCTTTACTCATCCTCAAGTGAAGGCAAAAGACTAAATTTTATTATAACTCTACTAATGGTATGGAGTACGAATACAAATTATTCCATGTCATAAATGTGCTCCAAAACTTTGTTGTGTCTACTGCATCACCTTCGGTATTTGAGAAATGAAACAACCATGATCTAGTTAATCTCCACCACTTCTGTTGAGTCACTTGTAATTTAATAGATTTACAAAATAAAATTACAGTTACACTCCTTCCATGATCCTCTTGAGTCGCTAAATGTGCATCTTTCCTCACCTTGACATGAATTACGCCTCTTTTTCCTATTTCTAAATATGGTTGTATTTCATATATTACTAACTCACAAATTGCATCAAAGGAGAAGACAATGCATGAAGGCTGATCAAGAGTTGTGCACATGAATGGTTTGTGTGGAGGTGGATGATGGATTATACCCCCCTTTATTTGGGCGCTTTCTCTATTATTCAATCTTTTTGAGATCATGGGCTACTTTTTTCTCTTCTCCTTCTTTTTTACCTTTTTTTTTTTTTTTAACGTAGCCCATGTCTCTTTGACATCAACGCACTCTGAGAAAGGGTAACTAATTTGGGAAGAGTACTTTATTGTATGAATAGATGGAAAATGATGGTGTAAGGATCGAATGCCCAAGAGGGGGGGGTGAATTGGGCTCCTTTTCAAAAATCTAAGCAATAAAACTTAATTCCTAAAAGCCCAATTCCCTACGCACACGTTCTATGCATTGAAGTAAATAGCAACTTCGCGGTATATAAAATGCATAAATGTAAGGGAGTGGAAGAGGGTGCAAACTCCCGAGGAGACACGAGGATTTATCCCGTGGTTCGGTAAGATCGTCAAGATCTTCCTACATCCATGTTGTGGCACCCACCAAAGGGTATAGCCACACCCAAGTCACCGAGACTAGGGATCTTCACTATTCTTCTCCGTTTGCCAACCTTGGCAAGGTGGAGCTCAAGCCTTGTACAACTTTGATCCTCTAGGCTTACACAATCCTCTTGGCAAGCTCCGGAAGTCTCTCTCAGTTACAAACACCAAGGGACACTCCCTTAAGGCTCTCACTACCCTAGAGATTCCACTCACCAAGAATGGAGGCACACAAGCTCTCTCTCTCTAGCTAGTTTTAGCCGATCTCTTGGTGTGTAAGTGATCTAAATGATGTAGAAGTGATGGCTCTTTGTATTGAATGCTTGTGGATGTGTTGATTATGTCTGGTGATCAAGACTTATCGATTTGACAGGTTTAGGGGGTATTTATAGCCAGCCTCCACGAAATAGCCGTTTGAAAAGTAGACTGACAGAACTTTTCTGCAAACACCGGATGATCCGATGTCTCCCCTTTAGTTATCATCGGTCAAGTTCACTTTAGCTGACGTCATTGTGTCAGATATGACCGTTGTTAGACCGATGTTGCACTTGTCTTCTCATCGGATGATCCGGTGGCTTTTCCTCCAGAATTGGCTCAAACTTGATGCTTACTGGAGTGATTGACCGATGTGTATATTTCTGTACATCGGATGATCCGGTGCTACACTTGGTCCAAGGATATTGCAAACTGTACTGATGGACCGATGTAGCTTAGCCCTTAACATCGGATGATCCGGTGAGTACTTTGTTCTGAGGTCTTCTTCTTCTGCTGAACCAACTCAACTGACGTGTTGTTCTCTAGAAACATCAGTTGATCTGGTGAGTTGATTTTGTTTGCTTCGAGTTGTTTCTAAGTGATTCTTTTGAACTTTGCTCGATTGACCTCTTAGACATTTGTTGGAAATGTACTTCTGATGGTTGTCAAGCATTAAGTGTCATCAATTATGGTTGAATGACTTTGACATAAGAGCTTTTACTTCTTATCTTCACAACATTGATTGATCTCATAAATTGATTGTTTAGTAGGCTCCAATGACATATGGATTTCATTTGATTGAGTGATATGGGAGACCTTGCATCCACAAATTCATCAGTAAAATCCAATGGTTGTCATTAATCACCGAAACCATACCTCATGGGGGCCTAGATGCTTTCAATCTCCCCCTTTTTGGTGATTGATGATAACACAACAATTAAAGCACAATAGTAATGAATTTGATAGTACGAAACTTAAGAGGATATGCAATGAATACAAGATTCTCACACTTAAAATTTGAAGGCTCAAAATCAATCAATAACTCGAAAAGCTCAATCGATTAAGTGGCAAGTTCATTAATGCTCAATGAGTAGCAAAAACAACAAATTACAAAAGATAATATAGATAAACTCCCCCTAAGGCTAGGACACTCCCCCTGAGACAGATTTGTCCTCCCCCTGACTCTCCTCTAACTCTTCTCCCCCTTTGGCATAAAGACACCAAAAAGGGATCCGAGTGCCTAAGGACCCTGAGTACTAGGCGCGATGACGAACTGGTCACTGTCGGGGGTGCTGTCGTCGGAGCTGCTGCCTGGAGTAGAGGTGGAAGGAGTTGTCGGAGCCGTAGGAGCCGCCGTCGGTGCCTGCTGAGTAGTAGATGATGGCAAGGGGGCACTGACGACGGATGCCGGCGTCTGCTGGAACAGCGTCGTAGCCGACAGTGGAGAGTGGATCGGTGCACCTAGAGCCAGCAGTGGAGACATGCTGATCGACGGGATCAGCGTGGTCGGCACCGGAGCTGCAGCTGGAGCAAGGACGAGTGATGGTGGAGCAACGCCTGGCAGCTGCGATGGTAGGGCAATCCCGGTCTGGGTGTAGAGGTTGGTGATCAACCCCAGAATGCCCATCATCGCCTGCTGCGTCTGCTGCTTCTGGTCGAGGGAGCGCTGGTGCATCTGGTCGATCAGCCTAGTCAGCCGGTCAGTGTCCTCTCGCCTCTCACGGGCGATCTAGCGCTGCATCTCCTACTGCTGCTGCTGGAGCTCCAGAAGACGTGCTGCCTGCTCAGCTCGGGCCTGCTCAGCTGCAAGCCGGTCCAAGCGCTGCTGCTCAACCATCTGCTGCAGGAGTGAAGTGAGCTCAGACGGCTGAGAGACCTGTGCCTCTGTGACGGGAGGTGGATTAGGGGGTGGCACTGTAGAGCCTCCAGCCTTTGCGTCGTGCTGCCTGGGTGAGGGAGGAGGTGGAAAGTACTCCTCAACCTATCATCAGTGTTGCTCTCGGACCATATATGCTGCAGGTCCTCACCCTGAGCCTCTGCCTCGGCCAACCTTTCATCCTCCTTCTCTAGATCCGACCAGTCCTCCTCAGATAGACGAGCATGAACTTGTCGCTCGATTGGACGGCCAAGGCGGCGGTCTCCAAGAGTTGGAGCACGATAGTGGCTGAACCGTGTGACACTCTCGTCAGTGAGACGGTCATGCACGACGGACTCCTCAGGAACCATCATGGAGAGCAGGTAGCTGATCCAGCGTCCATACACAAGCTGCCTCATCATGCCAACTCCGTCAGTGATCACGTCCACCATCTCGCATATGAGGACGTCCACAATATCAAACTCCATCCCGTTCATGATGTAGAACAGGAGGGTCTACTGCAGGTTGGTGAACCCCTCTAAGTAACCGAACCTCAGCAAGAGAGTGCGGCGCAAGGCAAGGTGCACTGTGCGCGCAGCAGGAAACAGCAGTGCCGGTACCCTCGGCTGGTCTGGAGAGAAAGTCGGTCCAAACAAAGAGCGGATCTCCTCCAGCGGTGGTGCCACTCCTCCAGTGAGCGGCCTCCTCGACGGGTCTGCCAGTCCATATACCCTCTCATGCACGCAAGTGTCGTGCAGGTCCACTCCTAGCAGCTGTGCCAGCGTCTGCCTCGCCAGGTGATGGTGCTGGCCCATGAACATGAAGTCTATCGATCTGTGGCCCTCAGAGACATATAGGGTAGCGTAGAATACGCGGACCCAATCCTCCACATATGCACTCCTGTCGTAGGACATCAACTACACCAGCCCTCGATACCTCTCAAAGTATGGGCGTATCTCTGTCTCTGCTGCCAGGGCGAGCTGATCCCAATCTAGAAAGTTGTGCTGGAATAGCTTGTGGCCTCGGCGTCTATAGGTCTCGTATAGAGACGCCTATGTCACGGTCTAGAAACGACTGTCCACAAGAGCCTCTCTGGGCTGCGGGTACCACTCCTCAAGCAGAACACTCCATCTGAGTCTTCTTAGCTGCTTGGCCTTCATCTTTTGGTAATATGTCAACCGGACACCTTCACCAACACGAACGTTGGTGTCCATCTCGTAGATGGCTCTCTGGGCCTCCCTGTCCTCATGACGATCGGCAGCAGTAGGTCTCGGACGTGGTGCTGCCGCGGGAGGACCCCCACGGGTCCTGGCTAAACGCCGGCGGACAAGTGGCACTTCCGGCTCTTCTTCCGCCTCGGACTCATCGATCACGGGAGGCTGCCTCGGACGAGCCCCGCGGATCCTCAGTGATCCTCCTCGGCCATGATCTCGCTCCTCGGCGGCACGAGCGGCCATCAACGCCTTCATCTCCTCCTTCGAGAGCTTCTGCTTCTTTGCGGATGGCTCCGCAATGGCTTTGCCCTTGTTCTTCTTGTCACGAGCCATTGCAATGTGGCGCAACGACGTCAAGCACACGACACGACGATCGACGTGGCTGGAAACCCTAACGGCAACGAGATGACGACCGTTGAGGGAGGCACCACGACGATGGCGGAGAGGGTGGTGGTGTGGCTGCTGGGGGCATTGGCGGTGGTGGTGCACGGGCGGCGGTCGACAGCGTTTGGCTGCGGCGGTGGAGGAGAGTGGCGGCGGCGGCTGCGGTGGTGGAGGAGAGTGGCGACGGCGGCTGTGGTGGTGGAAGCGGCGGCGGCCGGAGGGCGGCGGCGTCGGCCGGAGGCGGCGGTGGCGCAGGGTGAGAGGAGCGGCGGCAGAGGTGAAGTCGGGATCGTGGAGAGAGAAAATGGGAGGTGAAGAGCCGTTTAAATAGTGGCTCCCAAACCCTAGCCGAAAATTTAACACCGGATGGACTGACGTTAAACGTTAGAAGCATCGGTCGAATGGCACAGTAAGGGTATTCAAAAAGGTGCCGTTGACACTGGATGGACCGATGTTGAAGGGAATAGCATCGGTGGATTTCAGCATAGTTCCAGAAGTGTGAACATCGGATCGACTGATGTTTTTTAGAATGAACTCGTCGGTTGATTTGTCACACTTGACTAAATTGACTCTTGGCTTTTGAACACCAACTGATCCGATGATGGTCTGACCTAAGCATCGGATAATCCGAAGCCTACTAAACAGCAACATCCCATATATGTCCTTTGACCAAACAAACAAACAATGAGAAACACTTTTCTTAGGACTTTTTGGGCAACCCCTTACCCCTCAAAAATACTAATATGCCAATAACTTGGCTAGGCCTTAAAGCAAATGGAACACCGAGAAAAATAGGAGGAAATCATCCAAATAAAATGTAAGGCCCATGCTTTGTGAGGTAGAGTATGAAGACTTCTATCTCTTTAGAGCATGTTCCTCTAGGCATTAACGCACCTAACATTTTAATCTTTTCACCTCATATGAGTTGAGATATTGCATTTCAAACAAGTCTCTTTCTCATGAGGTGGGTTCCCCTTTGTGAAAATCTACCGTATGCAATGCTAAACATTTTATAATGTAAGAAATTACAAGTCTATATGGCAGGCATCATGCAAGGCATAAAATAAATCTATCTTGCCAAATTTGAACCTTTCAAAGGCTTCTTTAGGGAGAGCCACTCTCGAAGCCTTGGGAAAACCCAAAAGAACCTCCATCCCAAGCTAACCCTTGCTCACCCCTATCCTTTGAGAGTTAGGCAAGACCTATATGAAGTGCATTCTTACATGACGTTTGTTGCATCTAGCACATTTAACTCACTTCTTAGCCTAGAAAAAGTTTTCTCATCTAGTGGCTTGGTGAAGATATCCGCCAATTGTTCTTCGGACCTAACACCTCGCAATGAGATCTCTCCCTTAGCTTCATGATCCCTCAAGAAATGATGGCAAATATCAATGTGCTTAGTGCGGGAGTGTTGAACGGGGTTTTTAGCTATCTTAACCGCACTTTCATTGTCACAATGGAGAGGCACACAACCAAGTTTAATACCAAAGTCCAAAAGGGTTTGTTTCATATAAAGAACTTGAGCACAACATGCACTAGCCGCAATATATTCCGCTTCTGCCGTGGACAAGGCGACGGAATTTTGCTTCTTGCTAGACCAAGATACTAGGGAACCCCCAAGCATGTGGCACCCACCGGAGGTACTCTTGCGATCCACGCGGCATCCGACAAAGTCCGAATCCGAGTATCCCAAGAGGTGGAATTTTGCACCTTTAGGGTACCACAAACCCACACTAGGGGTATGCTTAAGATACCTAAGTATCCTAAAGACCGCCTTCCTATGCAATTCATTAGGTGTCGCTTGAAAGCGAGCACACAAGCATACACTAAACATGATATCGGGCCTAGATGCGGTAAGATAAAGCAATGAACCAATCATAGAACGGTAGTTAGATTGGTCAATAGGTTTATCGTCCTTATCCGCGTCGAGATGACAATTTGTTGCCATTGGAGTGCTTCTTGAGCTACAATCTCCCATCTCAAATTTCTTCAAGAGGTCCTTGGTGTACTTCTCTTGATATACGAAGGCCCCCTCTTGAAGTTGCTTGATTTGAAATCCAAGGAAGAAGTTGAGCTCTCCAATCATTGACATCTCGAATTCCCTAGACATCATTTTGCCAAACTCATGGCTAAAAGATTCGTTAGTTAAACCAAAAATAATATCATCAACATAAATTTGACAAATAAACAAATATCCGTTGATGTCTTTGGTGAAGAGTGTAGTGTCCACCCTCCCGATCTTGAATCCTTACATGATAAGGAAATCCCGTAGTCGTTCATACCACGCCCTAGGTGCTTGCTTGAGCCCGTAGAGCGCCTTGTGCAACCTATACACATGATTAGGATTCTTCGGATCTTCAAACCCGGGAGGTTGTTCAACATAAACAAGCTCGTTAATGTAACCATTAAGAAAGGCACTTTTCACATCCATTTGATAAAGTCTAATATTATGATGTGATGCAAAGGCAAGAAGTATACGGATGGCTTCTAGCCGGGCGACCGGAGCAAATGTCTCCCCAAAGTCTAGTCCTTCAACTTGCGAGAACCCTTTGGCCACAAGTCTTGCCTTGTTGCGGACCACAACACTATTCTCGTCTTGTTTGTTGCGGTACACCCACTTTGTTACGATGACGTTCTTGTCCTTGGGTCGCTCTTCCAACACCCAAACTTCATTGCGGATGAAGTTGTCGAGTTCTTCTTGCATGGCCATCACCCAATTTGGGTCTTGGAGTGCTTCCTCAATGTGAGTGGGTTCTACACATGAAACAAATGAGTAGTGCTCACAAAATGAAGCGAAATGGCGAGAACGTGTACTTACACCCCTTGACGGATTTCTGATGATTTGGTCCATCGGATGCGCCTTGGAGATGCGTCCATGCCTCATAAGTGGTTGCGAAGCACTTGGCGATGGTGATGCGTGTTGCTCCTCTTGTGGTTGTACTTGATCATGGACTTCTTCTTCTTCTTGATGTTGTTGGGCTTGTGAGTCTTGAGTCGGTAATGGATCATCCTTCTCTTCTTCGTCAACTTGAGGCGCCATAGAGGTGTTGTTGTTGGAACTTGAAGCTCCACCTTGATCATGGCTCTCCTCAAATTCAGGCTTGATGTCTCCAATGGTCATGTTCTTCATGGCTTCTCGTAGAGGCTCATCATCTATTTCATCATGACCAAAACTCTCCTCTTGGGAGCCATTAGTGTCATCAAACTCAACATCACAACTTTCCTCAACTAAACCGGAGGTTTGGTTGAATACTCGATATGCTTTTGAGTTTGATGCATAACCAAGGAATATACCAACATCACATCTTCTTTCAAACTTACCGAGCCTTTTCTTGCGGTAGATGTAGCACTTGCATCCAAAGACTCGAAAGTAGGAGATGTTGGGCTTTCTCCCAATGAGAAGCTCGTACGGGGTCTTTTGAAGTAGTCGAAGTAGGTAGACCCTATTTGCGGCATGGCACGCCGTGTTCATTGCTTCGGCCCAAAACTTCTCCGACGTGCCGTAGTCATCAAACATTGCTCGTGCAAGAGTGATGAGAGTCTTGTTCTTCCTCTCAACGACACCGTTTTGTTAAGGGGTGTATGTGGCCGAAAACTCATGCTTCACGCCTTCACGGTCACACCACTCCCCAATGTTGTAGTTCTTGAATTCGGTGCCGTTGTCACTCTGGACCTTGATGATGGGAAGTTGAAATTCCCTTTGAGCGCAGTTGGCGAAGGTCTTGAACACTTCCGGAGTTTCACTCTTGTCACCTAGAAATAACGTCCATGCATAGCGAGAGTAGTCATCAACTATAACAAGACAATAGAAGTTACCGCCAAGGCTTTGATATGTGGACGGTCCGAAGAGGTCCATGTGGAGTAGTTCAAGTGGCTTGGAGGTTGACACCATTGTCTTCATTGGGTGGTGTGAAGCAACTTGCTTCCCGGCTTGACAAGCGCTACAAAGCTTGTTCTTCTCAAATGTAACATCCTTCACGCCGGTCACCATCCCAATCTTGAATGACTTCTTGAGTTTGCTCATCCCTATGTGCGCTATGCGTCGGTGCCTTAGCCAACCCATGCTTGTCTTAGTGAAGAGACAAGTGGTCAAGCTAGCATTCTTGTTGGAGAAGTCTACTAGGTAGAGGTGTCTATGCCGAAATCATTTGAAGACTATGTCTTGGCTTGTTTCACTACTCACAACGACATCATTTTTGCTAAATGTGCATGTTAGTCCAAGATCACATAGTTGTGCAATAGAAAGTAAATTAAAACTAAGTGACTTAATGTACAAAACATTAGAAATAGATAAGTCATTTGAAATAGCAATTTTACCTAACCCAATTACCTTTCCCTTAGAGTTATCACCAAAGGTGACTTGTTCATGATTGCTGGGGTTTTCTATGGTGGTGAACATACCATCATTGCCGGTCATATGTTGGGTGCACCCGCTATCGAGTACCCAATGCTTTCCTCCGGCTTCGTAGTTCACCCACACACATGAATTTAATTTTTATCTTTAGGCACCCAAGCCAACTTAGGTCCTTGTATGTGTGATACAAGTGTCTTTGGGACCCAAAGTTGCATGGGGAGCTTCCCCTTCATGCCCTTCATGTCTTTGCCGATGAACCTAGCCTTCACCTTGCCATCTACTTTACTTAAGAGATAATAACGATCATTGAAAGTAGATTTGTAATTAATAGGCAACTTTGGAGAACGTCGGTTAGGAAGAGGACACTCCCTTGTGTGGTGACTGGTGACCTCACAATGTTGGCAATAAGAACCAACTTCCTTGATGAAGCTTGTTCTAAGCTCCGGTGAGGGCACATTTCCTTTGTTAGGCACCGGGAAGGATCCAAGTCCTCTCTTGTTGAAGGCCTTTACTTGTTGGAAGAGTATTTCCTTGTGTTTGGCTTCCCCTTTTGAAAGTCTAGCCACACTAGTGCGGAGACTCCCAATTTCTTCCAACAAGTCCTTCTCCCTAGCATTTGCTTTCAAAGGCAAAGACTTTTTCAAGGCATTAGTGACATGAGAAGTAATGGATATCCTATCATTAAGAGTTTGTTTCTTTATATTTTTCAACTCTTGATCAAGCACGTCATGAGCAAGGTTAAGTGTTTGATGTTCTTTTATTAGCTTGTTGTGCTCTCCCAAGAGTGTTTGGTGTGCCAAGTTAATCTCATGATTATCTAACTTGATTTTAGCCTTATCTTCCTCAATTTGCTTGACATGGGATTTGAGTGTGTCATGCTCTTCAAGTATGCTTTCATACTTGTCAAGCAAATCGAGGTTAGCACTCTCAAGTCTAGTACGAGTTTCTTCAAGAGCTTTAATCTTACTCTTTTCCCTCTTAATGATAGCATGATATTCATTTATCAAAGAAGTTAAATCATCGAGGGAAAGCTCATCATCACTAGAGTCGTCACATACCTTGATGTTACCTTTCGCCATGAGTCACATGGGCGGTGGATGAAGTGGTGAGTCATCGTTGTTAGCAATGGCGAGGCCGGCAAAAATTTCTTCTTCCTCTTCACTCTCTTCATCACTTGTTTCTTCGTCGGTGACCCATTCATTTGCCTCACACATGAACACCTTTTGTGGGCCATTTCTCTTCTTTGGGAAGAGTCTTGCCTTCTTTCCCTTGTCATGTTTCTTCTTCCCAAAGGATCTTGGTTTGGGTTTGGCCTCTTCTTCATCAGCATCACTTTCTTCAAGCTTGCGATGCTTGCTCTTGTGGTTCTCTCTTCTTTTGTCCGGTTTTGGACAATCATAGGAGATGTGGCCTTGATCACCACAATTGTAGCAAGTCTTATGATCATCTCTTCTTGGTATAAACGCTTTCTTCTTGGGATCAAATGTGTATCCCTTCTTAGTAATCTTGGAGTTCAAGCGTGAGAACTTTCTTCTTCTTGAGGCTTGTTGCTTGCTCTTCTTCACTTGATGCTTGCTCTTCTTCACTTGAGCTAGGCTCAACCACCTTCTTCTTCTTGAGGCTTGTTTTCTTGATGGAGGCCTTTAGAGCAATTGTTTTTGAATATGATTGCTCCATCATTCCAAGTACACCCATCTCATGAGCGTGAATTTCTCCAATGAGCTTCGAAACTTCAATGTGGTCAAGAGACTCCTTTTGAAGCATGGAGTTGATGATGTTGTACTTTGGCTTGGGAAGGAGCATGAGGATCTTGCGGTTGATGAATCCCTTGCCAAGAGAAGCAATGTCAAGAGCATTAATTTCTTCAATAAGTACATTCAAGCGAGAGAACATCTCATTGACATTTTCATGAGGTAGCATCTTAAATTCATCATATTTTGCTTTAAGCATGTGATATTTAAGTTCCTTGACTCGAGAAGAACCCTCATGAATCTCTATTAAGCAAGCTCAAATTTCACAAGCTTTTTCTTTACTAGCAATCCTAGCAAACACATCTTGACTAATACATTCATAGATTGCATTCCTAGCTTTAGCATCCCATTTAATTTGATAACCAACATAGTTGTGTTCTCCAAACCCCGCGTGGGTCGCTTCCCATACTTCGGGAGCAATAGCCTCTAGATAAGCACGCATGTGTGCTTTCCAATAGGCAAAGTTCTTTCCCTCGAAGACAGGAACCGAACCCCCAACCTTGGCCATTTTAGATCTCTAGCGGTGAGACTAGAATGATCCTATGAGCAACCTTGCTCTGATACCAATTGTAAGGATCGAATGCCCAAGAGGGGGGGTGAATTGGGCTCCTTTTCAAAAATCTAAGCAATAAAACTTAATTTCTAAAAGCCCAATTCCCTACGCACACGATCTATGCATTGAAGTAAGTAGCAACTTCGCGGTATATAAAATGCATAAATGTAAGGGAGAGGAAGAGGATGCAAACTCCCAAGGAGACACGAGGATTTATCCCGTGGTTCGGTGAGATCGTCAAGATCTTCCTACATCCACGTTGTGGCACCCACCAAAGGGTATAGCCACACCCAAGTCACCGAGACTAGGGATCTTCACTATTCCTCTCCATTTGCCAACCTTGGCAAGGTGGAGCTCAAGCCTTGTACAACTTCGATCCTCCGGGCTTCCACAATCCACTTGGCAAGCTCCGAAAGTCTCTCTCAATTACAAACACCAAGGGACACTCCCTTAAGGCTCTCACTACCCTAGATATTCCACTCACCAAGAATGGAGGCACACAAGCTCTCTCTCTAGCTAGTTCTAGCCTATCTCTTGGTGTGTAAGTGATCTAAATGATGTAGAAGTGATGGCTCTTTATCTTGAATGCTTGTGGATGTGTTGATTATGTCTGGTGATCAAGACTTATCGATTTGACAGGTTTAGGGGGTATTTATAGCCAGCCTCCACGAAATAGCCGTTAGAAAAGTAGGCTGAGAGAACTTTTCTGCGAACACCGGATGATCCGATGTCTCCCCTTTAGTTATCATCGGTCAAGTTCACTTTAGCTGACGTCATTGTGTCAGATATGACCGTTGTTAGACCGATGTTGCACTTGTCTTCTCATCGGATGATCCGGTGGCTTTTCCTCCAGAATTTGCTCAAACTTGATGCTTACTAGAGTGATTGACCGATGTGTATATTTCTGTACATCGGATGATCCGGTGCTACACTTGGTCCAAGGATATTGCAAACTGTACTGATGGACCGATGTAGCTTATCCCTTAATATCAGATGATCCGGTGAGTACATTGTTCTGAGGTATTCTTCTTCTGCTGAACCAACTCACCCGACGTGTTGTTCTCTGGAAACATCGGTTGATCCGGTGAGTTGATTTTGTTTGCTTCGAGTTGATTCTAAGTGATTCTTTTGAACTTTGCTCGATTGACCTCTTAGACATTTGTTGGAAATGTACTTCTGATGGTTGTCAAGCATTAAGTGTCATCAATTATGGTTGAATGACTTTGACATAAGAGCTTTTACTTCTTATCTTCAAGACATTGATTGATCTCATAAATTAATTGTTTAGTAGTCTCCAATGACATATGGATTTCATTTGATTGAGTGATGTGGGAGACCTTGCATCCACAAATTCATTAGTAAAATCCAATGGTTGTCATTAATCACCGAAACCATACCTCATGGGGGCCTAGATGCTTTCAGATGGGTTACTAACTTCCATTGTAGAAGTTTATCAAAAAAGGGGTACACATTATTCTTAATAAAAAAATCTATGCAAAGTCACTCACAAGGTTTACAACAAAATGACAAAGTTTAATGAAAATGACAAGCAACATATGCATGTGGTATTTAGTAAATTTGATTATATGGCCTTCGTGGGAATTTTGTAAGCACCGTTGAGAACCACCACTTCTTCTTCTACGAGTTCTGACATTTTGCAATGCTTGTGAGAATCGAGTAGAAAGAAGTGCAAGTTCCTCCTCTAGAAACTCTTCAATCTGTTCAAGGTTAGAGAGGATAGCAAAGCAAGTGTACCACATGATGAAGACTGGCTAGAGCCAGACATTCCACATCGTGAAAAAAAGGCAAGAGACTTGTTGGGTTCTTACGTGATATTATGTCAAGTTTATGTGTTTTCAATATAGAATATATAACATCTAATGTAAGTGTACTCATGACAGTAGATTCATGAATAGATGTAACTTTCATCTCCCAAATCAACATGTCTAATGCACTTAACAATTGCCTAGCATTTTCAGCATCTGAAAAATTAACATTGGTACTATGCAAGTTGCTGAGAATTTTATTAAAGCGAGCAAATAAATCGTCGATGGACTCACCTGGTTGCATCTCAAAGCGCATATATTCTCTCTTGAACGTATCTTGCCTTACCTTCTTAATTGTGTTGGATCCTTTGTGGTAGTCTCAAAGTGCCTTCCACACATCGTACTCCGATCGGAGGTGTGCAACACGATCGAAGTCGTTGTGAGTCAATCCTGGTATGATCAAGTTGCGATCCTTGTTATTGTTGTCAACATCTCTCATGTTAGTAGCCATAACTTGATTGTTTGATGGCATGTTGAAATACTTGTAGACATTTTACCATATAGCAAAGGCTTGCGCTTGTATGTAGGCCTCCATACGAGCCTTCCAAACCTGAAAATCAACACCATCAAACACACAAGGTTTTGCATAGTATTTCTCCATGACGATTAGTCAAAACATGTGCAACTCACAAATTTTAGACCACAGGGGTTGGTCACGACATTCTTGGGCCCCACTTAAGGCGAATACCCAATAATTTGTCATTCAGGAAAAACAAAATCTGAATCGGGCACAACGGACTAGTCCGCACAGGGGCCGGACGAGTTCGATCTGGAATAGAAGGTAGAACATACAAGTCTGGTGAGAGTCTAGACAAGTTCGATTAGGACCCGAAAGGAAAACGGACAAGTCTGGTACATGGCCGGACAAGTTCGAGCGCTTGTCCAATTTTCAAAAAAAAAAAAAAAACAGATCAAATTCGAGGAATTACCAGACAACTCCGAAAAGTTCCGCTAACGAAGACCGGACTAGTTCGTACAGGAGAATGGACAAGTCCGTGGGAAGCAACAGAAACATTTTTGGACTAATCTGTAGCAAAAAGCGGCTAAGTTCGGAAAACAATAGGGAGTACATTGGACTAGTCCGGGGTCCAATCCGGACAAGTCCGCACTAATACAAGTTTTTAACGGCTGTTTTGGGTCTAATTCGTTTTGAACTTTTTCCTTTTTGTGTTGCTTAATGTTAAACATGTATAGTGATGTATGCAATGCATGATGGATGAAAATGAGTGTGTTACAAACCTACCCCCCCCCCCCCCCCTTAAAATGAATCTCGCTCTCGAGATTTGACGTAGAAGGGAGAAGATAGGGAAATTCTCTCTTGAGGTCATCTTCTAGCTCCTAGTTTGCTTCAGTTTCAGTATGGTGTTTCCATTGTACTTTGCACCATTGAATCACCTTGTTCCTTGTGACTCTCTCCTTTGTTTCCAAAATTTTGATGGGTTGCTCGGCATAAGTCAAATCTATCTCGAATTCCAATTCTTCCATTGGCACTTGTTCCTCCGGTACTTTCAAGCACTTCCCGAGCTGAGAAATGTGAAACACATCATGAACATGAGAAAGACGTGCAGGCATCTCCAACTTATATGCCACATCTCCACGTTTGTCCAAAATTTTGAATGGTCCAATATAGTGAGGTGCCTTGCCTTTGATGTTAGACCGCTTATGACCTCGCATAGGTGATACTTTGAGATATACGAAATCTCCAACTTCAAAAGCTAAATTTCTTCGCCTACTATCTGCATAGCCCTTTTATCTGGACTGAGCAACCCTTAGGTTTTCACGGATTAACTGAACTTGCTTTTTCAGCCTCTTGCCCAAATACTTTGTTCTCTCCTATCTCATTCCAAAACAAAGGCGTCCTACACTTCCTCCCAATAGTGCTTCATAGGGTGACATTCTCAAGCTGGCTTGGTAGCTATTGTTGTATGAGAATTTAGCGTATGGCAAGCTCTTGTCCCCGCTGTGTCCATGCTTCGAGGCACAAGCTCTCAACACATCCTCTAATATTTTGTTTGTCCTCTCGGTTTGTCCATCCGTTTGGGGTGGTATGCAGAACTGTAATTCAATTGAGTTCCCATAGACTCGTGCAACTTTTGCCAAGACCTTGAGGTAAATTGAGAAACTCTATTGAACACTATTTTCTTTGGTACTCCATGTAAACACACTATCCTTCCCATATATAATTCTACCAACTTTGCTCCACTATATGTAGTCTTGACAGGAATAAAGTGCGCAGATTTGGTCAACCGATCAACAATAACCCATATTGAATCATAACCTGCCGAAGCGCGAGGTAAACCAACTATGAAATCCATACCAACTTCTTCCCACTTCCATTCTAGAATCTTCAATGGCTGTAATAGTCCAGCTAGCCTTTGATGTTCAACCTTCACTTGTTGGCACGTGTCACACAAGGCAACATATTCAGCTATGTCCCTTTTCATGCCATCCCACCAGTAGCAAGTTTTCAAATCCTTGCACATCTTCGTACAACCGGGATCGATTGAGTAAGGCGAGTCACGTGCCTCCTTTAATATCGTTTCACGAAGATGCTTCACATTAGGCACAACAATCCTCTTTCCAAGCCATAGAGTACCATGGTCATCTTCATCGAACCTGAATTCTCTCCCTTCTTGGGTCCTTTCCTTGATTTTCTTGGATTTCCTCATCCTTTGTTTGACCCTCTTGGATTTCTTGTTCCAAGGTCGAATTTAACTCCATCACCCCCATTTCATTTATGAATCCAAGATTCAACCCTTCAAACTTCTTACATAGCTCGGATGGCAACTACCAAACACTGAGTTAGTGGCTTGCTCCTTTCTGACTCAGAGCATATGCCACTACATTAGCCTTCCATGGGTGATAGTTGATTCCCACATCATAATTCTTGATGAGCTTCAACCAATTTTGTTGCCTCAAGTTTAGATCCGTTTGCGTGAATATGTACTTGAGACTCTTGTGATCCATGTAAATCTCACACCTATGACCAAGAATGTAATGTCTCCATATCTTCAGGGCATGCACTACGGCTGCAAGTTCGAGATCTTGTGTAGGATAATTCTACTCATGTTTCTTCAAGTGCCTCGATGCATAGGCTACCACTTGACCTTTTTGCATAAGCACGCATCCAAGTCCTTGTCTTGATGAATCACAATAAATATCAAAACTTTTGGTCACATCCGACAATACCAAGACTGGAAGTGTTGTTAACCTCTTCTTTATCTCTTCAAAACTGTCTTGAGAAGCTTTAGTCCATTGGAAAGCCTTTCCCTTCATTAACAATTCAGTCATGGGCTTCGCTATTTTGGAGAAATCCTTGATAAATCGACGGTAATATCCAGCCATTCAAAGAAAACTCTTAATTTCCTTTACATTTTGCGGCGGCTCACATTTTAGAACATCTCTCACATTTCCTGAGTCAACCGATACTCCTCCATTAGAGATGATATGTTCCAAAAATTACACTTCCCTTAACCAAAATTGGCACTTGCTGAACTTGGCATACAATTGGTGTTCCCTTAATTTCTGCAATGTGAGATTCAAATGCTCCTCCTCACTTCTGGAGTAGATCATAATGTTATCAATAAACACCACGACAAACTTATCCAAGTACTCCATGAAGACCTTATTCATGAGGTACATGAAATATGCAGGTACATTTGTCAATCTAAAGGACATGACATTATACTCATAGGATCCATATCGTGTCCGAAAAGCTGTTTTGGGTATATTTGACAGTCTAATCTTCATTTGTAAGTAGCCCTTCATTTGATCAAACAAATTCTCTATACAGGGCAATGTGTACTTGTTCTTAATCGTCAACTCATTGAGAGCCTGGTAATCCACACACATCCTTTGGGACCCATCCTTCTTATCTACGAAAAGCACTGGTGCTCCCCAAGGTGAAGAGGTTGGGCGAATGAAACCCTTCTCTAGATGCTCTTGAATTTGCTTCTTGAGCTCCGCAAACTCCTTAGGAGGAATCCTATATGGACCCTTAGCTATAGGTGCAGTTCCAAATATTAATTCAATAATGAACTCGATATCACGATCGGGTGGCATACCTGGCAACTCATCCGGAAACACATATGAAAATTCACACACCACTGGAATCTCCTCTATTGCTGCATTGTCCAATTGATTTAGCTCCACCTACTTTGGTGTGTGTTGAGATGCTTCAAATTCTATGCTGACCCCTTCCTCATCTGTCAACCTCTCCGTCTTTGTGGCACATTGAATTATGTCATTGTTCTTCCTTAACCATTCCATACCAAGTTTTATGTCCAATTCTTGTGATTCCAAAACAATGAGGTTGGTGAAGAAGTCTACCCCACTTATTATGAATGCGAAGCTCCAGAATCAAATAACATAGTTACTGGGTTGGAGTTTGCGAGAAACATACCAATCACCACGCCATCTCCTTGTTGGGCCTCCTCTGAAGAGATATAGTTCACCTTGCCATGAACGAAATTATGCGGTCCACGGTTGCCTTGTGGCGCTCCTCTATTTGGCCTTGGGTTCTGCCTAGGAGCATTGTTCACTTGACCAAAGCCTGACTTAGGACATTGAGATGCAAAGTGTCCTACCTCACCACAAGTATAGCATGTCCTTGATACACCAGAATTGTTAGGGCGAGCTTGGTTTTGAGCCTGGGCAGGAAAATTGGTATGGGGTGTATGAGGCATTGGAGGGCAAGGTGCTTGCATGGCAGGGCGTTGCTGCATGGGCTGAGCTGGGTGCGGTGGAATAGCGGCGCGATATGCAGGAGCAGAGGAGTTGTAGTATGGTGCATTTGGTGGTGCAAAGCGGGGGTGAACATTGCTTCCTTGTGGGTGTCCATGATATGGCATCTTCCTCTTATTTTATTGCTCCATCTCACGAACCTTGTTCTCAACCAAAATAGTGTTTTCCACAAGCTTCTGGAAATTTGCATAGTCACAATTGGGCAATTGGACTTGAATCTTATTGTTTAGGCCCTTCATGAACAAATATTGCTTGCGGCTCTCCCGGTTGACATCCTCTGGAGCATACCTTGAGAGTTGAGCGAATTTATTGAGGTACTCACTCACACTCAACATTCCTTGCCTTAGGTTCTCAAATTCCTGCCTCTTCAAGAACATAAGACCTTCAGGAACATAGTGAGAACGGAAGCTCTCCTTAAATTCAGCCTAAGAGATCCTCTCTTGATTAGCATGGGCATTGCAAAGCGAGTCCCACCAATCTGCAGCTACTCCAACTAGTTGATGGGAGACAAAGAGAACCTTCTCCTGGTCATTGCATTGGACAATGGAAAGCTTTTTGTCCACATATTTCAGCCAATCATCAGCTTCCATAGGATCATTGACTTGAGTAAAAGTAGGTGGCCTAGTCCTCATAAACTCTCCCAATCTGTTATGAGGTGGGGGGCGGGGGTGGAGGCATGCGGGGCTAATTCTGGTTATTGGCCTATAGATGTCTCAAAGTTTGCATCAGGTCTGCATGAGCTAATTTTGCATAGCCATCAACCACTCGAGGTTGCTAGCCTCAGGTCCAAGTCCATTGTTGTTCTTAGGTGCCCCATTGTTCTTCTCATCCTCATTGGCATTCGTTTGATTGCGGGTCCTCAGCATTTGAATAAAGATCAAGAGATGGAAGAATTTTGAAACGTCCCCAACTATATGCATCAAGGGATATGAAACTAAGCAACTACCAATATAATCCTATATGGATATGACAAATGTCGAAGCATCCCTCGATCCTCTACTATGCACACAAGCATTAGATAGCAATCAGCACACCAACAAACCTCGACTATTCCTAAGTGCCCCTATGTGCTCTAAAGTGTCCATTCTATCTAGGCTGCGTCCTACGGTCAATCTGTGGATCTGATACCAATTTGTGACACCCAATTTCTAAAATGGAACCAAGTGAGCGCATATGTGTGCACAGGATGTTCATAGCACATACACGACGAAACCACGAATGATATGCTAAAAATTACCATGGCACAAACTAGTAAAAAGGTACTTTTATTACAATATTCAAGTAGTTCTCTAAATTACAAACTCTGATTATCATTAATACTGATATTGAAACTAATGCAGCGGATATAAGCTAAACTAAGAAAATGGGGATGGTGCAGCTCCAATCATAACCACAGGCAAGTCGACGGCAGCACACAACCTAGAACTCAACATTTTCCTTTTGTTACTCCCAAACATTGTAACACCCTCATTTTCATGGATAATGCATTTGCATACATCCTCGTACATATTTAACATTAAGTCATGTAAAAAGGAACAAGATTAAAATGAATTTAGGCTTAAACTGAAAGTTTCAGCCTGTCAGAGTGCGGACTTGTCTGGCCATAACCCCGGACTAGTCCGGTGTCCCTATTTTACTTAAGAGAACTCAGTTTCTTTCAAAGTTCAAAAATTCAATTCTTTAGAGTCCAGACTTGTCCAGCACAAAGTGCGGACTAGTCTAGTTAAGCCTCTGATGTTCCTCGGACTTGTCCGGATGGACTTGTCCAATTTTCTCTGTTGCCAAATGGACTAGTCTGGTACCAACTGCGGACTAGCCCGGCCTTCGGGAATCGGATTCCATTATTTCTCCATGAATTGTTTTTGGGTAACTACCTCAATTGCGCCCAAGAACTTCGTGCCCAACCTCAAAGCAGCCCAAGTGGACCCCACCACGGCCCCTACACGTCCCCCACCAAAATTTACTTGGAATCCACACCAAAACCCTAATTCCCCATCCCTATAGAAACAACCTAATACCCCACACCTCTCCACCCCAATTGAAAACCCTTGCTACCACTTTTCTATTGTGTCGTCGTCAAGATCAAGTTCAGAAGCAAGGAGAAGGAGGAGAAGAGGGAGAAGGGCCAACCAAGATCGGTCTTCATCGACTTTTCGATAAATTGACGTTCTTCACACAAAATCTTCATCAACTCATATTCATCAAGCCCTAATCGCCGAGATTCAAAGTCTCACGCCAAAACCTTGATCTTTGGATCTCTAAACACGTGGTATACCCTCTACATTCAAGTTTTCATGCAAATTCAACCCCAATCCTCGCAAATCAGAAAAACCCTAATTTTGCAGTGTGCGTAGTGCGGACTAGTCCGGTCCCTGACAGCGGACTAGTCTAGTGTCTCAATCTGTAAAAATCCTGAATTGAACTGAATTAATTCCAAATTAACTCAAATCAATTCCAAACTTGTTCAAACTTGTTAAAAACCATTGTAACTAGTTAATAAACATTAATAGCAACTCATTAACAAGTTTTATCTCACAATTGCATTAATCTTGCATATCATGGCATATTGAGTACTATATGAGCATTATTTGATTAAATTGTGTGTTTTGCATGTTTGTTGTGGAATAGAAGGAATTGTCGTAGATAGTGCTTTCGAGGACCTGCAGAACAAGAATTTCGAAGCCTTCGATCCAAATCAAGCTCAGGAGCAAGGCAAGTGTCCTGGACCATATTGATCATGTTTTTAAAGGATTTGTTTGCAAAATTGCATGCTTGTGTCGAAATTGATGGGAAACCCAATTGTAGGAGTTTACTAGTTTTGTATGATCACCCTTGTCACTTGAACACTATGTGGAGAGTGGGGAAGGGTATTTTGCACTTTTTGTTTCACAATGCTCAATTGGGTTTGGGAATCAACTATAATGCTTAATTATGAACTGTTGAACACATGAATGATGAGAATTGACATTAATGACCCTTTAGCAACATGGTGCCTAGGGATCTAAGAAAGTCGGTTATGTGGAATGGGCTAGACTGTTTTGGTGGTTTTGCTTGCTTTAGATCTAAGGACCGGTTCGTGGAGCGACCATCTAGGATTTACTGTGCCACCACAAGGCCAAGTATGGGTGTGGCTTAGCTGACTAATTAGTGTTTTGCCAGTACTATTTGGACCATTAAGAATGCTCGGGGAAGGGGTAGTCGGATTGGGTTTGAAGAGATTGGTGGGACTACCGTGGGATCCGAAAGGCTCAAGAGGGGGCCCTTGGTTGGATGTGCTCAGTTGGAGACATCACCACTGGTGAAACCTCCGTGGGGTCTAAATATGCTAGTAATCACTTTGTAAAGGCTATTTTGTGATCTCTTGGCAACACACCTAAAGAAGTGTGAGATGGCATAATTGAGATTCCTTAGTCATCGAAAGGTGATGAAATCACGAACTTGTGGGTAAAGTGGTACAACCTTTGCAGTGTGTGTCTAAAACTATCATGATAGCAGTGCTCCCGGTCATTAGCATCTTGGACCCTCACATAATTAGAGTATAAACCTTTAACTTTGTTTATTGGCTGGAATTGAGTCAGGAGTTGGTATTGGTTAATTAATTGGCATTGGTATATGGAATTGATGAATTTGAGATAAATGAGCAGTTATGAGTTGCATATGGTTCATTATTGCTGGAATTGGTTATTTAAGTTGAAATTGATGATATTTGGCTTATTTTGGGACGCACCTCACTTAATAATGATATAATTGCATTTTCAACTGTTTTGAATGTACTTTTATGCAATTAGCCAATATTATTATCATTCCTTATTTAAGCTATATGTCATACTTTCCCACACTTGTTGAGTACGACATGTGCTCACCCTTGCTATTCCCACACCAAATTCAGACACGGGTGACCAGGTGGAGTACCAAGAGGTTTTTGAGGAATTCTAAGCGCGCGAGTTGCCGTCAAACCTGCCTGTGGAGTTTGGAGTGATTAGTGTTTAGTGTTTTTCGCTGCAGTTGTTTAGAGATTGTATTCAAGACTATTTGGCTTGTAATAAGGTACTATTATTAGTATTATTATTCGAGACATGGTTATAATCTGTTTGTCATTTGTGAATCACTTGTGTATCTGTGTTAAACATCCTGAGCACACATATGCATTACACTTGGTTTATTTTCGGAAAGGGTGTCACAAATTGGTATCAGAACCGTGTTTGACCGTAGGACGCATGCCTAGATAGAATGGACACCCCAAACCACTTAGGAATGCTTCCCTATTTAAAGTTAGCTTTTTTGCACTATTTTGCCTTACACTAGCTATATAAAGTGAGAAAAATTGCGTTTTTGCTGCTGCTGAAATTTTTGCCATTTTTGCATCTTTGAGCAAATGCACATCCTTTCATCTTAATTTATGGCTGCTGCAATTTCAGAAATTATATTTGTGTTTCCTCTACTTTTCTCACGTTTTCATGTAGATGGCTGACACCAAAATGACAGCCCGCAAGAGACCTCATTTGCCACCCCTTGGAAGCAAGCTTAGGCTTTCAAGGAGCCGAGGATGGAACCAGCTCAAGAGGAGGAAGAAGTGAGTTCTTCCGCAAAGGAAGTTGAGCATGAACACTCCAACATGACGGAGGTGGACCCCAAAATGATGGAGTCCTTTTGTGATGATGAGGAAGAGGAAGACCCTGAAATGGTGGAATGCTATGATAGCAAAGAAGAGGAGGATGATACACATGAAGAGAATGAAGATGAAGCCCAAGATGAGGAGGAACCACAAGAGGATGAACCTGCTGCACAAGAGGATGTACCTAAAACTCAAGGGAACACATCGCAGCCAAGTGAAGCTAGGAAGGAGGACAAATTCATAGTTTATCGTGATGCCCAAGAATTCTGTTCTGATGGCACTGATGGAGGGGTTTCGGCTAAGCAATTGAAGGAGTTTCTTGATTTATGCAAGATGCACCCGAAATACTATGTTAAGAGGATTCCTCGCCATGGTCGTGAAGAATGGAGAGCTCAAGTTACTATTCTTGCTAGAGATGAGGTGGTCACCTGACACTTCACATCTACATGGAGAGCCACCAGGGAGCAAGCTATTGATGATGTGGATTGGAATGCACTCACTAGATTGTGCCACATCTATCGGGAGCAGGTTGGAGATACTAGTTTTGTGCTACACCCACAACGGTAGAAGGGGATAAGGGAGATCTTCAGACCGTAGGATGGAGCTCAAGTCGGTTCTCGTGCCATTGACAGATCTCAAGAAGTATTGGTGAACTTGGGAAATCACTATGCTGATGCTATGGAAGAGATCTGCTACCTCTATAAGAAGTTGTTCATCATGGAGAAGCAAGAGGAAGTACGTGCCACCGTGGAGGTCAATGGTGTAGCAACCCCTCCAGCGCCTACATGGACGGCCATCTCGCCTTGGTGTGTGTGAGACCTATGTGTGCTGAATACATAGGCTTGAACTGAATACATTGGCTTTGATGATAAAACTTCTGAAATGCTGCTAAAACACCTTTTTAGCAAAGTCTGACTCTAGCTACGAGCTTCTGCAAGGTTCGACAATAGGTCAGACTTGCTTTGTCAAGGTTCGACATGTTTTTGGGAAGCTCCGGTGAGCTTTGTCTTTAGCTCTGGCATGTCTTTCATTGCTTCAGCATGTCTTTGTTAAGCTCCGACGCTAGGTTGTACTAGCTTTGGTAAGCTCCTGCGCTAGGTTGTACTAGCTTTGGTAAGCTCCGGCTCAAGCTTCGGTTAGCTTTGGCAAGGTTCGGAGCTTGATCACAGTGGTTCTGCTTTTATCTTGCAATGATTCGTACTTGCTTTACATTTATGGAAAGGTTGCTTAGTATTATTTTACTAAGTTTTTGGTGTGTTTTGATGGTTAAGGTTGATATCATTTTTCTATGTTTTGCAACATGCTTATGTGAGGTGCTCACGTAAGATGTTGTAGTTTCGGAACTAACGAGAGTCAAGTCGAGGACTTGTGCTCAGAAGTATTGGTTGTTTATTCATGTGCAGGTGTTGCTTGAGTTCAAGACATGGGTGGTGACGGGATCCATTGAACTAGTCTTAGGGAGAAGATGAGGTTCAACAACCAATTTCGGGAGGAATTGTGGTTGAGTTGATCGGGAGGTTATGCAACATGTTTGAATCAAGAACAATGCATATGAAGGTATCGTAGACGTCGTTGGAAGATGTTTGCACGTATGCAAGAAGTGCATTGACGTGGCTACATGGTTACGAGGCGTGATGAAGATATGTGGATGTAAAGAATTGGTCCAAAAGGTCCAACCGACTAGGTAATGGACTCAAGCTGCGGTTGAGTCGTGTTTGACTCAAATATGGAAAGATTTGAGTTGGTTATGATAGGATTTTATGTGGGTCACAAATTTGAGTTGTTTTAGGAATGTGGGATACGTTCCTAAGGTGTTTGGAAGTCTTAAGATTGCTTCTATCTGCCTATAGAAGAGTCCTAAGCAGTTATGGAAAGTTTCAATTCGTGATTTGAGTAGGATTAGAGTCCTTGTTGAGATTGGGTTGGCCTAAGGGCTGGTTATATAAGCAAGGGAGGCCAGAGATCGTGGGAGACAACTTTGGGGCTGTTCCTCTTGTGTTATATTGAATAAAATTTGTAGTTGAAAGGAACTTTGTGCCTCGTTCGTCCGACTTGTTTTGTTCAAATCTTTCTCGTCAAGTTTCTGCATAGCAGTACCTTGATTTGGTGGTTTTATCATAACTCGAGTTTTACAGAACCAATCGACGTGATTCTTTTTGGGTTGTCTTCACAACTTGATTATATATCATCTGTCAAAATTTCACGGTCATTGGGTTTGCGGTTTTCGATCTACACGAGTTTCTTTCCAGTTATAGATCTGTTTTTTATTCGGTAGAACAGATTGACCTTTGTTCGATCTTTCGATCGTAACTTGAGTTTCTCTCGACGGATTTGAGTGATTCTTGTTGTGTCGTCTTCGTGACTTGATTCTCTCTGATATATATCACTTTTATCACGGTGAAACACGTTTAGATTAGTCTCACACATGATTTCTTTAACAGATCGTTTTTCTGCTAAGGGGTTTTTATTGCTTTTGCTGAAAAAGTTTTAATCTACCATTCATCCCCCATCTGGTAGCTTTTCACGTGCTATCCTACAATTGTAATCAGAGTCACGGTGCTCTAATCTCTGTGATTTGCATGTGTTTTTGACTAATCATCATGGAGAAATACTCCGCCAAACCTTGTGTGTGTAGTGGTATTGATTTTCAGGTTTGGAAGGCACGTATGGAAGCCTTCATCCAGGCACAAGGCTTTGCGATATGGAAAAAGGTGTACAAGCCTTATGAAGTGCCATTAAACGATCAAGTTACGGCTGCGAACCTACAAGACATTGACAACAACAACAAAGCCCGCAACTTGATCATTCAAGGACTAACTCAAAGCGACTTCGATCGTGTTGTACACCTCCGATCGGCGTACGATTTGTGGAGAGCACTTTGTGACTACCACGAAGGATCCAAAACGATCAAGGAGGTAAGACAGGATATGTTCAAGAAAGAATACATGCACTTTGAGATACAACCTGGTGAGTCCATTGATGACCTCTTTGCTCGCTTTAATAAAATTCTCAGTAACTTGCGTAGCATCAATGTTAATTTTTCAGATGCTGAAAATGCTAGGCAATTACTAAGTGCATTAGATATGTCAATTTGGGAGATGAAAGTCACATCTATTCGTGAATCTAGTGTCATGAGAGCACTTACATTAGATGTACTTTACACTAAACTATAAACTCATGAAATTGACATTTTATCACGAAAGAATCCAAATAAGTCTATTGCATTTGGCTCACAACATGAAATGCCTAGCTCCGACCAATCATCATCCTGCAATACTCTTGCTTTGCTATCCTCACTAACCCTGGAGCAGATCGAGGAATTTCTATAAGAGGAGTTAGCACTCATCTCTACTAGATTCTCAAAAGCATTGCAAAATGTGAGAACTAGAAGGAGAGGAAGCACTGGACCTCGACGCTGTTTTGAATGTGGTAATACATGACACTTTCATACAGAATACCCTAATCTTTCAGGTCCTTCTACCCGTGAGGAAAAGCAGAACAAGGTCAATAACACCTCTGGAAATTCCAACAAGAAAAAGAAGGGTACTATAGGACGCAATATGATAAACAACTTCATCACCGCACTTCAAGAACTTGGTTCAAGCGATGTGGACATTGGAATTGATGAAGATGAAGATGATTTGGCAAACTTGTGCTTCATTGCGGGCAAATCAAGATCAAGTATGGAGGATGTTGAACACAACAGCAACAACGAAGAGGTATGTCCTACTTGCAAAGAAATGTGTGTGACACCCGGTTCCGAAAACTGAACCAAGCTAACGCATATGTGTGCCCAGGATGTTCATCACACATATACGAGTGCAATCATAAACGATATACAAATAATTACCACAGAACAAGATTAGTTATCAAATTTTATTACAAAAACTATATTATCCTCGAATACAAGATCTAATGAATATTAATGACAAGTTCAACTAATGCAGCGGAAATAAACTAACTAAGCAAACTAAGCAACTATGCAGCATAAGCGACAGGGTATGTATGCGCAGCTCCAATCAACACCACAGGCAAAGCTGACGGTAGACACGGCCTAGAACTCCGCATTATCGCCATTAAACTCCCAAACCTGACCTGCAACTGTTGGGGTGGGGGATTGTAAGAGTGAGTACATGTCGTACTCAGCAAGTGTGGAAAGTATGACATGTGGCTGATTCAAATGACGACAATAATAATGGCAAAGTGCTGAAAAGTACAGTAAAACATTTGAAAAGCAATATATTACATGTATGTGAAGTAAACCCATCATAATCATAAGTAATACCATAATACCAGTCTACAATTCACCATCCTCATCCATAATTCCAGATTTCACCATTGCCAATAACCATATTCAATACCAAAAATAAATCCATGACCATCCATAACCATTATCAAACCATAACCATCCCAATTACCAATTTCCCTCTAATCATGTAGGTCATCCAGGCGCTCATAACCGGGAGCACGGCTATCATGATAGTTTTAGTTAGACTCTGCAGAGTTTGTACCTCTTTACCCACGTGTTTGTGATTTCATCACCCGTCGGCGACTAAAGAACCTCCCTCATGCCAATTACACTTCCTTTGGTGTATGGCCAAGAGATCACAAAATAGCCTTTACAAAGGGATTACTAGTCTATTCAGACCCCACTGAGGTTTCACCGGTGGCGATGTCTCCCGCAGAGCACATCTTCAACCAAGGGCCCCCTCTTGAGCCATTCGGATCCCAGGGTAGTCCCACCAATCATCAACAAACCCAATCCGACTACCCCTTCCCCGAGCATCCACAATGGTCCAAACAGCACTATCAAAGCCCTAATTAATCAGCTACGCCGCACCCATACTTGGCCTCATGGTGGCACTGTAGTCCTGGCTTATTCTCGCATGAACCGGCCCTTAGATCTAAAGCAAGCAAACCACCATGACATCCAACCCATCCACATACCAGGCTTGCTTAGATCACCCATTACAATACCGTATTAACCAGTTCATGTCATCCATAATCTCATCCATGCATAATTAAATTGAGTGGTATAGTTGTTTTCCATCCCAGTTGATTAAGCGAAGCAAAAAGTAAAAAGCCCTTCCCGACTCTCTATCATATATTCTAGGTGACAAGGGTGGTCAAACAACGCTAGTAACCTTCCTACCATAGGATTCCCATCAATTTGACACAAGCATGCAGTTTTGCAAACAAATCATTTATTTAAAAATAGGATCAATATGCTTCAAGGACACTTGCCTTGCTCTTGCTGTTGATTAGGGTCAAAGCCTTCAAACTCTTGATGCTGTAGATCCTCCGAGGCACTTTCTAGCGCAAATCCGTCTAATCCACATAATAAACATACAAGACAAGAAACACAATCAAAGAGTGCACAAATATTACTCAATATGACATGACATGCATGATTAATGCAAATGCAAGGTAGAACTTGTTACTAGATTGCTTTTAACGATCACTAACTAGTTCTAATAGCTTTTAACAAGTTTATACAGGTTTGGGGTTGATTAGATCAAATTTTAGAATTAATTCAACACAATTTAACTAGAAAGATCGGACTAGTCCGCTAGGGACCGGACAAGTCCGCACTCCGCGAGATCAGCAGATTAGGGTTTTCTAGATCGACGTAAATTCGGAGATTAGGGGTTGAATGCACGTAAGGAAAAGAGAATAGAAGGTATACCAGGTGTTTAGGACTCCAATGAATCAAGAAACTTGGAGGTAGCACTTGGATCTTGATGATCTAGGGTTGGTGATGAACTTTGAAATGAATTGGTGGTGAAGGACGAAACTTGGTGGAGATCTTGATCCTCTTTCGTTTCCTCCTCTTCTTCTTTCTGCTTGGGATCTTCTCCTCCCTCCTTGATGGTGGCTCTCCACGAACTAGGGTTTGGGTGGGTGGAAAAGTGGCAAATAGATGTCAAACCAAGGGGTGGGGTTGTTTATATAGAGGTGGAGGCTAGGGTTAGATGGATTTCGAGTTTGGGATGAGTAGAGGCCGGTTTAGAGTCCCACATGGGCTCTAAAAGAGTTGGGAACGACGTCCCTAGGCCCACTTGACGTGAAACCCAAGAAACAAGTCGTAAAACAAAAGGTCAATCTCGGAGTCGCGAAATATCGGACAAGTCCGGAAAGGACCGGACTAGTCCGAAGTCGTCCAGCGAGAAAATCGGACAAGTCTGGCCAAAAATCGGACAAGTCCGAATTTTAACAGAGAGGAAAAACGGACAAGTCTGCTGGAACACCGGACTAGTCCGGAAAAGTCCAGGGACTTAGCAAATTTTCAAGGATTCATGGAATATCGGACTAGTCCGCACAAAATCAGACAAGTCCGAAGTTGTCCAGAGGCAAAAATCGGACTAATCCGCAGCAAAAACGGACAAGTCCGTTTTTAGACAGAGAGAAATCGGACTAGTCCTCAGCAAAACCAGACTAGTCTGCACTTTCCTACATTTTTAAGTGCGGTTTTGCTCCAAATCAATTTTAAACTTGTTCCTCTTGTTATGGGTTAATGTTAAACATATATATGAATGCATGTAGGGCATGATGCATGAAAATGAGGGTGTTACAAACCTACCCCCCTTAAAATGAATCTCGCCCTCGAGATTCGACGCGGAAGAGAAGAGATAGGGAAAGTCCTTCTTGATGTCATCCTCCAATTCCCACGTTGCTTCTTCTTCGGTGTGGTGCTTCCATTGAACTTTATACCATCGAATCACCTTGTTCCTTGTGACCCTCTCCTTAGTTTCCAAGATTTTGACCGGTTGCTCGGCATACGTCAAATCTTCCTCTAGTTCCAATTCTTCCATTGGCACTTGCTCTTCCGGTACTCTTAAGCACTTCTTGAGCTGAGAAACATGAAAGACATCATGGACATCCGATAGGTGAGCTGGCATCTCCAACTTATACGCTACTTCTCCCCTTTTGTCCAAAATCTTGAATGGTCCAATATAACGAGGTGCTAGCTTTCCTCTTATGTTAAACCTCTTATGACCCCTCATTGGTGACACCTTGAGGTAAACAAAATCTCCTATCTCAAAGGCTAATTTCCTTCTCCTATTGTCCGCATAGCCTTTTTGTCTTGATTGGGCAACCCTCAAGTTTTCACAAATTATTTGGACTTGCTTTTCGGCTTCTTGCAACACATCCGGACCAAATACTTGAGTTTCCCCCGCTTCCTTCCAGAATAAAGGTGTCCTACACTTCCTCCCATAAAGCGCTTCATATGGTGACATTTTCAAGCTTACTTGGTAACTATTGTTGTATGAAAATTCCGCGTATGGAAAGCTTTTGTCCCAACTTTTCCCATGCTTTAAAGCACAAGCTCTTAACATGTCCTCCAAAATCTGATTGGTCCTCTCGGTTTGCCCATCCGTTTGAGGATGATATGCTGAACTAAAATTCAATCTCGTTCCCAAGGCTTCATGCAATTTTTGCCAAAATCTGGAGGTAAATTGAGAACCTCTATCTGAGACTATCTTCTTCGGTACTCTGTGTCGACACACAATATGCTCCATGTATATTTCGGCCAATCGTGCAGCTGTATATTTGGTCTTCACAGGGACAAAATGAGCCGACTTGGTTAAGCGATCCACAATTACCCAAATTGAGTCATACCCGGACTGAGTACGCGGTAACCCAACTATGAAGTCAATACCAATTTCTTCCCACTTCCATTCCGGAATCTTCAACGGTTGCAATAATCCGGCTGGCCTTTGATGTTCCGCCTTGACTCGTTGGCACACGTCATACAATGCAACATATTCGGCTATGTCCTTCTTCATGCTATCCCACCAATAGCAAGTCTTCAAGTCTTTGTACATCTTCGTACAACCTGGGTGAACCAAGTAAGGCGAGTCATGTGCCTCCTTTAATATTGTCTCCCGAATATGCTTTACATTAGGCACAACGATCCTCTTTCCAAGCCATAAGGTACCATGTTCATCCTCGTCAAATCTGAATTCTCTCCCTTCTTCGGTTCTTTCCTTGATTTCCTTGATCTCCTCATCTGTGGTTTGTGCCTCTCGAATTTCTTGTTCCAAGGTTGGGTTTAACTCCATCACCTCCATCTTGTTTACAAACCCAAGGTTCAACCGTTCAAACTCCTTGCATAGCTCGGACGGTAACTCTCGAACTGTAAGTTGATGGCTTACTCCCTTTCTACTCAAAGCATCGGTCACTACATTGGCCTTCCCTGGATGATAGTTGATCCCCAAATCATAATCTTTGATGAGCTCCAACCATCTTCGTTGCCTCAAGTTCAGATCCGTTTGTGTGAAAATATACTTCAAACTCTTATGATCCGTATAAATTTCACACCTATGTCCAAGAATATAGTGTCTCCAAATCTTCAATGCATGTACCACGGCTGCTAGTTCAAGATCATGCGTGGGGTAATTCTGCTCATGTTTCTTCAATTGTCTTGACGCATAGGAGACCACTTGACCTTCTTGCATCAATACACATCCAAGCCCTTGTCTTGATGCGTCACAATAAATATCAAAACTCTTGCTTACATCCGGCAATACCAAAACTGGGGCTGTTGTTAACCTCTTCTTCAACTCCTAAAAACTGTTTTGACAAGCTTCAGTCCATTGGAAAGCCTTCCCTTCATTAGCAACTCCGTCATAGGCTTGGCTATCTTGGAAAAGTCCTTGATGAATCTACGGTAATATCCAGTCATCCCAAGAAAACTCCTTATTTCCTTGACATTTTGCGGTGGTTCCCATTTCAACACGTCTCTTACTTTTCCGGGGTCAACCGATACTCCTCCTCCTGAGATGATATGACCCAAAAATGGCACCTCTTTCAACCAAAACTGACACTTGTTGAACTTGGCATACAACTGATGCTCCCTCAATTTCTGCAACGTAAGCCTCAAGTGTTCCTCATGTTCCTTCTCATCCTTCGAGTAGATCATAATATCATCAATAAACACCACAACGAACTTATCTATGTACTCCATGAAGACCTTATTCATGAGGTACATAAAGTAGGCAGGTGAATTTGTCAATCCAAAAGACATCACGGTGTACTCATAAGATCCGTACCGTGTCCTAAAAGCTGTCTTGGGTATGTCCGATGGTCTAATCTTCATTTGAAAGTATCCCGACCTCAAGTCAATCTTAGAGAAGACACAAGCACCCTTCATCTGATCAAACAAGTCTTCTATGCGTGGCATGGTGTACTTGTTCTTGATTGTTACCTCGTTGAGAGCTCGGTAATCCACGCACATCCTTTGGGATCCACCCTTCTTGTCCACAAACAGCACAAGCGCTCCCCAAGGTGAAGAACTAGGGCGAATAAAACCCTTCTCTAATTGCTCTTGAATTTGCTTCTTGAGCTTTGCTAATTCCATAGGAGGCATCCTATACGGCCTCTTAGCTATAGGTGCAGTTCCAGGTATTAAATCAATAACAAACTCAATTTCTCGATCGGGTGGCATACCTGGCAACTCGTCTGGAAAAACATCCAAAAATTCACACACCACCAGAATCTCCTCAATTGTGGCACCGTCCATATGATTCAACTCCAATTGCTTCGGTTCGGTTTGAGATGCTTCAAATTCTACGGTGATCCCTTCCTCATTAGTCAACTTCACCGTCTTTGTGGCACACTCAATAACTCCATTGTGCTTCCTCAACCAGTCCATACCAAGTATAATGTCCAATCCTTGAGAATCCAAAACTATGAGGTTGGCGGAGAAGTCTACCCCCCTTATTCTAAGGCTTACTTTCGGATATACTATATTTGTCCTCATCTCTCCTCCAGGAGACTTAACCAACAGAGTAAACTTCATATGAGAGATAGGCAAACTATACTTGGCAACATACTTTGATGCAATGAATGAATGCGATGCTCCGAAATCAAATAACATAGTCGCGGGGTTGGAGTTGGCGAGGAACATACCAATGACCACGTCATCCGCTTGTTGAGCATCCTCCGTAGAGACATGGTTCACGTTGCCACGAGCAAAATTCTGCCGTCCACGGCTTCCTTGTGGCTGTCCTCCATTAGGTCTTGGGTTTTGCCTCGGTGCATTGCTTCCTTGACCAAGGCCTGACTTAGGACATTGATACGCAAAGTGTCCAGCTTCTCTACAAGTATAACACTTCTTAACTCCACCAGAATTATTGGGACGAGTTTGGTTTTGAACATTATCACCAGGAAAATCAGCACGAGGTGCATAAGGCATTGGAGGCCTAGGTGCTTGCATAATAGGGCGCTGCTGCACAAACTGAGTTGGGCGCGGTGCATAACCAGGGCGCTGAGCAGGAATAGAAGAGCTGCAGTATGGCGCATTGGGCGGCGCAAAGCGAGGGCGCACATTACTTCCTTGTTGCTGTCCATGATATGGTGCCTTCCTCTTGATTTCTTGCTCCATCTCACGGATCTTGTTCTCAACCACAATTGCTTTGTCCACAAGCTTCTGGAAATTTGCATAGTCACAATTGAGCAATTGTACTTGGATCTCATTGTTCAAGCCCCTAATGAACAAGTATTGCTTCCGGCTATCCCGACTAACATCCTCAGGCGCATACCTTGAGAGTTGAGTGAACTTATTGAGATATTCACTCACGCTTGATTTTCCTTGTCTCAAGTTCTCAAATTCTTGCCTCTTCAAGATCATAACACCTTCCGGCACATAATGGGAACGGAAACTCTCCTTGAATTCCGCCCAAGTAATTCTCTCTTGATTCTCATGAGCATTGCAATAAGAATCCCACCAATCCGCAGCTGCTCCAACTAGTTGATGAGAAGCAAACAAGACCTTCTCCCGGTCACTGCATTGGACAATAGCTAGCTTCTTCTCCACGGACATGAGCCAATCATCCGCATCCATAGGGTCAGCAGCTTGAGCAAAGGTCGGCGGCCTAGTCCTCATAAACTCTCCCAATCGGTTATGAGGAGGCAGGGGTGGCGTTGGAGGCATGTGGGGCTGATTGTTGATATTGCCAGCCTGCAGCTGTCCCATAGTCTGTATCATGGTCTGCATGAGCTGGTTTTGCATGGCCAATAGCTGCTCGATGTTGATACCTCCCTGAGTAGATCCTTGCCCATTGTTGTTCTGAGGCACTCCATTGTTCTCCTCTTCATCATTGCCATCCCTCTGGTTGCGAGTCCTCACCATCTGAAGAAAAGCAGTAGGTAAGAATTAGAAAACGTCCCCAACTATATGCATCAAGGGATATGAAACTAAACAACTGGCTATACTAGCCTAGGTGGACATGGCAATGCTAAGGCATCCCAAAATCCTCTATTAAGCACACAAGCAAACAATATATATATAGCAAACAGCACACTTAAGCAAAAACACATCGATTCCTGAGTGCTCCTATGTGCTCTAAAGTGTCCATTCTATCTAGGCTGCGTCCTACGGTCAACCTGTGGCTCTGATACCAATCTGTGACGCCCGGTTCCGAAAACTGAACCAAGCTAACGAATATGTGTGCCCAGGATGTTCATCACACATATACGAGTGCAATCACAAACGATATACAAATAATTACCACAGAACAAGATTAATTATCAAATTTTATTACACAAACTATATTATCCTCGAATACAAGCTCTAATGAATATTAATGACAAGTTCAACTAATGCAGCGGAAATAAACTAATTAAGCAAACTTAGCAACTATGCAACATAAGCGACAGGGTATGTATGCGCAGCTCCAATCAACATCACAGGCAAAGCTAACGGTAGACACGGCCTAGAACTCCGCATTATCGCCATTAAACTCCCAAACCTGACCTGCAACTGTTGGGGTGGGGGATTGCAAGAGTGAGTACATGTCGTACTCAGCAAGTGTGGAAAGTATGACATGTGGCTGATTCAAATGACGACAATAATAATAGCAAAGTGCTGAAAAGTACAGTAAAACATTTGAAAAGCAATATATTACATGTATGTGAAGTAAACCCATCATAATCATAAGTAATACCATAATACCAGTCCACAATTCACCATCCTCATCCATAATTCCAGATTTTACCATTGCCAATAACCATATTCAATACCAAAAATAAATCCATGACCATCCATAACCATTATCAAACCATAACCATCCCAATTACCAATTTCCCTCTAATCATGTAGGTCATCCAGGCGCTCATAACCGGGAGCACGGCTATCATGATAGTTTTAGTTAGACTCTGCAGAGTTTGTACCTCTTTACCCACGTGTTTGTGATTTCATCACCCGTCGGTGACTAAAGAACCTCCCTCATCCAATTACACTTCCTTTTGTGTATGGCCAAGAGATCACAAAATAGCCTTTACAAAGGGATTACTAGTCTATTCAGACCCCACTGAGGTTTCACCGGTGGCGATGTCTCCCGCAGAGCACATCTTCAACCAAGGGCCCCCTCTTGAGCCATTCGGATCCCAGGGTAGTCCCACCAATCATCAACAAACCCAATCCGACTACCCCTTCCCCGAGCATCCACAATGGTCCAAACAGCACTAGCAAAGCCCTAATTAATCAGCTACGCCGCACCCATACTTGGCCTCGTGGTGGCACTGTAGTCCTGGCTTATTCTCGCATGAACCGGCCCTTAGATCTAAAGCAAGCAAACCACCATGACATCCAACCCATCCACATACCAGGCTTGCTTAGATCACCCATTACAATACCGTATTAACCAGTTCATGTCATCCATAATCTCATCCATGCATAATTAAATTGAGTGGTATAGTTGTTTTCCATCCCAATTGATTAAGCGAAGCAAAAAGTATAAAGCCCTTCCCGACTCTCTACCATATATTCCAGGTGACAAGGGTGGTCAAACAACGCTAGTAACCTTCTTACCATAGGATTCCCATCAATTTGACACAAGCATGCAGTTTTGCAAACAAAACATTTATTTGAAAATAGGATCAATATGCTTCAAGGACACTTGCCTTGCTCTTGCTGTTGATTAGGGTCAAAGCCTTCAAACTCTTGATGCTGTAGATCCTCCGCGGCACTTTCTAGCGCAAATCCGTCTAATCCACATAATAAACATACAAGACAAGAAACACAATCAAAGGGTGCACAAATATTACTCAATATGACATGACATGCATGATTAATGCAAATGCAAGGTAGAACTTGTTACTAGATTGCTTTTAACGATCACTAACTAGTTCTAATAGCTTTTAACAAGTTTATACAGGTTTGGGGTTGATTAGATCAAATTTTAGAATTAATTCAACACAATTTAACCAGAAAGATCGGACTAGTCCGCTAGGGACCGGACAAGTCCGCACTCCGCGGGATCAGCAGATTAGGGTTTTCTAGATTGACGTAAATTCGGAGATTAGGGGTTGAATGCACGTAAGGAAAAGAGAGTAGAAGGTATACCAGGTGTTTAGGACTCCAATGAATCAAGAAACTTGGAGGTAGCACTTGGATCTTGATGATCTAGGGTTGGTGGTGAACTTTGAAATGAATTGGTGGTGAAGGACGAAACTTGGTGGAGATCTTGATCCTCTTTCATTTCCTCCTCTTCTTCTTCTTGCTTGGGATCTTCTCCTCCCTCCTTGATGGTGGCTCTCCGTGAACTAGAGTTTGGGTGGGTGGAAAAGTGGCAAATAGATGTCAAACCAAGGGGTGGGGTTGTTTATATAGAGGTGGAGGCTAGGGTTAGATGGATTTCGAGTTTGGGATGAGTAGAGGCCGGTTTAGAGTCCCACATGGGCTCTAAAAGAGTTGGGCACGACGTCCCTAGGCCCACTTGACGTGAAACCCAAGAAACAAGTCGTAAAACAAAAGGTCAATCTCGGAGTCGCGAAATATCGGACAAGTCCGGAAAGGACCGGACTAGTCCGAAGTCGTCCAGAGAGAAAATCGGACAAGTCTGGCAAAAAATCGGACAAGTCCGAATTTGAATAGAGAGGAAAAACGGACAAGTCCGCTGGAACACCGGACTAGTCCGGAAAAGTCCAGGGACTTAGCAAATTTTCAAGGATTCATGGAATATCGGACTAGTCCGCACAAAATCGGACAAGTCCGAAGTTGTCCAGAGGCAAAAATCAGACTAATCCGCAGCAAAAACGGACAAGTCTGTTTGTAGACAGAGAGAAATCGGACTAGTCCTCAGCAAAACCAGACTAGTCCGCACTTTCCTACATTTTTAAGTGCGGTTTTGCTCCAAATCAATTTTAAACTTGTTCCTCTTGTTATGGGTTAATGTTAAACATATATATGAATGCATGTAGGGCATGATGCATGAAAATGAGGGTGTTACAATGTGTGATGCTATTTCTCGTGCCACTATTGTTGTTAAGATCGGTTTTGTAATGGGAATAAGAACCTAAACTTGCTGCTGAATTGTTCCAAGTCTTGCAATGATAAAACTGGTTTAGGTTTTGATTCTCATGCTCATGCTAAGGCACATCCACCTAAAATTGTAAAGTCATTAGGAAGTGGTTCGAGTCAAATAGTTCCTAAACAAAAGAAGTGGTTTTCAAATCTGTAGGAGTGTTGTCTCATTCGGTTTCAAATAAAAATGTTGCTTGCTCATCTATACATGAACACAAAGTTAAATTTCATTGTACCTACTCCCTCCATCACCATGAACTTGTCGCTTTGTAGTTCATTTTTGAACTACAAAGCGACAAGTTCATGGGGACGGAGGGAGTACTATGGTAGAGATGGTCATGTCATAGATTTTTCTTATAGACTAGCTAAACAACAGAAAAATGAAAGAATGATTTCTAGATCTCATAACTTTCATGCAAAATTTGCTGCACTTGCTAAACCGAACGATTGGAACATGCAATTTGCTGTAATGAGTCAAAAAACATGCAAAATTTGCTCCCAAACCTACTGTTTTTCGTGCTACACATGTAACATGTCGTAGGACAGTAGTTGGGTACAAAAATCCTCAAGTTTTGGCTCATAAACCTGCTGTTTTATCTCAGCTTTCGCATGTTATTCCTGCTGCACGTCTTGTGACTCAGTACTGGATTCCTAAATGCCTTTTGACTAACCCGAGTATCGAGTCATCGACGTATTGTTCTTCTATGTAGATTACACGCTTGAGGAAGGAGAACACTTGGATTGTGGATTCAGGTTGCTCACGCCACATGACCGGTAACATAGAATGGTTCTCCTCCCTCTCTTTCATGTCACGTGTAGAGAATGTTACTTTTGCCGATAATTCTTCAACTCCTATAACATCTAAGGGTTCGATTAGAGTAAATAATTTTACATTTTGAAGGATGTGGCACTTGTTAAAAATTTGAAATACAACTTGCTTTCTGTTTCACAACTGCTAGATGAAAATCTGGAAACTATTTTCACTAAAAATTGCTGCAAAGTTGTAAATTCAAATAGTGAGCTTATTTTTAACATGTCTCGGTTTGGAAGAGTTTTTAAAACTGATTTTGATATGTCTTCCTCTAAGCATAGGTGTCTAGTTGCTAATGATTCAAAGGACTTATATTTTTGGCATTGTAGACTTGGTCACGTAGGCTTTGATCATCTAATGCGTGTTAGTGCTCTTGATTGCATACGTGGGCTGCCTAAGCTTAAAGGGGACAAAGAAATTGTGTGCTCTTCTTGTAGACATGCTAAGATTGTTGCAGGTTCACATACTCCTCTCACAATGATCATGACAACTGAACCGGGTCAACTTTTGCACCTTGACACTATAGGACCTTCACGCGTTCAATCCTTCGGAGGTAAATGGTATGTTCTTGTGATTGTTGATTATTATTCTAGATAATCTTGGGTTTACTTTATGGCATCTAAGAATGAAGCTTTTAGTCACTTCAAAACTTTATTTCTTAGAGTATCAATTGATCACCCATGATCTTTAAAAGCAATTAGAAGTGATAACGGAATCAAATTTAAAAATCAATCTTTTGATCACTTTTGTGCTGCTGAAAATGGAATAGATCATCAATTTCCTTCACCATATGTACCTCAACAAAACGGTGTTGTAGAAAGAAAGAACAAAACCTTAGTTGAGATGGCTAGGACTATGCTTGATGAATATCAAACTCCTAGGAAATTTTGGGCTGATGCGATTGCAACTGCTTGTTATGTCTCAAATCGTGTTTTCTTGCGCGCTAAGCTAGGTAAAACACCATATGAGCTCTGGTTTGGACATAGGCCAAGTGTTACACACTTTCGGGTCTTTGGTTGCAAATGCTTTGTTAAGAAACATGGTAATCTGGATAAATTTGAACCAAGATCCATTGATGGCATGTTTCTTGGTTATCCATCTCATACTAGAGGCTACCGTGTGCTTTTATATGACACTAACAAAATTGTGGAGACTTGTGAGGTGTCTTTTGATGAAGCTAGTACAGGTACTAGCTCAAACATTGCAGGTCCGGATCCATTCTGCAGGGGGAGAGCATTTTCATTGAAGATGTGGAAGAAGTGATGCTGCTGCCTGAAAATTCAGCAGCTAATGACATTGTTCCAGGTCCTGATTTTGATTCACAGCCAGCACCGACAACCACTATTGCTGTTCCAGATCCTCCTCAACTCACAAGATCATCAATTTGTGATGAACATGAAGAAGAAGAAGCTTGTGAAGTGTCCCCTCCCCTCCAGGTTCTCAAAAGTCATCCTTCACAACAAATTATTGGAAGCTTGCACGAACGAGTCACAAGCTCTAGGTTTTGCGATCCAAACTCTCATGCTCATTCTGCTTTTGTTGCTTCTTTTGAACCCAAAGATATATCACACACACTCACTATTGAATCTTGGATTATTGCCATGCAAGAAGAGTTAGAAAATTTTGAAAAAAAAATAATGTTTGGAAACTTGTACCTCCACCTCAAGGTAACAATTTAATTGGAACTAAATGGGTGTTTAAAAATAAACAAATTGAGGATGGGGTTGTGGTTAGGAATAAGGCTAGGTTGGTTCCTCAAGGTTTCACTCAAGTTGAAGGTCTAGATTTTGATAGAACTTTTGCTCCTGTTGCTAGATTAGAAGCCATAAGAATTTTGTTAGCTTTTGCTGCATCTAAAGGTTTTAAGATTTATCAAATGGATGTTAAAAGTGATTTTCTTAATGGCTACATAGATGAGGAGGGTTATGTCAAACAACCATTGGGTTTTAAAAATTCAGATTTTCCTAATCATGTTTACAAACTGTCCAAAGCCTTGTACGGTCTCAAACAAGGCCCCTAGAGCATGGTATGATAGGTTAAAAAACATTCTTACTTGAAAAGGGGTTTACCATGGGCAAGGTTGATAAAACATATTTTGTGCTTAAGCATGGCAATGACTCATTATTCCTTCAAGTGTATGTGGATGATATTATCTTTGGTTGTGCTTCTCATGATCTTGTGTCCAAGTTTTCAGCTATGATGAGTTCAGAATTTGAGATGAGTATGATGGGAGAACTCAAGTACTTTTTGGGGTTGCAAATCAAGCAAACCAAGGAGGGTACCTTTGTGCATCAAACAAAGTATACAAAAGACGTCCTAAGGTGTTTCAACATGGACAAAAGCAAGCCTCTTCGGACACCAATGGGAACAGCAACAACACTTGAACTTGATGAAGATGGTGAACCCGTGGATCAAATAGAATATAGAAGCATGATCAGATTACTTTTGTACCTCACGGCAACAAGACCGGACATACAAATTAGTGTATGTCTTTGTGCACGATTTCAAGCCTCCCCCACGTGCTTCACATCGTCAAGCCCCCAAAAGAATTCTCAGGTACTTACATGGAACTCAAGAATTTGGCATTTTTCTTCCTTCTTCCTCCACCGTTACTTTGAAAGCTTTTTCTGATGCTGATTTTGGAAGTTGTAGGACTGATAGGAAAAGTACTTCGGGTGCTTGTCATTTTCTTGGTAATTCACTTGTTGCTTGGTCCTCTAGAAAACAAAACTCAGTTGCATAATTCGCAGCTGACTCTGAATATGTAGCCGCTGCTAGTGCTTGCTCACAAATTCTCTGGATTGTTCAAACACTTAAAGACAATGGGGTTGATCTACATAGTGTTCCACTATTTTGTGATAACACTAGTGCCATTTGCATTGCTAAAAACCCCGTGCAACATTCTAGAACTAAGCACATTGACACTAGGTATCACTTTCTCCGTGATAATGTTGAAAAAAGAAACATTGTGCTTCACCATGTAGATACCGAACAACAATTGGCTGACATTTTTACAAAACCTTTAGATTTCACTCGTTTTTGTTTTATTCGTAGTGAAATAGGGGTTATGCATCCTCAGGGCTTGCATTGAGGGGGTGTTTTGAAACTTGAGAAGTCTGTGTGAATCTGAAATTAAAATAATATGAGCATAATATTTCATACATATATGACTTTGTGATTCCTTTTACATGCTAAAAGTTTTTACTACATTGCTCGTGTTATACATTTTGTAGTTTTTGCCATGTCTAGTAATTGAAATAATTACTTACACTAAATCTGGTCATGGTCGAACTTTCTTGCTGTTTTAAACTTGTTGCATGCTCACAAGTGCTTTTAATAATAAAGAATTAATCAAGTAATCAACTCACATGTTGAGTTTTTATGAACAAATATAAATTGAGAAAAGATCAAGAGGATATGCATGCATCACACTTCTTTTGAGATGGCTTATCATTGCACTTAGATATGAACATGGAAGAAGTTGTGTATGACTAAAACCATGTCCTTAAGCTTCTGATTGTCAAATGACATAGACTTGGCTTGGTTGGTTAGAATAAGGTAGATGCGCATATAATCTCTTGCAAATATCATATGATCTAAATTTGTGCTTTGAAAAATAATAAAATGCAGCAACAAGTGTCATGCTTTCAGGTTTTGAAATAGTTAAGTTTGTGAGATCATGACTTGCTAAATTGGAAATTACATTTTATCTCTAGCATGGCTTACACTACTTTCTATATTTCATTGATGTGATAGTGTAAGTTACTTGATAGTATGACTTGGATGAGATTTGTTTTATATGTATATGTTATAATATGCTCATAACAATTAAAATTTGTCTTATAAACCTTGCTGAATACATTGTCAAAGGGGGAGAGATAATATGTGAATTTTTAAAGATAAGTATGCAAGGAAGAGAAATTGATTACACATTGCACATATTCACAAATGTTTTGGCACGATTCTTCTTAGAGGGAGAATTTCTTTTTCTCATTTTATTTCTATTTTACAAAGGGGGGGAAATTGTTTTCAAAACTTTTAAGAATAAGCCAATGTTCGGATTTTAAATGGTGTTGCCAATGCATTCATCAAGGGGATATTGTGAGACCTATGTGTGTTGAATACATTGGCTTGAACTGAATACATTGGCTTTGATGATAATAGTTCTGAAATTTTGCTAAAACACCTTTTTAGCAAAGTCTGACTCTAGCTCTGAGCTTCTGCAAGGTCCGAAAATAGGTCCGACTTGCTTTGTTATGGTTCGACATGTTTTTGGGAAGCTCCGGTGAGCTTTGTCTTTAGCTCCGGCATATCTTTCATAGCTCCGGCATGTCTTTGTTATGCTTCGGCGCTAGGTTGTACTAGCTTTGGTAAGCTCCGGCGCTAGGTTGTACGATCTTCGGTAAGCTCCGGCGCTAGGTTGTACTAGCTTTGGTAAGCTCCGGCTCAACCTCCGATTAGCTTTGGCAAGGTTCGGAGCTTGATCGCAGTGGTTCTGCTTTTATCTTGCAATGATTCGTACTTGTTTACATTTATTGAAAGGTTGCTCAGTATTCTTTTACTATGTTTTTGTTGTGTTTTGATGGTTAATGTTGATATCATTTTGCTATGTTTTGCAACATGCTTATGTGAGGTGCTCACGTAAGGTGTTGTAGTTTCAGAACTAACGAGAGTCAAGTCGAGGACTTGTGCTTGGAAGTATTGGTTGTTCATTCATGTGCAGGTGTTGCATGAGTTCAAGACATGGCTGGTGACAGGATCCATTGAACTATTCTTAGGGATAAGATGAGGTTCAACAACCAAGTTCGGGAGGAATTGTGGTTGAGTTGATCGGGAGGTTGCGCAGCACGTTTGAGTCAAGAACAATGCATATGAAGGTATCGTGGATATCATTGGAAGATGTTTGCATGTATGCAAGGAGTGCATGGACGTGGCTACATGGTTCCGAGGTGTGATGAAGAGATGTGGATGTAAAGAATTGGTCAGAAAAGTCCAACTGACTAGGTTATGTACTCAAGCTGCAGCTGAGTTGTGTTTGACTCAAATATGGAAAGATTTGAGTTGGTTATGATAGGATTTTGTGTGGGTCACGAATTTTAGTTGTTTTAGGAATGTGGGATACGTTCCTAAGGTGTTTGGAAGTCTTAAGATTACTTTTATCTGCGTATAGAAGAGTCCTAAGAAGATATGGAAAGTTTCGATTCGTGATTTGAGTAGGATCAGAGTCCTAATTGAGATTGGGTTGGCCTAAGGGCTGGTTATATAAGCAAGGGAGGCCAGAGCTCGTGGGAGACAACTTTGGGGCTGTTCCGCTTGTGTTCTATTGAATAAAATTCATAGTTGAAAGGAACTTTTGTGCCTTTTTCGTTCGACTTGTTTTCTTCAAGTCTTTCTCGTCGAGTTTCTGCACAGCACTACCTTGCTTTGGTGGTTTTATCATAACTCGAGTTTTACAGATCCAATGGACGTGATTCTTTTTGGGTTGTCTTCAAAACTTGATTATATATCATCTTTCAAAATTTTACAGTCATTGGATTTGCGGTTTTTGATCTACACGAGTTTCTTTCCAGTTTTACAGATCCGTTTTCTATTTGGTAGAACAGATTGACCTTTGTTCAATCTTTCGATCGTAACTTGATTTTCTCTTGACCAATTTGAGTGATTCTTGTTGTGTCGTCTTCGTGACATGATTCTCTCTGATATCTATCACTTTTATCACAGTGAAACATGTTTAGATTAGTATCACACATGATTTATTTAACATATCATTTTTCTGCTAAGGGGTTTTCATTGCTTCCGCTGAAAAAGTTTTAATCTACCATTCAACCCCCCTGGTATCTTTTCACGTGCTCTTCGATCCTACATCGTGCGCCCATGTATGCCTTGACGCCGCCATAATCTTCGCCGCCTCATGGCCAGGACAACCACGATTCACACAATTAAGTCTAGGTCTCCTGTCTAGAAGTTAGAAAAGTGTTTAGATCATCTTAGTCATATTTAGTGTGGTGTGCCGAATTTTCTTGGCGAGTGCTTGTGCTTGTGTGCTTGGTGCGATTTGTGGGACATCTGGTGTTTGTCCACATCCGCACGTAGTAGAGAGTTGTGGGATCATTTTCCACATCCTCTAATAGGGTTATTAGTATTAATAAAGGAGTTGTTTAGTTACAAATACCTTGATGCATATAGTTAGGACGTTTCTTTTCCAATTCTAAATTCTCCCATCTCTACTATTCTTTCACCAATAAATGTTGATGACTCGCAACCAGAGGAATGCTAATGGTGAGGAGAAGAACAATGAAGCACCTTAGAACAACCAGGGACCTGTCCAGGGAACTATCAACCTTGAGAAGCTATTGGCTATGCAGAACCAGCTCATGCAGACCATGATACAAACTATGGAACAACTGCAAGCTGGCAACAACAACTAGCCCCACGTGCGTCCACCACCACCACCCCCGCCGCCCCACAACCATTTGGAAGATTTTATGAGGACCAAACCACCTACCTTTGCTCAAGCCACAGATCCTATGGAAGCTGATGATTGGTTGAAGTCCGTTGAGAAGAAACTTGCTATTGTCCAGTGCAGTGACGGAGAAAAGGTTCTTTTTGCCTAACACATGTTGATTGGAGTTGCTGTAGACTGGTGGGAATCTCTTTGCAATGCCCATGAAAAGCAAGAGAGAATCACTTGGGCTGAATTCAAGGAGAAGTTTCGTTCTCACTATGTAACAGAGGGAGTCATGATACTGAGAAGACAAGAATTTAAAAACCTCGGGCAAGGAAGGATGAGTGTGAGTGAGTATCTCAATAAATTCACACAACTGTCTAGATATGCTCCACAAGACATCAGCACTGATAGCAGGAAGCAATATCTGTTCATGAGGGGTCTCAACAATCTAATTCAAGTTCAGTTGCTCAATGCTGACTATGCAAACTTTTAGAAGCTGGTTGACAAGGTCATTGTGGTTGAGAATAAGATCCGTGAGATGGAGCTAGATCATAAGAGGAATATGCCATATCAGGAACAACCGCAAGTAAGCAATGTCCGTCCTCACTATGCACCACCTGTTGCACCATATTACAACCCGCCTGTTGCTGCATACCACCCATCTTATCCACCGCAGCTGCAACAGACAACACAACAACGCCTGCCCATGCAAGCACCTCACTTACCTTTGTAGCCTGAATATGCCTGCTTATGATCAGAATTAGCCTCGCCCTAACTTTGTTGGCGCCACTGGCAGAAAGACTTGCTATGCTTGTGGGTCAAATAGGAAATTTTACTAATCAATGCCCAAGGTCAGGTCAGGGTCAGATGAACAATGTTTCAAGACAGAATCCAAGGCCCAATGGAGGAGCAACTTAAGGCAACCATGGACCACTGAATTTCTCTCGTGGCAAGGTGAACCATGTATCTGCAGAAGAGGCTCAACAAGCTGAAGATGTTGTGATTGGTATGTTTCTCGCAAACTTCTACCCTGCGACTATATTATTTAATTCTGGAGCATCCGATTCAATCTTCTCATCAATGTATGTTGCAAAGCATAGCATGCCTATATCATACCTGAAGTTTACTTTGTTGGTTAAATCTCCTGGAGGGGAGATGAGGACAAATATAGTATGTCCAAAAGTAAGTATTTCCATAAGGGGGGTAGAATTCGTTGCCAACCTTATAGTACTGAATTCGCAAGGCTTGGACATCATACTTGGAATGGATTGGCTAAGGAAGCATAAATTGGCTAAGGAAGCATAATGGAGTGATTCAGTGTGTCACTCGGACATTGCAATTGACAAATGAAGGAGTCAGCGTAGAGTTCAAGGCAGTCCAGTCAACAACTGAGAAGGCCATGGTAAATCATGCAGAAGGAGTAACTTTTGAGGAGATTCCAGTTGTCCGTGAGTATCCAGACATGTTCCCTAAGGAATTGCCAGGTATGTCACCTAATCAAGACATCGAGTTTGTCATTGATTTAATACCTGAAACTGCACCTATAGCAAGAGGCCATATAAGATGCCTCCTAAGGAATTAGTGGAGCTCAAGAAGCAGATTCAAGAGCAGTTAGAGAAGGGTTTTACTGTGGGGACCGGAATCCACACATCCGAGGATCTCATTGGGTGGTGCCGTGCGATGCGGCACCTAACAGCACACACAAAAAGGATACCAAAACATATAAAGTTTTCATTTCCTAATAAGAAGAGTTTACAAAAGAGTGTACCACAGAAGTACACACGCAGCGGAAAATACATACTCATAATCTCACCTAACTAAGCAGGAGAGAAGACGTCCATGCCCTAGGACGCTTCTCACTAGCAACATGAAGAACATTCAGCAGCGGCGTGGCTCACATGAGATTTATCTCGACACCTCGAGTCTCATGTATAACCTGAACAGCAGAAATAAAACTAATACCTGCAAAAACTCGTTGAAGCGCAAATGTGAGCATAAGGCTCAGCAAGACCTAACCGTCTCACTAGACATATGCAGGGTGAATACTAACATAGGTAAGGAATAGCATAAATAGACTCGCCTACAAGTGAATCCTTATAATCAGGTTTTATGTAGCAAATGACATTCTCCAAGCACGGCACATCATGGGTTCCACAATCAAACAAGAAACGCTTTACCGATGATATGACATGCCCAGAGCACATAATGCTATTACAGCTAAAGTATGGGGAAACTATAAACTTTAATTTTACTATCTCTAAATCATACAAGGTTGCAAAGCAATTATAATTCAATACAATATAATTTACTGGCTTCTTTAGTATTTACTACGTCACGACACAGTGAACAAGTGGTACTCTATTACCGCGAGGGACGGTGATTGCAATCAGGACACACTCGGACTGCACGACACGCACACCCGCGTGGGAGACACATACGTGCTCTCTTCCCCACGTCATGCGTGGCCACCTTTCACCCAAGACCCCAATGTCGACAAACCTCTTCATCCCGAGCAAAAGGTCCCCTACACGGATACGTCGAAGTTGCCCGCTAGAAGATTTACACCTTTATGCCTTCGCAACTCCATTGAAGGACAACCGAGGAGTCTCCACACTACAGTCTGGAGTTACATCAGTTTAATGGGCCCATATATCATTATGCAACCGGTACAGTTCAAGCTTGACCAACGGTGCCGCATACGGCACGGCCCTCAAGCGACACAGGCAGGGCTATGCGACCGAGACTCAATTCTCGCCGCTTCCTATCCATCCCCTGCCCGGTCTCCATTTCATTATATTATGCCATTTTCTATCTAACCAATCCTGTGAGATATGTCCTACATCTCTCGCGAGTAGATTCCAACTACTCGACTTCTACCGGATTTCCTATACATTAGCAAAGCAGTTACTACAGGTCAAACTGTAACTCGTTCCAACCAAACCGTGGGATTTGTGGTCATGCAAGTGGAGTATCAAACACCTTATATGTAATGCACAATATCAACTGAAGACGTAAGTGAATAAAACTGGAAAACTTTGAAAAGCTCTTAAATGCAAACCGGGGCTTGCCTTGGTTTGCGACTCGACTATCTAACAACTGTTAGTAGCTTCTACCGAAGACTCCACCAAGGACGTCAAGTGTAACCCTGGCCTTCTCCAAACGAAGCTCCTCGTCGATCACCTACATTACGTTTCTTAACGATATGATATGCATATGAGTAAAGAATGTACTTTAATATTAGACTCTACGAGTGGTATAAACTTTAAGAAGAAGGAGCTTGTCTAAGAGGAATAGGTATGCCTATGTTGTGTGGATAAACAAAGGATTGAATCAAGTAATCGTCATAGTGTTGAGATGTGAAGTGAAAGGTGCAATGTAAGCACACATTGCAACTTAGCAATCGACACTTGGAGCGATGCCACTCAAGAGTGATAAAACTGTTTGGTGAAGTGTTTGACTGAGTCGTGTAAGGTTAACTAAGAGGTCAAGGTGGAGCTAGGAAGTTTGTAACCTAGGAGTCGACCAAGGAAGTTTTCTCAACTTACAAAGGTTGTCGACACGACCAAGAATCCTTATCCAATGTTCGTCTTGGACTAGTACCCCTTGTCAGTCACGACGTTCTCGCATTCCTCTACCCCAGATCATCGATGATCACCCACATCCTGGGTGTGACCTAGAAGGCATTTCATCGAATATCTTGGATACATCTAGGGTTTGACCGCTCTCGTATCAACTAAAACCAAACTTGGCTAACTACTATTAGTCTGATGTACCTTGGTGGTGTTCCCACACTAAAGGCAAATCAAGCATCCATCATTTCGGTGCCAATACATGACCACGACGCGGAACGTCGTGACGACGTCAGGCGGACGACGACTGCAGAACATTGGCTTGAGCTTATGTGTCGAGTGAAAGAGAGTACACTAAGGGCAAGCGGCAGTGAATGTGATACATGTAGCGGCACGATGCGGAATGCTTGGTTCCCTCTTGTACTTCAAATCTATGATGCAATATGGACTTGCGTTCACCATGGTTAACGCATTGGCGTGACCATGGTACAAGGAGGGCCACAACACCACTAGTGCTGATAGGACTCATACATGTGAAACGCACGACATGGTCAGCTGGGGTGAGAGTAGAATGGCGCGACCAATGTGATCAAAGTGAGTACGTAGATGGTCCTCGCGACACGCTGATGGCCATGCCACATGAGGATGCGGCTAACACGCACGACGCAACCAAGATGGTGGTCACCACGACGCAAGGAGACATGTCAACCGGGCAACGCGATGGAGACCACGTGAGCAGACCGCGGTGGCGTGAACTCATAATGGAAGCGGTAGAGACCATCACGCGTGCCCTGCCTATGTGGCAAGGAATCACAGTACCAGAGCGAGATGAGCCGGCCATTGCGTGAGCACCCGGTACAGCATGCGTGGCCTTCCATCGAGCGGGCACCGCACGACGCATGACACAACATGGATCAGAGATTTTGGCACAGACGGCGAATGGCGGAACGGAAAGCTACACACTTGGAAAGGAACTAGCGACTGATTGGGGCTCGGAGAGGCGATGACTGCGACACCGGGGCCATGGCATGGTGGCCCCGGAGATTCCGGGTGGCCAGGCGCGCGCTGTAGTGACGGAGGGGCGAGCAGGAGCGCGACCTGCGATTGAGGCGAGCGGACGACGGCGTACGGCATGCCGAAGGCGGGTGCAGCACGGGGGAACGGCAGTGGAGTCGCACACAGGAGGAAAGGACGTGAAGGGCTGGAGATGCGAGGTGACGTACCCGGAGAGTAAGCAACGACGGCGAAGCTCCACACGATGGCCGGATGACAGGTGCAGGAGCGCGGGACGGCGACGTCGATTCGTGTTGGCGAGCAGCAGGGTGACTGGGCGCCATTGGCTACAGGGGACGAGCGGCGACGGGGAGTCGAGGAGGCGCGCTTGTGGCGGTAGACCGCCTCTCGCGCGGGCGCGACGCGGAGCCTGCCGGCGCTGGCGGCAGAAGCAGCGGGACGGGGCGCCGGAGGGACTACAGGGGCGCTGAACGCGCGTTGGTGCACGGATGCGCGGCCGAGGGCGAGAGCGCTCGTAGGGGCGGCTGACGGAGGCGAAGCCGGGCGCTGGCGGTGGTGTGCACGCCGGGCTGTGCTGGGAGGCGAGGTGGCGGCCGGATCGGGAGGAGGAAGCGGAGCAGAGGAGATGGCGCGGTGGGGAAAAGAAGGAGGAACGGGCGCGCGGTTGAAGAAGCAAAACAGAGAACCATCTCTGGAGATAAGACTGAGTTGTGGGTCCCACTAAAATTTCACCCTTATCCTTACTCAATTTTTTTTAATCAAATTACTAAATTAGTCCAAAATGGTAGGCTAGTTTATTTGACAATTAAATAATCCAAATATAATTTACAATCCTTTATTAGATTGATTTAAATTGGACACGTTGATTTCAATTAATAGAGTATGATTTCTTCCTATAGCTTGATAAAATATAAAATGGGTTAATAATGTTCATTAGAAAAGCTACAAAAGGAATTTTTAAATTGGTTGCATTAAAGCGGGATTTTACATTCCTCCCCCTTAAAAGAATCTCGTCCGAGATTACAAAAGGAAGGATAAAAGAAAATGATCTAATGAACATATGCCGCTAACAAGTCCGCATAGTTCGATCTAAGATATTCCTCACTTTCCCACGTTGCTTCTTCAACGGTGTGGTTGCTCCACAAGACCTTGTAAAAGTGCAAGGTGCGGCTTCTTGTGGTGCGAGTCTTCTCATCGATAACTTGGTTGGATGCTCAGAATATGTGAGATCAGGTTGTAGAGCTTCAAGATCTTCTGTGCGGACTTTAGCTGGGGATTTAAGACACTTCCGCAACTGAGAGACATGGAATACATTATTAATTCCAGAGAGAGACGACGGTAACTCTAGACGATAGGCCACAGGTCCGCATTTCTCAGTGATAGCGAACGGTCCGATGAATCGTGGAGCCAGCTTTCCCTTCACCCCAAAACGATGAATCCCTTTCATTGGAGATAAACGAAGGTAAACATGATCCCCAATGTCAAAGTGAAGAGGTCAATGTCGTATATCTGCATAACTCTTCTGTCGATATTGAGCAACCTTAAGATTGGCTTGGATTACTCGCACTCGTTCTTCCGCTTCGTTGACCAGATCAATACCATATGTCACTCTTTCACCCGACTCACACCAATTCAATGGTGTGCGTCACTTCCTGCCATAGAGAGCTTCATATGGTGCCATCTGGATACTAGCTTGATAGCCATTGTTATATGAAAACTCCGCCAATGGTAGATGATCATCCCAATTTTTACCATGGTGGATGGCACAAGCTCGTAGCATGTCCTCAAGGACTTGATTTACTCGCTCCGTCTGACCATCAGTCTGCGAATGATAAGCGGAACTTCAAATTAACTTGGTACCCAACGATGCGTGGAGCTGCTCCCAAAATCGAGCAACGAATAAAGCTCCATGATCTGAGATGATAGTACGGGGTACTCCATGTAAGCACATGATTCTAGCGATATACAATTCTGCGTACTTCGGGGCCTGGTAGTTGATATTGACTGGTATAAAATGAGCTGACTTGGTCAATCGATCAACTATCACCCAAATAGAATCGTGCTTACGGAAAGTGAGAGGCAACCCAACAATGAAATCCATGCTAATATCCTCCCATTTCCAGGCCGGTATGATTAAGGGTTGAAGTTGTCCGGCTGACTTTAAATGATCGTCTTTTACTCGCCGACACGTATCACACTCGGATACGTACTTCGCTATCTCCCTTTTCATCCGAGACCACCAAAATTTCTTCTTTAAGTCCTGGTACACCTTGTTGCTTCCCGGATGAATAGAATACTTGGACAAATGAGCTTCTTCCAATATCTTTTTCTGAAGTTCCATATTACGAGGCACCACTATGCGGTCTTTGAACCAAACGGTACCATCGTCATCACATCGGAAACACTTCATCTCCCCTTCTTCATTCTTCGCCAAATGTGCGACATGCCTTTGTCTTCTTTCTGAGCCTCTACAATATCCTCCCTGATGGTGGGAATGAGAGCTAGATTGTAGAGTGCTCCATAGGGAACCAAGTATAAACTCGGATCATCCTCTTCCATTGAAGTGCTCAACAGATGATTTACATGGGACTTGCGGCTCAGCGCATCTGCAACCACATTTGCTTTGCCAGGATGGTAGTGGATCTCAATCTCATAGTCCTTGGTCAATTCCAACCATCTTGGCTGTCGCATATTCAAGTCTTTCTGGGTGAAAATGTACTTCAAACTCTTGTGATCAGTGTAGAGATGCACTAGATTGCCTAACAGATAGTGCCTCCACATCTTCAATGCGAGCACCACGGCAGCGAGCTCAAGATCATGAGTCGGATAATGTTGTTCATGATTCCAAAGCTGCCGGGATCCGTACGCGATCACTCTTCTATCTTGCATGAGTACACAACCAAGACCAATGCCAGATGCATCACAATAGACATCAAACGATTTGGTTGTGTCCGGCTGAGCCAACACCGGTGCTGTTGTGAGGTGTTTCACCAAGGCTTGAAATGCTTCTTCACATTCTTTAGTCCATACGTATCTTGTTCCCTTCTTCAGCAGTTCCGTAATTGGTTTAGCTATCTTTGAGAAACTCAGAATGAATCCCCGATAATAGCCAGCCAAGCCCAGGAAACTATGAACTTCATGTACAGACTTGGGAGATTTCCACTTCAGGACTTGTACAATTTTGCTTGGATCAGCGGCAATACCATCAGCCGAGATGATGTGCCCTAGAAATGGCACTTGTCGGATCCAAAATTCTTACTTGCTGAACTTTGCATACAGTTTGTGATCCCTTAACCTTTGCAACACAATATGCAAGTGCTTAGCGTGTTCTTCTTCAGATTTAGAATACACCAAGATGTCGTCAATGAATACCACGATGAACTTGTCCAACTCTGGCATAAACACCGAATTCATGAGATACATGAAGTGAGCTGGTGCATTGGTCAACCCAAAGGACATGACGAGATACTCATATAGTCCATACCTCATCAAGAATGCGGTTTTTGGAATGTCCTCAGGTCGAATTTTAATCTGATGATAACCTGAACGAAGGTCCATCTTTGAGAATACCTTAGAACCCACTAGTTGATCGAATAAAATATCAATGCATGGTAGTGGATACTTGTTCTTGATGGTGACCGCATTTAGTGGATGATAGTCCACACATAACCTCAAAGTCTCATCCTTCTTCTTTACAAACAACGCGGAACAACCCCAAGGTGATGATCTTGGGCGAATAAAACCCTTGCTCAATAAGTCATTCAGCTGTTCCTTCAATTCCGCAAGTTCCTTCGGTGCCATCCTATACGGCTTCCTTGAGATTGGTATGGTTCCCGGCGCCAGTTCGATCTTGAACTCGACGTCACGTTCTGGTGGCATGCCCGGAAGATCGTCAGGAAACACGTCTGGATATTCACACACTACGGGGATATCCGCAAGCTTCTTGGCACTTGTGTGATGCACCGCTGAGACTCTTGGTGCGGTATTCAAAGATTTAAAGTGTTGCTACCATGGAATTGAGAATTTAGTTGGACAGTCCGCGAGCTGATATCAAAGATAGCTCCATGATGTGTCAACCATGACATTCCCAAGATGAGGTCAATCCGCTGACCTTCCAAGATGATGAGGTTCACTGGATAGATACTTCCACCCATGCACAACGGTGCTCGAGAGACAACCTCATTAGCTGAAATATTGCCCCCAGGTGAACTGACGCAAAAAAGGATGTGAGACAGTCACAATTGGCACTTGATGTTTCAGTACAAAAGATTTGCTCACAATGTTATGAGTAGCTCCAGAGTCAAACAGAACGACTACTGATTGATCATGTAAACTAAACATGCCTGCTAAAACAGGTTCTCCTTCTGGAATGTCCTCAATCGCAGCATAATTAACACTGGCAGACTTCAATGAGGTCTTCGTTTTAAATTTATGGTGCTGATCAGAATTCTTGGAAAAGGACAATTGGACACGGTCACGTTCCGTCTTGCAATGTTCCTGTGCTAAATGCATTCTGTGCTTTCCACTGAATTGGGGTGGACTGAAACCCTGAACACCTTGTAGAGGTGGAGCCGCAAGAGTGGGGTCACAAAGTTGTAATGAAGAGCTAGGATACTCTTGCACACTTGGCTGAGGTGAAGGAGAAGTCTCCACTGGATAAGAGTGATATTGACTCAGTGGTGGTTGCTCATTCAGCCAAAACTCTTGACCGGACGGTAAGTAGTATACCACCCGATCCTCCTGAGGAACATCTGATGAGGACATCACTTATATGGATACAAACAACACTCTACTGAATATACAAGATGCAATCAATAGAGTTCATACACAACAATTAATTTCAGAGGTGAACTCGTTCTTATATATTTCCTTATATGTTTTTGAGCATAGATTGCTACTTAATGATTTATTTGTGATTAGGATCCATGGAGAGGTTCAAGGAGTACTTGGAGGGAGTATTAGGGACGTGGAAGACCAGAGAATTCGTTCAAAGAAGATGGAAACCGAACCAAACTCCAAATCGTATCCAACTCGGAGTCCAGGAGTAGTACGCACTAAAACGGATGCCCAGGACGCATACGAACTCCGTTTTGGACGTTCTACATATGCACGAAAAGGGGAGAGGATAACCTTTCCAATTGAACCAGTCCCTTGTCAAAATTACTTCGGAGTCGTCGGGAATCGTCGAAACAAAATCAAGTACAGAATCTGTCAGGGTGTTGCGCCACCGTATTGGGCCATTGAGCCTTGTATCAAGTCTAAGTCCATTATTTTCGTGTGTTAGGGTTAGGTCACGACCCCAACACCCCATTGGACGTCCTCCCACCTATATATACTCCATAGTAGCCGCCATGAACAATTGGGTTTTGCTTAGATCAATAATATCACCGTTTATCGGTTTGTGAAACCCCAATTCAGCAATTTCAGATTGCTTCTTCTACGTTCTTGCTTGTGTTCTCGGTTGCACTTGCAGGGATTAGCCTTCTTGGCGAGGTCAATCGTGTGCAGCACGGTTGATAACCAACGGAGCGGTGGTGTAGTGATTGCAGGGGCTGTTCGTGTTCTACTCGAGAGCCTCGGATCATCAATGTCGAGATCTCCAAATCAATCGATCTATCCATTACCTTTCGGAAGATCGGGCCTAAATATACTCATCAATTGGTATCAGATTTCCAGGTTGCCCGTTAGGTAATTCACCTATCCATTACATTATTTTTGTTTTTCATACCTAGAGTCCACAAAAAAGCCACAAAAAAACTTGCAGTTTCGTAGATCTGTTAATTACTTTGTCCAAACCACATTGAGCCTTTGCAACTTTGTTATTCAGTTTGGTTTTGTTGAGTTTGTGTCCGTTGTTGAGTCATATTGCTGGTTTAGAAAGTGTTTTTAGTCTTAGTTTGAGTTTTGTATTGTGTTGATTCATCCTTTTGAATCACGTCATCACGTCCAGATTAGATTCATCTCTGTCCAGTTCAGTATTTTCATCCTATCTAGCTCATAAGAACTCGGATTTTCCTGTTCTTATACTTTCTGGAAAGCTTAAGAAGTTCTCTATAACTTTCGTATTCATCATTTTCCCAGAAAATATAGATATCGATGTCGAAATTGTATTAGATCCGAATCTGTTATTGACCTAAAAATTCTGAACAGTCTGTATTTCGGGGGCAGTATCTCCTATTGTTCTTTTCCAAAATAGGTCTTTTATATATTGAAATTAAAGAGGGGAGATATATCTACAATCTTGCTGTTCTAAGTTTTCCAATTTAGAGCCTATAAGTATGCCTATTTGTCTTTGGAAGGTTGAGCAGAAAATCTGCGACAGACATACGAGATATCTTGGGTTGATCTTCATTGTGTTCTTCCCTTGCAGCACATTCTGAAAAAAAAGGAAGAAAAAAGAAAAAGGCAAGTGCAAAACAAGAAACAAAAGCTGCACAAAAAAAGAGGAAAAAAAACAACAACAAAAAAACAGAAGTGCTTGCATTCTTTGTGTCATCTAGTTTTGTCTCATGTCTTGCTAGCTTGAACTACTAGGAACACATTTAGGCCAGCAACTTTGACAAAGACTTTGGACACTTATTCAACTTTACTATCTGATTTCATTGTTGCTAATACTTGCTACATAGAAAGTGCCATCCAAGCTACACCTTACTCTTGAGCAGAATCGATACATCTTTGCAATCATCCCACGCTTCATTGGTTTCTTCATACCGGCCACCGTTTGCCACCTGCAGTGTCAGTAAGAACACTTGTAAGAGCGTGGTAAGATGCTTGTGAGTGTGTGATTCCACTTCCACTTTTCCATTATCCTTTGTAGTTGATAGGGATAACATATTTTTTTGTGTTGTCTTCTGTTTGCTACTAACAATGTCAGGTAAAAGCAAGAATCATGCATTATATGCTGAGATGATGGACATGATGAAGACGGCGATAGAGTTGCTCACTAAAAATCAAACATCAACCAAGGATTCACATGACATTCAGATCACCTTTACAACACCTTCCACAAGAAGTAATTACATTCTCCCATCTCTTCCTTCTTATGATGGTTTTGGTTACGATGAATATATTGCTTGGGAAATAGAGTTGGATAAAATTTTTGGACAATGTCATATGTGTGAGAAAAGAAAGATTAGAAATGTTGCAAGTGCATTAGTAGGTTGTGCATTGACTTGGTGGAACAACTTAAGTGATTTAGAAAGACCTCGAACATGGAAATATATGAAAATTCTTATGCGAGAAACTTTTGCTAATGTATCTAATTGTAAAGATGAAATACATGAACTTGTGAAGAATTTTCTTGTTGTACCTCCTCCTTTGCCTAACCTTTTGCAGGAACATGAACAAATAAATGGAGATGCAAATGAGAGTGAGGTGTTGAACAACTCTTCTGAATTTTTTGATGAATCAACTCATAATGCATTTGAATTTCTTGCTGAAAATGAGAGTAGTGTTAATGGACAATGCTCTACAGTTAACCACGGTATGACATTTTCAGATGTGCTGAATTTTGCTACCAATCATACTATCGATGAGCAGCAACAAGATGAACCTTTTCATAATACAACTTTACCATTAGTTGATTTTCCTACTGATTCTTATAACAAAAATGAGTTGTGTGCTGATAATTATATTATACCTATGCTAGAACAACCAAATGAATTTGATATTTATCACTCACTTGTGCTGAAATTAAGCATTTGATCCCAACTACATGTGAAAGGGATGAGCTGAAATTGTTATCTTCTCTAAATACTTTGGGCTATATTGAATTTGACACTCTTTGTGATCTAGATATCGTAGAGAAGATAATATTCTCTCAGTCTCAATTGCCTTTGTTAAGTAGAAATATTTTTCATGCTATAGGCAAATATGAACATAGTGGTATGTTTATGGTGCATAAAGTTTACATATGTTCAAATGAGGAAGCTCCTTTTGTGCTGCAACAACATGGTCAAGTAAATGAATGTTCTAACGCTAATAATGTCTTGTCAAGTTTTTCTAGTATGTTTTCCTTGCAGCAGGGACAACAAAAGCATTATTCACTGTGGTTGTGCATTATGGACAACACGTACTCTACCTCCAATGCAAGCCTCTTTGCTGGACATACGAGCAAGCCGAGGACGGCTTGTCATAAAGAAGGGGAGAATGATGAGATCATGCATATTATTATTGCACCTACAAACATGACACAATATTTATTTGTTTGGGATCCTGGCTCAAGTGAATGTGCACTCTTATTTGATGGACAAGATCAAGATGGCGCACTATGTCGTCCACCACCTTGGCCTCCTCCATTCATGCATACAAGAAGATTTGATGGCGTTGCACATTTGGACCAACACATGAGAGGAGACGAACTTGAGTCGAGGACGTCTCCAATTCAAGGAGGGGAGGATGATGAGGACATCACTTATATGGATACAAACAACACTCTACTGAATATACAAGATGCAATCAATAGAGTTCATACACAACAATTAATTTCAGAGGTGAACTCGTTCTTATATATTTCCTGATATGTTTTTGAGCATAGATTGCTACTTAATGATTTATTTGTGATTAGGAACCATGGAGAGGTTCAAGGACTACTTGGAGGGAGTATTAGGGACGTGGAAGACCAGAGAATTCGTTCAAAGAAGATGGAAACCGAACCAAACTCCAAATCGTATCCAACTCGGAGTCCAGGAGCAGTACGCACTAAAACGGATGCGCAGGACGCATACGAACTCCGTTTTGGATGTTCTACATATGCACGGAAAGGGGAGAGGATAACCTTTCCAATGGAACCGGTCCCATGTAAAAATTCCTTTGGAGTCGTCGGGAATCGTCGAAACAAAATCAAGTACAGAATCTGTCAGGGTGCTGCGCCACCGTATTGGGCCATTGGGCCTTGTATCAAGTCCAAGTCCATTATTTTCGTATGTTAGGGTTAGGTCACGACCCCAACACCCCATTGGACGTCCTCCCACCTATATATACTCCATAGTAGCCGCCATGAACAATTGGGTTTTGCTTAGATCAATAATATCGCCGTTTATCGGTTTGTGAAACCCCAATTCAGCAATTTCAGATTGCTTCTTCTACGTTCTTGCTTGTGTTCTCGGTTGCACTTGCAGGGATTAGCCTTCTTGGCGAGGTCAATCATGTGCAGCACGGTTGATAACCAACGGAGCGGTGGTGTAGTGATTGCAGGGGCTGTTCGTGTTCTACTCGAGAGCCTCGGATCATCAACGTCGAGATCTCCACATCAATCGACCTATCCATTACCTTTCGGAAGATCGGGCCTAAATATACTCATCAACATCACCAATAACCTCTTATGATGTGCTCCTCTTCCTCTTCTCCGCCTTATAGCAAAGAGTTGCATCTTCTTGAACAATAGCTGCATCGACCAATTCATTATAATTGTTGTTATTGAATAATACCAGTCGAGATCGAAGCTTGACACTTAGTCCTCGAAAGAAGCAGCCACACTTCAATGCCTCCGTATTCACATACTCGAGCGCATACTGAGCCAAACGATTGAACTCCTTGGAGTATTGATAAGCACTCATCGCTCCTTGCTTTAACTCTACAAATTCCTCCAACTTCGTTTTAATCATCCCTGTAGAAATGCGGCGTGCACGGAAGGCATCATGGAACTCCGGCCATGTCACACGATGACCATCTGGGAGCGTGGCGAGATATTCAGACCACCAAGCTCCTGCCGATCCGTGAAGTAGTTGAGCGGCAAATAAGGTCTTCTAATATTCATCACATTGGAGTAACTCAAACTTGGCTTCAATTACACGGAGCCAATGACCCGACTCCAGTGGTTCGATTGCTTCCATGAACATCGGTGGTTGGGTTGCCAAGAAATCCAGATATGTGACTTGAGGTCGATCAAGTGATCGAGCTTCGGGTGGTACACTCCGCTGTACCAACGCATGTAGAGACTCAGCCATCCTCGATAAGGCTTCCTCCAATCCGGTTGACAATGGCACTTGTGGTGGAAGTGAGTCATTTTCACCACGAACGGAAGCACCTAAATCACCCTCAGATTGTGTGGAGTCCATGCTGCAAGAGTGAGCAATACGGTTAAATCCAAAGCCACAATGTCCATTGGAATAATACTAAAGACCGTAATATGCTCCACTTAGCAATGCAATAAGCATGGTATAAATACGGATTAGAACTTCAAAACCAGACTCAAATAAAGGATAATGCCCAGTTAACACTTCACTTGGGGTTTCACACCTTATGTTATCTAACACGTAGAGCAATCACCTCTGGTCATGATGAATAACACAAAATGTAAAACTAAAACAACTTGAGTTGATAACGTCGCACACTGGGTCAGACGACTAGTCTGTAAAAATTAAATATTTCTCACAGCTAATTGCTACTTCTCATCTGAAGTTCAACTACAAAGTTGTAGTACACTCGCACAGCTTTCCAGAACGCATTCATATGCCTTCATATCATTCCTGGAACAAAAGTTATGGAATTTTGATTACAGGTCACAAGATGGTTCAAAACTGGAGTATGAACTTCAGTTCTGTTTCAACCGACCTTCCTGGATAAACTTCAAATTTTTATGCAGGAAAGGTCGGAACCAGAAGTTGAGTTGAATGCAAAAGTTGTTGTACACTTTATAACCTTTCTAGAATGTATTTAATTACTGCTATATCATCCTTAGGTTGCAAGTTATGCTATTTTAAAGTTGACAGATTTTTCTGACACGTTCAGCACAATTGCATAGAGAGTAGCAGTTTTGACCCAAAAGTTTCATATTGTTCGGTTCCAAATCTGGAAATGTATTTATTTACAAAGTTGTAGACAATGTAATAAGATTTCCAGAAAGTACTTATTTGCATTCATATCAGTTTTTGTTTAAGAGATATGCATTTTTAAAGTTTTCTGAAATTTCAGCATTCAGACTTTTATATTCAGTTCAGATTGACCATATTGTATTCAAACTTGATTTGGAAAAGGTATATGACAGGTTCAGGTCTCGAGCGAATTACAAAAATTGTAGTTGACTCTCTAACCTGTCCAACGGTTACTCGCATGACACCATTGGATGCAAATTCTGCTAATTATGGGTCACATTCAGAAAAGTTCAGAGTGCTGTCCAGTTTCTGTAGTCCCGGACAGTTTCTGCGATTTCCAAAATTTCACCCACTTAAGAAAAGACTTTGGTCTTGAACTGAATAGATAACTTGTAGAGGACTTCTAAAGATTTCCAAAAAGTCTTTACTTGGTCTCATAGCACATCTGGTTGAGGAGATATAGATTTTTAAAGTTCAGTTATGTCACCAGATTTTTAATAAAAATTTCGACAGAACTTCCTTTATTTGTTGTTCATTTTGTCCACAATTTTCAGATAGTTAGACATTGATATATGCAGAAACAATGTATCACAAAGTTGTTACATACATCCTCAGGATTCCAGAAATGCATCACATGAGGTAATTCGACAATTCTACAGCGAGTTATGCGAGAAACAGTAACTGTATACAGCATTGTCCACTCGCTGTCCAGATTTGATCAAGTTTAGAAATTTGAAATTTTGAGTATGTTAGAGATGGATTCTGCTCTGGAGTTCTATAGAAAAGTTGTAGGGGACTCTTTACTCTTCCAAACCATAAAAAGTAGGCCTGCAGAGGTGAAGTCTGCAAGAAGTTATGGTCCAATGTTTCACAGAAATGGCATTAGTGTTGATTTTTGGTGATGGAAATCGATTCAAAATATCTTCATACCCAAACTGTTCAATGAACAGTCGTAGAGGACTTGAAGATCATCTTAACCATATAGAACACTACTAGGTGCTATGAAGTTTCACTAGAAGCACCTCTTGACATAATCGAGCTAGATTCCGTCAAGAGTGAACAAAAACCTTAATCTTCATACTTCTACGTATTGCAACTTTCCATATTAAAACTTTGACCCAGGACTTACCAGCAGCTGGTAGTTGGATCTTATCAGATGAAAATGAAGCCATTCTTTCGTAGGGGATGGTCAAAGTATCAAATGTGATACTGACCGTACTACGTGCCTCTCCACAGAAAAGTTCTAAACCGGTATATCCGGATACGTCTATAGGTGGTCCTAATATCGTTCTCTCACAAACGGTTTCTATACGGTCTTCTACCGTAGTTAGTGTACCTGTAGAAGACAAGCAATCCCCTGGCACAGGCACGCCATACGGCGGCGGGGAAACACGACAGACAGTCACAATAATATATACAAAAGTAAATGCATACGACTCGGGTGTGAGTCGCCCTCGAGTGAGGTCATGTCTCGAGGTACATGGCTGTAAATACGTCTGTACAGCAAAGACTCCCGTACGAACCGGCTTATACACACTTGGGCATACGTGTTTCGCATGCTCCCGTAGAATATGAATGATTCTAGAGAGGCATACTATCGGGTTATACACCACCTGACGGGGGCTCCCACTAATTTTGTGTCACGCTGGGGTACCGCGTGTCATATGTTCTCAGAAACATGGAAAGTTTCAGAGACTCATATTGACTTTCTGTGTCAAGCCACGGAAATATCACATACCACATCTCGTATGCAGAGTTTACCGAGATTGATCCGCTCTCGGTGGCGTACCTTACCTCTTACCTTGAAGACGGAGCGTCGTTACAGAATAATATAACAAGTTAGTTCACCATCTTTATAACTCACACTAATAATAGTCCTTAATGGGCATATAGCTAATCCCCACTCGACTACTTCGGAGTTTTTGAAAATAGGCGCTTTTCGAGCATGCTATTCCCAATGAAGCTCTGATACCATGTCTCTGGGGACCAGAGTCCACACATCCGAGGATCTCATTGGGTGGTGCCGTGCGATGCGGCACCTAACAGCACACACAAAAAGGATACCAAAACATGTAAAGTTTTCATTTCATAATAAGAAGAGTTTACAAAAGAGTGTACCACAGAAGTACACACAGCGGAAAATACATACTCATAATCTCACCTAACTAAGCAGGAGAGAAGACGTCCATGCCCTAGGACGCTTCTCACTAGCAACATGAAGAACATTCAGCAGCGGCGTGGCTCACATGAGATTTATCTCGACACCTCGAGTCTCATGTACAACCTGAACAGCAGAAATAAAACTAATACCTGCAAAATCTCGTTAAAGCGCAAACGTGAGCATAAGGCTCAGCAAGACTTAACCGTCTCACTAGACATATGCAGGGTGAATACTAACATAGGTAAGGAATAGCATAAATAGACTCGCCTACAAGTGAATCCTTATAATCAGGTTTTATGTAGCAAATGACATTCTCCAAGCACGACACATCATGGGCTCCACAATCAAACAAGAAACGCTTTACCGATGATATGACATGCCCAGATCACATAATGCTATTACAGCTAAAGTATGGGGAAACTGTAAACTTTAATTTTACTATCTCTAAATCATACAAGGTTGCAAAGCAATTATAATTCAATACAATATAATTTACTGGTTTCTTTAGTATTTACTACGTCACGACACAGTGAACAAGTGGTGCTCTATTACCGCGAGGGACGGTGATTGCAATCAGGACACACCCGGACTGCACGACACGCACACCAGCGTGGGAGACACATACATGCTCTCCTCCCCGCATCATATGTGGCCACCTTTCACCCAAGACCCCAATGTCGACAAACCTCTTCATCCCGAGCAAATGGTCCCCTACACGGACACGTCGAAGTTCCCACTAGAAGATTTACACCTTTATGCCTTCGCATCCCCATTCAAGGACAATCAGGAGTCTCCACACTACAGTCTGGAGTTACATCAGTTTAATGGGCCCATATACCATTATGCAACCGGTACAGTTCAAGCTTGCCCAACGGTGCCGCATACGGCACGGTCCTCAAGCGACACAGGCAGGGCTATGCGACCGAGACTCAGTTCTCGCCGCTTCCTATCCATCCCCTACCCGGTCTTCATTTCATTATATTATGCCATTTTCTATCTAACCAATCCTGTGAGATATGTCCTACATCTCTCGCGAGTAGATTCCAACTACTCGACTTCTACCGGATTTCCTATACATTAGCAAAGCAGTTACTACAGGTCAAACTGTAACTCGTTCCAACCAAACCATGGTATTTGTGGTCATGCAAGTGGAGTATCAAACACCTTATACGTAATGCACAATATCAACTGAAGACGTAAGTGAATAACACTGGAAAACTTTGAAAAGCTCTTAAATGCAAATCGGGGCTTGCCTTGGTTTGTGACTCGACTATCTAACAACTGTTAGTAGCTTCTTCCGAAGACTCCGCCAAGGATGTCAAGTGAAACCGTGGCCTTCTCCAAGCAAAGCTCCTCGTCGATCACCTACATTATGTTTCTTAACGATATGATATGCATATGAGTAAAGAATGTACTTTAATATTAGACTCTATGAGTGGTATAAACTTTAAGAAGAAGGAGCTTGTCTAGGAGGAATAGGTATGCCTATGTTGTGTGGATAAACAAAGGATTGAATCAAGTGGTCATCATAGTGTCGAGATGTGAAGTGAAAGGTGCAATGTAAGCACACATTGGAACTTAGCAATCGACACTTGGAGCGATGCCACTCAAGAGTGATAAAACTGGTTGGTGAAGAAGTGTTTGACTGAGCCGTGTAATGTTAACTAAGAGATCAAGGTGGAGCTAGGAAGTTTGTAACCTAGGAGTCCGCCAAGGAAGTTTTCTCAACTTACAAAGGTTGTCGACACAACCAAGAATCCTTATCCAAGGTTCGTCTTGGACTAGTACCCCTTGTCGGTCGCGACGTTCTCGCATTCCTCTACCCCAGATCATCAATGATCACCCACATCCTGGGTGTGACCTAGAAGGCATTTCATCGACTATCTTGGATACGTCTAGGGTTTGACCGCTCTCGTATCAACTAAAACCAAACTTGGCTAACTACTATTAGTCTGATGTACCTTGGTGGTGTTCCCGCACTAAAAGCAAATCAAGCATCCATCGTTTCGGTGCCAAGACATGGCCACAACATGGAATGTCGTGACGACGTCAGGCGGACGACAACTGCAGAACATTGGCTTGAGCTTATGTGTCGAGTGAAAGAGAGTACCCTAAGGGCAAGTGGTAGTGAATGTGATACATGTAGTGGCACGATGCAGAATGCTTGGTTCCCTCTTGTACTTCAAATCTATGATGCAAGATGGACATGCATTCACCATGGTTAACGCACTGGCGCGACCATGGTACAAGGAGGGCAACAACACCACTAGTGCTGATAGGACTCATACATGTGAAACGCACGACATGGTCAGCCGGGGTGAGAGTAGAGTGGCGCGACCAATGTGATCAAAGTGAGTGTGTAGATGGTCCTCGCGACACGCTGATGGCCATGCCGCATGAGGATGTGGCTAACACGCATGACACAACCAAGATGGTGGTCACCACGACACAAGGAGACGTGTCAATCGGGCGACGCAATGGAGACCACGCGAGCAAACTGCAGTGGCGTGAACTCATAATGGAAGCAGCAATGACCATCACGCGTGCAGCCTGCCTATGTGGCAAGGAATCACAGTACCAGAGCGAGATGAGCCGGCCATTGTGTGAGCACCCGGTACAGCATGCGTGGCCTTCCATCGAGCGGGCACCGCGCGATGCATGACACAACGTGGATGAGATATTTTGGCACAGGCGGCGAATGGCACAACGGAAAGCTACACACTTGGAGAGGAACCAGCGACTGATTGGGGCTCGGCGAGGCGGCGACTGCGACACCGGGGGCCATGGCGTGGTGGCGCCGGAGATTCCGGGTGGCCAGGCGCGTGCTGCAGCAATGGAGGGGCGAGCAGGAGCGCGACCTGCTATTGAGGCAAGCAGACGATGGCGTACGACGTGCCGGAGGCGGGTGCAGCACGGGGGAACGGCAGTGGAGTCGTACACAGGAGGAAAGGATATGAAGGGATGGAGATGCGAGGTGACGTACCCGGAGAGTAAGCAACGACGGCAAAGCTCCACACGATGGCCGGATGACAGGCGCAGGAGCGCGGGACGGCGACGTCGATTCGTGTCGGCGAGCAGCAGGGCGACTGGGCGCCGTCGGCTACAGGGGACGAGCGACGACGGGGAGTCGAGGAGGCGCGCTTGCGGCGGTAGACCGCCTCTAGCGCGGGCGCAACGCGAAGCTTGCCGGTGTTGGCGGCGGAAGCAGCGGGACGGGGGGTCGGAGGGACTGCAGGGGCACCGAACGTGTGTTGGCGCACGGATGCGCGACCGAGGGTGGGAGCGCTCGCAGGGGCGGCTGACGAAGGCGAAGTCGGGCGCTGGCGGCGGTGTGCGCGCCGGGCGGAGCTGGGAGGCGAGGTGGCGGCCGGATCGGGAGGAGGAAGCGGAGCAGAGGAGATGGCGCGGTGGGGAAAAGAAGGAGAAACGGGCGCGTGGTTGAACAAGCAAAACAGAGAACCATATCTGGAGGTAAGACTGAGTGTGGGTCCCACTAAAATTTCACCCTTATCCTTACTCAATTGTTTAAATCAAATTACTAAATTAGTCCAAAATGGTAGGCTAGTTTATTTGACAATTAAATAATCCAAATATAATTTACAATCCTTTATTTGATTGATTTAAATTGGACACGTTGATTTCAATTAATAGAGTATGATTTCTTCCTATAGCTTGATAAAATATAAAATGGGTGAATAATGTTCATTAGAAAAGCTACAAAAGGAATTTTTAAATTGGTTGCTGAAACTGATATTTGCATTAAAGCGGGATTTTACATTTATACGCTCAAGCTCGTCGCCATGGGGAGCCCCAGTTCTTTTTGTACATAAGAAAGATGGATTCCAGAGAATGTGTGTAAATTACCAGTCTCTCAATGAGGTGACCATTAAGAGTAAGTACACGTTGCCCCGCATAGAGGATCTGTTCGACCAGATGAAGGGAGCCAAAATATTCTCCTAGATTGATCTTTGTTCGGGATATTTCCAAATGAGTATTAGACCATCGGACATACCCAAAACAGCTTTCAGGACACGGTATGGATCCTATAAGTAGACAGTCATGTCATTTGGATTGACTAACACACCCGCATACTTCATGTATCTTATGAACAAGGTTTTCATGGAGTATTTGGATAAGTTCGTGGTAGTGTTCATTGATGACATCATGATCTACTCGAAGAGTGAAGAGGAGCACGAGGAGCATTTAACGCTGACGTTGCAGAAATTGTGAGAGCACCAGTTGTATGCCAAGTTCAACAAGTGCCAATTCTGGGTAATGGAGATATCGTTCCTAGGCCATATCATATCTGGCGGAGGAGTGTCAGTTGACCCAGGAAAGGTTAGAGATGTGTTAAAGTGGGAACCGCCGCAGAGTGTGAATGAGATAAAGAGTTTTCTTGGAATGGCTGGATATTACCATTGGTTCACCAAAGACTTTTCAAAGATAGCAAAGCCCATGACTGAACTGTTAACGACGGTGAAGCCTTTCAAGTGGACTCAAGCTTGTCAGGACAGTTTTGAGGAGCTAAAGAATAGGTTAACAACAACACCTATGTTGGTATTGCCAGATGTGAGTAAGAGCTTTGATATCTATTGTGACGCTTCAAGGCAAGAAGGCCGAGTAGCCTATGCATCCAGGCAGTTGAAGAAACTTGAGCAGAACTATCCTACACATGATCTCGAACATGCAACCATACTGCATGCTTTGAAGATTTGGAGACATTACATTCTTGGCCATAGATGCGAGATTTACACGGATCATAAGAGTCTCAAGTACATATTCACGCAGACGGATATGAATTTGAGGCAAAGAAGATGGTTGGAACTCATTAAGGATTATGATGTGGGAATCAACTATCATCTAAGGAAAGCCAACATATTGGCTGATGCTTTGAGTCGGAAGGGAGCAAGCCACCAGCTCGCCGTCAGAGAGTTGCCACCCCAGCTATGCAAGGAGCTCGAATGTTTGAATGTTGGATTCATGAATGAGATGGGAGCAATGGAAGTGAATCCAACCCTAGAACAGGAAATTCAAGAAGGACATACAAAGAATGAGGAAATCCGAGAGATCAAGGAAAGGACCCTAGAAGGGAGAGAATTCAGATTTGATGAGGATGACCAAGGTACTCTATGGCTTGGAAAGCGGATTGTTGTGCCTAATGACAAGAGTCTTCGACAGTTGATATTGAGGAGGCACATGACTCGCTTTACTCTGTCCATCCCAGTTGTACAAAGATGTACAAGGATCTGAAGACGTGCTACTGGTGGGATGGCATGAAAAGGGACATAACAGAATATGTTGCACTATGTGATGTATGTCAAGGAGTCAAGGCTGAACATCAAAGGCCAGCCAGATTATTATAGCCACTGAAGATTCCAGAATGGAACTGGGAAGAGGTTGGTATGGATTTCATAGTTGGGTTGCCTTGCACTTCAGCGGGATATGACTCAATATGGGTTATTGTGGATCGATTGATGAAATCAGCGCATTTCATTCCGGTCAAGACTACTTATAGTGGAGCCAAGTTGGCAGAAGTGTATATGGGAAGAATAGTGTGTTTACACAGAGTGCCCAAGAAAACAGTGGCTGATAGAGGTTCTCAGTTTACCTCGAGGTTCTCAAAAAAGCTGCACGAATCGATGGAACTCAATTGAACTTCAGTTCTGCATATCAACCTAAAACGGATGGACAGACCGAGAGGACAAATCAGATTTTGGAAGACATGCTAAGAGCTTATGCGCTAAAGTATGGAGGAAGCTGGGACAAAAGTCTGCCATATGCTGAATTTTCCTACAATAACAGTTATCAAGCAAGCTTGACGATGTCAACATATGAAGCATTGTATGGGATAAGATGTAGAGCACCCTTGTTTTGGAATGAGACAGGGGAAACTCAAGTATTTGAACCCGATGTGATCCAAGAAGCCGAAAAGCAAGTGCACACCATCCGTGAGAACTTAAGGGTTGCTTAGTCATGATAGAAGGGTTACGCCGATAATAGACGAATAAGCTTATCTTTTGAGGTGGGAGACTTCGTATACCTCAAAGTGTCACTTATGCGAGGTCACAAACAAAGGCAAGTTGGCACCTCGCTATATTGGACCATTCAAGATTTTGGACAAATGGGGAGAAGTAGCCTATAAACTGGAGATGCCTGCACATCTTGCGGATGTTCATGAACTGTTTCATGTTTCTCAGCTCAAGAAATGCTTGAGGGTACTGGAAGAGCAAGTACCGATGGAAGAATTGGAGCTTGAGGAAGATTTGACCTATGTAGAGCAACCTGTAAAAAAAATTTGGACATCATGGATAGGGTCACAAGGAACAAGGTGATTCGATGGTGCAAAGTGCAATGGAAGCATCATATAGAATCGGAAGCAACATGGAAGCGAGATGATGATCTCAAGAAGGAATTTCCCTATCGCTTTCCTTTCACGTCGAATCTCAATGGCGAGATTCATTTTAAGGGGGGTAGGTTTGTAACATCCTCATTTTCATGCATAATGCATTTGCATACATCCTCATACATGTTCAACATTAAGTCATGTAAAAAGGAACAAGATTAAAATGAATTTAGGCTTAAACTGGAAGTTTTAGCCTGTCAAAGTGCGGACTTGTCCGGCCATAACCCCAGACTTGTCCGGTGTCCCTTTTTTCATTCAGAGAATTCAGTTTCTTTCAAAGTCCAGAAATTCAATTCTTCAGAGTCCGTCTTGTCCGCCATAAAGTGCGGACTAGTCCTGTTAAGCCTTTGATGTTCCCTGGACTTGTCCAGATGGACTTGTGCGATTTTTCTCTGTTGCCAAACGGACTAGTCCGGTCCCAACTATGGACTAGCCCGACCTTTAGGAATGCACTCGGATTCCATTATTTCTCAATGAATTGTTTTTTGTTAATTACCTCAGTTGGGCCTAAGAACTTCATGCCCAACCTCAGAGGAGCCCAAGTGGACCCCACCATGACCCTTACACGTCCCCACCGAATTTTACTTGGAATCCACCCCAAAACACTAATTCCCCACCCCTATATAACCAACCCAATACCCCACACCTCTCCACCCAAATTGAAAACCCTTGCTGCCACTTTTGTATTGTGTCATCGTCAAGATCAAGTTCCGAAGCAAGGAGAAGGAGGAGAAGAGGGAGAAAGGCCAACCAAGATTGATCTTCATTGACTTTTCGACGAATTGACGTTCTTCACCCAAAATCTTCAGCAACTCATCTTCATCAAGCCCTAATCACCAAGATTCAAATTCTCACACCCAAACCTTGATCTTTGGATCTCTAAACATGTGGTATACCCCTCTACATTCAAGTTTTCATGCAAATTCAACCCCAATCCTCACAAATCAGAAAAACACTATTTTTGCAGTATGTGTAGTGCGAACTAGTCCGGTCCCTGACAGTGGACTAGTCTGGTGTCTGAATCTGTAAATTTTTTGAATTGAACTGAATTAATTCCAAATCAACTCAAATCAGTTCCAAACTTGTTCAAACTTGTTAAAAACTATTGTAACTAGTTAGTAAACCTTAATAGCAACTCATTAACAAGTTTTAGCTCACAATTGCATTAATCTTGCATATCATGGCATATTGAGTACTATATGAGCATTATTTGGATGAATTGTGTGTTTTGCATGTTTGTTGCTCGGAATAGAAGGAATTGTCGTAGAGAGTGCTTTTGAGGACCCTCAAAACCAGAGTTTTGAAGCCTTTGATCCAAATCAAATTAAGACAAGGCAAGTGTCCCTGACCATATTGTTGTGGATGCATTCGTGGGCCGCCAATATGGATATATTGGGGCCCACGACGTCCACAAACGGGCTGCAGCAGCCCAGCCGCACCAGGAAGGGTGAAGCCTTCTAGAAGATCAATTAGATAAAGGGAAGTTTAAATAATAAAGAAGTTAGATCAGGTTGAGTTAAATTAGGATATATTAGATTGAGTTGAGTTTAAATAGAAGGAGATAGAATAAATCAGGAAATAGAGATTAGAAAGGAGTCCTAATCGATTGGGGGGGGGGGATAGCCCCAACCGATCTGGTGTGTGCGTCGGTAGGGGGGCACGTGGCCAGAAGGGGGGGGGGGGTTCTCCCCTATATAAGCAGCCCCCCTCCATCATGTAAGCTTCATCCAGGAAAAATAAGAATTGCCCTATTGGGTTGTTCTTCTCCTTGGGTCACCGTGGCTACGAACCCTAAGCCTAGCCGCCATGACATCTCCCCTCCTCCACCGCGGTACGTGCTGCGCAGCAACAGTCAAGCCTCCCTCTTCCTCTCCTCTCCCTTGTGCAGCCCTAGGCGCAGCCGGGGAGGTCCCCTCCACCACGTTTCACAGTAATTGGTATCCAGAGACACCGGGGCAGTGACCATGTTGTAAGACCTATGTGTGCTGAATACATTGGCTTGTAGTGAATACACTTGGCTTTGATGATAAAAGCTTTGAATATCACGAAAACACCTTTTTATCAAGGTCCGACTCTAGCTCTGAGCTACAGCAAGGTCCGACGGTAGGTCCAGCTTGTTTTGGGTAGCTCTAGTTACGATCGATGCTAGGTCCAATTAGCTTTGATCAGCTCCGGTGAAGTTTTGTCTTTAGCTCTGACATGATTTTGATAGCTCCGCTGTGTTTTTGCTAAGCTCCGAGTTGATTTTTCTAGCTCTGGCTTTTGGGATTACTAGTTCCGACTAGTTCTGGTTAGCTCCAGCACTAGGTCCTGCTAGTTTTTTAAGCTCCGGCGGGAGCTTGGTTGTACTAGTTTTGGTAAGCTCCGATGCTAGGTTCTACTAGCTTTTGTTAGCTCCGGCTCAAGGTCCGGGTTGCTCTGGCAAGGTTCAGAACTTGACCGTAGTGCTTCTGTATTTCATTTGCATTGTTTCGTACTTGCTTTACATTGTTAGAAAGATTGCTTAGTATTCAATTGCTAAGTTTTTGGTGCGTTTTTGTTGATATGGATGATATCGTGTTACTGTGGTTTTGCAACATGCTTATGTGAGGTTCTCACGTAGGGTGTTGTGTTCGAAACTAACTTGAGTCAAGTCGAGGACTTGGGCTCGTATGGATTGGTTGTTTATTAATGTGCAGGTATTGCTTGAGTTCAAGACATAGCTGGTGACGAGATCCATTGGACTAGTCTCAGGGAGGAGATGAGGTTGCAACAACCAAATTCAGGAGGAATTGTGGTTGAGCTGATCAGGAGGTTGCGCAGCATGATTGAATCAAGAACAATGCATGTGAAGGTATCGTGGACGTCGTTGGAAGATGTTTGCATGTATGCAAGGAGTGCATGGACGTGGCTACATGGTTCTGAGACGTGATGAAGGGATGTGGACATAAAGAGTTGGTCGGAAAGGTCCAACCGACTAGGTTATGGACTCAGAGCTGCGGCTGAGTTGGGTTTGACTCAAATATGGAAAGATTTGAGTTGGTTATGATAGGATTTCGTATGGGTCACGAATTTGAGTTGTTTAGGAATGTGGGATACGTTTCTAAGGTGTTTTAAAGTCTTAAGATTGCTTCTATCTGCATATAGAAGAATCCTAAGTAGTTATGGAAAGTTACGATTCATGAACAGAGTAGGATTAGGTTCCTGATTTGAGTTGAGTTGGCTTTCAAGCTGGTTATATAAGCAAGGGAGCCCAGAGCTCGTGGTGCACGACTCTGGGGCTGTTCCTCTTGTGTTCTATTGAATAAAATTCATAGCTTGAAGGAACTTTTGTGCCTTGTTCATCAGACTTGTTCTAGACAAGTTTTACTCGTCGAGTTTCTGGACAGTACTACCTTTCGTCGGTGGTTTTATCATGACTCGAGTTTTACATATCCAATTGACGTGATTCTTTTTGGGTTGTCTTCACAACTTGATTGTCTATCATATTTCAAAATTTCACGGTCATTGGATTTGTGGTCTATGATCTACACGAGTTTCTTTGCAGCATTCCAGAACTGTTTTTCTCGGGTAGGGCAGATTGACAATTGTTTGATCTTTCGATCATAACTTGAGTTTTTCTCGACGAACTTGAGTGATTCTTTTTGTGTTTTCTTGATAAATTGATTCTCTCTGATATTTATCACCTTTTCACGGTGAAACACGTTTATATTAGTCTCACACACGATTTATTTAACAGATCGTTTTTCTGCCAAAAGGGTTTGGGGTTTAATTGTTTCCGCTGCGTAAGATTTTTAAATCTACCATTCACCCCCCTCTGGTAGCTTTTCACGTGCTCTTCTATCCTACAATTGGTATCAGAGCCACGGTGCTCTAATATTTGTGATTTGCGCGTGTTTTTTGACTAATCATCATGGAGAAGTACTCTGCCAAACCTTGTGTGTTCGCTGGTATTGATTTTCAGGTTTGGAAGGCACGCAAGGAGGCTTTCATCCAGGCACAAGGCTTTGCAAAATGGGAGAAGGTATACAAGCCTTACGAAGTGCCATCAAACGATCAAGTTACAACTGCAAATATGAGAGATGTCGACAACAACAACAAGGCTCGGAACTTGATCATACAAGGATTGACTCAAAGTGACTTCAATCGAGTTGCACACCTCCGATCTGCATACGATGTGTGGAAAGCACTTTGTGACTACCACGAAGGATCCAACATGATCAAAGAGGTAAGGCAAGACATGTTCAAGAAAGAATACATGTGCTTTGAGATGCAACCCGGTGAGTCTATTGATGACCTTTTTGCTCGCTTTAATAAGATTCACAACAACTTGCGTAGTGTCAATGTTAATTTTTCAGATGCTGAAAATGCTAGGCAATTGCTAAGTGCATTAGATATGTCAATTTGGGAGATGAAAGTCACATCTATTTGTGAATCTACTATCATGAGTTCACTTACTTTAGATGTGCTATATTCCAAGTTAAAAACTCATGAAATTGACATAATCTCACGTAAGAACCCCAATAAGTCTATTGAATTTGTTTCACAACGTGATATGTCTAGCTCCGGCCAATCACCATCTTGCAATACTCTTGTTTTGTTGTCCTCACTAACCGTGGAGCAGATTGAAGAATTTCCAGAAGAGGAGTTGGCACTCATCTCTACAAGATTCTCAAAAGCATTGCAAAATGTGAGAACTAGAAGGAGAGGAAGCTCCGGACCTCAACGCTGTTTTGAATGTGGTAAAACAGGACACTTTCGTACAGAATGCCCTAACCTTTCAGGTCTGACCACCCGGGAAGAAAAACAAAGCAAGGTTCGGACCTCCTCTGGAAATTTCAACAAGAAGAAGAAAGGTACCATAGGATGCAAGATGATCAACAGTTTCATCACCGTGCTTCAAGAGTTCAGTTCAAGCGACGTGGACATTGGAAGTGATGAAGATGAAGATGATTTGGCAAACTTGTGCTTCATGGCGGGCAAGTCAAGATCAAGTATGGAGGAGGCAGAACACAGCAGCGACAATGAAGAGGTATGTCCTACTTGCGAAGAAATGTGTGATGCTATTTCTCGTGCCACTATTATTGTTAAGAAAAAGGACAAAAAGCTTAGGGATAGTGCTGCTAAAATTGAATCACTAGAATCTGAAATCAACCGTTTAAAAACTTTGATTCCTAGTGATGATGCATGTTCCTCATTTGATTTAATATATGAACAATTGTCCTCATTAAGAAGTGCACACACCTCCACACTTGATAAACTTGAGTTAGAAATTGAAAAGAACAAAGACCTTGCTGCACATAATGATAAAAACTTGAAAGATGCTAGCTGTTCTACAATTGATTTGCATTGTTCTACTTGTGATGATCTTGATAAGAAACTACAGGATGCTATGAATGAAATTTCTATATTGAACAATGCTTTACGTTCTCATGAAGTTAAATTTTGTTCAAATTGCAAACTAAAAGGAAAAACTTCATGGAAAATTTCCTTGGTCTGTCCAATAAACTTGATGACATGCATAGGACATTAGATCAGTTTTGTAATGGGAATAAGAACCTAAACTTACTGCTGAATTCTTCCAAGTCTTGCAATTATATAACTGGTTTAGGTTTTTATTCTCATGCTCATGCTAAGGCACATCCACCTAAAATTGTAAAGTCATTAGGAAGTGGTTTGATTCAAACAGTTCCTAAACAAAAAGGAGTGGTTTTCAAATCTGCAGGAGTGTTGCCTCATTTGGTTTCAAATAAAAATATTGCTTGCTCATCTAGACATGAACACAAAGTTAAATTTCATTGTACCTTCTGTGGTAGAGATGGTCATGTCATAGATTTTTGTTATAGACTAGCTAAACAACAAAAAAGGGAAAGAATGGTTCCTAGATCTCATAACTTTCATGCAAAATTTGCTGCACACATTGAACCAAATGTACAACCTGTTGTTTTGAGTCAAAAACATTCAAAGTTTACCTCCGACCTTCTATTTTTTGCCTCCAGAGCTACTGATTTTTGTGCTACACAAGTAACACCTTATAGGTCAGTAGTCAAGAATAAAAAATCTCAAACTTTGACTAAAAAACCTGCTGTTTTGTCTCAGCTTTCGCGTGTTTTTCCTGCTGCATGTCGTGTGACTCAGTACTGGATTCCTAAATGTCTTTTGACTAACCCCAGTATTGAGTCATCGACGTATTGTGCTTTTATGTAGGTTACACGTTTGAGAAAGGAGAACATTTGGATTGTGGATTCAGGTTGCTCACGCCACATGACCGGTAACAAAGATTGGTTCTCCTCCCTCTCTTTTGTGTCACGTGTAGAGAATGTTACTTTTGCTGATAATTCTTCAACTCCTATAATTGCTAAGGGTTCGGTTAGAGTAAATGATCACTACACTTTAAAGGATGTGGCACTTGTCAAAAATTTGAAATACAACTTGCTTTCTGTTGCACAATTGCTAGATGAAAATCTAGAAATTATTTTCAATAAAAACTGCTACAATGTTGTAGGTTCAAATAGTGAGCTTATTTTTAACATGTCTCGGTTTGGAAGAGTTTTTAAAGCTGATTTTGATATGTCTTCCTCTAAGCATAGGTGTCTAGTTGCTAATGATTCAAAGGACTTATATTTTTGGCATCGTAGACTTGGTCACGTAGGCTTTGATCACCTAACGCGTGTTAGTGCTCTTGATCGCATACGTGGGCTGCCTAAGCTTAAAGGGGACAAAGAAATTGTGTGCTCTTCTTGTAGACATGCTAAGATGGTTGCAGGTTCACATACTCCTCTCACAATGATCATGACAACTGAACCATTTCAACTCTTGCATCTTGACAGCGTAGGACCTTCACGTGTTCAATCCTTCGGAGGTAAATGGTATGTTCTTGTTATCGTTGATGATTATTCTAGATACTCTTGGGTTTACTTTATGGCGTCTAAGAATGAAGTTTTTAGTCACTTTAGAACTTTATTTCTTAGAATATCAATTGATCAACCAGGATCATTAAAAGCAATTAGAAGTGATAATGGAACTGAATTTAAAAAAACAATCTTTTGATCACTTTTGTGCTGAAAATAGAATAGATCATCAATTCTCTTCACCATATGTACCTCAACAAAAAGGTGTTGTAGAAAGAAAGAACAGAACCTTAGTTGAGATGGCTAGGACCATGCTTGACGAATATCAAACTCCTTGGAAATTTTGGGCTGATGCATTAGCAACCGCTTGTTATGTCTCAAATCGTGTTTTCTTGCGTGCTAAGCTAGGTAAAACACCATATGAGCTCCGGTTTGGACATAGGCCTAGTTTTACACACTTTCGGGTCTTTGGTTGCAAATGCTTTGTTAAGAAACATGGTAATCTTGATAAATTTGAACCTAGATCCATTGATGGCATGTTTCTTGGTTATCCATCTCATACTAGAGGCTACCGTGTGCTTTTACTTGACACTAACAAAATTGTGGAGACTTGTGAAGTGTCTTTTGATGAATCTAGCCCAGGTACTAGCTCAAACATTGCAGGTCCAGATCCATATCCCCAGGGGGAGAGCATTTTCATTGAAGATGAGGAAGAATTGGAGTTGCTGCCAGAAAATTCAGCAGCTAAAGACTTTAGTTTTGCTCTGGATGTTAATTCTCAACCAGCACCGACAACCATCAATCCTGATTCAAATCATCCTCAAGCCACGAGCTCATCGATTTGTGATGAACATGAAGAAGAAGAAGCTTGTGAGACATCTGTTCCCCTACGGTTTTACAAAGATCATCCCCCACAACAGATGATTGGAAGCTTGCACGAACGAGTCACACGGTCCAGGTTTTGCGATCCAAACTCTCATGCTCATTCTGCTTTTGTTGCTTCTTTTGAACCCAAAGATATATCACACGCACTCACTAATGAATCTTGGATTATTGCCATGCAAGAAGAGTTAGAAAATTTTGAAAGAAATAATGTTTGGAAACTTGTACCTCCACCTCAAGGTCACACTTTAATTGGAACTAAATGGGTATTTAAAAATAAACAAAGTGAGGATGGGGTTGTGGTTAGGAATAAGGCTAGGTTGGTTGCTCAAGGTTTCACTCAAGTTGAAGGTCTAGATTTTGATGAAACTTTTGCTCCTGTCGCTAGATTAGAAGCCATAAGAATTTTGTTAGCTTTTGCAGCATCTAAAGGTTTTAAGCTATATCAAATGGATGTTAAAAGTGCTTTTCTTAATGGCTACATAGATGAGGAGGTTTACGTCAAACAACCACCGGGTTTTGAAAATCCAGATTTTCCTAATCATGTTTACAAACTGTCCAAAGCCTTATACGGTCTCAAACAAGCCTCTAGGGCATGGTATGATAGGTTAAAAACATTCTTACTTGAAAAGTGGTTTACCATGGGCAAGGTTGATAAAACTCTTTTTGTGCTTAAGCATGGCAATGACTCATTATTCGTTCAAGTGTATGTGGATGATATTATCTTTGGTTGTGTTTCTCATGATCTTGTGTCCAAGTTTTCAGCAATGATGAGTTCCGAATTTGAAATGAGTATGATGGGTGAACTCACTTACTTTTTGGGGCTGCAAATCAAGCAAACCAAGGAGGGTACCTTTGTGCATCAAACGAAGTATACCAAAGACCTCCTAAGGCGCTTCAACATGGACAAAAGCAAGCCTCTTCGGACACCAATGGGAATAGCAACAACACTTGAAATTGATGAAGATGGTGAATCTGTGAATCAAAAAGAATATAGAAGCATGATCGGATCACTTTTGTACCTCACGGCATCAAGACCGGACATGCAATTCAGCGTATGCATTTGTCCACGGTTTCAAGCTTCCCCACGTGTTTCACATCGTCAAGCCGTCAAAAGGATTCTCAGGTACTTACATGGAACCCAAGAATTTGGCATTTTTCTTCCTTCTTCCTCAACCGTTACTTTGAAAGCTTTTTCGGATGCTGATTTTGGGGGTTGTAGGATTGATAGGAAAAGTACTTCTGGTGCTTGTCATTTTCTTGGTAATTCTCTTGTTGCTTGGTCTTCTAGAAAACAAAATTTAGTTGCACAATCCACAGCCGAATCTAAATATGTAGCTGCTGCTAGTGCTTGCTCACAAATTCTTTGGATTGTTCAAACACTTAAGGACTATGGGTTTGATCTAGATAGTGTTCCACTGTTTTGTGATAACACTAGTGCCATTTGCATTGCTAAAAACCCCGTGCAACATTCTAGAACTAAGCACATTGACATTAGGTATCACTTTCTTCGAGATAATGTTGAAAAAGGAAACATTGTGCTTCACCATGTAGATATCGAACAACAATTGGCTGACATTTTTACTAAACCTTTGGATTTCACTCGTTTTTGTTACATTCGTAGTGAAATAGGGGTTATGCATCCTCATGGCTTAAATCGAGGGGGAGTTTTTGAAACTTGGGAAGTCTTTGTGTGAATCTGAAATTAAAATAATATGAGCATAGTATTTCATACATATATGACTTTGTGATTTCTTTTACATGCTAAAAGTTCTTACTACATTGCTCGTGTCATACATTTTGTAGTTTTTGCCATGTCTAGTAATTGGAATAATTACTTACACTAAAACTGGTCATGGTTGAACTTTCTTGCTGTTTTGAACTTGTTATATGTTCACAAGTGCTTTTAATCATAAAGAATTAATCAAGTAATCAACTCACATGTTGAGTTTTTATGAACAAATATAAATTGAGAAAAGATCAAGAGAATATGCATGCATCACACTTCTTCTTTTGAGATAGCTTATCATTGCACTTAGATTTGAACTTGGAAGAAGTTGTGTATGACTAAAACCATGTCCTTAAGCTTCTGATTGTCAAATGACATAGGCTTGGCTTGGTTGGTTAGAATAAGGCAGATGCACATATAATCTCTTGCAAATATCATATGATCTAAATTCATGCTTTGAAAAATAATAAAATGCAGCAACTAGTGTCATGCTTTCAAGTTTTGAAATACTTAAGTTTGTGAGATCATGACTTGCTTAAATTGAAAATTACATTGGAGCTCTAACATGGCTTACACTACTTTATGTATCTCATTGATGTGATAATGTAAGTTACTTGATAGTATGACTTGGATGAGCTTTTTTTATATGTATATGTTATAATATGCTCATAACAACTAAAGTTGGAGAGAGAATATGACTTGCTGGATACATTGTCAAAGGGGGGGAGATAACCATGAAGAGAGAGATAATATGTGCATAAGGAGAGATAATAAAGGGGGAGAGATAATATGGGAAAATTTTTCTTCTCATTTTACTTTTTATTTACAAAGGTGGAGAAATTGCTTTCAAAACTTTTTTGTGAATAAGCCAATGTTCGAATTTTAAATGGTGTTGCCAATGCATTCATCAAGGGGGAGATTGTAAGACCTATGTGTGCTGAATACATTGGCTTGTAGTGAATACACTTGGCTTTGATGATAAAAGCTTTGAATATCACCAAAACACCTTTTTATCAAGGTCCGACTCTAGCTCTGAGCTACAACAATGTCCGACGGTAGGTCCGGCTTGTTTTGGGTAGCTCCGGTTACGTTCGATGCTAGGTCCGACTAGCTTTGATCAGCTCCGGTGAAGTTTTGTCTTTAGCTCCGACATGACTTTGATAGCTCCGCCATGTTTTTGCTAAGCTACGAGTTGATTTTTCTAGCTCCGGCTTTTGGGATTACTAGTTCCGACTAGTTCTGGTTATCTCCGGCGCTAGGTCCTGCTAGTTTTGTAAGCTCCGGCGGGAGCTTGGTTGTACTAGTTTTGGTAAGCTCTGGCGCTAGGTTCTACTAGCTTTTGTTAGCTCCGGCTCAAGGTCCGGGTTGCTCTGGCAAGGTCCGGAACATGACCGTAGTGCTTCTGCTTTCCATTTGCAATGTTTCGTACTTGCTTTACATTGTTGGAAAGATTGCTTAGTATTCAATTGCTATGTTTTTGGTGCGTTTTGGTTGATATGGATGATATCGTGTTACTGTGGTTTTGCAACATGCTTATGTGAGGTTCTCACGTAGGGTGTTGTGTTCGGAACTAACTTGAGTCAAGTCGAGGACTTGGGCTCGTATGGATTGGTTGTTTATTCATGTGCAGGTATTGCTTGAGTTCAAGACATGGCTGGTGACGAGATCCATTGGACTAGTCTCAGGGAGGAGATGAGGTTCCAACAACCAAATTCAGGAGGAATTGTGGTTGAGCTGATCAGGAGGTTGCACAGCATGATTGAATCAAGAACAATGCATGTGAAGGTATCGTGGACGTTGTTGGAAGATGTTTGCACGTATGCAAGGAGTGCATGGACGTGGCTACATGGTTCCGAGACGTGATGAAGAGATGTAGACGTAAAGAGTTGGTCGAAAAGGTCCAACCGACTAGGTTATGGACTCAGGCTGCGGCTGAGTTGGGTTTGACTCAAATATGGAAAAATTTGAGTTGGTTATGATAGGATTTCATATGGGTCACGAATTTGAGTTGTTTAGGAATGTGGGATACGTTCCTAAGGTGTTTGGAAGAATCCTAAGCAGTTATGGAAAGTTACGATTCGTGAACAGAGTAGGATTAGGTTCCTGATTTGAGTTGAGTGGGCTTTCGAGCTAGTTATATAAGCAAGGGAGCCCAGAGCTCGTGGTGCACGACTTTGGGGCTGTTCCTCTTGTGTTCTATTGAATAAAATTCGTAGTATGAAGGAACTTTTGTGTCTTGTTCGTCTGACTTGTTCCAGACAAGTTTTACTCGTCGAGTTTCTGGACAGCACTACCTTTCGTCGGTGGTTTTATCATAACTCGAGTTTTACAGATCCAATTGACGTGATTCTTTTTGTATTGTCTTCAAAACTTGATTATATATCATATGTAAAAATTTCACGGTCATTGGAATTGTGGTTTATGATCTACACGAGTTTCTTTGCAGCGTTCCAGAACTGTTTTTTCTCGGATAGGGCAGATTGACCATTGTTTGATCTTTCCATCATAACTTGAGTTTTTCTTGATGGATTTGAGTGATTCTTTTTGTGTTGTCTTAGTGACTTGATTCTCTCTGATATCTATCACTTTTGTCACGGTGAAACACGTTTAGATTAGTCTCACACACGATTTCTTTAATAGATTGTTTTTCTGCCAAAAGGGTTTGGGGTTTAATTGTTTCCGCTGCGTAAGATTTTTAAATCTACCATTCACCCCCCTCTGGTAGCTTTTCACGTGCTCTTCGATCCTACAATGTCCAGCCCTACGGACGATTCTATGACCTTTACTCTCTTTAAGATCTGGGCAAGATGATGAGCCAGATGATGGGACTGATTGACTCCACCAACAAGCGTTTGGATCGCCATGACGTGCGCCTTGCACGCATTGAGAAGTCCCCACAAACGGAGAACTTCGAGCAGGAGTATCTGCAGCACACACCGTGAGGCAGCAACGGTCCCCACGATAGTGGTGGAGACAACGACCACGTCTTTCGGCGCCACCAGGGGCGCACTGCTTCTGATGACGGCAGGTTGTGCCGTTACAGGATCAGCTCTCCCAAATACGACGGGGAAACTGATCCTCTGACATGGCTCAACAAGTGCAAAGCATACTTCCATGGAACACAAACGATGCCTGAAAAAAAGGTGTGGCTCGCATCTCTCCACCTGGAGGGTTCCGCGGCCAACTGGTACATCGCGATGGAACGCGAGTGCGGCATCGTGTCCTGTGAGCGGTTCGCGGACTTCGTCAACATGCGCTTCGGACCCCCGCTCCACTCCAACGACCTGGCTGAGATTAAAGATCTTCGTCGTACCGGTACAATTGAGGAGTACTTGCGTCAATCCCTGGTCCTTCTCAATCACTGCGAGGATCTCAGCCAACGCCAGCAGATAAATCTCTTCACTGATGTCCTAGGCAACCCACTTCGTACTAGTGTAGAACTGCAGCGCCCTACGGATCTGCAGACGGCCATGAGTCTGGCCATGGCCTTCGAAAGACAGTTTGTAGCATCAACAGATAGTAGAGCACTGCAAGGGTGCCGCCTCTCAACACTTTGCGCCCTTCCCCTTTGTCACGCACCACCACCACAACTTCTAGTGGTGGTTCTGCTGCACCAGCTCCAACATCTTTAGTGACGGCATCCTCATGTCCGCACCTCAAGCGTCTCACGACGTATGAGATGGCTGCTAAATGGGCAAGCAGAGAGTGCTATCACTGCTCGGAGCAGTACACGCCAGATCATAAGTGTGTCGGCAAGGGCATCTTCCTCTTGGAGCTTGACGATGACAACAACGATATTGACGTGGTCATTGCCGACCTGGACATCTCTCTACACGCGCTGACTGGCATTGACCTCACCAACACGATGAAGCTCCAGGTCGACGTCCGCAGTAAGCTGTTCACTGCGCTGGTCGACAAAGGCTCTACTCACACCTTCATCAGGGAGCCCTTCATCCAGGAGCTCGGCCTGGTGATGTTGCCACGATCAGGCGTCGGCGTTCGCGTCCCCAACGGTGACTCTATCTCCTGCACAGGAATTTGTCCACGTGTACCATTGATAATTGCTGGAAATCGCTTTGACATCACATGCTACGCGCCCAATTGATGGCTTCGACTTCGTTCTCAGAGTTCAGTGGTTGCGATCCTTGGGACCCATCCTCTGGAACCGCGAGAACCTCACGATGAAGTTGTGGCGTGGAGAATGTGAGGTGGTCTGGACGGGGCTGTGCAGCTCATCCCCTGTGTGTGCTTCCTTGGCGCCACCCACCGACATGATGGGCGCCCTCCTGGCATGCTTCCAGGACCTCTTCAACAAGCCATGGGGCCTTCCTCCTTCACGGTGCCACGACCACCGCATCAGGCTCCTGCCGGGCACCACTCCAGTAGTTGTTCGGAAGTACCGCTACCCCAACTTCTCAAAGACGAGATTGAGAAGCAGTGTGTCGAGATTCTTCGCAAGGGCATCATCTGAGAGTGCACCTCCGCATTCTCCTCACCGGTGTTGTTGGTCCGAAAGGACGACGACATGTGGCGCTTCTACATCGACTACCACGAGCTCAATGCCTGAACTTTGAAAGACAAGTTCCCTATTCCGGTGGTCGATGAGCTGTTGGACGAACTCTGTGGTGCGAGGTTCTTAACCAAGCTTGACCTCCACAGCAGCTACATCCAGGTGCGCATGCACCCGAACGGCATCATCAAGACGGCTTTCCTAACTCATCGAGGCCACTATGAGTTCTTGGTGATGCCGTTCGGCCTCACCAATGCGCCATCCACGTTCCAGTCATTGATGAACGACGTTCTTGAACCCTACATCAGGAAGTTTGTGCTTGTCTTCTTTCATGATATTTTGGTGTATAGTAGGACCTGGGCCGAACACCTCCAGCACGTCAAGCAGGTGCCCAAACACTACGGGCACACAAGCTGTTCCTCAAGAAGTCCAAATGCTTCTTCGGCCAGGAGTCTGTGTCCTAACTGGGACACATCATCTCCTCCCAGGGTGTGGCGATGGATCTAACCAAGGTGGAGGCGGTGGAGCGTTGGCCTACACCTTGGACCCTACGAGCCTTGCGAGGCTTTGTCGGACTCACTGGCTACTACCGCAAGTTCATTGCAGGGTATGGCGCGGTGGTCGCGCCTCTCACCGCCCTCCTCAAATGGGAGGTGTTCTGCTGGACCGACGACGCGCAGGACACCTTCTCTCAGCTCAAGAAGGCGCTGATGACAACACCTCTACTTCAAATGCGGACTTCAACAAGCGCTTCGTCATCGACTGCGATGCATCGAGCATTGGCTTCAGGGCGGTCCTGCACCAGAGCGACGGTGCCATCACCTTCTTCGGTCGCGCCGTAGCTCCTCACCATCAGAAGCTACCGGCATATGAGCGTGAGCTAATCGGACTTGTGAAGGTCGTATGCCACTGGTGGCCTTATTTGTGGGGCCGTCCCTTCACTCTTTGGACTAATCACTTCAGTCTGAAGTACATCCTGGATCAGCGCCTAATGATAATCCCCCAGCACGCTTGGGTGAGCAAGATTTTTGGCTATGATTTGCAGGTCGAGTATAGGCTGGGACGTCTGAACGGGGGAGCTGACACCCTGTCCCGCTGCAACGAGGAAGACGTGGAGATTCACGCCATCTCACTGCCAGTCTTCCACCTCTTCAACTCACTCCGCGCGGAGATCGTCGCGGACCAGCAGGAGCAGCAGTTGCGCGTCCAGCTCCAGGAGGGAGCCGCACCTAATGGCTGGTCTGAGCGCGACAGCCTTCACTTATACAAGGGGAAGCTCTTCATTCCTGAGATGTTCTCCCTGTGGCCCTCCCCCTTGGCTGAGGCACACGATGGGGGTCACGAGGGCATCCAGAAAACGACACACTAGTTGCGCCTCTCGTTCTACAGTCCTTCGCTCCTGAGCCAAGTTCGAGATTTTGTCCGTGGTTGTGCCACCTGCCAGCGCAACAAAACGGACCATCTACATCCAGTCGGGCTGCTACAACCTCTTCCTGTACCTGCAGAGATCTGGAGTAATATCTCTATGGATTTCGTCAAAGGCTTCCCGATGGTTGGAGGGAAATTGGTGATCCTGATGGTGGTGGATCGCTTCTCCAAGTATGCCCACTTCATCCCCTTGAGACACCCGTACAGTGCTGCATCAGTGGCACACGCATTCTTCGACGACATCGTATGTCTTTACGGCTTCCCCTGCTCCATCGTCAGCGACCGCGACACCATCTTCACCAGCTTATTCTTGTCAGACTTGTTATGATAGGCTGGCGTACGCCTGTAGCTCAGCTCCGCTTTCCACCTGCAGTCTGACGGCCAGTCTGAAGTCGTCAACAAAGTTATCACCATGTACTTGCGATGCTTGGCGGTGACCGAACCAAGGCGTGACTGAAGTGGCTTCCATGTGTTGAGTACTGTTACAACACCTCTTACGAGACAACCCTCAAGTGTTTGCTTTTCAGAGTGGTCTATGGCAGAGACCCTCCAGCCATTATTTCATATCAGCAGGGTGTGTCCAGAATAGCTGCCGTTGACAAGCATATCAAAGATAGAGATGAATTCTTGCCTGAAATAAAAAACAGACTTGTACAGGCACAAGTTACTATGAAGAGCTATGAAGACAAGTCCTGTCAAGAGGTGGAATTTCAAATAGGAGATTAGGTCTTGCTGCGGCTTCATCAATGGACAACTGTGGAGTCATAGTTGTGCCTCCCTCGAGGATTGGGCCAAAATATTTTGGACCTTATTAGATTATTCAACGCATTGGGACTGTGTCTTATAAACTTCAGCTTCCTCGTCAAGCTAAGATACATGATGTCTTCCATGTGTCCTTATTGAAGAAATTTGAGGGTCCTTCTCCAGCACAGGGTGTACCTCTGCCACCTCTTCTCCATGGGCGTGTTGTGCCTACGCCTGAAAAGATACAAAGGGCACCCTTGAATAGAGGTGTTTGGGAACTGCTTGTCAAGTGGGCGGGACATTCTGAAGCTGATGCATCATGGGAACAGCTAGAAGATTTTGAGATGAAGCACCCCACCTTCAAGCTCGAGGACGAGTTCTTTGTTGGGAAGGGGGGAAATGTTGTGGATGCGTTCGTGGGCTGCCAATATGGCCAGCATGGGGCCCACGACATCCACAACCGGGCTGCAGCAGCCCAGCCGCACCAGGAAGGGTGAAGCCTTCTAGAAGATCAATTAGATTAAGCGAAGTTTAAATAATAAAGAAGTTAGAGATTGGGTTGAGTTAAATTAGGAAATATTAAATTGAGTTGAGTTTAAATAGAAGAAGATAGAATAAATAAGGAAATAGAGATTAGAATGGAGTCCTGATCGGTTGGGGGGGGGGGGGTGTCCCCAACCGATCTGGTGTTTGCGTCGGCAGGGCGGCACACAGCCAGAAGGGGGGGTCCTCCCCTATATAAGCAGCCCCCCTCTCTCATGTAAGCTTCATCCAGAAAAAATAAGAATTGCCCTATTGTGGTTGTTCTTCTCCTGGGGTCACCGTGGCTACGAACCCAAACCCTTGCCGCTGTGACATCTCCCCTCCTCCACCGCGGTACGTGCTGTGCAACAACAGTCAAGCCTCCCTCTTCCTCTCCTATCCCCTGCGCAGCCCTAGGCGCAGCCGGGGAGGTCCCCTCCACAATGTTAGGGCGCAGCCAGGGAGAGGAGAGGAAGAGGGACGCTTGACTGTTGTTGCGCAGCATGTACTGTGGTGGAGGAGGGGAGATGTCACGGCGGCTAGGGTTAGGGTTCGTAGCCACGGTGTCCCAAGGAGAAGAACAACCCAATAGGGCAATTCTTATTTTTCCTGGATGAAGCTTACATGAGGGAGGGGGCTGCTTATATTGGGGAGGACCCCCCCCCCCCCCCCATCTGGCTCCAAGCCCCCTGTCGATGCACACATCAGATCAGTTGGGGACATCCCCCCAACTGCTCAGGACTCCTTTCTAATCTATATTTCTTGATTTTTTCTATCTCCTATTTAAACTCAAATCAATCTAACATTTCCTAATTTAACTCAACTCAATCTATAACTTCTTTATTATTTAAATTCCCTTAATCTAATTGATCCTCTAGAAGGCTTCACCCTTCCTGGTGCGGCTTGGCTGCTGCAGCCCGGTTGTGGACGTCGTGGGCCCCATGCCGCCATATTGGCAGTCCACGAACGCATCCACAACACATATTGACACTGTTTTTAAAGGTTTTGTTTGCAAAATTGCATGCTTATGTCGAAATTGATGGGAAAACCCAATTGTAGGAGTTTACTAGTTTTGTATGACCACTCTTGTCGCTTGAACACTATGTAGAGAGTTGGGAAGGGTATTTTGCACTTTTTGCTTCGCAATGCTCAATTGGGTTTGGGAATCAACTATAATGCTTAATTATGAACTGTTTAATACTATCTCTAAGATGCCTTCTGATAAAGCCCCAGGACCCGACGGGTTCACTGGGAGGTTTTATAAATATTGTTGGCAGATCATTAAAGCAGACCTTATGGCTGCTATCCTTACATTGCATCAAGGAAATGGCCAGTGGTTGGGGCTGCTAAACTAGGCCTTCTTGACTCTTATTCCAAAGAAAACTGATGCCATTTTTGCGGGTGATTTCAGACCCATAAGTCTGATTCTTAGTTTTGCAAAACTTGTTGATAACATCATGGCCAATAGATTGGCCCCTCTCCTGTCCAGTTTGGTTTCAGTAAATCAGAGTGCCTTTGTCAGGAGAAGGTCGATTCATGATAATTACATGCTGGTCCAGCATACAGTTAGATGTCTGCAGAAGAAAAAGATCAAGAGTTTGTTCTGGGAAATTGATATTTCTAAGGCCTTTGATTCGGTTTCTTGGCCCTTTCTCTTGGAGGTTCTTGCTCGGGTTGGTTTTGTACATTCTTGGCGTAATCTTGTGGCTAACCTGCTTGCCTCATCATCCACTCAAGTGTTATTAAATAGTATATCGGGGGAGTTTATCATACATCGAAGGGGCCTCTAACAGGGAGATCCTTTATCCACTATGCTCTTTAGATTTGAAAGTGCGTCTAGGAATCCCTTGTGGGTTTTAGATGATTTATGACAAGCAAATGAGATCCTAAACACTTTGTCGAGATGAGCACAGGTTTTAATAGCAAAATAAGCAAAGTGCCAAAAAGAAGGGAGAATGAGGAGCAAAGTGGAAATGAGCTCATGGAAGAAGAATAGATCATTGTGTATGGAGTGTGTTCAGGAAACACACCCCAAGAGCTCAATCACAATTAAACACACAAATTGCACAAATTTATATAGGACCGTACTAGTCCGAATGTCACTGGACTAGTCCGATATCCCTTCTGCACAAGATCAGACAAGTCCGATATCCATCGGACTAGTTCGATATTTCTCTGACTAGAATCGGACTAGTCCTCCCTAGTGCGGACTAGTCCTCAAAACACTTCACAAGTCACACAAAATTGGACAAGTCTGATCACCACCGGACTAGTCCGATATTCATTCTGATCTAAATCAGACAAGTCCGATATTAGCACAGACTAGTACGAAAAATTCTCTGACCTAAATCGGAAAAGTCCTCCAAGTGCGGACTTGTCCCCGTAACCACTTAGGGTTTCACTGTCCGGACAAGTTCGATGTCCATCGGACTAGTCCGAAGAATTCTAGAAGCAAAATAGGACAAGTCCGCTCCTAGCCGGACTAGTCCGATATTTCGGGAAACTTAGGGTTTGCTACACACAGCACACCGAACTAGTCCGGTGTCCACCACGGACTAGTCTGATCTTTCTAAACCCTAACGGTCACATTTAGAAACCCCATATAAATAGAGGTGCACGGCCCAACTTTAAACTCTCTCGAACCCTAGCACTGTCACACCTCCCAAGAGCCTCAAAAACACATCTCTCCACGAAATTAAGTGCAACAAAGATCAATCCTTTGACGATACACTCTAGATCATTGGAGAGACATGTTCAACACTCATTGAGCTCTTGGTTTGACTCTAACACACTCCTGTGATTTCATTGTAATCTTTTGAGTGTGTTTTTGGTGGTATTTCTTGTTGTAATCTAGGGGAGCCCTCAACGTGTGAGAAGGCCCCTTTGAATTCGGTTATTCATCCCTTTGTGATAAGTGGAAGAGGATTGGCCTTGGTGGCGATCCGACGAGGGTAAGGTTGGAGAAGACTCGGTCCTTTTGTGGACTCCTCAACGTGGATGTAGGTTGCCTCTATGGGAGCCGAACCACAGGATAAATCACATGTCTCTTGCTTTGTGTTCATTGTTCTTATTCATTACAACAATCTAGGGTTTGAATCAATATTGCTTACTTTACATTGAATCACTAAGTATAAGACTGAATTGTGGTATATACTAGTACATCATCTTGCAACACTTAAATTAACTGTATATTTCCGCAATATACATCGTAGAATCAAAGTAATCAATCAAAATTAATCAACCTAGTCGGTACACACCGGACTAGTCTGCACTTTACCGGACTAGTCCGATATCTCAAGTTTTGATCTGGTGATTAAGTGTTGCAGGTTCCGACAAATTTCAAAAAGGCCTATTCACCCCCCCTCTAGGCCACATTCAATTGGTATCAGAGCAGGTTCTTTAAGAAAGAGACTAATCGCTCGAAGAAGATCATGTCGGACATGAAGGACACCCACAAGAGCAACAACCAAGAAAAAGTTGATGATGACAAGAACCTAAAGGTGGAGAAGCTCCTCGAAGCCATTCAAGACTTCAAGGACAACGATGAGGAGACGCTAGAACTAAAGGCGCTCCTAAGAAAGAAGACACTTTCGAAAGGGAAAGTGAAGATTGAAAAAAAGAAGAAGGGGAGTAGTCACACTGACTACTCCCGATATCCTTTCAACTATGATCGTCTCATTTCCAAAAATAATCATTATTTGTCTATCCCACTTGGAAAAGCCCCACATTTCGACAGAAGTGATTACTCAATGTGGAGGCAAAATATGGAAATGCATCTAATCTCTCTCAATCCAAGTCTATGGCATATTGTGTGCACAGGAATAGATATCCCGGATGACGATGAAGAACTCACACCAAGCCAAGAGCAGGCAATTCACCAAGGATAGGTTGATACATCGTCAAGAGGACATGATTATCTCCCAAAAGGAGGAACATGTCGAACTTGACAAACTTCTAGAGCTTGAAAAGGAGCGAAGCAAGTCACTAGAGGTTGAGTTAGCTTCAAGCAAGGAAGCTTGCTTGGAGTTAAACGACTCAAATGCTGCAATCAAGGAAGAACTTGCTAACCTAATCAAGGTTAACAAGATCCTTGAAGTGCAAGTTGAGTCACTCAAGCAAGGTGACCCTTCATCCTCCTCAAGTTCATCTTCTCAACCCATTAAAATTGATGTTGCTTCTACTTGTACATGTAATAAAGTTGACACCAGTTTGAAAGACAAGCCAACCTCTACAAAGGATAAGCATCCTGCCCAAAGTGGCATATTTGACAAAGAGAAGATCAAATATGCACGTAGTGCATACTTGGTCACAAGACCTATAAATGTCAAATATGGCATTGGTTACTCTCATGGTGAAAAGCAACAAGCTAGAAGCCATAAGAATAACAGGGATAGCAATGTCTTTGTAAAGGGAGGAGCCTTCCAAACTGGAAAATAAAAAATTAATAAGTACAAAACGCATGACCGCCGGACTAGTCCGGTGAGGGTCCGGACAAGTCCGGTACTCTGGACAAGTCTGGCCTCCCAGACTAGTCCTGCGTATAAACAACAAAAGTTACTTTTCAATACTTTCAATGCCTTGTATGTCTTAATGAGAAATAATTATGGAAAGGTTTATGCTCATTATGTTGGGCCACCCCATGGGAACACCAAGTCTCATGTGTGGGTGCCCAAATCTCTTGTAACTAACCTCCGAGGACCCAAGAAAGCTTGGGTACCTAAAACCAAGGCATAAATTGTTTTTGCATGCCTATTCCTCTGGTGGATCTAAATGGATGTTAGGCAGTGGCTGTACCAACCATATGACATGAGAAAGAAGAATGTTCGTTGAGTATGAAGAGATTGAGGATCCAAATGAGGGCATCTATTTTGGAGATAATAGTCAAGGGAAGGTGCTTGGTACCGGTAAAATTGCCATATCATCTAAGCACACTCTTTCTCACGTATTACATGTAGATTCCATAGATTATAACCTGCTATCCATATCTCAATTATGTGACAAAGGTTATAATTGCTTGTTCACTAACGAGAGTGTGACCGTTTCTAGGAGGAGTGATGGTTCCATTGCATTCAAGGGTATGTTAAAGGGAAAGCTCTATCTTGTTGACTTCAACAAAGATAAAGCTGAACTTGACACATGCTTGATTGCAAAGACCAACATGGGTTGGCTATGGCATAGACGGCTAGCGCATGTTGGTATGAGGAACCTTCAAAAACTCCTCAAGGGCAATCACATCCGAGGTTTAAAAGATGTTGTTTTCAAGAAAGACAGGCCTTGTAGCGCGTGCCAAGCTGGGAAGCAAGTTGGAACACCTTACCCTGCCAAGAACGTCATGACTACAACAAGACCGCTCGAGCTACATCACATGGACTTATTTGGTCCAATTGCCTACATAAGAATCAGCGGTAACAAATATGGTTTAGTAGTTATTGATGATTTTTCTCGCTTCACTTGGGTTTTCTTTTTGCATGACAAGTCATAAACACAAGGAATACTCAAGGAGTTTTTCAAGCAAGCTCAAAACGAATTCTCATTGACTATCAAGAACATTCGAAGCGACAATAGCACGGAGTTCAAAAACACACAAGTGGAGGAGTACCTTGATGAAGAAGGCATAAAGCACGAGTTTTCAGCCCCGTACTCCCCTCAACAAAACGGAGTTGCCGAAAGAAAGAATCGAACTCTCATAGAGATGGCAAGAACAATGCTCGATGAATACAAAACCTCAAATCAATTTTGGGCGGAAGCGGTCAACACTGCTTGCCACGCCATAAATCGACTTTACCTTCATCGACTACTCAAGAAGACATCTTATGAGCTACTTACTGGTAACAAGCCTAATATTTCATATTTTCGAGTTTTCGGTTCTCCATGTTATATCTTGAACAAGAAGCCTAGGACTTCAAAGTTTGTTTCGAATTCCGATGAAGGTTTCTTGCTTGGTTATGATTCGAACACTTACGCCTATCGTGTTTTCAACAAGACCTCCGGACTTGTTGAAGTAGCACGTGACGTAGTGTTTGATGAAACTAACGGCTCCCAAAAGGAGCAAGTTGACCATGTGTACTAAGTAAAGAATAAGCTCCTTGTCAAGCATTGGAATCAATGGCCTTAGGTGAAGTTCGACCACAAGAGTCACCTCTACACGTGTATGAGGAAGATGAACCACAAGAGGAGGTCAACGATCAAGGTGGAGCTTCCACACAAGATCAACCACAAGAATATGAATATAATGAACAAATCAATGAGGACAACCATTTAGTGGGAGAAGAAGATGATCATGAAGATACAACGCCTCAAGTGGCACACCCAAGAGTACACCAATGCGTCCAAAGAGATCACCCAATCGACAATATCATCGGTGACATCCAAAAGGGAGTAACCACTAGATCTCGCATAACTAACTTTTGTGAGCACTATTCGTTTGTATCCTTTTTGGAACCGCGCAGGGTTGATGATGCATTGAAAGATCCGGACTGGGTGGTGGCAATGCAAGAAGAATTGAACAACTTCAAGCGGAACGAGGTGTGGGAACTCATGGCAAGACCCAATGCAAACATTTTTGGCTCCAAGTGGGTCTTCCACAACGAACAAGATGAAAACGGGGTGGTGACAAGGAACAAGGCACGACTTGTGGACAAAGGGTATTCACAAGTCGAAGGTTTGGATTTCGATGAGACCTTTGCTCCCGTGGCTAGGCTTGAATCCATTAGAATATTACCTGCATATGCTACTCACCATGATTTCAAGCTGTATCAAATGGATGTGAAAAGCGCCTTCCTCAATGGACCAATCAAGGAGGAGGTGTATGTGGAGCAACCCACCGGGTTTGAAGACGAAGAGTTTCCCGACCACATATTTAAATTGCGTAAGGCTCTCTACGGCCTCAAACAAGCTCCTAGAGCTTGGTATGAGTGTCTTAGAGATTTCTTAATTGAAAATGGCTTTAAGATTGGCAAAGTAGATTATACACTATTTATCAAGAATTTTGACAATGATCTTTTTATTTGTCAAATTTACGTTGATGATATAATCTTTGGGTCAACTAATCAATCTTTTTGTGAGGAATTTAGTAAAATCATGACAGATAGGTTTGAAATGTCAATGATGGGAGAGCTGAAGTACTTCTTGGGATTCCAAGTGAGACAACAAAGGGAAGGGACTTTCATAAGCCAATCGAAGTACACTCAAGACATACTCAAGAAGTTTGGAATGGACAAGGGGAAGCCCATAAAGACTCCCATGGCAACAAATGGCCACTTGGATCTCAATGAAGATGGACCTAGCATCGACCAAAAGGTATATTGCTCCATGATTGGATCTATACTCTATTTATGTGCATCTAGGACAGATATTATGTTGAGTGTATGTTTGTGTGCAAGATTTCAAGCCAATCCTACGGAGTTTCACTTGACAGCCGTAAAAAGGATCTTGAGATATTTAGTTCATACACTCAACCTTGGTCTTTGGTATCCAAAAGGCTCAAAATTCAATATCATTGGTTACTTCGATGCAGATTATGCCAGATGCAAAGTAGATAGAAAAAGTACCTCCGATACATGCCAATTCCTAGGGAGATCTTTAGTTTCTTGGTCCGCCAAGAAACAAAAATCCATTGCCTTATCCACAGCCGAAGCGGTGTATTGCAGCCGGGACTTGTTGTGCACAACTCCTTTGGATGCGACAAACTCTAAGGGATTACGGTTACAATATGAACCGTATTCCACTCCTTTGTGACAATGAGAGTGCCATTAAAATTGCCCATAATCCCGTTGAGCACTCTAGAACCAAACACATAGACATAAGGCAGCACTTCTTGAGAGACCACTCCATGAAAGGAGATATAGCCATTTCCCATGTCAACACCCAAAAGCAATTGGCCGATGTATTCACCAAGCCACTTGATGAAAAGCGCTTTTGTGAACTCCAGAATGAGCTAGACATCCTCAATGCTCGGAGTGTGGCTTGAAATGTTTCATACCTGTATGAATTCTTCAAAATATGTTGATTGGATTGTGAAAATCATCTCTCTCAAGTTTCTTCCGAAAATCTATGTTAATTATTAGATCTTGGTGAATTATGATCATTGCTTGATTGTTGTATGCTTAATCATATTCATCAAGATTATTTGATTTGATTTGCCTCCCTATTTTCTAAATATGTACCTTCAAATATATATGAATGGGCTAAGAAATTCTTGCCTGGTGACCATGGACTAGTTCGTTGTTACTCGGACTGGTCTGCCCATGCAGACTAGTTCGCAGTGTGCCGGTTAGGCCGGACTAGTCCGGTAGACAATGGACTAGTCCGATATAGCCTCTGGATTCATTTTAAGGGGGGTAGGTTTGTAACAACCTCATTTTCATGCAACATTCCTTGCATAAACACATATACATGTTTAACATTAACCCACAACAAGAGGAACAAGTTTAAAATTGATTTGGAGCAAAACCGCACTTAAAATGCAGGAAAGTGCGGACTAGTCTGATTTTACTGAGGACTAGTCCGATTTCTCTCTAACTAAAAATGGACTTATCTGTTTTTGCTGCGGACTAGTCCGATTTTGCCTCTGGAAACATTCGGACTTGTCCGATTTTGTGCGGACTAGTCCGATATTCCAAGAATCCTTGAAAAATTTCTAAGTCCGTGGACTTTTCCGGACTAGCCCGGTGTTCCAGCGGACTTGTCCTATTTCCTCTCTGACTAAAGTCGGACTTGTCCGATTTTTGGCCAGACTTGTCTGATTTTCTCTCTGGACATTTTCGTACTAACCGGTCCTTTTCGGACTTGTCCGATATTTCACAACTCCGAGTTTATCTTTTGTTTTACGACTTGTTTCTTGGGTTTCATGTTAAGTGGTGAATGTGGCCTAGAGGGGGGTGAATAGGCCTTTCTTGAAAATTGTCGAATCCTGCAACACTTAACAACCAGTTCAAAAACAGACAAATCGGACTGTTCCGGTAAAGTGCGGACTAGTCCGGTGTATACGGTCTAGATTGATTAGGTTTGATCGATTAACTTTGTTCTTCAATATATGCAGCGGAAGTATATGATTAAACAAAGTGTCACAAGGTTATGAATCCAGTTATATCACAAATCAAACTTTTACTTGATATTTCAACGTAAAGTAATCAAAATTAGTTTATAACACTAGATTGATATAATGTAAAGGACAATGAACACAAAAGAGAACACAAGATATTTATCCCGTGGTTCGGTTCCCACAAAGGCAACCTACATCCACGTTGAGGAGCCCACAAAAGGACCGGGTCTTCTCCAACCCTACCCTCGTCGGATCGCCATGAAGGCCAATCCTCTTCACTTATCTCAAAGGGGTGAATAACAAAATTTAAGGGGCTTTCTCACATGTTGAGAGCTCCCTTGGATTGCAACACAAAATACCACCAAGAACACACACAAAAGATTACAATTAAAACGTAGGAGTGTGTTAGATAATCAAACCAAGAGCTCAATGTGGTGTTGAATGTGTCTCTCCAGTGAACTAGAGTGAATCCTCAAAGGATTGATCTTTGTTGCACTTAATTTTATGGAGAGATGTGGTTTTTGAGTCTCTTGGGAGGTGTGACAGCGCTAGGGTTCGAGAGTGAGTAAAATATGGTCGTACAACTCTATTTATATGGGTTTCTAAAAGTTACCGTTAGGCTTCAGAAAGATCGGACTAGTCTGTGGTGGTCACCGGACTAGTCCGGTGTGCCTTGTGTAGCAAACTATAAGTGTTCCGAAATATCGGACTAGTCCGGCTAGGAGCGAACTTGTCCGATTTCGCTACTGGAAATCTTCGGACTAGTCCGATAGTCATCGGACATCTCCAGACATGTGAAATGCTAAGTGTATAAGATGACAAGTCTGCACTTGGAGGACTTGTCCGATTCAGATCAGAGGGTATTTCGGACTAGCTAGTCCGTGCAAACATCGGACTTGTCCGATTTGGATCAGAGAGAATATCGGACTAGTCCGGTTGTGATCAGACTTGTCTGATTTTGTGTGACTTGTGAAGTGTTTTGGGTACTACTCCGCACTGAGGAGGACTAGTCCGATCCTAGTCAGAAAGGATATCGGACTTGTCCGATTTCGTGCAAAAAGGATATCGGACTAGTACGGTGTCAGTCGGACTAGTCCGGTCCTGTGTAACTTTGTGCAATGTGTGTCTTTAATTGTGATTGAGCTCTTGGGATGTGTTTTCTTAACACACTCCATACACAATGATCTACTATTCTTCTTCCTTGAGCTCATTTCCACTTTGCTCCTCATTGTTCCTTCTTTTTGGCACTTTGCTCATTTTCCTATTAAAATCCTGCACTCATCTCAACAAAGAGGTTAGGATCTCAATTGCTTATCATAAATCATCCAAAACCCACAAGGGAGTCCTAGATGCACTTTCAATCTCCCCCTTTTTGATGATTGATGACAACCAAGTGAGATTTCACAAAATATGATAGAAATTGAGATTTTCATAAAGCATGCACATATGAGTCCAAAATACATCAAGTAGAGAAGGCATAGTCCATATGTGCATTCTTTATGGTGGGATGCATAACTAAGTGCACTGAAACATTGAGAATGACATAATTGACATTTATTACCCAATAGCAAGCATATGTGTCATTCTAGAGCAAAATCACAATTTTCATAAATACTACTCAACGGATCAATTCATTGCATCACAAAACCATAATTAACATAAGATCATTGTTAAAAAATTACAAGCCACAAAAGAGTTAAAAAGCAAAGCATAGAACTCTCTCCTCGCAAACTACAACTAAGACTAAGACTCCCCCTCAATCTCTCCCCCTTTGGCATCAAGACACCAAAAAGAAGGAGGAGAGGGTCCTAGGGTCTTCACTCTTCGCTGTCAGTCCTCTCATCGTCGTCTTCATCATCTTCATCTTTAGCTTGATGAGGAGGAGGAGGAGGAGGTGCAGAGGTACTCGAGCCCCCAACGCCAAAGTAGGCAAGCTCGGTGGGGGTCAAGGGCCCGAGCTCGGTGAAATTAGAATTTGAGTCTTCTGAGATTGTTGGAGACCCAATTGGCTCAATCTCCAGCTTCTGGTAAATTTGCTTGACATTTGCCTTGATATACTTCATGTCCTCCCTTCTTTTCTTGTTGACCTTATGGGCCTTCACTTCGGCCTTTTTGTAGGAGGCAAAGATTGCAGCCAGGTACTTGAGAATTCCGCTGGCTGAACCTTTTTGAGGGGCTGCACTAGCAGCAGGGGCAGCCCTAGCATCTTCTCTTGATCTTGCTGGTGCCTCGGGACTGGAGGCCAGCGAGGGAGCAGCCTGCACACTCGGCTTTTGAGGCATTTGAGGCCTCAAGGGGAGATGCTCCACATCTTTCACAAACTCAATGCCGGTGACTTTCTCAATCACAAACATTAGGTAAGGATCATATCCGCAAGATCTGTTGGGAGTGCAGGATATGTTCACCATATCATTCCAAATGTATTCCGCCACATCAAATGGGTGTTCCTTGCTTATGACCCTCATCAGAGTCCGGAGATATCCTTGCACACTCCCAGCATCTCCATCCTTGGGAGCAATTGTCTTTCTTAACACTCTGTTCAACACCACAAAGCATGGTTTCATGTTTTTTGTGGAAGGAGGGTTGAACTTTGAGTTTGGCTCATATAGGAACTTCATCCTATCCTTGTCAATGACACCAATGTTGTGTATGACCAAGCAATCAGATCTTGTGGTGTCAAGGTGAAGCAGGTTAGCAAAATCTTCTTGAGTAATGCTGTACTTGGATCCATGGGTCATCCAAGTGACACTCTCCTCATCCTCACTTGAGAAGTGACAGGTCGCAAAGAACTGCGCAATCACTTCATCATTCCAGTTATTTCTGAAAGCAAACCGATCTCTCAGTCCATGCTTCTCAATGGCTCTCACTACATCAGTGAACGATGAGCAGCCCTTCTTCTCAAAATGTGCCCAGTCAATCCACTGACTGCGCACAACTGGTGTCTTCATTGGGAGATACACTGATTTGTAGAAATCAGCATGGAAGTTACACCAGAATCTTCCATCAGCCGCTTGCTTCGGTCGGGCATACCAATCGATGCTTCTGAACTTGGCGGCCGAGTCACTGCCCTTCCCATTGATCTTCTCTTCATTTGGGTCCCAGACCCCTTCCCTTGGAGCATGAAGTTTCAACAGGCCAACTGGACCCGTAGCAATCCCTTTGCCCTTGCCCTTTGCTTGGCAAGGGCCACTCGATGAGGCAGGTGCCTTGGAGACTGGCTTCTTAGCCAACACCTTCCTCCGAGCCTGTGGAGGAGATTGAGCTGGCTCGGACGGTCTTTCTTGACGCTTCTTGCCGAGACCCATCGAGGTCCGAGGTGCCACCTCATAGTCCATCTCGGCCTCAAAATCGGAGACATCATTGCCGGAGCTCGACATGACCTGAGAATAAGTGGTATGAATGATAATGAATGACACAAGGCATAAGTGTGGAAGGGTAGCAAGGAATTGCATTAAGGAATTGATGAATTAGGTTTTGAGTTCAAAAACATCGGACTTGTCCAGTGCACAGGCACGGACTAGTCTGGGGGACCGGACTTGTCTGTGCATGGACCGGACTAGTCCGGTGTTCATCCTCAAAAACCTAAGAGACTAGATAAATGGAGAATTCTAATGCACAACGACCTTACCATACATGTAATACATCAAGAGAGCATGTATATAGCGAGGAATGCTAGGCTATTTGATCGACAATGAAGAAATTTGGAATTTCTAGGGTTTGAGCGAAAATTACCAGAAAAATTGCTTGAAGCTTGGAGATGAGGGAGTTGAAGGCCGGACAAGTCCGCTAGCTTCAATCCTCAAGTGGACAAGCTTGATTTCCGCCCAAAAGCAAAGGTTTCTGATGGAGGGAGCAAGGAATCGTCTTGGGAGCTCGAGCACGAAGAGAGAGAGCGCGTGAGGCAAGAGCGGCGGCTAGGGTTATGGACACGAAAAATAGGACAAGTCTGGAGACGACCGAATTAGTCCGATCTTTTCCAGCGGCTATATAGTTCTAGTTCGTTGTCTACCGGACTAGTCCAGCCTAATCGGCACTCTACAGACTAGTCTGGATGGACGGACTAGTCCGGGCAACCACGAACTAGTCCGTGGTCACCAGGCAAGAATTTTTTAGCCCATTCATATACATTTGAAGGTACATATTTAGAGAAAAGAGAGGCAAAACACATCAAATAATCTTGATGAATATGATCAGTAAGCATACAACAATCAAGCAATGATCATAATTCATCAAGATCTAGTAATTTACATAGTTTTTCGGAGAAAAATGAGAGAGAGGATTTTCACAATCCAATCAACATATTTGAAGAATTCATACAGGTATGCAACATTTCAATCCACACTCCGAGCATCAAGGATATTTAGTTCATTTCGGAGTTCACAAAAACGTTTTTTATCAAGTGGCTTGGTGAATATGTCGGCCAATTGCTTTTGAGTGTTGACATGTGAAATGGCTATGTCTCCTTTCATGGCATGATCTCTCAAAAAGTGGTGTCTTATGTCTATGTGTTTAGTTCTGGAGTGCTCAACTGGGTAGTGGGCAATTTTAATGGCACTCTCATTGTCACAAAAGAATGGAATATGGTTCATATTGTAACCATAGTCCCTTAGAGTTTGTCGCATCCAAAGGAGTTGAGAACAACAACTCCTGGCTGCAACATACTCCGCTTCGGCTGTGGATAAGGCAATGTAATTTTGTTTCTTGGAGGACCAAGAAACTAAGGATCTCCCTAGGAATTGGAATGTACTGGAAGTGCTTTTTCTATATAATTTGCACCTGACATAATCTGCATCGGAGTAACCAATGAGATTGAATTTTGAGCCTTTTGGGTACCAAAGGCCAAGGTTGGGTGTATGAACTAAATATCTCAAGATCCTTTTTACGGCTGTCAAGTGACATTCCTTAGGATTGGCTTGAAATCTTGCACACAAACATACACTCAACATAATATCTGGCCTAGATGCACATAAATAGAGTAGAGATCCAATCATGGAGCGATATACCTTTTGGTCGATGTTAGGTCCATCTTCATTGAGGTCTAGGTGGCCATTCGTTGCCATGGGGGTTTTTATGGGCTTCGCCTTGTCCATGCCAAACTTCTTGAGTATGTCCTGTGTGTACTTGGTTTGGCTTAGGAACATCCCTTCCTTCTGTTGCCGTACTTGGAATCCCAAGAACTACTTTAACTCTCCCATCATTGACATTTCAAACTTGTGTGTCATGATTTTACGAAATTCCTCACAAAAAGATTGGTTAGTCGACCCAAAGATTATATCGTCAACATAAATTTGACAAATAAAAAGATCATCATCAAAATTCTTTGTAAACAGTGTATAATCTACTTTGCCAATCTTAAAGCCATTTTCAATTAAGAAGTCTTTAAGACACTCATACCAATGCTCTAGGAGCTTGTTGGAGGCTGTAGAGAGCCTTACGCAATTTAAACACGTGGTCGGGGAACTCTTCGTCTTCAAACCCGGGTGGTTGCTCCACGTACACCTCTTCCTTGATTGGTCCGTTGAGGAAGGAGCTTTTCACATCCATTTGATACAGCTTGAAATCATGGTGAGTAGCATATGCAAGTAATATTCTAATAGATTCAAGCCTAGCTACTGGAGCAAAAGTCTCATCGAAATCCAAACCTTCGACTTGTGAATACCCTTTGGCCACAAGTCGTGCCTTGTTCCTTGTCACCACCCTGTGTTCATCTTGTTTGTTGCGGAAGACCCATTTGGTGCCGATGATGTTTGCATTGGGTCTTGCCACAAGTTCCCACACTTTGTTCCGCTTGAAGTTGTTCAATTCTTCTTGCATTGCCACCACCCAGTCCGGATTTTCAATGCATCTTCAACCTTGCGTGGTTCCAAAATTGATACAAACGAATAGTGTTCACAAAAGTTAGCTATGCGAGATCTATTTGAATGTGGCCTAGAGGGGGGGTTAATAGGCCTTTTGAATTCCCTGCACACTTAATAGAATCGTCAAACCTTGGTTGGCCGGACTAGTCCGGTCGTATGGGCGGACTTGTCCGGTGTGCTAAAAATATGTGTGTTCATCAAGTGTTGATTGGGAATCTAAGTTTCTTTAGCAGAGGAAATGAGAACAACTGATATTTTTATTTGAGATTAGTATAAGAATGCAGGTAAAACTTATAATTGCCTTAGGTTGATGTTTTAGCACTTAAGTGATCTAGTGAACAAAATTCAAATGAAATAAGGCACAAGACACACAAATTTTTCCCGAGGTTCGATCTCACCACGAGATCTATGGCCTCGTTGAGGAAGCTCACACAGAGCCGGGTCTCCAACCCTTTCCCTCTTCAAGTCACCATGAAGGCGGACTTGATCTCACTATCATGGGTAATCACCAGGTTTGTGGGGCAACCTCACACGTTGAGGGCTCCCACGAGAATTACAACAGAGAAGTGATCAAATACACTCAAAAGTATTACAATGCAGAATATGAGTGTAGAAAGATCAAACCCCAAGAGTTCGCAATGAAAGAACGACGATCTCCCAATCCCGAATCCAAGTGTTCAATTGATTTCACTCTTTTTGCACTTTAGATGTGTGGGGAGATGTGTTTTGGGCTCTTGGGACGAAGTGGCGGCGCTAGGGTTTGTTCTTTGATCAGTATTCGACGTGTGTGTTAATAGGAAAGCTGTGGACTCTCTATTTATAGGGTTTCCAAAAGGTAGCCGTTGAAAAACCCTAACACCAGACTAGTCCGGTGCAAGTCCGGACTTGTGCGGTCACTGTGCATTTTGAAGTCCAGAAAGTCTGTCGGACTAGTCCGGTCCAAGCTCGGACTAGTCCGGTGCTGTGTGAAGGTGACTCCAAAAAGTTCATCGGACTAGTCCGCGGACTAGTCTGATCTCCACGAATGGGAGATTCTAGAAAGTTCAACGGACTAGTCCGGTCCATGATCGGACTAGTCCGGTCCCTCAATATGAGAGACTCTAGAAACATCAACGGACTAGTCCGGTGGATGCACGGACTAGTCCGGTCTCCCTATAAGTGGGATTCCAGAAAGATGAACGGACTAGTCCGGTCCATGATCGGACTAGTCCGGTGCTTTGTGAAAGTTAGGTTAATTTTAATCCCTTACCGTCGCGCAAAGTTGTGAGCTCTTGGAGTGTGTCTTTCATACACTCCCTATACATTCAAAATCTAATTTAGTCTTCCAAGCTTCATCAAAGTATCTCTCTTTGAACACCACTTCATTTTTCACCTTTTTGTGTGCACCGAGCTGTTTCACTTGTTTTCCTGCAATCATCTCAGTGAATTCATTAGGACCTCATATGTTTGTCATCAATTAGCGAAAACCCACAAGGGATATCCTAGATGCACTTACAATCTCCCCCTTTTTGGTGATTGATGACAACCATTTGAGATATCACAATTGAGAATAAAATCTTGATTTTCATAAGGTGTGCACATATGAGAATAATGATAAGTCCACAAAAAAACTTCTCACATATGCACAAACCTTATGGTGGGGTGCCTAACAGGTGTGTGATCAACAAGGTGTGATGAAGTAAAGGTAATCAATAATGAGCATTGAGATAATCATCCAAGCAACAATAAGCATCACACATAAGAGTAGAAATAGTGCATTACAAGGTTTTTTTTAAAAATAAATACATGTCCTTGATCACAAAAACATAAAGACACCAACTAGAGATGGTCTCAAGCTACTAGTCTCAATCTCTCCCCCTTTGGCATCAAGGCACCAAAAAGTGAAAAATTGAGAGGAATCACTCATCACCACTCTCTTCGTCAGTCTCGGTCCTGTCCCCATCTTCACCACCATCATCATCATTAGTCGGAGCAGACTCTTCCTCGGAGTCCTCGAAGGCGGGCGGGGATCCCACCGGCTCAATCTCCAGCTTGTCACAAATAGCTTTGATGTTGGCGTTGACATATTGTTGATGCTTCTTCTGCCTGACTTCAATCTTGCGGCAGCAGGAAAAGATAGAGGTGAGCATTTTGAGCACACCACCGGAGGATTCAGGGGCAGGTGCAGAGCTAGGAGGAGCTGCTGAAGGTCTAGTGACATTCACATCCCGAGTTTGTTTAGTCCTCCTCTCAGCTTCAGGGGATGGAGGTGCATCGGGAGCCGAAGGTAGAGTGTACTCAGTGGGCTTTTGCGGTTTCAACCCCGTATGGTGAACATCCTTGACGAACTCATGTCCAGTCACCTTCTCAATCATGAACATGATGTAAGGGGCTTACCCGCAGGATCTGTTTGGAGTGATTGAGATGTTCACAATGTCATTGTAGATGTATTCAAAGACATTGAACGGTCTCCTCCCACCAATGACCTTCATTAGGGTCCTCAAAGTTCCTTGAATAGTCCCCGCATATCCGTCTTTCGGGGCTATTGTATTCCGTAAAATTCTGTTGAGGACCACATAGAAGGGCTTCAAATAATTGATATTGGGAGGGATATAAGGCATCCTTGTGTCATAGAGAAATTTGAGCTCATCCTTCTCCAAGGGTTGCAGATTGTGGATAACAAGATCATGATCCATAGTGTGCTCAAGGTGGAGGATTCTCGCAAACTCGTCATAAGTGACACTATACTTGGAACCATGAGTCATCCAGGTGAGACTGTCTCCATCACCACATGCAAAGTAGAGGGTGTAGTAGAATTGGGTGATGACATCATTGTTCCAATCATTCTCAAAGGAAAACAGTTCCTTCAGTCCGTGCCTCTCCAGGGACTCAACCACCTCACGGAAGGCAGGATACTTCTTCGACTGCATGTATCCAATGTTCACCCATTGACTCTTCACAATGGGATTCTTCATCTTCATGTACACATGCTCGTAGTAGTCGGCATGGAAGTTGCTCCAAAATCTTGGGTCTTAGCATTGCCGAGGTTTAGCATACACATTAACCTGCCTGAAGCTATCGGCAAGCTCACTCCATTTTCCAGTGAAATCCTTACTTGAGCGCCGCCTGTTGCGGTGACTTGGGTTCTTCATTTTCAGGGGTCCAATGGGACCACTAGCAAGCCCCTTTCCTTTGTTGAGAGTCCTCTTTGGCCCTGAGGAGCTCTCACCAGCCTTTCCTTGGGCCTTCTTCACAACTACCCTCCTTTTCTTGGGCAAGTTGTCATCGGAGGGTGGAGAGTGCACATTTACATCATGCCTTTTCTTCATGTACCTCTCCTTGGCCCTCTTCACCTTTTCGCGCTCAACTTCTCCATCAACATGAAAGGAGCAGTCATCAGAGCTTGAAGACATCGTGCCTAACAAGGAGTTCATGATTTAGATGAGAACGAACTAAGAATGAAGGTGATGTGAGGATTCAAATGTCAGAGATCGGACTTGTCCGGTTTCAGAATGCGAACTTGTCCGATGTACCGGACTAGTCCGTACCTGTGAGCCGGACTAGTCCGGCCTGGCACAAGAACCCTAACAAAACTAGAATCACAACTTCTATCTAAGGGTGCAAATGAGCATGAAGGTGAAAGGAATTCATCTCTGAAGCTAATGTACTTCCTTGAAATCAAGAGAAATAAGCCAGAACTAGAAAGTTGAGAGTTTGACTTTAGGGAGAAATTTACCGAGATTTGAAGATTCGCGTTGAAAGAGCACGAATCTGTCCGGATGAGTTTGGAGTGGAGTATCAACTCGTCGAGGGGAGGATTTCCCACGGAGAAAGCTTGGATTTTGAGGGCTCAACTCGAAAATCACTTTTGGGGGCTAGGGTTTGAGAGGTGAGGGTTCAACTCAAAGTGGAGGGAGGTTTGAAACGGTTTTGGGCCAGCCAGCTACTTATATATGCGGCCGACCGGACTAGTCCGGTCAGAGGACGGACTAGTCCGGTGCCCCTGGAAAACCTAGAAGGAGGGACTGTCCGGACTAGTCCGGTGGCAAACCTGACTAGTCCGGTGTCCCTGGAAAAGCGGAGTATATAGAGATAACTAATAGTGATCCAAGGACAAGTTTTGCAAATAATCTTGGTGATTATGACCAGAAAGCAATCAACACAAAAACATGGTCATAAATTCCAAGATTTCTTCATTAAAAATAGTTTTCTTAGGAGAAAAAGAGGTGAGGGGCAGTATTAGCAATAAAATGTAACATTTGAAGTTTCAACCAGGTGTGCAACGTTTCAAGCCACATATTGAGAGTCGAGAATATTAAGTTCATTCCTAAGTTCACAAAACCTTTTCTCATCCAATGGTTTGGTAAAAATATCCGCAAGTTGTTTTTCAGTTCTAACATGTGAAATAGCAATGTCACCTTTTAATGAATGATCTCTAAGAAAATGATGACAGATATCTATGTGCTTAGTTCTTGAGTGCTCTACTAGGTTGTGTGCAATTTTTATAGCACTTTCATTGTCACATAGAAGTGGGATATGGTTAAGATTGTAGCCGTAGTACCTAAGGGTTTGCTGCATCCAAAGTAATTGGGCGCAACAGCTACCGGCTGCAATATATTCTGCTTCTGCTGTGGAAAGGGCAATGGAGTTTTGCTTTTTAGATGACCAAGATACCAGGGACCTACCAAGAAAATGACAAGTCCCTAACGTGATCTTTCTATCGACTTTGCATCCTGCATAGTCGGCATCGGAATACCCTATCAAGTTAAATTTGGATCCTTTGGGATACCAAAGGCCCAAGTTGGGTGTGTGCACAAGGTACCTTAGGATTCTTTTTACAGCAACTAAATGACACTCTTTAGGTGCAGCTTGAAACCTTGCACACAAGCAAACACTAAGCATAATATCTTGCCTAGATGCACATAAATAAAGTAAGGAGCCAATCATGGACCGATATACCTTTTGGTCCACATTTTGACCGTCTTCATTGAGGTCGAGGTGTCCATTAGTGGCCATGGGTATCTTGATGGGCTTGGCTTTGTCCATATTGAATTTCTTGAGAATGTCTTGTGTATATTTGGTTTGGCTTATAAATGTACCTTCTCTTAGTTGCTTCACTTGGAATCCCAAGAAGAACTTTAATTCGCCCATCATTGACATCTCGAACCTATCTGTCATAATTTTGCTAAACTCTTCACAAAAGGATTTGTTAGTGGATCCAAAGATAATGTCATCAACGTAAATTTGACATACAAATAAATGATCATCACAATGTTTAGTGAAAAGTGTATAGTCGGCTTTACCAATTTTGATCCATTCTGAATTAGAAAATCTCTAAGACACTCATACCAAGCTCGAGGAGCTTGTTTGAGGCCATAGGGAGCCTTACGCAGTTTGTAGACAAGGTTGGGAAATTTCTGGTCTTCGAATCCTGGTGGCTGCTCCACATAAACTTCCTCCTTGATTGGGCCGTTTAAGAAAGCGCTCTTGACGTCCATTTGATACAGCTTAAAATTATGGTGAGTAGCATCTGCCAATAAAATACGAATGGACTCAAGTCTAGCTACAGGAGCGAAAGTTTCATCGAAGTCCAAACCTTCGACCTGAGAATAACCTTTGGCCACCAGCCTTGCCTTATTTCTTGTTACGACTACATGTTCATATTGCTTGTTCCGAAAGACCCATTTGGTTCTACTATGTTCGCCTTTGGTCTTTCCACCAGCTCCCATACTTCATTTCTCTTAAAGTTGTTCAACTCCTCTTGCATTGCAATCAACCAGTTTGGATCCCTTAAGGCTTCTTCTACCCTGTATGGTTCCAGAAAAGACACAAAAGAGTAGGATTCACAGAAATTTGCAACCCGAGATCTAGTAGTTACTCCCTTGGCAATATCTCCAATGATATTGTTGACAGGGTGGTCTCTTTGCACGCTCTGGTGTACTCTTGGGTGTGGAGCTTGTGTAGTTGCTTGTTCTTCATTATCTTCATGTGCATTGTCTCCCCCTAGATCATTGTTTCCATGATAGTCCTGATCTTCTTGATTTTCCTCCTCTTGATCTTGTGCAAGAGCTCCCCCTTGATCATTGCCTCTGTGTTGATGTTCATCTTGTGCATTTAAGTCAATTGTTTGCTCTTGTGGTATGATATCACCAAGTCCCATTTTCTTTAGTGCTTCATATGGCGCTTCCTCTTTATCTAGCACACACTTATGAACTTGCTCCACTTGTGAGCCGTTAGATTCATCGAAGACTATGTCACATGCTACTTCAACAAGTACGGACACCTTGTTGAAGACACGATAGGCGTAGGCATTCGACTCATATCCGAGCAAGAATCCTTCATCGGACTTTGAAGCGAACTTCGAGGCCCTCGGTTTCTTGTTCAGAATGAAACATTTGGAACCAAAAACTTTAAAATAAGAAACATTGGGCTTTTTGCCGGTAAGGAGCTCGTATGGAGTTTTCTTCAGTAGTCGATGGAGATACAGTCGATTCATGGCATGGAAAGCGGTGTTCACCGCTTCTGCCAAAAATCGCTCTGATGTCTTGTATTCATCCAACATAGTTCTCGCCATTTCGATCAATGTTCTATTCTTCCTTTCGGCCACTCCATTTTGTTGAGGGGAGTAGGGTGCCGAGAATTCATGCTTTATCCCTTCTTCATCGAGAAACTCTTCAACTTGGAGGTTCTTGAATTCTGTCCCGTTGTCACTTCTGATATTCTTTATGGTTGATGAGAATTTGTTATGAGCTCTTTTCAAGAACTTCTTGAGGATCCCCTGAGTTTCTGATTTATCATACAAGAAAAATACCCAGGTAAATCTTGAAAATCATCAACAAATACTAAACCGTATTTGTTACCGCCGATGCTGATGTACGAAACTGGACCAAAGAGATCCATGTGGAGAAGTTCCAGCGGTCTTGCAGTAGTCATCACATTCTTGGTGGGGTGTGCTGCTCCGACTTGTTTTCCTGCTTGACACGCGCTGCACGGCCTATCTTTTTCAAAAACCACATCCTTAATACCACGGATGTGACCACCTTTTAGAAGTTTTTGCAGATTTCTCATCCCAACATGGGCTAGCCGTCTATGCCACAGCCATCCCATGTTGGCCTTAGCCACCAAGCAAGTGTTGAGTTCGGCTTTATCTTCATTGATGTCAACTAGATAAAGCTTGCCCTTCAACATCCCCTTGAATGCAATCGAGCCATTGCTTCTTCTAAAAACAGACACACCCTCATTAGTGAACAAACAGTTGTAACCTTTGTCGCATAGTTGGGATATTGACAAAAGGTTATAATCTAGAGAATCTACATGTAAAACATTTGATAAGGTATGTTGAGAGGATATTTCAATGTTACCGCTAACAAGGACCTTTCCTTGGCTGTTGTCACCTGGATCCTTGTTGTGCTCGTACTCTACAAACATACCTCTCTCTCCGGTCATGTGATTTGTGCATCCGCTATCAAGTACCAATTTTGTTCCACCGGAGGAGTAAGCCTGCAAAAAAGAATTATTCCTTGGTTTTAGGTACCCAAGCTTGCTTGGGTCCTCTCAGGTTAGTCAAAAGAGTCTTGGGCACCCACACACAAGTTTTCAAGTTCCTGTGGCGTGGCCCTGTATATTTGGCAATGACTTTTCCAAATTTGGCTTTCATAAGAACATAAGAAGCGTTAAATGTATGAAACAATATTTGTGGTTCAGATTCATGGGATTTTTCCTTGACAGAGACAATTCTATTCTTAGCATGATTGGAAGTAGACATGTGTTTGCTCTTATCAAAACCAAGGCCATCTTTGACATTAGGAGGTCTAGTGACCATATATGCACTGCGTGCATATTTGATCTTCTCCTTATCAAATGTGCCGCTTGGAGGGGCATGCATATTATGAGATGTTGAAGTATTAGACACAATATTCTTCTTACTAGAGCAAGTGCAAGTTCCGATAGTTGTCGAACTTATATCTTTGGAGGAGGAGCTCTTGGAGGAAGAGGAGTCACTTTGCTTAAGCGACTCGACTTGCACCTCAAGGATCTTGTTAGCTTTTGACAAGTTAGCAAGTTCTTCCTTGATTGCAATATGCGAGTCTTCTAGCTTTGAGTAAGTTTCCTTACTCAAGGCTAGCTCAGCTTCAAGCGACTCGTTCTTCTCTCTTTCAAGCTTGAGAAGCTTTTCAACTTCTTGATATCTCTTCCTTTCACGGATGATCATATCTTCTTGTCAGTCAAGAAGTTCTTCCTTTTCAAAGATTTTGTTCGACAACATTTCCATTTTCTTTAGAGCAATTTTACTTAGTCCTCTGAACATTTCTTCATTATCACTAGATCTATCAAAGTCATCAATAGAGGAATTTAGCGTAGGAGGAGTGAGCCGTACCTTTTTCTTGCCTTCCTTAGCCATAAAGCAAGTGTGGTTGTTCATGTCCCATCCTTCCATGTTTGGAAAGAGTGTGGCCTTCATAGTAGGTTTCTTGATTGCGATAGTGGCCATTTCTTCTTCTTCATCGGAGGAGGACTCGTCGTTTGAGTCCCACTCCTTGCCAATGTGAGCTTGATGGGTTTGTCTTCTTTTTCAGAAATTTTTCTTTTCTTGAGATCTTGTTTCCTTCTTCTTTTTGTTTTCTTCATAAGGGCAGTCCACCATGAAGTGACCATACTCTCTGCAGTTGTAGCAAGTCCGTCGAGCCTTGGATTTTCCTTTATCCTTGCTTTTGCTTTCATTTGAGTTGTTGCCGTGTCTTCTTTTCATCATTCGCTTGAACTTCTTGATAAATAGTACCATTTCTTCATCATCAAGATTGGTGCTCTCGTCACTTGTATGCCCATCGTCTTGATCTTCACGAGCATCTTTGAGTTTGGGTTGGCATGTTGCTTTGAGAGCAACCTCCTTCTTTTTGGAGGAAGTGAGTTCGGCCAAGTCTTTGACATATTGTGCCTCTTTCTCCATCATTTCATGGTTTATGATCTTTCCCAACAACTCATCGGGAGTCATTTTGTGAAACCCAGGGCTTTCTCTAATCATTGAGCAAAGTGTGACATTTCTTGGCATGAAGGCTCTAATCATTCTCTTGACTACCTCATGATCCGTCCATTTCTTACTTCCATAGGCACGTATTTTGTTGATGAGTGCCTTCATCCGGTTGTACATGTCTTGAGGTGATTCGCCTTCTTCAATAGCGAATCTCCCCTACTCTCCTTCAAGCATTTCAATTTTTGCTTCACGAACCGATCTATTTCCTTCGTGAGCTGTCTTGAGTGTATCCCAAATTTCCTTTGCACTTTCTAAGCCATCAATCTTGGTGAATTCCTCTCTGCTTAGTGATGATGTGATCACGGCGACGGCTTGTGCATTTATGTGAATCTCTTGTTCTTGTTCTGGGGTGAGTTCTTCATCCGTGTCCGGGATGTCTATGCCAGTGCAAACAATGTGCCATAGACTAGGATTTAGAGATATTAGATGCATCTTCATGTTGTACTTCCACATTGTATAGTCGCTTCCGTCAAACTGTGGAGGTTTTCCCATAGGAATGGAAAGATAATGGTTGTTTGAATTGAGACGGTTGTAGTTGTAAGGCTGTCAGGAGTAGTCGTGATAACCACTCCCCGTCGTCTTCTCTTCTTCTTTTCCCTTTTGTCCTAGCAGTTTCTTTCTTAGAGGTGCCTTTAATTGTCGCACTTCTTCATCATCGTGTGGGCTCTCTTTCAGCACATCAAAAGTTTTAGTTTCTTGTTCCTCCTAATTGATGTTCATCTTCGAGATATCGTTGTTCTTCTCAGAGGCCATTGATCTCTCCAAGATGTGTTCTCGTTGTTGGAGAACCTTGCTCTGATACCAATTGAATGTGGTCTAGAGGGGGGGGGGTGAATAGGCCTTTTGAATTCCCTGCACACTTAATAGAATCGTCAAACCTTGGTTGGCCGGACTAGTCCGGTCGTATGGGCGGACTTGTCCGGTGTGCTAAAAATATGTGTGTTGATCAAGTGTTGATTGGGAATCTAAGTTTCTTTAGCAGCGGAAATCAGAACAACTGATATTTTTATTTGAGATTAGTATAAGAATGCAGGTAAAACTTATAATTGCCTTAGGTTGATGTTTATCACTTAACTGATCTAGTGAACAAAATTCAAATGAAATAAGGCACAAGACACACAAATATTTCCCGAGGTTCGATCTCACCACGAGATCTACATCCTCGTTGAGGAAGCTCACACAGAGCCGGGTCTCCAACCCTTTCTCTCTTCAAGTCTCCACGAAGGCCGACTTGATCTCACTATCACGGGTAATCACCAGGTTTGTGGGGCAACCTCACACGTTGAGGGCTCCCAAGAGAATTACAACAGAGAAGTGATCAAATACACTCAAAAGTATTACAATGCAGAGTATGAGTGTAGAAAGATCAAACCCCAAGAGCTCACAATGAAAGAACGATGATCTCCCAATCCCGAATCCAAGTGTTCAATTGATTTCACTCTTTCTGCACTTTAGATGTGTGGGGAGATGTGTTTTGGGCTCTTGGGACGAAGTGGCGGCGCTAGGGTTTGTTCTTTGATCAGTATTCGATGTGTGTGTTAATAGAAAAGCTGTGGACTCTCTATTTATTGGGTTTCCAAAAGGTAGCTGTTGAAAAACCCTAACACCGGACTAGTACGGTGCCAGTCCAGACTTGTCCGGTCACTGTGCATTTTGAAGTCCAGAAAGTCTGTCGGACTAGTCCGATCCAAGCTCGGACTAGTCCGGTGCTGTGTGAAGGTGACTCCAGAAAGTTCATCGGACTAGTCCGCGGACTAGTCCAATCTCCACGAATGGGAGATTCCAGAAAGTTCAACGGACTAGTCCGGTCCATGATCGGACTAGTCCAGTCCCTTAATATGAGAGACTCCAGAAACATCAACGGACTAGTCCGGTGGATGCACGGACTAGTCCAGTCTCCCTATAAGTGGGATTCCAGAAAGATGAACGGACTAGTCCGGTCCATGATCGGACTAGTCTGGTGCTTTGTGAAAGTTAGATTAATTTTAATCCCTTACCCTCGCGCAAAGTTGTGAGCTCTTGGAGTGTGTCTTTCATACACTCCCTATACATTCAAAATCTAATTTAGTCTTCCAATCTTCATCAAAGTATCTGTCTTTGAACACCACTTCATTTTCACCTTTTTGTGTGCACCGAGCTGTTTCACTTGTTTGTCCTGCAATCATCTCAGTGGATTCATTAGGATCTCATATGTTTGTCATCAATTAGCCAAAACCCACAAGGGATATCTATGCACTTACACTAGTGGTTACTCCCTTTTGGATGTCACTGATGATGTTGTCGATTGGGTGATCCCTTTGGACGCATTGGTGTACTCTTGGGTGTGGCACTTGAGGAGTTGTTTCTTCATGATCATCTGCTTCTCCCCCTAAATCATTGCCTTCGTTGACTTGTTGATTATCTTCGTATCCTTGTGGTTGATCTTGTGTTGAAGCTTCCCCTTGATAGTTGATCTCCTCTTGTGGTTCATCTTCCTCATGTACGTGTGGAGGTGGCTCTTGTGGTCGAACCTCACCTAGAGCCATTCTTTTCAATGCTTGACAAGGAGATTCTTCTTTACCTAGTTCACATGGATCAACTTGCTCCTTTTGGGAGCCATTAGTCTCACCGAACACTACGTCACGTGCTACTTCAACAAGTCCGGAGGTCTTGTTGAAAACATGATAGGCGTAAGTGTTCGAATCATAACCAAGCAAGAAACCTTCATCAGACTTTGAAGCGAACTTTTAAGTCATAGGCTTCTTGTTCAAGATATAACATGGAGAACCAAAAACACGAAAATATGAAATATTTGGATTGTTACCGGTGAGTAGCTCATATGATGTCTTCTTGAGTAGTCGATGAAGATAGAGTCAATTTACGGAATGGCAAGCGGTGTTAATGGCTTCCGCCCAAAATCGATCTGATGTCTTGTACTCATCGAGCATTGTTCTTGCCATCTCTATGAGTGTTCGATCTTTCTTTCAGCAACTCTGTTTTGATGTGGGGAGTATGGCGCTGAGAATTCGTGCTTTATGCCTTCTTCATCAAGGTACTCCTCCACTTGCGTGTTCTTGAACTCCGTGCCGTTGTCGCTTCGAATGTTCTTGATTGTCAATGAGAATTCGTTTTGAGCTCGCTTGAAGAACTTCTTGAGTGTTCCTTGTGTCTCTGACTTATCATGCAAAAAGAAAACCCATGTGAAGCGAGAAAAATCATCAACGACAACTAAACCATATTTGTTACCGCTGATGCTTATGTAGGCTATTGGACCAACAAGTCCATGTGTAGAAGCTCGAGTGGTCTTGTTGTAGTCATGACGTATTTGGCGGGGTGAGGTGCTCCAACTTGCTTCCCGGCTTGACACGCGCTACTGGGTCTGTCATTCTCAAATACAACATCCTTCAAACCTCGGATGTGATCGCCTTTGAGGAGTTTTTGAAGGTTCCTCATACCAACATGCGCTAGCCATCTATGCTATAGCCAACCCATGTTGGTCTTTGCAATCAAGCATGTGCCAAGTTCAGTTTTATCCTTGTTGAAGTCAATAAGATAGAGCTTTCCCTTTAACATACCCTTGAATGCAACGGAACCATCACTCCTCCGGTACCGAGCACCCTTCGTTGACTATTATCTCCAAAGTAGATGCCCTCGTTTGGGTCCTCATTTTCTTCATATTCCACAAACATTCTTCTTTCCCCGGTCATATGATTGGTGCAGCCACTGTCTAGCACCCATTTAGATCTACCAGAGGAATATGACTACAAAAACAAATCATGCCTTGGTTTTAGGTACCCAAGCTTGCTTGGGTCCTTGGAGGTTAGTTACAATACATTTGGGCACCCACACATGAGACTTGGTGTTCCCATAGCGTGACCCAACATAATGAGCATAAACCTTGCCAAAATTATTTCTCATTAACACAAAGGAGGCATCAAACATTTTAAACAATAGCTGTTGTTGTTTATATACAGGACTAGTCTTTGGGGCCGGACTTGTCCGGAGGACCGGACTTGTTCGGACACCGACCGGACTAGTTCGGTGTTCATGTGTAGTTGCAGTATTATTCTGTGACTTTCCAGTTTGAGAGGGCCTTCCTTTCACAAAGGTAATCCTCTCCTTGTTATTCTTATGGCTTCCAGCATGTTGCTTTTCACCATAAGAATATCCAATGACATATTTGACATTTGGAGGTCTTTTGACCAAGTATGCACTACGTGCATATTTGATCTTCTCCTTGTCAAATATGCCACTTTGGGCAGGATGATTTTCTTTTGTAGAAGTTGGCTTATCCTTCAAACTGGTGTCACTTTTCTTACATGTGAAAGCATGAGCAAAATCGGTTTTAGTTAGTTGAGAAGGTGAACTCGAAGAGGAGGAAGGTTCACTTAGCTTGAGTGACTCAACCTGCACTTCAAGGATCTTGTTGACCTTGATAAGGTCAGCAAGTTGGTCCTTGATGGTGGCATTTGAGTCAGTTAGCTCCAAGCAAGTTTCCTTGCTCGAAGCTAACTCAAGCTCTAGTGATTTGCTTCGTTCCTTTTCAAGTTGTAGAAGTTTTTCAAGTTCGACATATTCCTCCTTTTGGGAGATGATCATGTCTTCTTGACGATGTATTAATCTCTCCTTCTCAAAAATATGATCAAGCAAAAATTTCATTTTAGTAGAAGTTTTCCTATCTAGTCCAATCAGCATGTCCTCATTATCACTATTGAGTTCATCTTCGCTAGAATAGGAATGCACGGAAGAGGGTTTAATGGTTACCTTGCGTTTACCTTCCTTTGCCATAAGGCATGTGCCATCTCCCTTCCATGCGCCAAGTGTGGGGAAAAGGGTAGACTTCTTGGATGTCTTCCCGATGGCTATGCTAGCCATCTCTTCTTCTTCGGACGATGAGGACTCGTCATTTGAGTCCCATTCCTTTCCGATGTGCGCTTGTTCGGCTTGTTTCTTCTTCTTGAAGAATTTCTTGGGTTGAGGCTTGGCTTCTTTGGTCTTCTTCTTGTTCTCCTCATATGGGCAGTCAACTATAAAGTGGTTGTATTCACCACAATTATAGCATGCCCGCCTCAACATTGGCTTCGTTCTTTCCTTGTACTTTCCTTCGCTTGACTTTGTACCTTGTCTCTTTTTCATTATTCTTTTGAATTTCTTCATGAACAATATCATGTATTCTTCATCCAATTCACTTCTCTCATCGTCACTATCTTCCTCTAGTTGTGCTTCTCTAGCTTCTTTGGATAGTGGCTTGAGAGTGGACTTCAAAGCAACCCCTTTCTTCTTTGCCGAGGTGAGATCGGCAATTTCCTTGACATGTTTTTCTTGCTTTTCCATCATCTCGAAGTTGATGATCTTTCCAAGCAGTTCATCCAGAGTCAACCTTTTGTATATGGGGCTTTCTCTAATCATGGAGCATAGTGTGACATTGCGAGGCATAAAAGCTATAAGGATGAGCTTTACCACTTCGTGGTCATTCCATTTCTTGCTTCTGTATGATCTAACCTTGTTGACGAGTGCCTTTAATCGATTGTACATTTCTTGGGGTGACTCATCCTCTACAATTGCGAATCTTCCTAGATCGCCTTCAATCATCTCGATTTTTGCTTCACGCACATGTCGGTCACCTTCATGCGCAGTTTGTAGTGTGTCCCATATATCCTTTGCAATTTCGAGTCCATCCACTTTGGTGAACTCACCCCGACTGAGTGAAGAGGTAATTACGGCCGCGGCTTGAGCGTTTCGGTGAATTGCCTGCTCTTGGCTGGGGGTAAGCTCTTCGTCGTCGTCCGAGATATCTATCCATGTGCACACAATACGCCACAAACTTGGATTGAGGTAAATTAGATGCATTTTCATATTTTGCCTCCACATTGAGTAATCACTTCCATCGAAGTGTGGGGCTTTTCCATGTGGGATAGATAAATAATGATTGCTATTGGAATTGAGACGATCATAGTTAAAAGGATATCGGGAGTAGTCGGTGTGACTACTCCCCTTCTTCTTCTCTTCAAATTTTACTTTCCCTTTGGAATGTGTCTTCTTTCTTAGGAGCGCCTTTAACTCCAGTGTCTCCTCATCGTCGTCCTCGATGTCTTGAATGGCTTCGAGGAGTTTATCCATCTTGAGGTTCTTTTCATCATCAACCTTCTCTTGGTTGTTGATGTTGTGGGTGTCCTTCATGCCCGACATGATCTTCTTCGAGCGATTAGTCTCTTTCTTGAAGAACCTGCTCTGATACCAATTGAATGTGGCCTAGAGGGGGGGAGAATAGGACTTTTTTGAAAATTGTCGGATCTTGCAACACTTAACAACCAGTTCAAAAACAGAAAAATTGGACTAGTTCGGTAAAGTGCGGACTAGTCCGGTGTATACGGACTAGATTGATTAGGTTTGATCGATTAACTTTGTTCTTCAATAAATGCGGCGGAAGTATACGATTAAACAAAGTGTCACAAGGTTATGAATCAGGTTATATCACAAATAAAACTTTTACTTGATATTTCAACGTAAAGTAATCAAGATTAGTTTGTAACCCTAGATTGATATAATGTAAAGGACAATGAACACAAAAGAAAACACAAGAGATTGATCTCGTGGTTCGGTTCCCACAAAGGCAACCTACATCCACGTTGAGGAGCCCACAAAAGGATCGGGTCTTCTCCAACCCTACCCTCGTCGGATCGCCACGAAGGCCAATCCTCTTCACTTATCTCAAAGGGGTGAATAACCAAATTCAAGGGGCTTTCTCACACGTTGAGAGCTCGCTTGGATTACAACACAAAATACAACCAAGAACACACTTAAAAGATTACAATTAAAACGCAGGAGTGTATTAGAGAATCAAACCAAGAGCTCAATGTGGTGTTGAATGTGTCTCTTTAATGAACTACAGTGAATCCTCAAAGGATTGATCTTTGTTGCACTTAATTTCGTGGAGAGATGTGGTTTTTGAGTCTCTTGGGAGGTGTGACAGTGCTAGGGTTCGAGAGTGAGTAAAATATGGCCGTACAACTCTATTTATATGGGTATCTAAAAGTGACCGTTAGGGTTCAGAAAGATCAGACTAGTCCGTGGTGGTCACCGGACTAGTCCGGTGTGCTGTGTGTGGCAAACCCTAAGTGTCCCGAAATATCGGACTAGTCTGGCTAGGAGCGGACTTGTCCGATTTCGCTACTGGAAATCTTCGGACTAGTCCGATAGTCATCCGAATTCTCCGGACATGTGAAACCTTAAGTGTATAGGATGACAATCCGCACTTGGAGGACTTGTCCAATTCAGATCAGAGGGTATTTCGGACTAGTCCATGCAAACATCGGACTTGTCCGATTTGGATCAGAGAGAATATCGGACTAGTCCGATTGTGATCGGACTTCTCCGATTTTGTGTGACTTGTGATGTGTTTTGAGGACTAGTCCGCACTGGGGAGGACGAGTCCGATCCTAGTCAGAAAGGATATAGGACAAGTCCGATGGATATCGGACTTGTCCGATTTCGTGCAAAAAGGATATCGGACTAGTACGGTGTCAGTCGGACTAGTCCGGTCCTATGTAACTCTGTGCAATGTGTGTGTTTAATTGTGATTTAACTCTTGAGATGTGTTTTCATAACACACTCCATACAATATGATCTACTATTCTTCTTCCTTGAGCTCATTTCCACTTTGCTCCTCATTGTTCCTCCTTTTTGGCACTTTGCTCATTTTCCTATTAAAATTCTGCACTCATCTCAACAAAGAGGTTAGGATCTCAATTGCTTGTCAAAAATCATCCAAAACCCACAAGGGAGCCCTAGATGCACTTTCAAGTGGGCCTAGGGATGTCGTGCCTTACTCTTTTAGAGCCCATGTGGGACTCTAAAACCGGCCTCTACTCCTCTCAAACTCGAAATCCATCTAACCCTAGCCTCCACCTCTATATAAACAACCCCACCCCTTGGCTTGATATCTATTTGCCACTTTTCCACCCCACCCAAACCCTAGTTCGTGGAGAGCCACCATCAAGGAGGTAGGAGGAGATCCCAAGCGAGAAGAAGAATAGGAGGAAATGAAAGAGGATCAAGATCTCCACCAAGTTTCGTCCCTCATCACCAATTCACCTCCAAGTTCATCACCAACCCTAGATCATCAAGATCCAAGTGTTACCTCCAAGTTTCTTGATTCATTGGAGTCCTAAACACCTGGTATACCTTCTATTCTCTTTTCTTTACATGAATTCAACACCTAATCTCCAAATTTACGTCGATCTAGAAAACCCTTGTTCGCTAGTTCTGCGAAGTGCAGACTAGTCCAGCCTTCTGCAGACTAGTCCGATTTTGCTGACTAAATTGTGTCGAATTGATTCTAAAAGTAGATCTAATCAAATCCAAACCTGTATAGACTTGTCAGAATCTATTAGAACTAGTTAGTGATCTTTGAAATCAATCTCTTAACAAGATCTACCTTGCATTTGCATCATATTGAGTAATATTTGTGCACTCTTTGATTGTGTTTCTTGTCTTCTATGTTTATTGTGTGGATTAGACGGATTTGCGCTAGAGAGTGCCGCGGATGATCTACAGCACCAAGAGTTTGAAGGCTTTGACCCTAATCAATCGCAAGAGCTAGGCAAGTGTCCTTGAAGCATATTGATCTTGTTTTAAAATAAATTTTTTGTTTACAAACTACATGCTTTTGTCAATTTGATGGGAATCCTATGATAGGAAGTTTACTAGCTTTGTTTGACCACCCTTGTCACCTGGAATATATGGTAGAGTGTCGGGAAGGTCTTTTTACCTTTTTGCTTTGCTTAATTAATTGAGATGGGAAAACAACACTACACATTTAATTATGCATTAATGATATTTTGGTTAATGTGAACTGGTCAATATGATATGGTAATGGGTGATCTAAGCAAGTCCGGTATGTGGATGGGTTGGATGTCATGGTGGTTTTCTTGCTTTAGATCTAAGGACTGGTTCATGCGAGAATATGCCAGGACTACAGTGCCACCATGAGGCCAAGTATGGGTGCGGCGTAGCTGATTAATTAGGGCTTTGCCAGTGCTATTTAGACAATTATGGATGCTCGGGGAAGGGGTAGTCGGATTGGGTTTTTTGATGATTGGTGGGACTACCCTGAGATCCGAATGGCTCAAGAGGGGGCCCTTGGTTGAAGATGTGCTCTGTAGGAGACATCGCCACCTGTGAAACCTTAGTGGGGTCTAAATAGGCTAGTAATCCCTTTGTAAAGGCTATTTTGTGATATCTTGGCCATACACCAAAGGAAGTGTAATTGGCATAAGGTAGGTTCTTTAGTCGCCGACGGGTGATGAAATCACAAACACGTGGGTAAAGCGGTACAAACTCTGCAGAGTCCAATAAAACTATCATGATTGTCGTGCTTTCAGTTATGAGCACCTGGACAACTTCCATGATTAGATGGAACTCGGAATTGGGATGGTTATGGTTTGGTAATGGTTATGGCTAGTTATGGATTAATTTCTGGTATCGAATATGGTTATTGGCAAATGGTGAAATCTGGAATTATTGATGATGGTAGCGAATTCAGACTGGTATTATGATATTACTTATGATTATGATGGGTTTGCGTCACATACATGTAATATATTTCTTTTCAAATGTTTTAATGTACTTTTCAGCACTTAATCATTATTATATTCGTCATTTGAATCAGCCATATGTCATACTTTCCACACTTGCTGAGTACGACATTTACTCACTCTTGCAATCCCCCCAACAGTTGCAGGTCAGCATTGGGAGTTTAATGGTGATAATGTGGAGTTTTAGGCCGTGTCTACCGTCAGCTTGCCTGTGGTGTTGATTGGAGCTGCGCTACCCTATCGCTTATGTTGCCTAGCTGTTTAGTTTGCTTATTTAGTTTATTTCCACTGCATTAGTTGAACTTGTCATTAATATTCATTAGAGTTTGTACTTGAGGATAATATGGTTTGTTCAATAAAATTTGATAATTAATTTTGTTCTGTGGTAATTTTCTGTATACTCTTTTGTGAGGCACTCGTGTATGTGTGTTGAACATCCTGGGCACACATATGCGTTCACTTGGTTCATTTTCAGAACCGGGTGTCACAGACTATTACAGGGCTGTATACCTACAGATGAAGACACCGGTGGTGCGCAGTCAGTGGGTTGACTGGGCACATCATGAGAAGAAGAGATGCTCCGCATTTGATGAAGTGATTGCGGCAGCTGAAAGACATGGCTTGAAGGACCTCTTTGCCTTCAAGTGCAATTTGAATGATGAATTGGTGGCCCAGTTCTATGCCACTTGTCACTTTGCAAGCGATGAAGAAGAAAGGGTGACTTGGATGACTCATGGATCCAAGTACACTATCACATATGAAGAATTTGCAATGATGTTGCATCTTGACACCTCGAGCAATGACAATGTGATCATCCACAATATTGGTGTCATCAAGAATGAAAGGATGAAATTCCTATATGAGCCAAACTCCATGTTCAACCCTCCCTCCACAAAGAACATGAAGCTTTCTTTGTGGTTCTGAACAGAGTCTTGAAGAAGACTATTGCTCCGAAGGATGGAGATGCTGGGAGTGTGTAGGGTTATCTCCGGACCCTGATGAGGGTCATAAGCAAGGACCGTCAGTTTGATGTGGCAGATTATATTTGGAACGATATGATCAACATCTCTAGTACTCCCAACCGATCCTGTGGCTATGCGCCTTATCTCATGTTCATGATTGAGAAAGTCACAGGGATCGAGTTTGTCAAGGATGTGGAGCACACACCATTGAGGCCTCAGAAGCCTCAACAAGCAAATGTCCAGGCTGCTCCCCTGCCGGCCTCCAGTCCCGAGGCACCGGCAAGAAGTGAAGATGCCAGAGCTGCCCCTGCCAGTAGAGCAGCCCCTCAAAGGGGATCTACTAGTGGGATCTTCAAGTATTTGGCTACAATATTTGCTTCCTTCAAAAAGGCCGAAGTGAAGACCCATAAGCTTAACAAGAGAAGAAAGGAAGACATGAAGTATGTGAAGGCCAATGTGAAGCAAATTTGCCAGAAGTTAGACATTGAGCCCATTGGATCTCCAGTGATCTCTGATGATTCCGGTTTAGACTTCACCAAGCTCAGACCCTTGACCCCCTCCGAGCTTGCCTACTTTGGCATTGGGGGCTCGAGTGGCTCCGCACCTCCTCCTCCTCCTCCTCCTCATCAGCCCGAAGATGACGATGAAGATGATGAGAGGACCGACAGCGAGGAGTGAAGAATTTAGGTCCCTCCTCTCCTTCTTTTTGGTGTCTTGATGCCAAAGGGGGAGAGATTGAGGGGGAGTCTTAGTCTTAGCTGTAGGATGCGAGGAGAGAGCTCTCTTTTATGGTTTTTGAATATTTAGTGGGTTGTAAAGCTTTAACTATGTTCTTAAGTTAATTATGGTCCTGTGATGCATTATTTTGATCTACTTGAGAAGTAATCATTGAAAACTGTGTTGTTGCTCCTAGAATGACATATATGCTTGGTTTTGGTTGATTAATGTCAATTATGTCATTCTCATTGTTTCAATGTACTTAGTTATGCATCCCACCATAAAGAATGCACATATGGATTATGTTTTCATTGCTTGATGTATTTTAGACTCATATGTGCATGCTTTATGAAAATCTCAATTTTTATCACATTTTGTGAAATCTCAATTGGTTGTCATGAATCACCAAAAAGGGGGAGATTGAAAGTGCATCTAGGAACCCCTTGTGGGTTTTGGATGTTTTATGACAAGCAAATGAGATCCTAAACACTTTGTTGAGATGAGCACAGGTTTTAATAGCAAAATAAGCAAAGTGCCAAAAAGAAGGGAGAATGAGGAGCAAAGTGGAAATGAGCTCAAGGAAGAAGAATAGTAGATCATTTTGTATGGAGTGTGTTATGAAAACACATCTCAAGAGTTAAATCACAATTAAACACACACATTGCACAGAGTTACACAGGACCGGACTAGTCCGACTGACACCGTACTAGTCCGATATCCTTTTTGCACGAAATCGGACAAGTCCGATATCCATCGGACTTGTCCTATATCCTTTATGACTAGGATCGGACTCGTCCTCCCCAGTGCGGACTAGTCCTCAAAACACTTCACAAGTCACACAAAATCGGAGAAGTCCGATCACAATCGGACTAGTCCGATATTCATTCTGATCTAAATCGGACAAGTCTGATATTGGCACGGACTAGTACGAAAAACTCTCTGTCCTAAATTGGAAAAGTCCTCCAAGTGTGGACTTGTCCCCATAACCACTTAGGGTTTCACTGTCTGTACAAGTCCCATGTCCATCGGACTAGTCCAAAGATTTCCAGAAGTGAAATCGGACAAGATCGCTCCTAGCCGGACTAGTCCGATATTTCAGGACACTCAGGGTTTGCTACACACAGCACACCGGACTTGTCCGGTGTCCACCACGGACTAGTCCGATCATTATAAACCCTAACAGTCACTTTTAGAAACCCCATATAAATAGAGGTGCACGATCCAACTTTAAACTCTCTCGAACCCTAGCGCCGTCACACCTCCCAAGAGCCTAAAAAACACATCTCTCCACGAAATTAAGTGCAACAAAGATCAATTCTTTGAGGATACACTCTAGATCATTGGAGATACACTTTCAACACTCAATGAGCTCTTGGTTTGATTCTCTAACACACTCCTGTGATTTCATTGTAATCTTTTGAGTGTGTTCTTGGTGGTATTTTGTGTTGTAATCTAGGGGAGCCATCAACGTGTGAGAAGGCCCCTTTGAATTCGGTTATTCATCCCTTTGTGATAAGAGGATGTGGATTGGCCTTGGTGGCGATCCAATGAGGGTAGGGTTGGAGAAGACTCAGTCCTTTTGTGGACTCCTCAACGTGGATGTAGGTTGCCTCTGTGGGAGCCGAACCACGGGATAAATCACTTGTGTCTTGCTTTGTGTTCATTGTTCTTATTCATTACAACAATCTAGGGTTTGAATCAATATTGCTTACATTAAATTGAATCACTAAGTATAAGACTGCATTGTGATATATCCTAGTACATCATCTTGCACCACTTAAATTAACTGTATATTTCTACTGAATACATCATAGAATCAAAGTAATCAATCAAACTTAATCAACCTAGTCGGTACACACCGGACTAGTCCGCACTTTACCGGACTAGTCCGGTATCTCAAGTTTTGATCTGGTGATTAAGTGTTGCAGGTTCCAACAAATTTCAAAAAGGCCTATTCACCCCCCCCCCCCTCTAGGCCACATTCAATATTAGTGATGGATGTTTTAACTAGCCTTTTTTTAATGTTGAGGAGAAGGGGCTGCTGCGAGCTCTGAATATTGGGAATAATAGGCCTAGACTTTCTCTTTATGCAGATGATGTGGTGCTGTTCATTAAGCCCAATGAAGCTGATTTAATTTGCTCCAAGATGATCCTGGACTGTTTTGGTGAGGCTTCCGATTTACGTGCCAATTTGGACAAAAGTTATATTATTCCTATCAGATGTGATGAGGCTTATTTGCAAGGCGCCCAAGATTTGCTGCAGTGTTCTACAACTTCTTTCCCCTGTAATTATTTGGGCCTGCCTATTTCCAATCTAAAATTAAAAGGAAGTGATCTTCGGGACTGGATTAAGAAAATTGCCGATCGTTTACCCCGTTGGAAGGCTTCAGTTCTCTCTCTTGCAGGATGGGCTGTTCTTGTCAGAACAATACTTTCAGCTATCCCAGTTTATCACCTTATCGCTATGAATATTTCTAAAGGGGTCATCAAGTCTATTGATAAGATAAGACGAGGTTTTTTTTGGACTATACGGAAGGTTGCAAATGGAGGTAATTGCCTAGTGGCTTGGGATAAGGTGACTAGACCTTATTTCCTAGGAGGTTTAGGTATCCCTAATATGAAGTTCATGGGATGGGCCCTTCAATTGAGATGGTTATGGTTGAGTAAGACTGATCCCCTGAGGCCTTGGATTGGTCTGGATGTTCCCATTCAATCCCAGGTCAAGTATTTCTTTGCAATTTCTATGGATTCTGTGATTGGCAACGGGAAGTCTACGTTCTTTGGGAAGGATAGGTGGATTAATGGATGTACTATCTCAGAGATTGCTCATAAGGTGATCAATATTGTACACAGGAGGGTTGTTAATACTAGTACGATGACCCAAGCCCTTGATAATAAATTTTGGGTTAGAGACATTTCCACTACTCTTTCCTTGCAATGAATCCATCAATATCTTATGCTTTGGGACATTATGGAAGAAATGATGCTCTCTCAAGAGGAGGATCGTCATATTTGGAGGCATGAGGCCTCTGGGGTATTCACTTCAAAATCAAGCTATAAGTCCTTCTTTAGAGGTTCCATCACTTTTGAACCATGGAAATGTGTGTGGAAATCTTGCCCCCCCTCCCACCAAATGTAAGGTCTTCTTACGGTTGGCTATCCAAAATAAATGTTGGATGGCAGATAGGTTGGAGCAGTGAGGAATGGATCATCCCATGACTTGTCCTTTCTGTGACTAAGAGTCTCAAACAGCCCAGCATATTCTTCTTAGTTGTGTTTTCAGCTGTCAATTTTGGTATGATCTGTTGATTTGTTTTGGACTTGCTGCTTCGGCCCCTTTGGTTGAAGATAAGATTTTCTCAATGTGGTGGAGGAAAGCATTGAAAAGGGTTCACAGAAATAGCAGGAGAAGTTTAAATAGTGCCATCATCCTTGGGGCATGGTGTCTTTGGCTTCATTATAATAGGTCTGTGTTTGAGGGTGCTAGACCTGATTTGGTTAGGTTGAAGCAAGAATTCTTAGATGAGGCTGTTTATTGGGTGTTGGCTGGTGCTAAACATCTCCATTTCTTGAGGACGGCCGTTGATCTAGTGTGATTTGGGCATGAGTGGTTGGGTGTGGTTTCTGTTTTGACAGAAACTTTGTATGTTGATCTCTTTTCTTCTCTTTAATATAAAAGATGTGCAGTTCTCCTACACGTTCGAGAAAAAAACACATGAATGATGAGAATTGACATTAATGACCCTTTAGCAACATGGTGCCTAGGGATCTAAGCAAGTCGGTTATGTGGAATGGGTTTGACTATTTTTGGTTGTTTTGCTTGCTTTAGATCTAAGGACCGGTTCGTGGAGCGACCATCCAGGATTTACAGTGCCACCACAGGGCCAAGTATGGGTGCGGCTTATCAGACTAATTGGTGTTTTGCCATTATTATTTGGACCATTAAGAATGCTCGGGGAAGGGGTAGTCGGATTGCATCTGTAGAGATTGGTGTGACTACCATGGGATCTGAGAGGTTCAAGAGGGGGCCCTTGGTTGGATGTGCTCAGTTGGAGACATCACCACCGGTGAAACCTCCGTGGGGTCTAAATATGCTAGTAATCACTTTGTAAAGCTATTTTGTGATCTCTTGGCCACACACCTAATGAAGTGTGAGACGAGATAATTGAGATTCCTTAGTCAGAAAAGTGATGAAATCATGAACTTATGGGTAAAGTGGTACAACCTCTGCAGAGTTTGTCTAAAACTATCATGATAGCCATGCTCCCGGTCATGAGCAACCTGGACCCTCACATGATTAGAGTATGGACATTTAACTTGGTTTAATGGCTGGAATTGAGTGAGGAGTTGGTATTGATTAATTAATTGGCATTGGTATATGGAATTGATGAATTTGAGACAAATGAGGAGTTATGAGTTGAATATGGTTTATTATTGTTGGAATTGGTTATTTAAGTTGAAATTGATGATATTAGGGATATTTTGGGATGGACCTCACTTAATAATGATATAATTGCATTTTCAACTGTTTTGAATGTACTTTTATGCAATTAGACATTATTATTATAACCTTTCCTTGTTTAAGCTACATGTCATACTTTCTCACACTTGCTAAGTACAACATGTGCTCATCATTGCTATTCCTGCACCAAATTCAGACGCAGGCGGCTAGGTGGAGTACCAAGTGGTTTTTAAGGAGTTCTAGGCGCGCGCATTACCGTCAAACATGCCTGTGGAGTTTGGAGTGATTAGTGTTTAGTGTTTTCCGCTGCAGTTGTTTAGATATTGCATTCAAGATTATTTGGCTTGTAATAAGGTACCATTATTAGTATTATTATTCGATACATGGTTATAATCTGTTTATTGTTTGTGAATCACTTTTGTATGTTTGTTAAACATCCTGGGCACACATATGCATTACGTTTGGTTCATTTTCGGAACCGGGTGTCACAAACATCATTTGAAACTATTGGTGGGAGGAAATAGCAATAGTAAACACATGTCGTACTCAGCAAGTGTGGGAAAATAATGACATGTAGCTTAAAACAAGGAATGATAATAAATAATGGATATTTGCTGAAAAGTACATGTAAAACATGTAAAAAGCATATTACAATGTCTATGTGAATTAATCCTATCATATCCCAAATAATTACCAATTATGAGTCCAACTCCATCATTTACCATCATATCATATCCAACAATATTTATCCATCCATATACTAGAGTCTTAGCATCATCATCAACCATGCCCAATTATCACATCCCAAACCATAACTAACCCATACCATCCCAAATTCCACTCTAATCATGGAAGTTGTCCAGGTGCTCATAACCAGGAGCATGACTATCATGATAGTTTTTAACACTCTGCAGAGTTGTACCACTTTACCCACAAGTTTGTGATCTCGTCACCCATCAGTGACTAAAGAAAACCTCTATTATGCCAAATATACTACCATAGGTGTATGTCCAAGAGATCACAAAATAGCCTTTACAAAGGGACTACTAGCGTATTCAGACCCACTTAGGTTTCACTGGTGGTGATGCCTCCAGCTAAGCATATTCAACAAGGGGCCCCCACTTGTGCTGTTCGGATACCAGAGCAGCCCCGCCACTATTGCAAACCCAACCAACTACCGTTCCCCGCTCTTCAAAATGATTCGAACAATGCTGGTAGTACAGCTAATTAATTGGCTAAGACGCACCCATACTTGGCCTTGTGGTGGCACAGTTGTCCTGACGTATTCTCGCATGAACCAGTCCTTAGATCCAAGGCAAGCAATACCACCATATGTTCCAACCCAATCCACAAACCATGCTTGCTTATATCTCCCGAGTCCCATGTTACCATTTAATCAAGTCATAAATTCTTATCATCCATAAGTTCATTAATTCGTAATTAAGCCATTTGGTTGTTTTCCCATCCCAATTAATTAGAGCACAGAAAAAAAGGTAAAAAACCCTTCTCGACTATCTACAATATATTCCAAGCGACACGGATGGTCAAACAATACTAGTAAACACCTATCAAGGGTTTCCCATCAATTTGACACAAGCATGCAGTTTTGCAAATAAAACATTTCAAAACAGGATCAAAATGATCAAGGACAGTTGCCTTGCTCTTGAGGCTGGTTACGATCAAAAGCTTCAATGTTCTGGTGCTGGAGGTCCTCGAAAGCACCCTCTAGAGCGTTACATTCTATTCCGCACGATAAATATACAAAACAAACATTACAAACAATAAATGCTCATATATTACTCAATATGTCATGACATGCATGATTGATGCAATTATGTGGGGATGCATGTTATTAGGTTCATATTATTGCTTACTATCTAGTTACTGTTAAGTCCTACATGTTAGAAAAAGTTTAATGTCATTCTAAAAAAAATTAAAGAAGTTCCAGAAATTCTCAGATTTGGGTGACCGGACTAGTCCGCACCAAGGCTCGGATATGTGCGCTCTAGACCGGAAAGTTGAACGGACTAGTCCGCACTGGACCGGACAAGTCCGCTATGGCTAGGGTTTTTGCGATTTTCTAACTAGAGTATAGTTTGAGTTAATATAGAACCATAATTTACATAGAAAAGATGGACATAAGGTATTTACCGTGAGTCCTAGCGTTCAAGGGTTGAGGATTTGATGGAACTTGAAAACTTGACGTCTAGATCGAAGTAGACGAAGAACTAGCACATGAGGATGTTGATGTTGAGGGATTGATGATGAAGATCGCAGCAGCGATGACGATCTTGGTTGATCCCCCTCCTTCCTCCCTCCTCCTTCTTCTCCCTGTAGTGGAGGCTTCTTGATGGCGGCTCTCACAAACTAGGGTTAAGGGTTTCGTCTAATGTGGCAAAGAGATGAAAGGGTGGGTGCTGGGGTGTTTATATAGGGTAGAGGTGGTAGAGTTTTGGTGGAACTCGAGTATAAGGCGGTGAATGCCTTGGTGGGGTCCCACATGGGCTCCACAGGGGTTGGGCATGATGTTCTTGGGCCCTACTTAAGGCGAATACCCAATAACTTGTCGTGGAGGAAAAACAAAATCCGAGTCAGGCACACCGGACTAGTCCACACAAGGGTCAGACAAGTTTGATCTGGAACAGAAGGTAGAACGGACAAGTCTGGTGAGAGTCCTGACAAGTCCGATCAGGACTAGAAAGCAAAATGGACAAGTCTGGTACATGGCCGAACAAGTCTGGGCGCTCGTTCAATTTTCAAAAACCGGAGCAAATTCGAGGAATTGTCAGACAACTCTAAAAAGTTCCAATAATATAGACCGGACTAGTCCGTACAGGAGAACGGACAAGTCCGAGAAACAACATAAACATTTTTGGACTAATCCGTAACAAAAAGCAGCTAAGTCCGGAAAACAACAGTGAGTACATTTGACTAGTCTAGGGTCCAATCCTGACAAGTCCGCACAGATACAGGTTTTTAACTACTTTTTTGGTTCTAATTTGTTTTAAACTTGTTACTTTTTGTGTTGCTTAATGTTAAACATGTATAATGATGTATGCAATGCATGATGGATGAAAATAAGGGTGTTACATCAACTGATAAGTTCAATTTATTGAATTCAAATTGTTGGTGCTCACATTATTGAATTACAAATTGGAAAGAAAATAAAGCAAAGTTGTAAGCACCCAAGGCCTAAGAGGATGGCTACGCATAGGACGTTGTAAATGTTCGACAACCCTACAATGTCGCATAAGGGCCTATGTTTGGCGCTTATGACGTAGCAGACAACAGTAATCTCCTCACTAAGAGCGTCTAGGCCATCTTTAGGCATAACCCTCTCGATCCATCCTTCCGTCAAGAGACGTGCCAACTTTTTGTTCTCCAGATAAGGTTTAGATCATTGTTTGGCTAGCTGCATCTCATTGGACTTCTTCGAAGATTTCTCGTCCCTACTTTGGAATAGTCTCAGAGGACTCTCAATAGTAGGCAGCGAGATGTTTCGTTTCACACTGGAGGAAATGAGCATGTCGGCTCCCCCAAAGCTGCCTTGTCCACACGCTGAAACAACCCCTTAGTGTATCATGTGGGGGTTTTAAACCCTGCGAATGATGAAGCGCTCACTAGGGGTCTCCCTTGAGGTACGTGTGGGTGACATGTCGTGGTGGCTCACCACGTCATTGTTCTTCAACAACAATGTCCCCGTTTACTTCTCGTTGGACTTCAACGTGGGAGAGATGTCACCTTTTCCATGGAAAAGACGTGTTCGGATGGGTTTGAGGGCACCCATCGTAGGACGCCGCATAGGTGTTTGTGATTTCGTCATGACCCTCCTAGGAGAAAGGGAACGTGCAGTCCTGCGAGGTGTTCGGCTGCACCCTCAAGGCATGCCTTGAGGTGGGAGCATGGTGAGAGGCTCTACCATGACCGCCTCGATAGCAAGCGATGTCCCTTCGTTGGTAGGCATAGGATCCCCACTAAGATTGAACGTGGATCTTATGGAAGCATGGGGGTGGATAGTAGATGGGTTTGGAGGTGAAAGAATAGAAGTGTTTCTGGTTCTGTACGGTACCATAAACCTCTTTATGGATTTTGGGGCTTTTTATTATCACAGAAGTTGTAGCACGGAGGGATTTGTTGGGATGGGTGAGGAGATCTTACTCCAGAAAATAGAATGCGGACGACGCGACTAGTGCAGTCCTACAGGGAGTGCTACTGAACCCTTGATGCCTACGTTCGGGCCCTATTTGCATGAGATGATCTTTTGGGCCATGGGGAGGAATTTTTGATGGCCCCACTTATTGGACTTCGACGATTTAAAGAGAATGGAAGAAACAGCGTGAAAAAATTGATTAAATTCATCACGTCAATTTTTTTTCCAAATCCTCGTCAGAATATAGAAAGATCTTGAGATGGTTCTCATTCACCTTAAATAGATGCCCATCATCATCTTGGAGTGTGAGGACTCCATGAAATGAGGTATCTACTACAGTAAATGGTCCTTCCCATTTACTTCTTTGTTTCCCATGTCCAAAGAGTTTAACCCTAAAATTGAAGAGTAAAACTTTATCTCCGTGTTTAAACTCTTTAGGCATAATCTTTTGGTCATGCCGTCTTTCAGTTCTTTCCTTATAAATTCTAGCACTATAGTACGCCTTATACTTCCATTCCTGAAGTTCAGAATTTGGTGCATTCAGTGCTTACCAGCCTTAATGAGGTCCATGTTCCACCTCTTAGTGACCCAACACACCCTATGTTCCTACTCTACAAGAAGACGACAAGTCTTCCCACAAGCAAGTTGGAATGGAGACATGTGGGTGTCTTATAAGCGATGTTATGTGCCCACAATGTGTCGCGAAGCTTATGTTTCCAACTAGTTCCCATCTTCAAGACTATCTTTTACAGAATATTCTCAATTTGCTTATTAGATGTTTTTGCTTGACCACTTGTTTGAGGATGGTATGGAGTAGCAATATTATGCTGGACACAACTCCCTCAAGAAGTTATGGAAGGTCTTATCAATAAAGTGAGACCCTCCATCACTTATCACCATGCGGAGAGTCACAAACCATGGAAAAATGATCTCCTAGAACATTTTCCAAGCTTGCATGGAATCAACATTTTTGCATAGCAAAGCCTCTACCCATTTTGGCACATAATCGATGGCCACCAGAATATAGTCGCAATCATAAGATTGTGGAAAAGGTGCCATGAAATCAATCCCCCACACATCAAATAATTCTACTTGGAGATTATATGTGAGGGACATTGCATTGTGAGCGGTGATTCCTCCGTGTTTTTTGCATTTTCAACATTGACGAATGAATTCTTTTGTGTCTTCATATATAGAAGGCCAATAGAAAATCCACTTTGCCATATCATTGCCTGAGAACGGTACACATCATTATGGCCTCCATAAGGGGGTTGCGTGGCATTTCTCAATGATTTTGATGCCTTCAATTGTGGGGAGAAGGTCGTCGACACATACCCTATAGAGGTATGGATTGTCCTACAGGTGTCGTCGAATCTGATAGATAAGATTTTTCTTGTTCTCCCCAGATGTAAAGTAACCTGTGACCATGAAGTTGATGATATCCGCATGCCAAGGTTGAGCGCTGGTCACCTTGAGCAACATGTCATCACGTAGGAAGACATTTATGGGTGCGTCCATGGTTTGTTTGACATCCATATGTGAGAGATGATTTGTGATGGAATTCTCAACTCCTTTCTTATCCTTAATCTCCAAGTCAATCTCTTGAAGTAAAAGAATCCATCGCATGAGCTTATGTTTAGTGTCCTTTTTGGTGAGCAAGAATTTCAAGGCCGCATGGTCTATATGGACTATGACCTTTGCTCCAACCAAATAGGATCTAAACTTGTCAATAGCAAAAACAATTACCAGGAGCTCCTTTTCGATTGTGGCATAAGTTGTGCTCCTGTAGAGTCTTGCTAGCCTATCCTATAGCATGATGCTTTTTACCTTTGGTTTTGCCGTATACACCTATATCCCCCTCTCAGACACTAAGTGTTCAAGAATGATGCTCTAACAGGCCATAAAATGGCACTTTTCTCAATCAAGTGGCAGGTTCTTCTATTGGCATCTTTGTAAGACCTTGTCTAAATTTTCTAGACAATGATCAAAAGTTTTTCCGTAGACCAAGAAATCATCCATGGAAACTTCCATGATCTCCTCAATCATGTCAAGAAATATAGATATCATGCACCTTTGAAAAGAGGCTGGTGCATTGCACAACCCAAATGACATTCACCTACTGGCGCATGTTCCATAGGGCATGTGAATGTGATCATACTTTGATCATCAGGATGGATGGAAATTTGATGATACCTTGAATACCCTTCAAGGAAACAAAAGGAGTTTTCGCCAACCACTGAAGTATCTCATCGATGAAAGCCAGTGGGAAATTGTCCTTCCTTGTAGCCTTGTTAAGCTTTCGGTAATCAATGCACATCCTCCATTCCAAGACTATTCATTGAGGGATTAACTCATTCTTTTCATTTCTAATGATTGTCATTCATCCCTTCTTTGAAACTACTTGAACCGGGCTAACCTACTCACTATGGGGAATGGGATAAACAATCATGGCATGTAGAAGTTTCAATACCTCCTTCTTGATAGCATCACGTATCACATTGTTTAACCTCTTTTGAGGCCCCCTAGAAGGGGTACTCTCGAGGCTAGTGGGAATGTGAAAGGTGCAAAGAGGAGAGCTGATTCCCTTTAAGTCTTGGAGTGAGTTGCAAAAAATAGTTCTATGCTTTTCTAAAATGGTTGTGAGTTTGGAAGTTTCATCATATAAAATCTTATCACTTATGATGATAGGGGCTTCCAGATCGTCATTTAGGAAAGCATAGCATAGGTCACAAAGTTTTTGTCTCAATTGAAGGTTTTAGTGAGGCCTCTTCTTTGGGAAATTCGAATGTCTCCTGAAATGTATCCTCTTCTTAGATGAAATTTTCTTCTCCATCAATTTCAAAAGGGTTCAAGTATTGAGGAGTCCTAATCTCTTTAATTTTCCAATCTTGGGTGGGAGGTTATGCTGATGTATTCTTTGAATGCAAAATAGGAATGGAAAATTTCCTCCCTTTGATAGGATCAAACTATGGGTTATATAGGACACTCATCATCACTCCTCTAATCATACATTAGATAGTTGCCAAGGGAAAGTTCATCCAAAGTATTCAAGGTGAGACCTCAACATCTACTGTCCATTTTGTACTCATTATGGAGGTCAACTCCTTGACTATCTCTTGAAGAAATAATCCATCAGAGGGTCAGGTGGAGTTGGTGGTGATGACGACATCCTATCGTAACAATACTTCACGGTATTTCCATAGTCATCAAAGATCTCCTCTTCAAAGTAAAATGAAAACTTTGAAGGTTGAATTTCTTCATACTTCTTCATTTCAAGTTGGGGTGACGTTTCTACAAGCAAAGCTTGGGATAGGCATGTTATAAGTTCATCCTTGGTTATAGAAATGTCCTCATGACTTGACGTGGCTTCCTCATATGGAGGTTCATTAAGATCCATAATGAAGAAGATACTTTCTAGAATGTGATCTAGAGTTCCTTCCGTTCTTCTAGGGTCTTATGGAAGAAAGACCCTCCAACCATAATGTCGAAATATAGGGCAGACTCTTTGTTCAATCCCATGAAGAACTATTGTAATAACAATGGTTCCAGGATTAATAAATCTGGGCCAAAATTATTAAAAATTGCAAATCTATCCCACGCTATTCCGATGGACTCCTTATCCATCTGTTGGAAGTCTATTACTTCAATTCATAATGAAACAATCTTGGATATTGGAAAGAATGCAAGAAAAAATTGTCTCGGAGTTCCATCTAATCATTGTATGTTTTCCTAGCATTGTAGGTGTACCATTGCTTCACTTTTTCCTTGACGGAAAAAGGAAACAACTTCCATTTGAGATTTTTTAGTGTCATGTCTTCAATTAAAAGCCATGGACACAATTGTTCAAATTCTCGTAGATGGTGGTAAGGGTTTTCACAATCCATTTCAGAAAAGGATTGTTCTCGAACTATGGCTATAAAGTCAGGGTGAAGATCGTAGCTGGTTGAGCAAATAGGTTCCACTGATGGTGGTGGCTCATAGAACTCACCCTTTGGGATAGAATAGGAAAGAATAATGTACTTCTCCATATTGTGGATGGTGGTAAGGTAAAAAAGTAAAGAAAAAGAAAATAGATTACAAGGGTGAACAAGGTTCGAAGATCAACAAAATGATTTCCCAACAACGGCGCCAGAAAAGCTCGTTGGTATTCCTTATGAATACAGATAAAATCTGCAAGTACACAAAAATACAATTATATAAATTCCCCTTAAAGAGTATTCCCAACAGTATCGAATCTAAGGAACGTGTGAGTCGACCTCTAGCTAGTTCACCCAAGCAAACAACGTTTTTTGGTAGGCAAGGAATAGAGAGGAATTCCTAAGAACTAGCCTCAATTCATAGCAATCTATGATGGTTGTTTCTTTCGAGCACGGGTATACCTCTGAAATTACCGTAGTGACTCTAGCTAAGAGCCTATAGCGTAGCCGAACGTGGAGGATTATAAAGGATGGATAGGGCTGTCACCAACTACCACATACCTCTTCAATCTGTGTGTCTACAAGATATCCACTGATGGTTTCTAACCTAAGCACCTCGCCTACGTTATAAACCACAATTCTAATATTTTTGAATGCAAATCTAAGACTAAATGATAGGAGGGTGAGTCCCGATCTTTCAAGAGGTATGGTAAACTTGATTGGGTGGAGATCTCGATGTCGATGATCCAAGGCTCCGAACGAACGAAACCCCACAATTACTACACCACTACTCTGCTGGTTATCACCCGTGTCACACGAATGACCTCACCATGAAGGCTTATCCCTTCAAGCACAATCAAGAACACAAGCAAGAACACAGAATTTGCAATCAAAACTGAATTGATCACGAAGTGGGGTATCACAATCGATGAATGGTGACACTGTTTGATGTCAGATTCTGTCTAAGCAAAACCCAACCCTAATGTGGTGACAGCTGTTGTATAAATAAGAGTTAGGGGCGTGCAAGACCCCTGGACGCAACCCTAATGGGCTTCCACACGATACACGGGCCAGCAGCCCAAAGGACGGTGGTGCAGCACTGGACAAATTCTGGATGCCCACTTGTTTCGCCGATTCCCATCAACACAGAAGGAATTTTGAGGTGGGTCCTGTTCCATTGGAAGGGTTATGAAATCACGGTTCCAACCATATATAGAACGTTCAAATCCAACTTTGTATGTGTCCGGGACGTCAATTGTGATGAAGGCAGCTCCTGGGCCCCGAGGTGGAGTCAAAGTCGAGTTGGGCTTGGACTCCTCCTTGGGGTGGACGTTCTATCTCCTCCTCCTTGACTCCTTGGACTCTTCCAAGCCTTTGCTGGTCCTCTTCATTGTTCCTAATCAATAAAACCTGCATGGAAACAAGCGTAAGCTCTAAAACACAATTGTTAAGGTTAGAACGTACCTGGAGATCAAATTGTCGCACACGTGCTCTAGTGATCGGTCCTTGTATTGTATGCAAAGGAGAGATGTCCTCATCATCCTCCCTCTCTTGAATTGGAGTCGTCCTCGACTCAAGCTCATCTTCCTCACCCAAGTATGGCTTCAAAACCGAATGTTAAATATGGGACAAACCCCAAACTCGGAAGGAACTCAAGTTTATATGCATTGTCATAAAAACCTTAAAAGGTCCAGCAGCACGTTGCATGAGTTTGGACTTTCTCAAATCCAGGAACCTATCTTTTCTCAAATGAACCCACATCAAATCATCGGATTCTAATTTTACCTCTCCTTCCTACCTTTACTAGCAGCAATGCGATACTTTTCATTCATTTTTTTGATTTGTAACTTAGTAGATTCATGCAACTTAAGAATAATTTCAGACCGTTGTGTAGCATCTAAGTTCAAAATTTCAGTATGTGGTAAAGGTAGCAAATTAATTGGAGCACGAGGATTGAAACCATAGACTACCATAAATGGACTTAACTTGGTTGTGGAGTGAATAAACCTGTTATAAGCAAACTCAATATGTGGCAAACACTCCTCCCACAACCTCAAATTATCTTTCAAAACAGCCCGCAACATAGTAGATAAGGTACGATTAACTACCTTTGTTTGACAATCAGTTTGTGGATGACAAGTAGTAGAATACAGCAACTTTGTTCTCAATTTATACCATAAAGTTCTCCAAAAGTGACTCAAAAACTTAGCATCCCTATCAGAAACAATAGTATTGAGAACACCATGCAAATGCACAACCTCATTAGAGAACAAATCAGCAACATGTGAAGCATTATCGGTCTTGTGGCGGGGTATAAAATGTGCCATTTTAGAGAAATGATCAACAACCACAAAGACACTATCCCCCCCTCTTTGTTCTAGGCAATCCTAAAACAAAGTCCTTAGAAATATCTCTCAAGGTGCACTAGGAACAGGAAGAGGCATATAAAGACTATGTGGGTTAAGTCGAGACTTAGCTTTGTTGCATGTCATGCAATGTGAAATGTAGCGCTCCACATCATGCCTCATTCATGGCCAAAAGAAGTGAGCGGCCAGCACATCCTCTGTCTTTTTAACACCAAAATGTCTCATCAAACCACCTCCATGCGCTTCCTGCAACAACGAAAGATGAACGGAGCTAGCTGGAACACATAGCTTGTTAGCACAGTAGAGAAGGCCTTCATGCAGTAGGAATTTTTGCCACGTTCTCCCCTATCTACAATTGCCAAAGGCATCTTTGAAGTCCAAATCAATAGCATATAACCTCTTTATGGTTTCCAAACCAATGATTTTATGAGAAAGTTTGGACTGCAAGGTATAATGTCTAGATAACGCATCGGCAATCACATTGTCTTTTCCTTTCATATGTTTTATGATGTAAGGAAATGACTCTATGAACTAAATCCATTTAGCATGACGTTTGTTCAGATTAGATTGACCTTTAAGATACTTCAAAGACTCATGATCTGAATGTATGACAAATTCTTTATACCATAGGTAATGTTGCCAATTTTGCAAGACCTACACTAAAGCATAAAGTTCTTTGTCATATGTAGAATAATTCAGCGAAGGGCCATGCAATTTTTCACTAAAGAAAGCAACATGTTTACCTCCTTGATTGAGCACTCCTCCAATGCCAATGCCGCTCGCATCACATTCAAGCTCGAAGGTCTTCTCAAAATCAGGAAGTTGCAGCAATGGTGCTTGTGTGAGCTTCGACTTGAGAGCATCAAAAGCTTGTTGGTGTGCTGGTCCCCATCGAAACGGCACTCCATGCTTTGTCAACTCGTGGAGAGGTGCCACAATGGTGCCGAAATTCTGCACGAAACGCCGGTAGAAACCTGCGAGACCAGGAAAACTTTGAACCTGTGTGACCGTAGTCGGAAGTGGCCAGCTCGTGATGGAAACAATCTTTGCCTCGTCCACCTCAATGCCCTGCGAAGTAACAACATAACCAAGAAAAGACACACAATCGGTGCACTTCTCAAGGTTACCAAATAAACGTGCATCGCGCAAGACATTAAAAACAGCACGCACATGTTCAAGATGCTCATCATATGACTTGCTGTAAATAAGGATATCATCAAAGTAAACCACCACAAATTTACCAATGAAAGCATGTAAAACCTCGTTCATCAACCTCATGAATGTGCTGGGTGCATTGGTTAAACCAAATGGCATGACTAACCATTCATAAAGTCTAGATTTAGTTTTAAAGGCAGTTTTCCATTCATCACCTAAAGCCATATGAATCAAATGATACCCACTACGCAAATCAATCTTGGAGAAAATAACAGAACCACTCAACTCATCAAGCATGTCATCCAATCTAGGAATAGGATAGCGATAACGAGTGGTAATGTAATTGATGGCTGTACAATGAACACACACACCAAGTGCCATCTTTTCTTAGGAACCAAAAGAACATGAACAAAACAAGGACTAAGGCTCTCACGAATGTACCCGCGGTCCAGAAGATCTTGGACTTGTCGCTGGATTTCTTTAGTCTCGTCGGAGTTGGTCCTGTAGGCGACACAATTTGACAAGCTCGCTCCCGGAATCAAATCAATCTTGTGCTTAATGCGTCGCACAGGTGGTAATTTAGGGGGTATATATGATGGAAAAACATCCATATATTCCTGCAAAAGGTTAGCAACAGCAGGTGGCAAACCTGTAGATGTATCCTCAATGGAATATAAAGCATGTTTGCACACTAAAGCATAGCAAGTTCCATTAGAGGCATATAAATCATCAAGATCAGATTTAGTGGCAAGCAAAATAGGATTTTTCAACTTAATAGGTTGCTGAATTTCAGAATTGAAAACACCCTTTTGCTTAGCATTATTCTTTTTCTCATGCTCAAATTGCACAATTTGAGTGGGACTCATAGGAAGCGACAAAATTTTCTTGCCCTTATGCATAAGAGCATACTTATTAGATCGACCATGGTGAATAGCATCGGTATCAAACTCTCAAGGACATCCCAACAAAAGAGATCAAGCATTCATAGGTACCACATCAAAATTAGAAAAATCATGATAAGAACCAATGGAAAAATGCATCCCTGCTGTTTGTGTTACCTGTACCTTACCATTGTTGTTAAACCATTGAATGTGATAAGGGTGGGCATGCTCCCGTGTGGTCAAACCAAGCTTCTTGACCACCTCAACATTCACCAAATTGTTGCAGCTACCACCATCAATGATGGTATGTACACGATAGTCCTTGACGATGAGAAACATGTTGAAAAGGTTGTGACGTTGGCGGTTGTCATCCTCTCGAACCGTGGCACTCAAAGCTAGCTGCACAATCAAAGTCCTATAGTTGTTGGTTGCAGATGTACCAAGAACCCAGAACCTGAAATGTTAGTTGCAATAATTTTCATCTTCAATATCAGAAGCACTAACATACCCACCATCAGCAGTGGCAATGATCGCCCGTTTGCTGGGGCAATCTCATTGCATATGGCCAAGTCCCTGGCAGCGGTGGCACTTGATGTCGGAGGTGCGACTTGTCGAAGTGTTGGGTGCAGCCGCGTTTGCTGCAACACCTGGAGGCGTCTGGGACTTGCTGTTATCTTGCCCCCGTGATGTAGAAGGTGTGGTGCTGCGTACAACACCGGTGGAGGGTGGTGTAGAAGCACATGCGCTCGAGGAGGGCGCTGCTTTGGATGGCACCAGAAGCTGTCGTGGCATGAAGGTGTTGTTCTGCCGCTGCTGTGGGCGACCCTGCACTTCTTTTTCTGCTAAAATAGCAAGTTGAAATAAACGTTGAATAAAATGATATTCCTTGTAGTCAACTATGTTCTGGATCTCACGCCACAAGCCCCCATAAAACCTAACAATTTTGTCTTCCTGATCCTCAACTACCCCACAACGAAGCATACCTTTCTGCAATTCTTGGTAGTACTCTTGGACATTCATGTCACCCTGGTCAAAGCGTTGCAATTTCTTAAGAAGATCACGTCTATATGATGGAGGAACAAACCTAGCGCACATCTCTTCTTTTAACGCAGCTCATGTCTGTGGTGCATTACTTGTATTGACAAGTTGATTCCACCAAATTATAGCAAAATCTTTAAACTCACTAGTGGCTTGTCTAACTCTATGTCGCTCAGGAACAAGATGAGAGCTAAATTTTTGTTCCACCGTCATCTCCCAATCCAAGTAAGTCTCAGCATCATATGATCCATACAACAGTGGAATAGAAAATTTAATCTTAGCGTAAGGATCATTATCTTGTTCATGAGCATGAGGACGAGGTCTAGCTGTCATACCTTGGTGATGTTGTCGAGGGCGACGACACTGCTGTGCATCAACCTCGTTGTTATTGAAGTCACCCTCTGTGTTGTAGTGAGCATGTGCATCAGCATCAGGAATGATAGAGGGTGTAGCTTGTTGGGGAAGACGAGTCTCCATCTCGTCCAACCGTGTGGTCAGACCAGCAACACTTGTATGGAGCCTCTGAATGGTGGCTATTGTAGTGGTCTGGTAATTGTTGAAAGCTTTGGTCATCACCCGCATCATGACACTTAGTTCCATATGGGACACACACTCATTATCATCCGGAGGTGTATAACGAGAGGTCTTATCCATAGGCTTCTTTCGTGTCATTGTTAGTACAAAACATAAATGAAGACAAAAAGATCATGAAGAACCCTATTACTACGCTCTCTGAAGTGGAAGTGGAAGATCGATCTATAAGATGCGTCTTACCCCACTCTAACAAGTTTCTTACGAGCACTACAAGTGGTCAACGGTGACCAGTGTGAAAGCAAGCGGAGAGTGGGTATGATTGCAGAGGTTAGTTGTTCTGCTCGAGAGAAGGTGTAGCTTGGGAAGGCTCAAATGTAGTATATGTATGTGGCACGCAAGTTAGTAACAGATAGCAATGCTGAATAAGTGTCCAAAGAATTTCACCTAGTTGCTGGCCTAAAAATGTCTTAGAATAATTGTGGCAAGAAGCAAGGAACAAGGATGAATGATGATGAACAACAAAGACAATATTAGCAAGTATCCAACATTCACATAGAAAACAGCACAAGTAGAAAACCCCTTTAGCCCCCTATTTTTGTCTTCTAGCACTAGTAGAAATCAAATATATTTTTTCTTTATCTTTTTGATGTTTTTTCTCAACCATGGGCACAAGAATAGAAACAGCACCAAGTATTAGCCCAAACCGATGAAAGATGTGATCGGTACAAATTCAGGAGCATTTGGAAAAACTTGCGCTGGAACTTCACAGTTCAAAACCAGGGCCTTCTTAATTTTTTTTGAAAACGTTGTGACCAGCATAGCCAGTGTATCGTATGTGGATTTTTTTGAGACCTTTCCGAAAAAAATGCGCCTCAATCGGAGCTCTGAGTGAAAAGTTATGCCCGTTTTAAGGAGGATACCCCGAATCAGGTTTTGGTGGTGGTGGAAACTGCAACAGAAACGAATCGGTGGATGGAATTTTTTTTAGATTGGTTTTTTGTATATGGTAGCGGATGGAAGAAACAAAACTGAACCAAAACAAATCTAAACCAGCAACCAGACTCAACCAAGGACACGAACTCAGAACTATAGACTCTGAAACTCAATTGTGCAAAAGGTTGAGCGAGGGTTGTAGGTCAGGGAAAGTAAAAAAATTGGTGGCTTTTTGTGGACTATAGAACTAAAGCAAAATGAATCTAAAGGGCACACAAGTATACCTCACGGATAACCTGGAAATCTGATACCAATTGATAGGAGGGTGAGTCCCGATCTTCTGAGAGGTATGGTAAACTTGATTGGGTGGAGATCTCGACATTGATGATCCAAGACTCCGAATGAATAAAACCCCGCAATTACTACAACACTGCTCCGTTGGTTATCACCCGTGTCCCATGAATGACCTCGCCACGAAGGCTTATCCCTGCAAGTGCAATCAAGAACACAAGCAAGAACAAAGAATTTGCAATCAAAACTGAATTGATCTCGAAGTGGGGTCTCACAACCGATGAACGGTGACAATGTTCAATGACAGATTGTATCTAAGCAAAATCCAACCCTAATTTGGTGACGGCTGCTGTATAAATAGGATTTAGGGGCGTGCAAGACCCCTGGACACAACTCTAATGGGCTTCCACATGATACACGGGCCAGCAGCCCAAAGGACGGTGGCGTAGCACCAGACAGATTCTGGACACCCACTTGTTTTGCCGATTCTCGTTAACTCAAAAGGAAATTTGATGTGGGGTCGTCCATTGGAGGATTTATGAAATCATGGTTCCAACCATATATAGAACGTCCAAATCCGACTCCGTATGTGTCCGGGACGTAAATTTTGGCGAAAGCAACTACTGGACCCCGAGGTGGAGTCGAAGTCGAGTTGGGCTTGGACTCCTCCTTGGGGTGGACGTCCTATCTCCTCCTCCTTGACTCCTTGGAATCGTCCAAGCCCTTGATGGTCCTCCCCATTGTTCCTAATCAATAAAACATGCATGGAAACAAGCGTAAGCTCTAAAAACAATTGACAAGGTTAAAATGTACCTAGAGATCCAATTGTCGCGCACGTGCTTTAGTGATTGGTCCTTGTATTTTATGCAAAGGAGAGATGTCCTCATAACTAAATCACCTAATTGAATAGAGCAATGAACCCACAAACAACTACTAAAGTAAATTATGTTGTGCAAGAATAACCATGGATCACTAAACTCGCAACGAACGGGTATCTCAATACGTGAGTGAAAAAATAAACCTCTTTGCGGTGGCATACGGGGATTAAATATTCAGTTCCCCATGTGTTTTTAAATAGCAAATAACTCAACCATATGGTAACTACAAGGTTGTCGGTGTATCAACGTTACCACATACCAATTCAAGAATTTAGATTGAACCCAAGGAGCTTTGTGAAGTTGACAATCAAATGGTACCTTTACGAGTAGAGAAAATCAAGTACTTTGTGAGGTATACTGATGTTCTCACGATGAGCGCTGGCATAGTTCAGCAGTCAAGATACTTGAACCTCAACAAATTAAGGATAAAAGTTCAAGCTTATCATCTTCACAAGAAAGGTTGGTCAATCGGTACTCTTGTATTGCTTAATGAAGAAGAATCACCGTAGTACGGTATAATACAAGAGTTGTCACATGGTCAAGTGATTTAAACAACTTAAGGATTTAAATGGAGATACACTTTCTTGCTCAGAGTTTTAGTATTAGTCATGCATCCTATCTTTCTTTTTCAGAAATAATGATGCTTCATGATGCATCACATGTTGTATGGTGCAATGCATATGCACATGGTATGGGGCAAATGGTACATATGTATGGTGCAAATGATGCATATGTATGATGAAATGGTGCATACAATGTGGTTGCACATGACTGGTTGTGCAATTCTAAAAGTTTTGCGATATGTATGGTGCATCCTCTTTTACGTTTGAGCAAGAATAAGTAAAACCATTCACACAAGAACAATGAATAATTCATGATTTGCAAGGCTTGTATACCGTGGTCGTGAAAGGTACTCAGTAAGGAAGGCACTTTCATAACTCGATCACGACCAAGGAATTCATATCAAGAACATCAACAAAGATTGTGGGAATTATACTATAGCATCATAATCTTTGAAACCTTGTCTGCGTTATAAACAACTTATCGATCTCCTCACCTAAGTCTTTGCTGCACCTGCTGACTCAAGGAATAATTTCTGCATGGAAATGTAACTAACTACTTTACCTCCATTGTAGGATATCAATAGGCATGGGATGTAGGCTACTAGAGCTGTCCTTAGTTGTGTTTAACTTAATCTTCTCTTCGATCAAGTAATGGTGATGGACATCTTCCTTGATAGCTCCGTGGAATTGAAGTTACATTCCTTCTATGATAAGTCAAACTTGTTCTTAACGCTGGATTCCTCGAGGATGTAATCCCACTTAATTATCTTGTGCTTGACACGTTCGGTGCTTGAACACTTGAGTTATTCGAGTGCACTCCTTCCCTCTTAAGTTTCGAGCTAGGAGATCGAGAAACTTATTCCAACTAATCATAATGGGAGGTGTTGTGCACTCAGAGAAGTAAAACCAAAGTTGAATGAAATGAAAATTTTTCAAAACAAATTCTGTTAACTACCTCACTGTCCAGATTGACCTGTTTGCACTTAACTCAAATTTTGAGCTAGCTAACAGTAGAATCATCTCTAGAGGTTAATAAAAAAGTTGTAGTTAACTTCAATACATTAAGAGAAAATATTGGGGTGCCACCAGATAATTTGTTGTTGAGGAGATATAACTTTGCAAAGTTGACAGTTTTCTGGAGACTTGCAGCAACATTCCATTTGGAGGTATCCCCTTTGATCCATTTGTTTCTCAAAATTTCATATCCATATGCATCAAAACTAAAAAATTTTATTATAACTCCTAAGAATTTTATAAATGTGTCATATGACTCTTGGTGATTTTTATTTTTAGAAGGTATGAGTAATGTACAGAAGGATACAGAAACAATGTCCAGATTTGGCGCTTCTGGTCAGTTTCTGTTGTTTTTACGTTTCAACTGATTTGGAAGGATATTCTGGTCTTGGGGTGAATATGAAACTTGTATAGGACTTTCATATATTTCCAATATGTATTTATTTTCCTGCATAGCAGTTCTAGTTGAAGAGACATGGATTTTTAAAGTTGGATGAAGTTCCCAGATTTTTGGAGAAATTTGGACAGCACATGCTTTGTATATGGCTGGTTTGAGCACAGATATACAGATAGATAATATCAAAATTTCACAATAACGTAAATAACACAGTTGTAGTATACATCATGAGGATCCCAGAACTGTATCATATGAAGTCATTCGAGTTTTCTACTAGGAGATATGACAGAAATTGTGACAGGTACAAAAATGGTTTCAGTTTTTGTCTAGATTTAGTAGAGTTTGGAAAGTTGAAATTTTCAATAGGTTAAAGGGGAATTCTGGTATGGGGACGAACAGAAGAGTTTTAGAGGACTCCTTAGTATTTCCAACCTTATATGGTACATCTTCATTGGAGTTTTCTACTGGGAGTTATGGCTTTTCAATTTAGGTCAAATGCTGACAGAAAAACAGGACACTCTGGTTTTGAAACTATTGAGTTCAAACCTACTCCAATTTTGAAACTTAGTTCAAAATTAAAGATCTATAGCTAATACATGTAATCTTACATCTTCTTGATTCCATTTTACAGTGACCTTCATAATGCATCAATGGGATACATGTCGGTACTACATACCTCACAAAAGTGAAAATCATAAGCCGGTATTCCGGCATACGTCTCAACAGTGGCCTTAATGGCGTTCAGTCGTAAACGTTTTCTAAGCGCAATACGATCACACAATCAGTGTACCTGCATAAGACACTCATTTTACAAAACACTCATTATGGTTACATACGACACGATCCACACGGGAGATCATTTCAGGCAGTCACAATAGTATATATATAAAAGTAAGAACATTTGTCCCGTATCATTTCATACGGGCTGCCCCGAGCTGAGCCACGTCTCGAGGTACATGACTAGGTTTTCTACCACCCGATGGGGGTTCTACATATTTGCCTAATGCTATACAAGTAGGAGGTGCTTTCACGTGTTTATTAAAAAACACACCACATTCTTTCAACCGCACGATAGGTGGCCACGTAATTTATCTCTCGTACTAGGGATCAGCGCTGCGCATGGCCCTTTGAACATTGAACGTTCAAGAGTGGCATACTTCGTGTTTTTTACCACACGATGGGGTATCCATTCTTTTGCCAGAAGCAGGCCGGGGAGCAGCATTTTCATATGTTTCTAGAACTATGAGAAGGTTCAGAGACTCATTTTAACTCCCATGGCAAGCCACGGGGGACAATCACCATACTACCTCTCGTACTGGGGAGTTTACCACAATTGATCTGCTTGCGGTGGCGTACCTTACCTCTTACCTGATGTGGAGCGTTGTTACAGAATATAATAACACATATGTTAGCTTGCTACCTTAAGTAACTAATATTATATTAGACCTTATGTGGGCATAGATCTAATCCTCACTTGGCTACTTTGAAGTTTTCAAAAACAGACTCTTTTCAAGCATGTTATTCCCAATGCAGCTCTGATAAAAAAACTGTAAGGACCGGGGTTCCGACAATCCAAGAATCACATTGGGTGGTGCCGTGCGATGCGGCACCCAACAACACCCGAGAAAAGACAAAGTAAATATACAAGGTTTTCATTTTATAATAAGATATTGTTTACAATATAGTGTACAATAGCGGTACACATGCAACGGAAAGTACATACTCACACTCTCAACCTATCTAGGCACAAGAGTCGTCTATGCCCGAGAATGCTTCTTACTAGCAACAAGAAGATCACAAGACGGTGGAGTGGTGTCACGTGAGAGATACTGTGAGACCTATGTGTGTTGAATACATTGGCTTGTACTGAATACATTGGCTTTGATGATATAAGTTCTAAAATTGTGCCAAAAACACCCTTTTTAGCTAGGTCCGACTCTAGCTTCGAGCTTCTGCAAGGTCCGACAATAGGTCCGACTTGTGTTTGGGTAGCTCTGGTGAGCTTTGTCTTTAGCTCCGGTATGTCTTTGATAGCTCCGGTATGTCTTTGATAGCTCCGGCATGTCTTTGATAGCTCCAGCATGTCTTTGTTAAGCTCCGATATGTTTTTGCTAGGTCCGACTTATGTTGGTTAGCTCTGACATGTTTTTCTAGCTCCAGCGCTAGGTTGTACTAGCTTTGGTAAGCTCCAGCGCTAGATTCTACTAGCTTTGGTAAGCTCTGTCTTAAGCTCCGGTTGGCTTTGGCAAGACTCGGAGCTTGATCGCAATGTTCCTGTTTTTACTGTGAAATGTTTTGAACTGCTTTATATTCTTGGAACGATTGCTTAGTATTCATTTGCTAAGTTTTTCGTGCATTTTGGTTGATATGGCTGATATCATTTTACTGTGGTTTTGCAACATGCTTATGTGAGATGTTCACGTAAGGTGTTGTGGTTTCGGAACTAACGAGAGTCAAGTCGAGGACTTGTGCTCGGAAGTATTGGTTGTTTATTCATGTGCAGGTGTTGCTTGAGTTCAAGTCATGGCTGGTGACAGGATCCTTTGGACTAGTCTCATGGAGGAGATGAGGTTCCAACAACCAAGTTCAAGAGAAATTGTGGTTGAACGGGTCAGGAGGTCGCGCAGGATGATTGAATCAAGGGAAGTGCATATGAAGGTTACTGGACGTCAAAGGAAGGTGTTTGCACTATGCATGCTGTGCATGACATGGCAACATGGTTCTGAAGACGGGTTATGGATGGAAAGATCTGGTTGGAAGGATTGGATCGTATCGCATTATGACTTTGACTACTGGCTGAGTCAGTTATGACTCAATATGAAAAGTATTGAGTTGATTATGGTAGTTTTCGTGTGCCGCATGAAAATTCGAGTTGGTTTAGGAATGTTGGATATGTTCCTGGTTTGTTAGGAAGTCTCGAGATTGTTTCTATCTACGAATAGAAAGATCTTGAGCAGTTATGGAAAGTTTTGATTCGTGATTTGAGTAAGATTAGAGTCTTCGTTTGAGTTGAGTTGGCCTTCGGGCTGGTTATATAAGCAAGGGAGGCCAGAGATCGTGGAAGATGACTTTTGGGCTGTTCTTCTTGTGTTCTATTGAATAAATATCGTAGTTGAAAGGATCTTTCGTGCCTTGTTCGTCCGACTTGTTCCACACAAGTTCTACTCATCGAGTTTCTGCACAACACTACCTTTCGTCGGTGATTTTATCATAACTCGAGTTTTAAGATCTGATTGACGTGATTCTTTTTGGGTTATCTTAACAACCTGATTCTCTATCATCTATAAAAATTTCACGATCATTGGATTTGTGGTTTTAGATCTACACGAGTTTCTTTGCAGTATCGCAGATCTGTTTTTTAATCGATAGAACGGATTGACCTTTGTTCAATCTTTCGATCGTTTTTTGAGTTTCTCTCGACGGATTTGAGTGATTCTTGTTGTGTCTTCTTCGTGACTTGATTCTCTCTGATATCTATCACTTTTTTCATGGTGAAACACGTTTAGATTAGTCTCACACACAATTTATTTAACAGATCGTTTTTCTTCCAAGAAGTTTTCATTTTTTTCTGCTGAAAAAGTTAAATCTACCATTCACCCCTTCCCCCTCTGGTAGCTTTTCACGTGCTCTTCGATCCTACAATTGGTATCAGAGCCACGGTGCTCTAATCTTTGTGATTTGCACATGTTTTTGACTAATCATTATGAAGAAGTACTCCGCAAAACCTTGTGTGTTTGTTGGCATTGATTTCCAGGTTTGGAAAGCACGCATGGAAGCTTTTATCCAAGCGCAAGGCTTCGGCATATTGGAAAAGGTATACAAACCTTATGAAGTGCCACCAAATGATGAAGTTACGCCTACGAACCTACGGGACGTCGACAAAAACAACAAAGTCCGGAACTTGATCATCCGGACTCACTCAGAGTGACTTCGACCGCGTTGCACACCTCCAATCGGCATACAATGTGTGGAGAGCGCTTTGTGACTATCACGAAGGATCAAATACGATCAAGGAGGTGAGACAAGATATGTTCAAAAAGGAATACATGCGTTTCAAGATGCAACCCAGTGAGTCTATCGATGACCTTTTTGCTCGTTTCAATAAAATTCTCAACAACCTACGTAGTGTCAATGTTAACTTTTTTGATGTTGAAAATGCTAGACAACTTCTTAGTGCATTAGACATGTCAATCTGGGAGATGAAAGTTACATCTATTCGTGAATCAACTGTCATGAGTTCTCTTACATTAGATGTGCTCTACTCTAACCTCAAAACTCATGAAATTGACATCTTATCACATAAGAATCCAAATAAGTCTATTGCATTTATCTCACAACGTGATATGCCTAGCTCCGGCTAATCATCATCTTGCAATACTCTTGCTTTGTTGTCCTCACTAACCCTAGAGCAGATTGAGGAATTTCCAGAAGAAGAATTAGCACTCATCTCTACTAGATTCTCAAAAGCATTGCAAAATGTGAGGACTAGAAGGAGAGGAAGCTACAGACCACAGCGCTGCTTTGAATGTGGTAAGACATGACACTTCCGTATAGAATGCCCTAATCTTTCAGGTCCTACTACTCGTGATGAGAAGCAGAACAAGATCAAGACCATCTCTGGAAACTCCAACAAGAAAAAGTAGGGTACCATAGGATGCAAGATGAGAAACAGCTTCATCGCCGCACTTCAAGAGCTCAGTTCAAGTGATGTAGACTTTGAAAGTGATGAAGATGATGACGATCTGGCCAACTTATGCTTTATGACGGGCAAAACAAGATCAAGTTAGGAGGATAGAGAACACAATAGTGACGACAAAGAGGTATGTTCTACATGTAATGATATGTGTGATGCAATTTCTCGTGCAACTATTATTGTCAATAAATAGGACAAAAAACTTAGGGATAATGCTGCTAAAATTGAACCACTAGAATCTGAAATCAACCGTTTGAAAACCTTGATTCCTAGTGATGATTCATGTCCCTCATGTGACTTAATCTATGAACAATTGTCCACATTAAGAAGTTCACACTCCTCCACTCTAGATAGACTTGATGAAGAAATTGAAAAGAAGAAAAAGCTGTCTGATTTTAATGTTAAACACTTAAAAAATGCTTCTTGTTCTATAGATGATTTGCATTCTTCTGCATGCGATAATCTTGATAAGAAACTAAAATATGCAATGAATGAAGTTTCCATTTTGAATAATGCTTTACAAACACATGAAGTTAAAAATTGTTCTAACTGCAAACTTAAGGGTAGAGGTTCATGTGAAAACTGCCTAGACTTGTCTACAAAGCTTGATGACATGAATAGGACACTAGAGCGGTTTAGTAATGGGAATAATAATCTAGATTTGCTGTTGAATTCTTCTAAACCTTGCAATGATAAAACTAGTTTAGATTTTAATTCCCATGCTTATTCTAAAACACATCCGCCACGCGTTGTAAAATGATTAGGAGGAGGTTTAATCAAAACCATCCCTAAACAAAAGGATGTGATTTCTAAATCTGCAGGAGTGCTTTCTAATTCTGTTTCTAATGTTGGATGATCATCTAAACATGATTACAAAATTAAATTTCGTTGTACTTACTATGATAAAGATGGTCATGTTGTAGATTTCTGTTATAGACTAGCTAAACAGATTAAAAAGGATAAAATGTCCGCTAGATCTCATAACTTTCATGATAAATCTGCCATGCTTACTAAACAGAAAATTAGAAACATGCAACCTGCTTTAATGAGTCAGAAATTTGCAAAGGTAGCTCCGGTAGTTCCGTTAGCTCCGAGAGCTCCCTGACCATTTGTTGTTTCCTTTGAAACTTTAGTTTTGACATCCAGAGCTTGAACTTTTTCTACTGGAACTTCTACTTTACCTTCGGAGCTACTAATTTTAGTGCTAAACGAGTAACAACTTTTAAATCAGTGGTTAAGAACAGAAAACCTAAATTCTTGACTCATAAACCTGCTGTTTTGTCTCAGATTTCTTGTGTTGTTCCTACTGTACATCGCATGGCTCAGTACTGGATTCACAAATACTTATTGACTAACCCCAGTATTGAGTCATCGATGTATTGTGCTATTGTGTAGGTTTCACGCTTGAGGAAGGAGAACATATGGATTGTTGATTCAGGTTGCTCACGCCACATGACCAGTAACAAAGAATGGTTCTCCTCCCTCTCTTTTGTGTCACGTGTAGAGAATGTTACTTTTGCCGATAATTCTTCAACTCCTATTATTGCTAAAGGATCGGTTAGAGTAAATGACCACTACAATTTCAAAGATGTGGCACTTGTTAAAAATTTGAAATAAAACATGCTTCCTGTTTCTCAATTGCTTGATGAGAACTTAGAAATAATTTTCTCTAAAAATTGCTGCAAAGTTGTAAATTCAAATAGTGAGCTTTTGTTTAGGATGTCTCACTTTGGAAGAGTTTTTAAAGCTAATTTTGATATGTCAACTTCTGAGCATAGGTGTCTATTTGCCAATGATCAAAAAGATTTATTCTCCTGGCATCGTAGACTTAGTCACGTAGGCTTTGATCACCTCGCACATGTTAGTGCTCTTGAGAGCATACGTGGTTTACCTAAACACAAAGGGGACAAAGATATTGTATGCTCTTTGTGTAGACATGCTAAGATGGTTGCAGGTTCACATGCCCCTCTCACGATGACAAAGACAACTGAACCTAGTCAACTTTTGCACCTTGACACCATTGGTCCGACACGTGTACAATCCTTTGGAGGTAAATGGTACGTGCTTGTAATTGTTGATGACTATTCCAGGTACTCTTGGGTCTATTTTATGGCATCTAAGAATGAAATTTTTACTCATTTTAGGACTTTATTTCTTAGATTATTAATTGATCACCCATGATCTTTAAAACCAATTAGAAGTGATAACGGAACCGAATTAAAGAATCAATCATTTAATCACTTTAGTACTGAACATGGAATAGATCATCAATTTTCTTCACCATATGTACCTCAACAAAATGGTGTTGTAGAAAGAAAGAACAGAACCTTAGTTGAGATGGCTAGGACTATGCTTGATGAATATCAAACTCCTAGGAAATTTTGGGCAGATGCGATTGCAACCCCCTGTTATGTCTGAAATCGTGTTTTCTTGCGTGCTAAGCTAGATAAAACACCATATGAGCTACGGTTTGGACATAGGCCTAATGTTACACACTTTAGGGTTTTTTGTTGCAAATGCTTTGTTAAGAAACACAGAAATCTTGATAAATTTGAAGCCAGATCCGAAGATGGCATGTTTCTTGGTTACCCATCTCACACTAGAGGATACCGTGTGTTTTTACTTGGAACTAAAAAAAAATTGTTGAGACCTGTGAAGTTTCTTTTGATGAAGCTAGCCCAGGTACTAGCTCTGATATTGCAAGACCAGATCCATATCCTCAGGGGGAGGGTATTTTCGAAGAATAATAAGAAGAAGAAGAGTTGGTGATATTGCCTGATTGTTCCGAAGGTGACACGTGTCCAGCTCCGAACATTGAACAAGCTCCAACTACCATCTCTGTTGATCCTGATCGTCCACAAGCCGCAAGCTCATCAATCTACAATGAACCTAATGAAGAAGAAGCTTGTGAGACATCTGTTCCCCTACGGATTTACAAGAATCATCCCCCACAACAAATTATTGGAAGCTTGCATGAACGAGTCACGCGGTCCAAGTTTTGTGATCCAAACTCTCATGCTCATTCTGCTTTTGTTGCTTCTTTTGAACCCAAAGATATATCACACGCACTCACTAATGAATCTTGGATTATTGCCATGAATGAAGAGTTAGAAAATTTTGAAAGAAATAATGTTTTGAAACTTGTACCTCCACCTCAAGGTCACACTTTAATTGGAACTAAATGGGTGTTTAAAAATAAACAATGTGAGGATGGGGTTGTGGTTAGGAATAAGGCTAGGTTGGTTGCTCAAAGTTTTACTCAAGTTGAAGGTCTAAATTTTGATGAAACTTTTGCTCCTGTTGCTAGATTAGAAGCCATAAGAATTTTGCTAGATTTTGCTGCATCTAAAGGTGTTAAGCTTTATCAAATGGATGTCAAAAGTGCTTTTCTTAATGGGTACATAGATAAGGAGGTTTATGTCAAACAACCACCAGGTTTTGAAATTCAGATTTTCCTAATCATGTTTACAAATTGTCCAAAGCCTTTTACGGTCTCAAGCAAGCCCCTAGAGCATGGTATGATAGGTTAAAAACATTCTTAATTGAAAAGGGGTTTACCATGGGCAAGGTTGATAAAACTCTTTTGTGCTTAAGCATGATAATGACTCATTATTCGTTCAAGTGTATGTGGATGATACTATCTTTGGTTGTGCTTCTCATGATCTTGTGTCCTAGTTTTCAGCTATGATGAGTTCAGAATTTGATATGAGTATGATGGGAGAACTCACGTACTTTTTAGGGCTGCAAATCAAGCAAACCAAGGAGGGTACCTTTGTGCATCAAACGAAGTATACAAAAGACCTCCTAAGGCACTTCAACATGGACAAAAGAAAGCCTCTTCAGACACCAATGGGAACAACATCGACACTTGACGTTGATGAAGATGGTTAACCAGTTGATCAAAAAGAATATCGAAGCATGGTCGGTTCACTTTTGTATCTCACAACATGAAGACCAGACATACAATTCAGCGTATGTCTTTGTGCAAGATTTCAAGCTTCCCCACGATCTTCACATCTTCAAGCCGTCAAACGTATTTTGAGGTATTTACATGGAACTCAAGAATTTGGCATTTTTCTTTCATCGTCCTCAACCGTTTCTTTGAGAGCTTCTTCTGGTGCTGATTTCGGAGGTTGTAGGATTGATAGGAAGAGTACTTCTGGTACTTGTCATTTTCTTGGTAATTCTCTTGTTGCTCGGTCCTCTAGAAAACAAAACTCAGTTGCACAATCCACAGCTGAATCTGAATATGTAGCTACTACTAGTGCTTGCTCACAAATTCTTTGGATTGTTCAAATACTCAAGGACTATGGGGTTGATCTAGATAGTGGTCCCTTGTTTTGTAATAACACTAGTGCCATTTGCATTGCTAAAAACCCTGTGCAACATTCTAGAACTAAGCACATTGACATTAGGTATCACTTTCTCCGTGATAATGTTGAAAAAGGAAACATTGTGCTTCACCATGTAGATACCGAACAACAATTGGCTCACATTTTTACAAAACCTTTGGATTTCACTCGTTTTTGTTTCATTCGTAGTGAAATAGGGGTTATGCATCCTCATGGCTTACATTGAGGGGGAGTTTTTTGAAACTTGGGAAGTCTATGTGTGAACTTAAAATAATATGAGCATAGTATTCCATACATATATGACTTTGTGATTCCTTTTACATGCTGAAAGTTCTTACTACATTACTCGTGTTATAAATTTTGTAGTTTTTGTCATGTCTAGTAATTGGAATAATTATTTACACTAAATCTCGTCATGATCGAACTTCTTGCTGTTTTGAACTTGTTGCATGCTCACAAGTGCTTTTAATCATAAAGAATTAATCAAGTAATCAACTCACATGTTGAGTTTTTATGAACAAATATAAATTGAGAAAAGATCAAGAGAATATGCATGCATCACACTTCTTCTTTTGAGATGGCTTATCATTGCACTGAGATATGAACTTGGAAGAAGTTGTGTATGACTAAAACCATGTCCTTAAGCTTCTGATTGTCAAATGACATAGGCTTGGCTTGGTTGGTTAGAATAACGCAGATGCGCATATAATCTCTTGCAAATATCATATGATCTAAACTTGTGCCTTGAAAAATAATAAAATGCAGTAACAAGTGACATGCTTTCATGTCTTGAAATAGTTAAGTTTGTGTGATCATGACATGCTTAAATTGAAAATTACATTTGATCTCTTGCATGGATTACACTACTTTATGTATCTCATTGATGTGGTAGTGTAAGTTACTTGATAGTATGACTTGGATGAGCTTTGTTTTATATGTATATGTTATAATATGCTCATAACAGTTAAAATTTCTCTTTTGAACCTTGCTGAATACATTGTCAAAAGGGGAGAGATAATAGATAATATGTGAATTTTTAAAGATAAGTATTCAAGGGGGAGAAATTGATCACACGTAAGGGGGAGAAATTGTTTTCAAAATTTTTTAATTTGAATAAGCCAATGTTCGGATTTTAAGTGGTGTTGCCAATGCATTCGTCAAGGGGGAGATTGTGAGGCCTATGTGTGCTGAATACATTGGCTTGTACTGAATACATTGGCTTTGGTGATATAAGTTCTAAAATTCTGCCAAAAACACCATTTTTAGCAAGGTCTGACTCTAGCTCCGAGCCTCTGCAAGGTCCGACAATAGGTCCGACTTGTGTTTGGGTAGCTCCAGTGAGCTTTGTCTTTAGCTCCGGTATGTCTTTGATAGCTCTGACATGTCTTTGATAGCTCCGGCATGTCTTTGTTAAGCTCCGATATGTTTCTGCTAGGTCCAACTTATGTTGTTTAGCTTTGACATGTTTTTCTAGCTCCGGCGCTAAGTTGTACTAGCTTTGGTAAGCTCAGGCGCTAGGTTCTACTAGCTTTGGTAAGCTCCAGCTCAAGCTCCGGTTGGCTTTGGCAAGACTTGGAGCATGATTGCAATGTTCCTGTTTTTACTGTGAAATATTTCGATCTGCTTTATATTCTTGGAAGGATTACTTAGTATTCTTTTGCTAAGTTTTTGGTGTGTTTTGATTGATATGGCTGATATCGTTTTACTGTGGTTTTGCAACATGCTTATGTGAGGTGCTCACGTAAGGTGTTGTGGTTTCGGAGCTAACGAGAGTCATGTCAAGGACTTGTGCTCGGAAGTATTGGTTGTTTATTCATGTGCAGGTGTTGCTTGAGTTGAAGTCTTGGCTGGTGACAGGATCCTTTGGACTAGTCTCAGGGAAGAGATGAGGTTCCAACAACCAAGTTCAGGAGGAATTGTGGTTGAACGGGTCAGGAGGTTGCGCAGGATGATTGAATCAAGGGCAGTGTATATGAAGGTTACTGGATGTCAAGGAAGGTGTTTGCACGTATTCATGTGGTGCATGACGTGGCAACATGGTTCTGAAGATTGGTTATGGATGGAAATATCTGGTTGGAAGGATTGGATCGTATCGCATTATGACTTTAGCTGCTGGCTGAGTCGGTTCTGACTCAATATCGAAAGTATTGAGTTGGTTATGGTAGTTTTCTTGTGCCGCACGAAAAGTAGAGTTGGTTTAGGAATGTTGGATATGTTCCTGGTTTGTTAGGAAGCCTCGAGATTGCTTCTATCTGCAAATAGGAAGATCCTGAGCAGTTATGGAAAGTTTCGATTCGTGATTTGAGTAGGATTACAGTCCTTGTTTGAGTTGAGTTGGCCTTCAGGATGGTTATATAAGCAAGGGAGGCCAGAGCTCGTGGAAGACGACTTTTGGGCTGTTCCTCTTGTGTTCTATTAAATAAAGATCATAGTTGAAATGAACTTTTGTGCCTTGTTTGTCCGACTTGTTCCCGACAAGTTATACTCATCGAGTTTCTGCACAGCACTACCTTTCGTCGGTGGTTTAAAGATCCGATTGATGTTATTCTTTTTGGGTTGTCTTCACAACTTGATTCTCTATCATTTGTTTCACGGTCATTGGATTTGTGGTTTTAAATCTACACTAGTTTCTTTGCAGTATTGCAGATCTGTTTTTACTCGGTAGAACAGATTGACCTTTGTTCGATCTTTCGATCGTAACTTGAATTTCTCTCGACGAATTTGAGTGATTCTTGTTGTGTCGTCTTCACGACTTGATTCTCTCTGATATCTATCACTTTTGTCATGGTGAAACACATTTAGATTAGTCTCACACATGATTTATTTAACGGATCACTTTTCTGCCAAGGGGTTTTCATTGCTTTCGCTGAAAAAGTTAAATCTACCATTCACTACCCCTTTGGTAGCTTTTCGCATGCTCTTCGATCCTACAAATACATCTCGATAGCTCGGGATCTCACGGACAACCCATAAAAACAATAATATAAGAAAACCTGCAAAACCACATATAAAGCAACAGTGAGCACAAAGGCTCAGCAAGACTTAACCGTCTCCACTAAATATGGAACTCTACATGATTGAGACTTATAATATTGGAAAGCTGAATTTGCATAAAAGACTCGCCTATTAGTAAATCTTTAGCTTAGTTTTAAAGTAGCAAATGACATTCTTTGAGCATGGCACATCACGAACTACACAATCAGACAAGAAACGCTTCATCCCCGATATTACATGCTCAAAGCTACATAAGGTTCATTTAAGTTAATTGTTTAGCAAATGTAAACTTAATTGTACTATTTATAATTCATACAAGTTGCAATACAATAATAATCAAGGCAGCAGATTCATAATATTCCAACTATTTTTTATTACTACGCCATGATGCAGTGAACAAGTATGCTCAATCCATATCTGTGAGTGATAGTGATTCGAATCAATAACACCCAGATAGCATGACATATACACCCACACTCGGAGCTGCGAAGGCACACTCTACTGATGTTGTATGCAGCCACCTTTCACTCGACACCTACACGTTGAACTGGTCCCACCGCTACGAGCAGGAGGCCCCCACACGGAGCGTGACGTCCCCGCTGGCAGGTTTACACCTTGCCTCTCTCATCCTGCACCTATAAGGTGCTGGGTTATGCCTCGACGCTAAGGTGGACATGTTACATCGGCTTCCGGGGCCCCATATATCCATTATGCCTCCAGTACAGTTCAAACTTGCCCAACACGGCCGCACACGGCGCGGTCCTCAATCGACACAGGAAGGGTTACACATCCGAGACCTTTTCCCATTGCATCCTATCTTGCTACCCGATCTCATATTCAGTTCATAAACCATTCGCTAAAATAACCAATCCCAGATGACAATATCACTATCTCGTGGGTGGATTCCAATCACTCGACTTCTACCGGATTCCCCACAATATTAGCATGGCGATTCTACACATTGAGCTATTAACCTATCTAAATACTCCATGGGATTGTGAGTCATGCATTTAGAGTATTCAAACATAATAGATCTAAAGCACAATTCATATACTAGTCAACATAGTGATAAAAGCAAAACTTTACAAATGACTCAAATGCAAACTGTGGCTTGCCTTGGGTTGCGACTAGATATATTTCAATAAGTCAGTGCCTTGATATTCCTCTAGAGAATCCATCTTGGACTTCGTTACGGCTCAGCCAATGGAGAATTCCTTGCCTCTGTGTCATTCTTCTCGTCCCAGCGGCACCAATAAAGATGTCGCCCCCTCCTAGTGATGATCCTTGTCTGTCTTCATCCATCTTAACATCTATCGAGATGAGAATACACATATTCAATAAAATGCAACTTAGTAGTTTCAGAATTGAAGGTGTTTATAACTTGAGAGGGCTAAACTCAGATGCAAAGATCTGAGTTTTCTTTGTTGGGTTGAGAAAAACAGAGAAAAATCAAAGAAACAATTTGGAATATTGAATAGAGTGAAGGGTGCATCATATAAAAGAATGTAGTTTAACAAAGAGCGAGATACATGAATGACCAGAGGAACACTCATGCTGTACAAGGTTTCAAGAGGTTCTCTGCTGTGTACAGGAAGCAACAGAGAAGAAACTAAAGTGCAACATAGGAGGATGTGGGTTTGAAGTGTAGTATGCAAAATATGGGACTTTGCGAAATGATCATCTAATTCTATGGGTTCCAAAGATCCAAAAATTCTGTAGATTTTACAGTGGGCTCATGTTGTTATGAAGGTTTGATCAGGAAAGTTTCAGCTAAAATCATGGAGAGATCTGGTCTACAGAATTTCCTAAGGCATTAAGCTTTTTCTTAATGGTGAAATTGGGGGAAAACAGGCTTCCGAAGTTCTGCATACCTTATTTTCTAATTTGTCTGGTGATAGGAACTTGAAAAAAAGATGTGGAACATAATCCTAAATGGGATTGGAAGATATCAACTGTGTCAATCAAATTTTTAAGAAAATGAGTGCAGTTCAAATGAGCATGCCAATGGTAAAATGCTAAACCGGAGGAAGACAGGTAAGGAACAAGGAGCGAAGTTGTGTACCATAAATACAAGGTACAGGCGCACCTTGTATTGTCCTCAGTGTGGTAAACCAAAGATGGAGTCGTCGGGAACGTGGGCAGAACTTCGGAACAGAGGCGCTCCACAGCTCGTCGGGCACAGAGATGACACCACCCTCTTCTGGAACGACTCGAGCTGGCCAATGAGTTGATCAGATAGGTGCACAATAGAAAGGAGAATATCACAGCACATAGAAAAACAAAGACCAGTGCCACCATTCTTGCCATTAATCAGATGAAGAATGAAGAACATGCCAACGTTCAACTTCCTGCGTGAGGGAGCAACAAAGTTCAACATCAGTGCGTGGCGGGAAGGAAATAAAGAGGAGTGTAGAGGATGACTAGGCACACCCCTCGGTGGCCTAAGCAGAACGGCAGTACCACAGGAGTAGCAGGCGACGCTGCACCAGTAGGAGCACGCATGGCAGGGAAGAACAAGAGTGCTCTGTGCGGGAGGTTCAGCTGAGCATTGAAGCAGAGAAAATAGCTTTTGATTTTGAGGAAAACATCAAGTAGGGATTAAGCTGTTGTCCACTGCATGGCCCGTAGGAGGTGCCATGGTTGAGCTGTATGAGGCATGTGCGCAGGCAGCAGAGAAGAAGAAAGAAGAATGGTCTTGCTCTGACTGGTGGGCACATGGTTACATGGAGAGCAAAACTATACTCGGCCTGCAAGGAACAGGTAAAGAGGGAGACATACTTGATTTGCAGGACCCTGTGTGCTAAATTCACAAAGCAAAATATCAAAGCGGGAGGTGGTATCGGAGCTGGTGTGTGGCGCCTGTGAAGCAGCGCAGAGAAAAAGAGAAAACAGAGGGAGGCCAGATGAAATGAACTGACTGGTGGGTCCCGCTTCTTGCCTCCCCCTTATCCCCTTTTTATCAACAAAAAAAGCAATAAACTCCTAAAATGGTAAAAATATGCAGCTTGAATAAATCAAATATGGGGAGTCCACTGAAGAATTGAAATCTGAGTTTGAACTACATTTAAAGTAAAATTTAAATTTGAATTGTTCTTATGGTTGAATTCAACTAAAATAGTAAATGATGGCTAAAATTTATAAGCTTTGGTACGCTTGAAACTCAAATTATGAAGAACACGAATATGAATTCAGATTTGGATTTTTGACCAAACTGAATGTGCAAATTAAATCTGAATTGAAAATCTTCCTTTTATGGCTTGATGCAATATTACTCTAATACGAGCACTACATTATATTTTATTTTCTTTCTCCACTTAGTTCATGAGCTGAATTAAACACACTTTTATTTTTGGGGGCTTTCATTTGATTTTATTTTACTTTTAAATTTGAATTTGCTCATGCATTTAAATTTTGAATTTGACATTCAAGATTGACATTTGACCTTGAATTATATTTGGGAATTCCTTTTCAATACTTAATTGCTTTAGTACAGTCACACACACACAATCTCGCATTTGGTGTGAAGTTTTTAGAAGTCCAATTTTTAACATTATATTATGTACTAGACTTGCTCACGTGACTTTGAATTTCCTATTGAATTTTAAAATCAAATTAAGTTCATAATTTTGCATTATTGTGCTTAGCAAGTGTGCTCTTTTAATACCCTTCCCCCTTAAAAGAATTTCGTCTTGAGATTCTAAGGAAGGAAAAAAAGAATGAAATTGGTAACGATCGCTAAGCAGATATGCTAACAACTTTGACCGGTAGGATGGATAATAATTTTATTGTCTCCATGTAGTGTCTTCGAGGATGCTTTTACTTGAGTATGACGGAGTGCTCGAACTTTGTATTTGACTTTTACAGATTCGAGTCTCTATCTTTATAAACTAGTTAGGGTGCTCGAGCTTCCATTAGCATATTTTATTGTCCTAATCTTGACTTGAAGACTTTAACAGTTGTTCTTCGCTTCTTTTGATCATATTGATATCTTCAAACTAATCATGCAACTGTTCTTGTTTCCTCGCTTTGTTTCACACAAGTCCTTTTATCTTTAATTTAGTATTTCCCAAAGATGAATCAGAATGTTGTGCGAGAATAACCATAGATCACTAAACTCACAACGAACCATTGTGCGAGAATAACCATAAATCACAAAACTCGCAACGAACCGATATCTCCGTACGAGAGTCAAGGAATAAACCTCCTTGCGGTGGCATATGGGGATTAAATATTCAATTTCCCATGTGTTTTCAAATAGAAAAGAACTCAACCATATGGTAACTACAAGCTTGTCGGTGTATCAATGTAACCATATACCAATTCAAGAATTTAGATTGAACCCAAGGAGCTTCATGAAGTTGACAATCAGATGGTACCCCTACGAGTAGAGAAAATCAAGGACTTCATGAGGTTGATCATTTAACTGATGTTCTCACGATGAACGCTGGAATAGTTCAGCAGTCAAGATACTTGAACCTAAAGAAATCAAGGATGAAAGTTCAAGCTTATCTTCGCCACAAGAAAGGTTGGTCGATCGGTACTCTTGTATTGCTTAATGAAAAAGAATCAGCGGAGTACGGTATAACACAAGAGTTGTCACATGATCAAGCGATTTAATTAACTTAAGGATTTAAATGGAGATACACTTTCTTGCTCAGAGTTCTAGTATTAGTCATGCATCTTATCTTTCTTATTTTGGTAATAATGATGCTCCATGATGCATCACATGTTGTATGGTGCAATGCATATGCACATGATATGGTGCATATTTATGGTGCAAATGATGCATATGTATGATGCAAATGGTGCATACAATGTGGTTGCACATGATAGTTGTGCAATTCTAAAAGTTTTGCAATATGTATGGTGCATCATGTTTTAGGTTTGAGCGATAAGAAGTAAAACCATTCACACAAGAACAATGAATAATTCATGATTTGCAAGGCTTGTATATCGTGGTTGTGAAAGGCACTCAGTAAGGAAGTCACTTTCATAACTCGACCATGACCAAGGAATTCATATCAAGAACATCAACAAAGATTGTGGGAATTATACTACACCATCATAATCTTTGAAACCTTGTACGTGTTCTAAACAACTTATCAATCTCCTAACCTAAGTCTTCGCTTCACCTGCTGACTCAAGGAATAATTTCTGCATGGAAAAGTAACTAACTACTTCACCTCCATAGTAGGATATCAATAGGCATGGGATGGAGGCTACTACAGATGTCCTTAGTTGTGTTTCACTTAATCTTCTCTTCGATCAAGTAATCATGATGGACATCTTCCTTGATAGCTCTTTTGGAGTTGAAATTACATTTTTTCTATGATGAGTCAAACTTGTTCTCAGCGCTGGATTCCTTGAGGATGTAATCCCACATGATCATCTTGTGGTTGACACGTTCGGTGCTGGAACACTTGAGTTATTCGAGCGCACTCCTTCCCTCTTAAGTTCGTGCTAGGAGATCGAGAAACTTACTCCAAATAATCATCATGAGAGGTGTTGTGCACTCAGAGAAGTGACACCAAAGTTGAATGAAATAAAAATTTTCAAAACAGATTCTGTTAACTACATTACTATCCAGATTGACAAGTTTGCACTTAACTGAGATTTTGAGCTAGCTAACAGTAGAATCATCTCTAGAGGTGAATAACAAAGTTGTAGTTAACTTCAATAATTTTCCAGGAAATATTGGGTTGCCACCAGATAATTTGTTGTTGAGGATATATAACTTTGCAAAGTTGACAGTTTTATGGAGACTTGCAGCAGCATTCCATTTGGAGGTACCCCCTTTGATCCATTTGTTTCTCAAAATTTCAGATCCATATGCATCAAAACAACAAAGTTGTATTATAACTCCTAAGATTTTTATAAATGTGTCATATGACTTTTGGTGATTTTTATTTTTAGAAGTTAGGAGTAATGTACAGAAGGATACAGAAACAATGTCCAGATTTGGCACTTCTGGATTCTGTTGTTTTTACGTTTCAAACAATTTGGAAGGGGATTCTGGTCTTGGGGTGAATATGAAACTTGTAGAGGACTTTCATATCTTTCCATTATGTATTTATTTGCCTGCATAGCAGTTCTAGCTGTAGAGACATGGATTTTTAAATTTGGACGAAGTTCCAAGATTTTTGAGAAATTTTGATAGCGCCTCCTTTGTATATGGCTGGTTTGAGCACGGATATACAGATAGATAATATCAAAATTTCACAGTCATGTAAATTACACAGTCGTAGTAAGAGACCGCTATGACCAATCGCGTCACAGTGAAGGCGCCGTAGGTCTATCCCACTTGGCCAAGTGGATAGCTTGCGACAACAAGACAGGACAACGGGACACCTTCTGCCACCGTTAGTAACGGCGCGTTGGCTACTGACAAGAGAGGAGGCAAGACGGTGAGTCTTCACCACCTCGGTCAGGCAAGCTTATGCGAGAAGCTATAGATCTTTAGGATAAGATCACCCTGGGACCACCTGTCGGGCCCCGGAACCCCACTTGTAAGGCTTCCGACCTTGTCTATAAAAGGCCCGGACCGCCACCATTACAAAGAACCAGACAGAAACATCACACGCGCATACACACATACTAGCAATACCATCCACCGTGGAGTAGGGTGTTATGCTCCTTGTGGCCCGAACCACGTAAAAACCATTGTCTCATACTTCCATCCGCTAGAACACTTGATTGAGGCCTAAGCCCCGCCGAACAAAGAACCTCCGCGGGCTGCTCCTTAGCAAATCCGGGGGAAGTGTCGCTCTAACACTTCGACATTTGGTGCGCCAGGTAGGGACTTTTTCCCTCAAAAAAGTTGTAGCGCTTTCACCAATCATGGTGTTCACCAAGCCTTCAAGTAGCAGCAAGATCGAGCCGCAAGAGGTTGACCAGCGTGTCGACCAAGACGTGGAGATGGAGTTCCAAAGGCCGAAACACGCCATGGAAATGGTCCACCAGGCTGTGAACTTCGACCTCAACAACGACCACAAGCATCACAAGGCACTCCACGTCATCCGTGGAGGATCTTGGGAACCCGCATCCAGGAATGCGGTCAAAATGCTGCGTTGGGCAATGGCTTCAACAGCCTCTACACATGCCCCGGCGTCGCATCACAGATGGTTGGAGACACCGATCAGCTTCGACGCCTCCGATTGCGCCAAAAACATGGCGGGAGCTGGGCAGCTGCCCCTCCTCGTCGCCCCCACCATCACCAATGTAAAGTTCTACCACGTCCTGGTAGATGGTGGAGCGGGCCTCAACCTCATCAACCATGTGACCTTCGACAAGCTGAAGATCCCCGTGTCCAAGCTCGCCCCGTCGAGACCTCCTGGTCTTTCACAGTCTGGGGGCTAGATATCCTGGGACCCTTCCCCAGGGCAGTCGGAGGGTACCGGTTCCTATATGTCGCTGTAGACAAGTGCACCAAGTGGTTCGAGGCAGCCCCACTGATCAACATCAACAAGGAGTCCGCAATCAAGTTCATCAAGTCGGTTGTCTACAGGTTTGAGGTTCCGAACAGAATCATCATCGATAATGGGACCCAGTTCACCAGTGCAGCTTTCCAGGACTACCGTGAAGACCTCGGTGTCCAAGTTTGTTATGCATCCGTGGCTCATCCAAAGAACAACGACCAAGTCGAAAGGGCCAACACTGAGATCATCAAGGGCCTCAAGACGCGCACGTATAATAACCTGGACAAGCATGGTGCCAAGTGGGTTGATGAAATCCCTTGCGCACTTTGGGCAAGCCGGACATCACCCAGCCGCACCACTGGAGAAACACCAATGGTGAACGACGTCGGAGCACCCAGCTCCGGCACCTCCCAGGGGGTCTGCCTTCGATGACTTCACAACAACGGAGGGTGGCGCAAGAGCAGCTAGCTCTGACACCTCCCAGGGGGCTTGCCATCAATGACAACACTCAGGAAAAGCCCAACGCTCCCAAAAGGGGTACACCAAGACCAGTCACTCATGCTCCCCCACTCTGTTGGGGGCCAGTCGAATACATCTTGTGTTCGAGTGGTAGGCGTACCCAACAATCTGGCCGCACCTACCAAGTGGCCTCTCAGGGGGGTTCCATAGGCAGGACGTCATCTAGCGACGAATCGACCGTGTCAATTGTGCAAGTTTTGGTCCCTAAAAGGCTAACAACATCAACAAAGGATCTTCAAGACCTTACACAAAAGAAGGAATTTGGGGCAACAATTTGAAAGCACGCAACAAGCCAACAAGCAAAACAACATGAATCCAAATTCATAAACAGTTATTTACACAAGGGGGTCATCCCCGGATACAAAAGCATTGCGCCTATGTGCCGCTGGCCTCAACTCCGCTGGAACAAAGAAGCCACCTCCTTGGCAAGGTCTAGAACTTCGGCTCTAGCCTCATCCTCCCGCTCATCAAGGGGACCTTTCTCCACTGGCTCCAACGGGATCTTTGGGTACCAGCTTCGAAAGCATACTAGGACATGGCAGGCCACCAGCTCAGCCAGCTCATTTCCTTCAACCTCCAGCCGCCTTGCAAGGATAGTGTTCACTGACCCCAATGACGAGCAGATGGAGTCCAAGGCAAAAAGCAACTGGGCCGCCTCCTGAGATGGCTCCCCACGTGGCACAGGACCAAGGCCGAGGGGTTCCAGCAGCGCCCCAGCATTGGCCAGGAAGTCTCGGACCCCTTGGGCCTCGGCCGTGTGGGAAGCTTGGATGCTCTCCGCCTCCCTCCGAGCAGTCTTCTCCCGGACGGAGAGCTCCTGAGAACGACGCTCCAAGTCATCCTCCTGGCTCTTGATGGCCAACTCCAAGTCCTGCAATGCCTGGCGTCTCTCCTCCAGGCTCTGAGAGACCTCCTCCTCCTTTGCCGCCAAGTCCCATTCAGTGTCAGCAACGGCAACTAAGCGATGGACCAACTCCAGCCACTGATCCTCAGACATCCTCAGGTAGGCATCATCGGTCGCATGGGCCTTTAGAGCCTCCACCTTGAGCTGCTTATTCTTGGCATCGACCACCTTCACCAAACGTCGCTCCTCTGCAAGCTGATCCCACTCCCGGAAGAAAGCAGCTTGCGTTTGGTGCAAGATGGACTGGGCCACAACAACATCATTAGCAAGAGGAATCGGCGTGACCGTCACCACAAAAGACAACCCCTCCCCCTCTTCTGCCGATGTCGCGGCAGACACCAGCGCCTGGGGACCACTTGGTGCCCTGGCTGGAGCTCCGGAAACCGTTGCGCCGCTGCTCGGTGCTGAAGTCCCCTCCTCCGCTGCAGGGCCATCACCGATCGCTAGTGACGAGTTGACGACTTGTGCGCCAATAATGTCAGGCACTGGTGCCACTTTAATGATGGGCGAGTCAGCCTCACCAAGGGAAGCAGTTGTGAACAATGTAGCCCCCTCCTTGCCGGGCACGTCCATTTCGGGCACCTCCTTACCTGGCACCTCCTCGCCAGGCACCTCCACGTGGGGCACATCCTCGCCTGGCACCCCCATGCCGGGCACCTCCTTGCCTGGCACCTCCTCGTCGGACACCTCTACGCCGGTCACCTCCTCACCGGGCACCTCCATGTCGGGCACCTCCCCGCCTAGCACCGCCTCGCCGATCACCTACTCTCCTAGAACTTTCACGCTTGACGCCACTCCTGCCCCACATGCCTCGACGGCAAGGGTACAGAGTCATCGACGGCACCTGCACCCTTTGGTGAATGATGGGCACGGCAGACCCCATTCCAGTTTTGGTAAGGGCAGGGGCTTTCGAGCCCACCCCTGGAAGCACTAAGGGAACCAAGTTGGCAGATGACGCTCTGAAAGCCAAGATAAAACTCTATCAGAATGAAAGAAGGGAAAAAGAAGAGAAAGAAGATGCACCTTACCAGGGGGTTGGACTACTCCAGTGACCCTGGCCCTACACCCGAAATGATTCATTGAGGTCGCTGGGGCTTTTCGACAAGGTCGGTGCCGCCGTCTCCAGCTCTGGCTCTTGATCGACCTGTGCTGGCACGGTCTCCTGCGCAGCCCCTCTGCGCCTCCAACGGAACCAAAGTCACCACTGGAATCGGGGACCAAGTTTACGATGGGAGCTTCGGCCGACCCAACCCTATCACAATGAGAAATTGGGGTACCATCCCCCCGCTTCAACTTCCGCTTCTTCGACACAAGAATAGCCGAATCCATGGCCAAACGGCAGGAACGTCTTCCTGGCGACGGAGCTCGCGCTGGCTGGCCGCTCCCCAGCATGACGCAGGATGTTGGGAGACCTGCCTCCGCCCTTTTCGACGAGCGGGAGGAAGACTCCGACCTTTGTTGCAACATGGTGTGGCACCGTGCCAGAACCGCTGAAACCCTAGACGACCACTCGGGGTGCAGGCGGGCAACTCTGAACACTTTGACCGTCGGCATCGAGCTCAATAGTTCATCCCTCATGGCCGGGTCATGAAGAACAGCTGGCAGTCCACTGGGGTGGAGACGTGCTCATCGTCGACCGTATAACAAGTCACCACCTTCAGCAAACCCTCCAAAAACTCTGGGGTAAGGTCGTCCAGAGCCAGCCGACACCGATCATCTGTATAGGTGTATTGCCAGGCCTCGTACTGACGATTCTATAGAAGGGGTGGTACAACGGCGCAAGAAGTCAGCCAGCACCATCAGGGACGTCAATCCTTTGCTTGCGAGCAATCGGATCCTCCTCAATACCGGTGTATACTCCTTTGGCAACCCCTGGTATGCTTCCCAGGTGGTGGGATCAGAAGTTGGACCTGCAAAGGGCATCTTCAGTGTAGGATGGGCCTCGACCCGCACGATCGCCCAATCTTCCCTCCAGGTCTTCCACTTGCCCCCTTTGAGCGAAGGGATGCAGAGTCGGGAGGTCTTGTCCTAGTGCTGAAAGTAGTAGGCAGCCACCTGGGTCGTCTCGCTCTTCCGAGTGGTCTTCATCACGAAGAAGAACCAGAACATCTCCACCATTGGCTTGCAGCCCACGAATGCCTCATAGAAGTGGACGAACACCGCCATCATGGTGATGGAGTTGAGCGACAGGTGGTGAAGCTGCAACCCATACTCCTCCAGCACTGCAAAGAAGAACCTCGACAGCGGAAGCCCAAGCCCCGCAAACATGTAGGTGATGAAGAGGACAGTCTCATCTTCGTGGAACTCTTAGAGAGTGGGAGATCCGCAGCGGATCATCCATGCACACTCCACCGCCAACCAGCCAAGCAGTCGTCGCATCAACAATACGTCATCGGCTGACCGAAGGTGGGACGGAGGCAGTTGGGAGGCCATGGGAACAAATGAAGGAGAGAGCTTTGGCTAAAGTATGAAGGCCCGGGCATTCGAGGAAGAAGACGCAAACTTAAGCTGCGGGGTGAAAGTAAGGAAAGAATCGTTCCCTCTAAAGGTTTCCTTTTTTATCACCCACGTGATGCCTGAGTACCTCAACCAGAGTATCGGCCCACACCACAGCACATGGAACCCATGACAATGGGCCCTACGCCCCTGATAAAAGCACTGCACCACCGAAAAAGTAGCTGAAGCGGCTATCGTAAAGGCGGAGCGAATGAAAGAGCTATAGCCGCATCGGGAACCATCGCGGTCAAAGGCACCGTAGAAGGCAAGAATACAACAGCAAGCGAAGATCCCATTGCCATAACCTCTCAACTTGAGATAGACGCATGGCGACATTGGCAGAAGCACCCACCGCTTCGGCCGTCCAAGACAGAATTCAAAGCATAGTGCGGGAAAATATGAAAAGGGCTCCACCTTTGGGCTCTTCACCTTGCCCCAAGGTGGACTTAGGGGCCACTGTTGGTACCCTGTAGACGGGGTACCCTTGCACACAGGATGAAGACACCGAGGCACGTCCAGAGCTGCCACGTGTCCTATAGGCACCAAGGCCTTCGCCTCCCTCAAAATCAAGTTGCGGCGCTGCCACGTAAGCCTTGAAGATTGGACTTGGCCCCTCCGGTATGACGGGCTCCCGAGACGCCACGTGTATGGACGGGACCTCACCTAACCTTGGGGGAGCGCCCCCAGAACAGCTATGTGGCACGGAGCGCAAGGACGAGCACCCCACAAGGGAAAGGGCCTGGAGCTGCCACGTCCCCTAATGAGCCCCGGAGCTACCACACATCACGGGGGACTAGGTCTGACCTCCCCAGGAGAGATCAGCCCCGGCGCTGCCACATGTCCCGCAGCTCGCCTCGGATAGTAAGATACGGAGACAAGGGATGGAGCGCCTTGCATTAAAGACGCGCACCCACCTCCGGCGCCCAACGCGGAGCACGCCAGTGGTCAGAGACCGCTATGACCAGTCGCGTCACATTGAAGATGCCGCAGGTCTATCCTACTTCGCCAAGTGGGTAGCTTGCGACAACAAGACAGGCCAACGAGACACCTTCTGCCACCGTCAGCAACGGCACATGGGCTACTAACAAGAGAGGAGGCAAGACGACGAGTCTTCACCGCCTCGGTCAGGCAAGCTTATGAGAGAAGCAATATATCCTTAGTATAAGGTCGCCCCGAGAACACCTGTCGTGCCCCGGGACCCCACTTGTATGGCATCCGACCTTGTCTATAAAAGGCTCGGACCACCACCATTATAAAGGACCAGACAAAAACATCACACACGCATACACACATACTAGCAATACCATCCACTGTGGAGTAGGGTGTTATGCTCCTTGCGACCCGAACCACGTAAAAACCACTGTCTCATACTTCCATGCGCTAGAACGCTTGATTGAGGCCTAAGTCCCACCGAACAAAGAACCTCCGTGGGCTGCTCCTTAGCAGATCCGGTGGAAGTGTCGCTCTAACACTTCGACAATTCCTAAGGGTGGAAGGCCCCCTCTTGTGTCTCTTGGTCAAGAATAAGAAGAGGGTCAAGTGTATGATCAAGGAATGCTTTATGTATACACTCATACACACTTGAACTCTCTTAATTCTCAGAATCCGATCAACACACCAAGAGAAGAACAAGGGGAAACACCTCTCGTCGTCGTTCTTCTTGCGGCCTCGCCTTGTTGGCTTGATGGCCACATCGACAAGCAACAACAAAGATGGAGGAGAATGTATTAGAAGTGTTCTTGTGCTATTTGATAGATAGCACTTGATGTTCATATTGTATTCAGTTTTCTCCATGTAATTTAAAATGATTTAGTAGCTATTTGATCATTGGGCTCCCTTTTGATTCTAACAATAGTATCAGAGCCGTTTAGACCACTAATCATTTCAAATTGAGTTCCGATCGAAGTTTTTTGCTGAAAGTTTTGAAGGTCCGGAGTTGTCCGGTCTATGGACCGGACTAGTCCGGTATACCACAATAAAATGGTGAGGTTTTTCAGATCAAAGCGTTTTGACGTGTTCATCTGATTGAAAACCAATTAAGCACTTTGGATTGAAATCCATTGTGAAAATTTAGTTGATTTGGTAGGATGGCAAGATTAAGATACCCTTTTGGGTATTTTGGCATTTTCCAATTGTTTATATGAAACTTTTCCGGGGTTGACCGGACTAGACCGGAATAGAATGGACCAAACTCAAAAAGTTCAATAAAGAATGGATCAAATGTTTTTGGAACAGTACCGGACTTGTTCGTCCTTTGGACCGGATTTGTCCGGTCATGGTTCCGTTTTATGTTCGGACATGTCTAGCGTATGGACCAGACTACTTCAAAACCCATACTGTAAGAGTTCAGACTAGTCCGGTCATGTGCAGACTAGTCCAGGCTATACACTTGCTTATTTAATTATGTTTCTGCTGCAAATTAATATTATATTGTCATAGCAATTTGGTCGAGTAACCAAAGCGAAAGATAAATTGCTATGTCAATTTAAGTTGCATGAAATTCTATTGAGTAACCAAAGTGAAAAATAGAATCGTCATGTTTTTAAGTTATTTTAATGTCATTATTGGCCGAGTAACCAAAGCAAAAGACATTAATGATATTTTTTTTCTAAGAACATAGTAATTTGGTCGAGTAACCAAAGCGAAAGATAAATTAGTATGTTGATATTCAGTTATTCTCAAATGTTGAGTTTTGGTCGAGTAACCAAAGTGAAAGATAAAACTCATCATTTTCTTATGGTTAACATTTATGCACTCTTCTTGATTTTGTCTTTTGATTATGAAGGTTCCTCCAATGAAAATTCCAGACTGAGTTTCATCGCTTCTATTGATCCACTCAATGGAAGCAATTATGGGAAATGGCGAGAGAAGTTAGAGATTGCTTTAGCAGTCTCCGAGATAGACTTGGCTCTCACTACTCCATATCTGGTTGCATCGGTAGACCCAGTAACAGATGCTGATGAAACTCAGGAAGCCTTTGCTGTGAGGACAAAGGAATATACTACTGAGTTATTGGCTTATGACATTGATTGTTAGAAGTGGAAGAAATCAAACAGGAAATGTATGATGGTGATTAAGGGCACTATAATTGAGGCCATTCGGGGAGCAATCCCTGAATGCGAAACTGCTGTTAAATACCTCCGAAGGATAGAGAATTAGTTTACTGGTACTTCTAAGGACACAACAAGCACTCTTATCAAGAGGCTTGTAACTGAAAGTATTATGGAGGTGATGTGCATGAGCACATCTTAAGGATGACGAATATGGTTGCAAAGCTTAAGCCTATGGATTTGGGGATTAAAGATGAGTTCATTGTGCATCTCATCATTGCCTCACTTCCTATGGAATTTGAGACTTTTGTCATCAACTACAACTCTTAACCTGAACTATGTAACATAGAAAAACTCATGGCTATGTGTGTTCAGGAGGAAGATAGGATTAAGTCCCTTCACGGTTATAATGCTATTAATTACGTGAAGGGAAAAGGTAAGGCTAAGAAGAATTATTCTTCTAAGCAATCTTTTAAGTATCATGGTTCTTCTCACTATGATAAAGATAAGGGCAAGGCTCCACAAAGCCATCCTTACCATAAGGATGTAAAAGTGGATAAAGATCAATGGCGCTTTTGTTTAGACAAAGGTCACCATCAGAAGGATTGCATAGGCTTCCTTAAATTACATTACAAAAATGGTAATGACTTTGTGACCTTTGTTGATGAATCCCTGCTTTTAGATTATACACCGTCTTCTTGGTGGATTGACTCAGGTGACACTGTGCACGTTGTAATTCGTTGCAAGGGTTAAATATGAGGAGGACCCTAGAAAGAGGGGAAAGAGGCCATTAAAGTTGCTGATGGCCATGAAACTGAAGTGAAAGCCATTAGAGATTATCCATTAGTATTAAGAAATGGCTTTGTCCTAACACTTCAGGATGTATTATATGTACCCTCTTTAAGTAGAAATTTGACCTCAGTATCATGCTTAGATGATGATGATTATGTTTGCCAGTTTGGCAAAGATATATGTGTAATTAAGTTTGATAATAAGATTGTTGGTGTTGCCATAAGACAAGGCATGCTATACTTATTATCTATGCATGATGATATTAATGTTGTAAGCGACATTCAGTTTTCCTCACATGATAATAAGCGTAAGAGAATAAATTCTGAAATGTCTTTGAAATTATAGCATTATCGGTTAGGCCATATTTCGAGGGGGAGAATTGAACAATTGATTTCACAATCGATTCATCCTCATTTGGATTTTTCGGATTCAGGAGAATGCATAGACTACATTAAGGGAAAATTTGTTAAAAAATTAAGAAAAGTGTCATACGCACTGCGGGAATTTTGGAATTAATCCATACAGACCTTTGTGGTCCATTTCCTGTAGTATCCATTGATGATTTTGATTTGTTCATAACCTTCACAGAGGACTATTCTCACTATGGGTATATTTATCCAACTAAAGAACGCTCTGAAGCGTTGGATAAATTTAAGATATTTTAGGCTGAAGTTGAAAATCAGCACAACACTAAGATTAAAGTGGTAAGATCCGATCGTGGTGATGAGTACTACGGTTGTAATACCCCGTATGGCCATGTTCTTGGACAATTTGCTCGGTTCCTATATGAAAATGGCATAGTCGCTCAGTATTCTACATTGGGCGAGCCTCAAAAAACTGGAGTAGCAGAACGGCGCAACCGTACGCCAATGGATATTGTTAGATCCATGTTAAGTGAATCAGATTTGCCGGTTAGCTTATGGTTGGAGGCATTAAAAACCGCCATTCATGTGCTAAATCGGGTTCCTACTAAGTCGGTGCCTAAAACACCGTATGAGTTGTCGACAAGACGTAAGCCCTCGTTAAGTTATATGCATACATGGGGCTGTCCTGCTGAGGCAAAAATGTTTATCCCAAATATTGGTAAGTTGGATGCTAAGACACGAAGTTGTCATTTTATTAGCTATGCAGAAAAGAGTAAGGGATATCGTTTTTATTGTCCAGAATGATATACTAAGTTTGTAGAAACAAGCATGCTATCTTTATAGAGGATGCCATGATCAGAGGGAGTACGGTAAGACGAAAAATTAATCTTGAAGAGAAGCGGGTTTATGTACCCACTCCTATGAATCAAGAACCATATTTCTCATTACCTACTGATGTTGAATCATCAGTGCCTATTGGTGAAGATTCAACACCTGTTGTTAGTTCTCCATTGGCAACGGAATTATTATGAGAGGTTGAGCATTCTCAACGCGTTGTCACTAATAATGAAGAGCAACAACAACCTCAAATGAGGATAATGTGCAATTAAGAAGATCTCAACGAGAAAGAAAATCGGCCATTTTGATGATTATGAGATCTAGTGAGTGAGGCAATTCAAATGGAGGGTGACCCCACCATATTTGAAGAAGCTATGAGAAGTCCTCAATCATCTGAATGGCGTAAAGCCATGGAGGATGAAGTAAGGTCTTTGGAAACAAACAAAGTCTAGGATTTAGTTGAGATTCCTAATGGAGCCAAAATAGTAGGCTGTAAATGGGTCTATAGAATTAAACGTGACTCCAAAGGGAATATTGATAAGTTTAAAGCCAGACTTGTTGCAAAAGGCTTCACTCAAAGAGAAGGGATTGATTATAATGAGACATTTTCACCCATCTCAATTAAGGAATCGTTCAGAATCATTATGGCATTAGATGCACATTATAATTTATAATTACATCAGATGGATGTAAAGACGGCATTTCTCAATGTTGATCTATATGAGAACGTCTATATGAAACAACTGAAAGGTTTTGTTGTTAAGAGTAAGGAACATATGGGATGCCACTTAAGAAAGTCCATCTATGGACTTAAACAAGAATCATGGCAGTGGAGTCTAAAGTTCGATGAGACAATAAGAAAGTTTGGGTTTAAAGAAAATGAGGAGGACAATTGCATTTATGCTAAGTTTAAGAGCGGGAAATTTATTTTCCTCATGCTTTATGTAGATGATATACTACTTGCAAGTAGTGATGCCAATCTACTATCAGAAACTAAGAAGTTCTTGTCCTCTAATTTTGATATGAAAAATCATGGTGAAGCATCCTATGCATTGGGCATAGAAATTCACTGAGATATAAATAAGGGGGTATTAGACTTATTACAAAAGGCATACTTAGAGAATGTACTGAAAAAGTACAGTATGCATAAGAGTAAGCCTTCACCTGCTCCGATTGTCAAGGGCGATAAGTTTGGGAACTTTCAGTGTCCCAGTAATCAATATGAGATCAATCGAATGAAATCGGTTCCATATGCTTCTGCTGTCAGAAGCTTAGATATGCTCAAGTCTGTACTCGCCCTGACTTAGCTTATGTGATCAAAATGCTTGGCAGATATCAGGCCAATCTAGGGATTGTTCACTGGAAGGCAGTTAAGAAAGCTTATGTGCAAGGCACAAAAGGCCTCATGTTAACGTATAGTAAGTCAGACCCACTTGAAGTAGTGGGATATTCAGATTCTGATTAAGCGGGTTGTGTGGATACTAACAAATCCATGTCAGGTTATATATTCACCCCCGCGAACGAAACCATTTTGTGGAAAAGATCCAAACAAACAGTCATTGCATCATCCACAATGCATACCGAGATTGTTGCATGTTATGAGGCCACCAGGCAGGCTGTTTGGCTTAAGAAATTTTGATCCGGTCTTAGAGTGGTGAACAACATTGAAAACCACTTAAGTTATACTGTGATATTGAGTCTGCGGTATTTTACTCTCACAACAATAACTCGAGTGGTGCTGCCAAACACATTGAAATTAATTTCTATGTTTTGAAAAAACGAATCTAGGATCATACCATAAGTCTTGAGCATATAAGTACCAAGCGTACGCTTGTGGATCCGCTAACAAAAGGTCTTCCACCCAGCGTGTTCAGTGAACACGTAGCCGGCATGGGTTTAAGGGAGAACCTATGATCACTGGATATTTAGGGGCCAAGTAAGAGTAAGGTTCATTTTTAAGTGTGAGATGTATTGTGGTCTTCAAGTCCAACAATACGTAAATAATTGTTGTGATGCGTCATGCCCTATATGTTAAGCATGTGAAAATGGACACTAAGTTTAGTATTAAGTAAGTTGGTAAGTTTCAGATTTGAGTTCAAGGGGGAGAATGTTGGAAGTACCATAAAAGTCCGGTAGTGAGATCGAACTAGTCCGGTTGTTGTCCAGCAAGGGTAACCAGACTAGTTCGAACCGTTACTGGACTACTCCGATGTTGTCCAGTAAGGATATCGTACTAGTCCGGACCCCGACTTGACTAGTCCGATCATTTCATTAACTGTCAGTTTGAGCTCCAAATTGACATGTGTTCTAATTGAAAGGAACAAACCTACCGAATGTTATGTCCCTGATCGGGGGACACAACATTCCTAAGGGTGGGAGGCCCCCTCTTGTATCTCTTGGTCAAGTATAAGAAGAGGGTCAAATGTATGATCAAGGAATGCTTTATGTATACACACATACACACTAGAACTATCTTAATTCTCATAATCCGATCAACACACTAAGAGAATAACAAGGGAAAACTTCTTTCGTCGTCATTCTTCTTGCGGCCTCGCCTTGTTGGCTCGATGGCCGTACCGACAAGCAACAACAAAGATGGAGGAGAAGATATTAGAAGTGTTCTTGTGCTATTTGATAGATAGCACTTGACGTTCGTATTGTATTCAGCTTTCTCCATGTAATTCAAGATTATTTAGTGGCTATTTGATCTTTGGGCTCCCTTTTGATTCTAACAGACGCATGGCTAAATGGAGAGCAAAACAATGCTCAACTTGCAAGGAATAGATAAGGAGGGAGACATACGTGATTTGTAGGACCCTGTGTGCTAAATTCACAAGTAAAATATCAAAGAGGGAGGTGGTATAGGAGCTGGTGCGTGGCACGTGTGAAGTAGCGCAGAGCAAAAGGGAAAACAGAGAGAGGCCAGATGAAATGAATTGACTGGTGGGTCCCACTTCTTCCCTCCTCCTTATCCCCTTTTTATCAAAAAAAGCAATACACTCCTAAAATGGTAAAATCAGGAAGCTTGACTAAATCAAATATGGGGAGTCCACTGAAGAATTGAAATACGAGTTTGAACTACATTTAAAGTAAAATTTAGATTTGAATTCTTCTTACGGCTGACTTCAACTAAAATAGTAACTGATGACCAAAATTTATAAGCCTATGCCTGAAATTCAAATTATGAGGAACACAAATATGAATTCAGATTTGGATTTTTGAGTCAATTGAATGTGGAAATTAAATATGAATTTAAAATCTTCCTTTTATGGCTTGATCAATGTTACTCTAATATGAGCACTACATTATATTTTATTTTCTTTCTCCACTTAGTTCACGAGCTGAATTAAACACACTTTTCTTTTTGGGGTCTTTTCATTTGATTTTATTTGACTTTTAAATTTGAATTTGCTCTTGCATTTAATTTTAAATTTGACATTAAAGATTAACTTTTGACCTTTGAATTAAATTTGGGAATTCCTTTTCAATACTTAATTTCTTAAGTGCAATCACACATTCACAATCTCACGTTTAGTGTGAAGTTTTTAGAAGTCCAATTTTTAACATTATAATATGTACTAGACTTGCTCATGCGACTTTGAATTTCCAATACAATTTTAAAAATTTTAAGATCATATTTTTGAATTCTTGTGCTTAGGAATTTTGCATTCTTGTGCTTAGGAAGTGTGGGCTTTTACATGCCCCCGCTGCTCCCTTTCAAGGCAATACGTTCATGATCGAGGTCTTTCAGGCGGAACCTGCTAAAATCCCTTGCCGGTGGACAAAGGTTGATGATAGCTTGTGTGGCCAGGCAATCTTCCTTGGTTCGGAGTGCGCTCCAAATCAGTCCTTGCTAGCCAATGTGCAGGTGGATTTCAAGATAATCGTATATACTTCATGCACATGGCTTTTGATAATCCATCCAAGGAGTATTGGGGTCCTTGTGTGGATCCTCTTGCTGAATCTGGTGTCTACAACATGAGAGATGGGAAAATTTCACTGTTGCTGCCTGAGGCTGTGATGGCAGAACTGCGGAGGAAGCAGCAGTTTCTGACTTGGTTCTTCCCCACTGACATATAAAGAAGGCAACAACTAAAATGTAATCTGTATTACGGTGCAATCGTGCAATCAGTCATTTCTATTCATTATATCTGAATCCTATGGTTCTTGCATTATATTATTTAACCCCCTACATTTGAGTGCATCAGGTGGAAGGTGTTAATTTAAAAAAAAATACAACAACTGTAAGATACAGATCTAAGGAATAGAAATGATTGATTGCACGATTGCACCGTAACTCATATTGCATTCTAGTCGTTCCCCATAAAGAAAATGTTATGTTCTTTGAATATGCCATATCTACTTATCAAATATGCTCTATGTGTATCACTTTTTATTAGTTGGACTAATCAGTATGGTCCATGTGTACCCACGATCACCAGTAACAAGTAATGCATTCTTTCCAATCATGCTGATGATGAAATTTGAAATCTTCTTTGCAAGCTAGGGAAACCAGGTTGCCATTCAGACCACCAACACGTCACTCTCCACTTACACCTTGTCCGTCCTAAAGCCGCCACATAAGTTCTACAAAGACATTGATAAAATCCGCAGGAGATTCTTGTGGGCCAAGAACGATCAACTGCAAGGCGGCAAATGTAAGGTGAATTGGGCGACGGTATGTCGGTCACTTGATTGTGGTGGACTGGAAAGCTCCTCCATGGCTACTCTCAGCTATGGACCCTAATACAAGGCATGCGGATCCAACTTCACCCTGATCACCATGATGAAATTCAATGGTCATGTGCGACGGATGGAGTATACTCTGCGCGGTTAGCGTATCGGCTATAATTCGAAGGTGCCACCAAGTAAGATGCTCTTGATGTTATTTGGAGAGTTTGAGCACCTCCAAAATACAATTTTTTTTATCTGGCTCGTGGTTAGAAAATGTATTTGGAAGGTTGATGGTCTGCCTCGGAGACAATGGCCGAATGAATATTTGGGTGTCCTATGCAGGCACAACCTTCGACGGCGGAGCATCTCTTCCGTAGGTGTCCGATGGCAAAGGAAATCTGGTTACAAATTAGCAACTGGGCAGCGCTACCAAGCTTCAACCCAGCAAACTGGGGTGAGGAGTCTTTAGATGTATGGTTCTCTTGCCTGTCAGCCAATGTAATTGGTAGTGCAAGAAATTTGGTTCGGTCTCTTGCTATTGCTGTTGTTTGGGCACTGGAGAGAGCGTAACACGAGAATTTTCAAAGGACAGGAGCAGCTAGCCATGAAAGTCATTGCTTGCATCAAATAAGAATCTAACTTGTGGCTGCTGGCAGGGTGCAAGAGTCTGCTCTGTCTACCCGAGCTAGGTCGGAGCTACCATGCCCTCCCCTATTCCAAAATTCACTTGTGCAACTGTTTTTTTCTGTTTCCAATTTTGTAATATAACTCTACGTGCTACTTGTACTTGTAACTCTCGCCTCGCTTATTAATGAAAGCCTTTTAGTTTTTTGGAAAATTAATAATTGGCTACAATCTTGCAAGTGCAACAAAATTTTGTATTATCTGCGCTTGTTAGATTTGAGGCTTTTATTGTGGGGACCAGAATCCCGACATCTGAGGATCTCATTGGGTGGTGTCGTGCGATGCGACACCCAACAGTATACAAGAATAGAAACTGATTAAAATTACAAGACGAAGTCTTTTATTTATCATACAGCGTAAGTTTGTACAATACTATCGGAAGTAAAGAAGTAAAGAAATATATATATATATATATATATATATATATATATATATATATATATATATATCATAGCTACGCTCTCAGCACTAGTTATGCAAAAGCAAAGTTATCCATGCCTTGGATACCTTGCACTAGCAACACTCAATTATGGCGGCGTGCAGGGTTCCCACTCGGCTGTACACCCTGGAGGGGGTGCATCCTCATCATCAAACCGTTCATCAACTGTATAACCTGCAAAAACTCGTTAACTGCAAACGTGAGCATAAGGCTCAGCAAGACTAACCCGTCTCACTAGACATATGCAAAGGGGACACTAAACATAGGTAAGGTGAAGCATAAATGACTCGCCTAAAAGTGGGTCCTTATAATCAGGTTTTATGTAGCAAATGACATTCTCCGAGCACGGCAAATCATGGGCTCTACAATCAAACAAGAAACGCTTTATCGATGATATGACATGCCCAGAGCACATAATGCTATTACAGCTAAAGTATGTGGAAACTGTAAACTTTTTAATTATACTATCTCTAAATCATACAAGGTTGCAAAGAAATTATAATTAAATACAATGGTATTTTCTAGGTCCTTTAGTATTTACTACGTCACGACACAGTGAACAAGTGGTACTCTATTACTGCGAGGGACAGTGATTGCAATCAGGACACACCCGGACAACACGACACATACGCACTTTCGGAAATGCCAGCGAGTACTTCGCGCAGTACCTACGTAGCACTTCAGTACTAGTCGTATATGGTAACCTTTCGCGGGACACTCAAATGCCGAACCGATCGATCCATCACGAGCAGGAGGTCCCTGCGTGGGGCGTACTCTGACGTGCCCACCAGCGGATTTACACCTTGCTGCCCTCAACCCACACCTATAAAATAGAACGGTATGCCTCGACACCCAAGTGACCAAGCTAGTCAGTTTATTGGATTCCATATGTCCATTATGTTGCCGGTACAAGTCAAGCTTGTTCAGCGGGGCCGCACACGAAGCGGGCCTTAATCGACACAGGCAGGGCTATGCGATCGAGACTTAATTCTTGCCGCTTCCTATCCCTTCCCTGCCCAGTCTCAACTTCATTATATTAATCCATTTTCTATCTAACCAATCCTGTGAGATGTGTTCTACATCTCCCGCGAGTAGATTCCAACTACTCGACTTCTACCGGATTTTCGATGCATTAGCAAAGCAGTTACTACAGGTCAAATTGTAACTCGTTCCAACCAATCCCTGGGATTTTTGGCTATGCAAGTGGAGTATCAATCATCCTAAACGTAATGCACAATTCATAGACTACTCATCATAGTGATAAAGTAAAATTTTATAAATGACTTAAATGCAAACTGGGGCTTGCCTTGTTGCAGGTCAGAGTCTGAGCTAATATTTGGAAGGTGCTCTTCCAAGGCTTCTGGATCCTCCTTGACTTCGGTCACTATATGATATGCATATAACATGTATATAAATGTTTTTGAAAAATAATTATTATCAAGACCATAATTTAATCCATGGTGATCATTATATGATAGGGACCTTAATTGGCTTTGGAACTTTGATGGTAGATACTAGAGAATATGATCAAAGCTCTTGCAAAGAACAGGAGATGATCAAAGTATATTGTTGTCTCAAAAATTATGGCATGTATTAAACTCCAAGAATTTTAAAGAAGAAACTGTAGCTTGAACATAGCTGCCAGTTGATAATCATGATAGAGGAAGATGTCCTGGTTCTAGCAAAAAAAATTCATAATTTTCTAAGCTTTGGTGAAGGAGTTATTGAATTTTTAAGTTGGCAATAATTTCTGGAATTATTTATATTTGAATTTTTAGCTTTTAAATAAATAGTCAGTTTGTAACTTATTTAGGACTATGATATTAGGTCAATTAAATCCAATATTTTTACAGGAACTATTATATGACAGAAGGAAGGTTCAGTCCAAGTTTGAGACATAGTAAAGCAACTGAACATCTGTGAAAATTCAATCACTGAAAAAAGTAATTGAACTATACAGAGGGTTAAAAAGGTGCAATGGCTCCCAAATATTTTCTGGTAGTCAAGAATAGGACATTAAACCTTATGTGAATTTTGGGGATTTTTCCAGTGGCTATTTTTCCCGGAAAAATTGTATTTGCTTTAGGGATGATTATTTTCTACAGAATTTAATTTTGAGTTTCACAGAACGTAGTTGGTACTGACAGAAACTAGAGCTCAAGGGCTTTCGAACAAAATTTGTTTGAAGATTTTTGGAGTAGTCTACAGTGAGATATTCAATTCAGAAGCTTGAACAATTTTCTAGAATTAATTTAATAACCCATTGGCGCCAGAATTCAAATTCAATCGGGCGGGTCCCATGGGCCACGTGGCATGCTCTGGTCAGTGCAACGCCGCGGTCCACAAATTTATTTGCGCGCATCCGCACGGAATCCTAGCCGCACCGTAATCCCGCAGCCACTGGCAGGTGGGGCCCTACGGGGTTGTCTTCTACCCCGGGCCAATGCCCGCGCGAGGCGGCGCCCGCGGCGGTGACTCACCTGCGAGCTCGCCGCCGGCTAAACCGACGGGCCAAACTCGCTCAAACTCGCCGCCTGGGGGTTTTTGGATTCGCTGAGCACGACGGTGAGGTCGGTGGGACCAGAAACTCGCCGGAAATGGCCGTGCAACGGCGGCAGCGGCGGTGAGCACTCGGGCAACTTGGAATTCGCTCCAGAGTAGCTCAAACCACTCGGGATCTTCTTCAAAACCTTCCTGGGACGACGCAGATCAAGGAACTGGACGTGGAAGAGGAGGAAACAGTCGGAAACTATGAGCTCGACGGCGAACCGAGGTTTCCTCACCGGCGGCGAGCAAAACTCGATTTCCTCGGCCATTGCTCAATAACTTTTAGGGGTTTTTGCTCAGGTAGGAGCGCTAGGACCTATAGAAACTATCTCTAAGCAATTGCAAAGAATATTTACTTGTAGAAACGGAATTGAAACGGAAACCTAGCAAGTTTCTTCACCTCGGTCGGAAGGTAGAAAACCGATAACTTGCTCATTTCTCAATGAACAGGGAAATGGTTTGCACCGAGAGTTAGAGCTCGACTAGGCACACCTTTAAGCTTTTGGGATCGAGGCTTGAAACTGCGCGGAATGGTGGCGCACCACGGAGCAGAGGGGTGGCGGCGACGATGGCGCGCGGCGGAGAAGAACCAGCGAGAGGTGGAACACCGATCCGGGGAAGGGGAAATACCGGAGCGTCGGCCGGCCTTTTATAGCGCAGCGGCAAGCAAGCAAGCAGCTCGTTGGAGCTTGCATGCTCGTGAGCGGGCGGGCGCCGGTGCAGAGATGGCAGGCGGCCGACCTCACCCGTTCAGCAGAGGCTGGCTTGTGGGGCCCACAGGTTAGTCAGACCCCAACAACAAAGTTGAAAATTCATTTAAAAATGGAAGATCAACTCCAAAAATCATGAAATTTTTTGGAGATGGTAAATGAATTATTCTGAACACAATGGTGAACTCAAATCTTATGTTCAAAGAAGTTGGAAAAGAATTTCAAATTCAGATTTGAATTTGATTCAAATTTGCTAAGCGCCTCAAATAAAATAGCAAATGAGTTCCTAAAATCTTTAAATTTTGCAGTCAAGCTATTGAGAGTATTAGAAGGTCAAGGAAAAATTTAGAGCCTCTAATTTGAATGTTTATGCCAGGGCCAATTAATCTTGCACTTTAAATTGCCTTAATAAACTTCATCCAAATAATTCTAAAATTTGAAGAGGTATGAATAGAATCATTCTAGAATTAGTGGTGAAGTCCAATACTCATGTTAAATAAAATTTAACCATGAGTGCAAGAAAGGTTTGGATGGTATTAAGTTCATGTGTACCACTATATTGGATCTTTAATATAGTGGCTCACAAAACTCGTAACTGAATTCACATGCCATAAAAGTGGGGTTTTACATTCCTCCCCCCTTAAAAGAATCTCGTCCCGAGATTACAAAAGAAGGCAATAGGAAAAGATCTAACAAACATATGCCACTAACAAGTCCGGATAGTTCGTTCTAAGATACTCCTCGCTTTCCCATGTGGCTTCTTCAGCACTGTGGTTGCTCCACAAGACCTTGTAGAAACGCAAGGTGCGGCTTCTTGTGGTGCGAGTCCTCTCATCGATGATCTGAGTTGGATGCTCGGAATAAGTGAGATCTGGTTGGAGAGCTTCCAAATCTTCTATACGTACATCAGCGGGAGTTTTAAGACATTTCCGTAACTACGAAATGTGGAATACATTGTGAACCCCTAAAAGTGACGGCGGTAACTCCAATTGATATGCCACAGGTCCGCATTGTTCTAGGATTGCGAATGGCCCAATAAAACGTGGAGCTAGCTTCCCCTTTACTCCAAATCGATGAACCCCTTTCATCGGAGACACACGAAGATAGACGGGATCCCCCATGTTGAAGTGAATTGGTTGACGTCGTTTGTCCGCATAGCTCTTCTGACGAGTCTGAGCAGCTTTAAGATTGGCTTGAATAGTGCGAACCCGCTCCTCAGCTTCATTCATCAAGTCGATGCCATATACCACTCGTTCACAGGATTCACACCAGTTTAGAGGTGTGCAACACTTCTGGCCATAAAAAACTTCATATGGCGCCATCTGAATGCTATCCCGATAACCGTTGTTGTACGAAAATTCCGCCAATGGTAGATGATCATCCCAATTCCTACCATGGTGGATGACACAGGCGCGAAGCATGGCTTCTAGCACTTGATTCACTCGTTCCGTCTGACCATCAGTCTGAGAATGATCAGCCGAGCTCCGAATCAACTTGGTTACCAGCGCAGCGTGGAGATGCTCCCAGAATCATGAAACAAATACAGCTCCACGATCTGAGATGATGGTGCGGGGTATTCCGTGGAGGCATACAATTCTGGCAATATATAACTCCGTGTATCTTGATGAATGATAGTTTGTATTGACGGGAATGAAATGCGCCGTCTTAGTCAGTCGGTCAACTATCACCCAGATTGAATCGTGCTTTCGGAGAGTGAGAGGTAAACCCACAATGAAATCCATGCTAATATCCTCCCATTTCCATGCCGGGATGCTTAAGGGTTGAAGCTGTCCGGCTGGCTTCATATGGTCGGCCTTCACTCGCCGGCACGTATCACACTCGGATACGTATTTAGCTACTTCCCTCTTCATCCGAGTCCACTAGAATTTCTTCTTCAAATCCTAGTACATCTTGTTGCTTCCCGGATGAATGGAATACTTGGACAAATGAGCTTCATCCAGTATCTTCTTTCTAAGCTCCATGTTTCAGGGTACCACTATACGGTCTTTGAACCAAATTGTACCTTCATTGTCACATCAGAAACATTTCATCTCCCCCTTTTCCATTCTTTGCCGAATGTGTGACATTCCTTTGTCTTCCTTCTGAGCTGCTACAATATCCTCCCTGATGGTAGGAATGAGAGCGAGATTGTAGAGTGCCCCATATGGAACCAAGTAGAGACTCGGTTCTTCTTCTCCTTCCATTGAGGTAATGGAAAGATTGTTGACATGGGACTTGCGGCTCAGAGCATCTGCGACTACATTCGCTTTGCTTGGATGGTAGTGGATCTCAATCTCATAGTCCTTGATCAACTCTAGCCATCTCTGTTGTCGCATATTCAAATCCTTCTAGGTGAAGATGTATTTCAAGCTCTTGTGATCAGTGTAGAGGTGTACTAGATTACCCAGTAAATAATGCCTCCACATCTTCAATGTCAGTACCACTGCAGCGAGCTCAAGATCATGAGTCGGGTAGTGCTGCTCATGGTTCCGGAGTTGCCGTGATCCATACGCAATCACTCTTCGCTCTTGCATCAATACACAACCCAAACCAATCCCAGATGCATCGCAATAGACATCAAATGATTTGGTTGTGTCTGGTTGGGCTAAAACTAGTGCCGTTGTAAGGTGTTTCACTAATGCTTTGAAACCTGCCTCACATGCCTCAGTCCATACATACTTTTGCCCTTTCTTCAGAAGTTCTGTCATTGGTTTAGCTATCTTGGAGAAATTGGGTATAAACCTCCGGTAATATCCTGCTAAACCCAGGAAACTTCAGACTTCATGTACAGACTTTGGAGACTCCCATTTGAGGACTTGCTTGATCTTGCTTGGATCAGCTGCAATCCCTTCTGCTGATAAGATGTGCCCTAAAAATGGCACTTGGCTGATCCAGAATTCACACTTGCTGAAATTAGCATATAGCTGGTGGTCCCGTAATCGTTGAAGCACGATACGCAAGTGTTGAGCATGTTCGTCTTTGGATTTTGAATACACAAGTATGTCATCAATGAAGACTATGACAAACTTGTCTAATTCAGGCATAAACACCGAGTTCATGAGATACATGAAATGAGCTCGCGCGTTGGTCAATCCGAAGGACATAACAAGGTACTCATACAGTCCATACCTCGTTGAGAATGTTGTCTTTGGTATATCTTCTGGTCGGATTCTAATCTAATGATAACCTGAATGAAGATCCATCTTCGAAAATACTTTAGCACCGACCAATTGATCGAAGAGAATATCAATTCGTGGCAGTGGATACTTGTTCCTGATAGTGACAGCATTAAGTGGACGATAGTCTACACACAGTCTCAAGGTCTTATCTTTCTTTTCTACGAACAGTGCAGAACAACCCCATGGTGATGAACTTGGACGAATGAAACCTTTGTTCTCAAGTTCAGTTAATTGTTCCTTAAGTTCTGCAAGTTCCTTGGGTGCCATCTTGTATGGTGGTCGTGAGATTGGCACTGTTCCCGGTGCAAGTTCAATCTTGAACTATATATCTCTTTCTGGGGGCATACCCGGAAGATCTTCAGGAAACACGTCCGGGTATTCACATACTACCGGAATATCCTTAAGTTCCATAACCTCGATATTGTGAATAGATGGGTCCAATGGAATGATGTTCTCAAGATTGAGAACTTGGGGCTGATGGAGTGGAGAGTTTAGATAAATCTTTCGAGGAACGATATCAAGAATAGCACCATGGTATTGCAACCATGCCATTCCTAAGATGATATCTAGCTTTTGAGTCTCTAAGATAATGAAGGAGGTAGGATAGATGTTCCAATCTAGGTCAAGAGGTACCCTATGGACCATCTCATATGTTACTACCCTCCCTGCTGGAGTGTGAATCATATATGGAGTTTTGGTGGAGATAACAGGCAGTTGATTTTTAATAACAAAAGATTTACTAATGACATTGTGGGAAGCTCCGGAGTCAAAAAGTATGACTACAGATTGATCATAGATAGAGAACGTACCCGTGAGCACGGGCGCACCTTCCGGAACGTCCTCGATGGCGAGGTAGTGGACGTTGCCGGGTCTGGTGGATGGCTTCTTGAGCTGGTTGCGGGGTTGGTTGGCCCCCTGGTAGGATGATTGCCCTTCGCCTTGTCGATTCTGCGGACAGTCCATGGCAAAATGCCTCGTGCGTCCACACGTGAAACACGTGTACGGGGTTTGGCCAGTACGAATGGGAGGACGGAATCTCGGTGCACATGGTGGAGGTGGAAGTGCACGTGGGATCCTCCCCTGTTGTTGCTGCGGTCGGAATCCAGAGTTGCTGAACTAGTGACCACTGAACATTGGTGGTCATGATGGCGGTTGCCACCTCTGGCCGGATGGTGATCGGTACACCATACGGTACTTCTGAGGAGCACCACCTCCGCTGCCCTGCGGAGCACTCCTCTTCTTTTTATCTGGGGATAGCTCGCGCGTAGCGTCCTCCTGCATGATAGCGGCATTGACGATGTCGTTGAAGCTGCCGCGGTTGAACAGGACAAGCTTGTCCTTCAACTTGGGGTTCAAACCCCGGTAGAAGCATTCACGCTTCCAATCTTCGGTATTCACTTGGTCCTGAGCGTATTGGGCCAAGTGGTTGAATCATTTGGAGTACTCGTATGCACTCCTTCCTCCCTGCCTTAGCTCCAAGAACTCTTGAAGCTTCCTCCTCGTAATCTCAGGAGGGATGTGGTAGGCGCGGAACGCCTTCCGGAATTCGTCCCAGCTTACGACATGGCCTGCGGGGCATGCGGCAAGGTAATTGGCCCACCATGCGCCAGCAGACCCCTGCAGTTGTTGCGCTGCAAACAGCGTCTTCTGCTGTTCGGTTACCTCGAGTAAACCGAACTTTCCTTCAATGGTGCGGAGCCAATTATCCGCCTCCAACGGTTCATCGGCCAATCTGAAGACCGGTGGATGTGTCGTCGAGAAATCAGAGTAGGAACTCTGATATTGTTGCCGCGGTCCATCATCCTGTCGTCCCCCTTGACGGGACGAATGCCGCACCAGAGTTCGCAGTAACTCGGTTTTCTCCTCGCGTGAGCGGAGCACTACAGCAAGAACCTCCACGAGGCTCCTCGAAAGTGTGGGCAGAGGTGGCAGAGGTTGTTGCGTTTGAGGCGTATTCTACCCCGGGGGTGGTGTGTCATCCCCCTGCCCTCCACTTGAGCCTCCCACTTCTGGGGTTGCACGTGTACGCACCATGCTGCAATACAACGATTCACACCATAAGTTTCATTGCCTCAAGTTCATCCTTCCATATAAATAGTAATGCGGTAGGTAACAATGGATGATGCATAACATTCACATATATTGATAAAGCACAAACTTTATACAATCTATATTATCTTGGGCCCAAGTTTACAATAGAACTCCAAAAATAGACAGACTTCATATAAAGAAGTCGTCTCATCTATGCTTGGTCACCACAAGTCGTCATGTCTATGTCATTGTACACCCACCTCGCTACTATTTACAACAAGACTCAAAAAGTCGCAAAATACGCGTGGTGTTTACTACACATCATTACACTTGGCCTAAAGTGATAAGTACATCAACACTGCCATGTACTCATAAAACTCGACCTCCTGAGGATCTTCTTCTTCCTCGTCATCCTCAGGATAAGGCACCACTGGTATGGGTGCTGGAGTAGAAGATGATGCCTCGTTCAAAAGCGACGTCCTTTTGGCAATCTTAGCTTGCCAATCTGTCTGTATCATAAACATCCTCCAGGCCTCGTTCTCCTGCTGAGCCTGCTCACAGCTGGTCTTCCAGCTCTGAGCCTCCACTCTGGACTGATCCCGATCTGCAGTCACCGCGCTCAACTGGGTGTCCCGCTGGTGTCCATAGAGTAGGCTCGCCTTCAAGTCAATTTCCCTCTCTAGAGTCTCCTGGCGAGACACGGCTAAATCCATAACAGCGTCATGCCATTCATTCTCCTTAAGGTTCAAACGATGGTTGAGAGGAGCCATCATATCCCTAAGTCCGTCATTTGCCCACTCAAAGTGATCCGCTCGAATCATGGCTTGCTTCAGATTGTCCGTCAATTCTTTTATGCATGCCCTTTGATTACCCTTCTCGCAATGTGATGCGGATGCATACACCGCTAAGGCTGTCACGGATGTTTCACTGTGATTGTCCACCTCCACAAGCAAACTGGTTGCCCAGGCTTCAGAAGCCCTGCCGTTAACTGGAAAGAACTCATACGGAGTACCCACCAGATTACGGTAATGAAGTTTGCAAAACCTCCCTATGGCAACACTTGCGGCGTAGCTCCATGTTTCCTCTAATATCAACCCTTTGATCTTGATGGAGTATGGAGCCCATCCGAGGTGCGGTGGACCAGCAGGCACATCGACGTAGATGGTGCAAATCCACATACCGCTTCCTGGAACTTCTTGCCCTAATAGCTAGGCAACACCAGATAGCCAAACTGGCGAAGCAACCTAACAAACACGTCCGGGAAACCGGCTTGCCCGGTGCACGTGGAGAACACCCATCCATTAGGTAACTGAATTCTTGGTGCTGCCATCTGTGGACAAACATACCCGGATGTCACTACACAGTATAGGTATTCAACTCAATCAATGATAATGTTGGACAAAAGAAAATATCCATAATCAATTGATCCAAGAAAATCTGCAAACTGGAAGTGATCACAGTTCTGGTTCAGCTGACCTTCCTGTATCAACCCATAAGTTTCATACAGGAAATGCCAGAATTCAGAGTTAAGTTGAATATAAAAGTTGTAGTACACTTCAAAAACTTTCCAGATTGTACTCATAAAGCTCCAGGTGAACTAATATGAGGAATCTATACAGGTTTTAAGTTGACTCAAGTTTTCTGGAAATTTTGACAGAACCTCCCCTGTATATGGGCTTACCTCCACATTCTATATAGGTTTATCATGATAAGATATTGAGGTAATGAAAAAATAAGCATTGTATAACATCGCGTTAAAAATCCAGAAATAAAAGAGTTCCACCCTGTGCAACCCTGTATAACTTTGTTATACAGGTATCGCGCACAAACGCACAACCCTGTGCAAACTGTTCCAAGTTCTAGACTGCAAGAACCAAGTTTGCGCCAACTGGAATTAGGCATAGCTACACCCAGATTCAGGTCAGGAGTGACAAATAAAGTTGATAGAGGACTTCCTAAGATTTCCATAAATGTATATATGTGACCATGTCACTATTCTGGATTACGAGCTATAACTATCCCAACTTAACAGTTGAACTGACTGGTTTACACCAGCAGTCCTGCAGTTCACTGTGTTGACTTCCCAATTTGGTTTAACTCCGACCTAAATCAGGAAGAACCTCCCATACAAAACTTGTAAAGCTCCCCCTACCCTTTCCAAACATGTATCACAATAAGGCAGTGGATTTTTCTACAGCAAGTTATGGCAAAAATACAGAGACTGGTACAATGGTAAGGTCATCTGGAGCAGTTACAATACACCCCAGATTTCAACAGATTATCAAGCTTTTCCGTCTTTATGGTCAACAGGAAAGTTATAGAGATCTTCACGAGCTTTCCATCCATATATGATAATCCTATACTCTCTATCAAATAACCAAGATAACAATCCGGCGAAGTCGAGCCAACTTCTGCCAGAAATCAAGAATCTTGATTCTATCTACTCTATCGAGTCGGAACCCTTTTTGCGGAGTCCAAACCTACCAGCACCAGATAGTCGGACTTTCCAAAACACAATGCAGCCATTCTGTCGGTGGGGATGGTCTAGTATCATGTTTGATACTGACAGTTCTACGTATCTCACCAAAGAAAATTCTATCCGGTATTTCCGGTTACGTCTATAGGTGGTTCCTATATCGTTCTCTCGCAAACGGCTTCTACACGGTCTTCTACCGTAGTTAATGCTGCAAAAGACAAACAATCCCCTTTCACACATTCACACCTCAAGAGCGGCACGGGGAAACACGACAGGCAGTCACAATAATATATATGAAAATAAATGCATACGACTCTGGTGTGAGTCGTCCTCGAGCGAGGCCATGTCTCGAGGTACATGGCTGTAAATACGTCTGTACAGCGAAGACTCCCATACGATCTGGCTTATACACGCTCGGGCATACGTGTTTCGCATGCACCCATAGAACATGAATAGTTCTAGAGAGGCATACTATTGGGTTATACACCACCCAATGGGGGCTCCCACTAACTTTGAAGCACGCTGGGGTACCGCGTGTCATAGGTTCTCAGAAACATTGAGAGCTTCAGAGACTCCTATTAACTTCCCGTGCCAAGCCACGGAAATTTCACATACCACTCCTCGTATGCTGAGCTTACCGAGATTGATCCGCCCTCGGTGGCGTACCTTACCTCTTACCTGACGTCGGGGCGTCGTTACAGAATATAATAACACATAGTTAGTTTACCACCTTTATATCTTATACTAATAATACTCCTTATAAAGGCATATAGCTAATTCCTCACTCAAATCCTAATTTTTGAAAATACGTTCTTTTCAAGTACACTGTTCCCAATGATGCTCTGATACCATGTCTGTGGGGACCAGAATCCCGACATCCGAGGATCTCATTGGGTGGTGTCGTGCGATGCGACACCCAACAGTATACAAGAATAGAAACTAATTAAAATTACAAGACGAAGTCTTTTATTTATCATACAGCGGAAGTTTGTACAATACTAGCAAAAGTAAAGAAATATATATATATATATCATAGCTATGCTCTCAGCACTAGCTATGCAAAAGCAAAGTTATACATGCCTTGGATACCTTGCACTAGCAACACTCAATTATGGCGGCGTGCAGGGTTCCCACTCGGCTGTACACCCTGGAGGGGGTGCAGCCTCATCATCAAACCCTTCATCAACTGTATAACCTGCAAAAACTCGTTAACTGCAAATGTGAGAATAAGGCTCAGCAAGACTAACCCGTCTCACTAGATATATGCAAAGGGGACACTAAACATAGGTAAGGTGAAGCATAAATGACGCCTACAAGTGGGTCCTTATAATCAGGTTTTATGTTGCAAATGACATTCTCCGAGCATGGCACATCATGGGCTCCACAATCAAACAAGAAACGGTTTACCGATGATATGACATGCCTAGAGCACATAATGCTATTACAGCTAAAGTATGGGGAAACTGTAAACTTCTAATTATACTATCTCTAAATCATACAAGGTTGCAAAGAAGTTATAATTAAATACAATGGTATTTTCTGGGTCCTTTAGTATTTACTACGTCACGACACAGTGAACAAGTAGTACTCTATTACTGCGAGGGACAGTGATTGCAATCAGGACACACCCGAACAACACGACACATACGCACTTTCGGAAATGCAAGCGAGTACTTCGCGCAGTACCTACGTAGCACTTCAGTACTAGTCGTATATGGCAACCTTTCGCGAGACACTCAAATGCCGAATTGGTCGATTCGTCACGAGCAGGAGGTCCCTGCGTGGGGCGTACTCTGACATGCCCACCACCGGATTTATACCTTGCTTCCCTCAACCCACACCTATAAAACAGAACGGTATGCCTCGACACCCAAGTGACCAAGCTACGTCAGTTTATTGGATTCCATAGGTCCATTATGTTGCCGGTAAAAGTCAAGCTTGTTCAGCGGGGCCGCACATGAAGCGGGCCTTAATCGACACAGGCAGGGCTATGCGACCGAGACTCAATTCTCGCCGCTTCCTATCCATTCCCTACCCGGTCTCAACTTCATTATATTAATCCATTTTCTATCTAACCAATCCTGTGAGATATGTTCTACATCTCTCGCGAGTAGATTCCAACTACTCGACTTCTACCAGATTTCCGATGCATTAGCAAAGCAGTTACTACAGGTCAAATTGTAACTCGTTCCAACCAATCCCTGGGATTTTTGGCTATGCAAGTGGAGTATCAATCATCCTAAACATAATGCACAATTTATAGACTACTCATCATAGTGATAAAGTAAAATTTTATAAATGACTTAAATGCAAACTAGGGCTTGCCTTGTTGCAGGTCAGAGTCTGAGCTAATATTTGGAAGGTGCTCTTCCAAGGATTCTGGCTCCTCCTCGACTTCGGTCACCATACGATATGCATATAACATGTATATAAATGACTTTGAAAAATAATTATTACCAAGACCATAATTTAATCCATGGTGATCATTATATGATAGGGACCTTTTGGCTTTGGAACTTTGATGGTAGATACTATGGAATATGATCAAAGCTCTTGCAAAGAACAGGAGATGATCAAAGTATATTGTTGTCTCAAAAATTATGGCAATTATTAAACTTCCAAGAATTTTATAGAAGAAACTGTAGCTTGAACATAGCTGCCAGTTGATAATCATGATAGAGGAAGTTGTCCTGGTTCTAGCAAAAAAAAATTCATAATTTTCTAAGCTTTGGTGAAGGAGTTATTGAATTTTTAAGTTGGCAATAATTTCTGGAATTATTTATATTTGAATTTTTAGCTTTTAAATAAATAGTCAGTTTGTAACTTATTTAGGACTATGATATTAGGTCAATTAAATCCAAGATTTTTACAGGAACTATTATATGACAAAAGGAAGGTTCAGTCCAAGTTTGAGACATAGTAAAGCAACTGAACATCTGTGAAAATTCAATCACTGAAAGAGGTAACTGAACTATACAGAGGGTTAAACAGGTGCAATGGCTCCCAAACTTTTTCTGGTAGTCAACAGTAGCACAGCAAATTTTATGTGAATTTTGGAAATTTTTCCAGTGGATATTTGATCTGAAAACATTGTATTTGAGTTCGGAAAGATTATTTTCTACAGAATTTAACACTGAGTTTCACAGAACCTAATTGGTACTCACAGAGAGCTCAAGTGCTTTCAAACAAAATTTGTTTGAAGATTTTTGGAGTAGTCTACAGAGAGATATTCAATTTAGAAATTTGAACAATTTTCTGGAATTAATTTAATAACCCATTGGCGCCAGAATTAAAATTCAATCTGGCAGGTCCCATGGGCCACGTGGCGTGCTCTGGTAAATGCAACACCGCGCTCCACAAATTTATTTACGCGTAGCTGCACAAAATCCCAGCCGCACCGTGATCCCGCAGCCACTGGTAGGTGGGGCCCTACGGGGTTGTCTTCTACCTCGGGCCAACGCCCGCGCGAGGCGGCGGTGACTCGCTGGCGAGCTCACCGCCGGCTAAACCGATGGGCCAAACTCGCTCAAAATTGCCGCCTGGGGGTTTTTGGAGTCGCTGAGCACGACGGTAAGGTCGGTGGGACCAGAAAATCGCCGGAAATGGCCGTGCGACGGCGGCTGCGGCGGTGAGCACTCGGGCAACCTAGAATTTGCTCCATAGTAGCTCAAACCACTCGGGATCTTCTTCAAAACCTTCCTGGGACGACGCAGATCAAGGAGCTGGATGTGGAAGAGGAGGAAACAGTCAGAAACTATGAGCTCGACGGCGAACCGAGGTTTCCTCACCGGCGGCAAGCAAAACTCGATTTCCTCGACCGTTGCTCGATAACTTTTAGGGGTTTTTGCTCAGGTAGGAGCGCTAGGACCTATAGAAACTATCTCTAAGCAATTGCAAATAATATTTACTTGTAGAAACGGAATTGAAATGGAAACCTAGCGAGTTTGTTCACCTCGGCCGGAAGGGAGAAACCGATAACTTGCTCATTTCTCAATGAAAAGGGAAACGGTTTGCACCGAGAGTTAGAGCTCGACTAGGCGCACCTTTAAGCTTTTGGGATCGAGGCTTGAAATTGCGCGGAACGGCAGCCTACCACGGAGCAGAGGGGGGGCGGCGACGATGGCGCGCGACGGAGAAGAACCAGCGAGAGGTGGAACACGGATCCGGGGAAGGGGAAATACTGGAGCGTCGGCTGGCCTTTTATAGCGCCGCGGCAAGCAAGCAAGCAGCTCGCTGGAGCTTGCATGCACGTGCGCTGTCGAGCGGGCGAGCGTCGGTGCAGAGATGGAGGCGGCCGTGTAACACCCTAAATTTTCGCATCATGCATTGCATACATGATCATGCATTAAACATTAGTAGGATAAAAGGAAAATAATTATAGCCTAAAACTTATAATAGGGAATAAGTATAAAAATAATAATAATAAAAAATATATAAAAGGCATATATAAATAATTTATATAATAATATATAAAAAATAATAAAATAAAATATAAATAATAAAATATATTATAAAAATAATATAAAGAATAAATAAATAATAATATATTTATAAAAAAACAAAAATAAAAAAAAAAACAACCGCCCGCTGCCCTGGCCGAGCGGCCCAGCAAGCAGCACGCGACCGCGCGCGCGACGACTCCGCGCGTCGTGCGACCCCGCCCCGCTGCTTGGGCCCCGCCTGCCCCGCGCCGTACCGCACGCCACCCGCCGCCGGGCCCCACCCGCACCGACGCTCGCCCACGCGCGCGACGCCCCCGAGTCACCCGCCCGCGCATTGACTCGCGCGCCGCACCGCACCTGCCCCGCATGGCCCCGCACTCCCGCTCGCCCCGGCCCCAGCGCTCGACCGCGCCTGCCCCGCCTGCCGCGCACACGCGCCCCGAGCGCCGCTCCCGCGCGCCCCGATACCCCTCCCGACGCCCTGATCCACCCGCGCCCTGGGCCCCGCGCCGATCTGCCCCGCACACGCCCGCTCGCCCGCCGACCGAGTTGGTTACGCACCCGACGTGCTCCTCCGCGATACCCACGCGCCCCGCGCGTTCCGCGCGTGCCGGCCCTAGCACCGCGTGACCGCCGATTATAAAAGGGACCGAGGCCCTCGTTTTCTCGATCCCAGGAAACAGCGCTGCCGCCTAGATCAAAAACAGCCCTAGCCGCCAGAGACGCCAGAAGAAAATGCACCAGAGGGCTGCGCCGCCAGGGGAAGAAAAGGAAGAAAAAAAGAGGAGGGTGCCGTCGTCCACCGGAGATCGTCGTCGTCGTCGTGCCGCCGGAGGACCTTGCGCATCCACTTCGTCTACGTGTCACCTTCATCCCGCGATCTTCGAAGCAGTCACATCTACGGTAGGATTCGTTCCCGATGCGAATCTTAGCGATGTATTAGATCTAAACGCCGTAAATTGATTTTTGTTGCATCGTCTTTTTATTTTCAGCAGCATTAATTCCCGCTAAAACCCCCGTAAACTCATATGAACACGTATGAACTAGTTGCATCTAATTAATAAATAACCATAGTTAATTAATTATTAAACTTTGCATGCATGCATATCATCGCATGTTGATTAATGTGTGTGCATCATGTTGATTTGTATGTATTTTCTTGTATGTGTGATCACGAGTAGAGGGAAGTGCTCAAGAGATCGTGTACGAGGATTTTCAGAATCAAGATTTCGAAGCGCTTGAGCAACCCTATCCGCCGGAGCAAGGCAAGTGTCCTTGATGCATATTGATCCTGTTTTTAAAATAAATGTTTTGTTTGTAAAACTGCATGCTGTGTCAATTTGATGGGAATCCTATGGTAGAAAGTTTACTAGACTTGCTAAACCACCCTTGTCACCTTGAATTTATAGTAGAGCGTCAGGATGGACTTTTTACCTTTTTACTTCGCTTAATTAATTGGGATGGCAAACAACACTACACATTTAATTATGCATCAATGATATTCTGGTTAATGTGAACTGGTCAATACGATGGGTGATCTAAGCAAGCCTGGTATGTGGATGGGTTGAATGTTATGGTGGTTTGCTTGCTTTAGATCTAAGGACCGGTTCATGCGAGAATAGGCCAGGACTACAGTGCCACCACGAGGCCAAGTATGGGTGCGGCGTAGCTGATTAATTAGGGCTTTGCTAGTGCTGTTTGGACCATTGTGGATGCTCGGGGAAGGGGTAGTCGGATTGGGTTCGTTGATGATTGGTGGGACTACCCTGGGATCCGAATGGCTCAAAAGGGGGCCCTTGGTTGAAGATGTGCTCAGTTGGAGGCATCGCCACCGGTGAAACCTCAGTGGGGTCTGAATAGACTAGTAATCCCTTTGTAAAGGCTATTTTGTGATCTCTTGGCCATACACCAAAGGAAGTGTAATTGGCATAAGGGAGGTTCTTTAGTCGCCGACGGGTGAGGAAATCACAAACACGTGGGTAAAGTGGTACAAACTCTGCAGAGTCTATTAAAACTATCATGATAGCCGTGCTCCCGGTTATGAGCGCCTGGATGACCTACATGATTAGAGGGAAATTGGGATTTGGGATGGTTATGGTTTGGTAATGGTTATAGTTGATATTATGGTTATGGTTATGGTTATGGGATGGAATCATGGTTTATGACATTGATTATGGTTATTGGCAATGGTAAATTATGGACTGGTATTATGATGGTTACATGGTTTATGATGGGTTTACTTTGCATACTTATGATATATTGCTTTTCAAATGTTTTACTGTACTTTTCAGCACTTAGCCATTATTATTGTCGTCATTTGAATCAACCACATGTCATACTTTCCACACTTGCTGAGTACGACATGTACTCACTCTTGCAATCCCCCCCCAACAGTTGCAGGTCAGGATTGTGAGTTTAATGGCGATAATGCGGAGTTCTAGGCCGTGTCTACCGTCAGTTTGCCTGTGGTGTTGCATGGAGCTGCGCTATTTCTTTTGCTTAGTTTGCTTAGTTTGCTTAATTAGTTTATTTCCGCTGCATTAGTTGAACTTGTCATTAATATTGATTAGAGCTTGTATTCGAGGATAATATGGTTTGTGTAATAAAATTTGATAATTAATCTTGTTCTGTGGTAATTTTCTGTATACTCTTTTGTGATTGCACTCGTGTATGTGTGTTGAACATCCTGGGCACACATATGCGCTAGCTTGGTTCAGTTTTCGGAACCGGGCGTCACAGATTGGTATCAGAGCCACAGGTTGACCGTAGGACGCAGCCTAGATAGAATGGACACTTTAGAGCACATAAGAGCACTCAGGAATCGATGTGTTTTTGTTTAGTGTGCTGTTTGCTATATATATATATATATATATATATATATATATATGTATGTATATATATATATATATATTGTTTGCTTGTGTGCTTGATAGAGGATTTTGGGATGCTTTAGCATTGCCATGTCCACCTAGGCTAGTATAGCTAGTTGGTTAGCTTCATATCCCTTGATGCATATAGTTGGGGACGTTTCTTAATTCTTACCTATTGCTCTCCTTCAGATTGTGAGGACTCGCAATCAGGGGGATGTCAATGATGAGGAGGAGAACCATGGAGCGCCTCATAACAACATCGGACAAGGATCTACTCAGGGAGCTATCAACATCGAGCAGCTATTGGCCATGCAAAACCAGCTCATGCAGACCATGATACAGACTATGGGACAGCTGCAGGCTGGCAATAACAACAATCAGCCCCACATGCCTCCACCGCCACCCCCACCTCCTCATAACCGATTGGGAGAGTTTATGAGGACTAAACCGCCGACCTTTGCTCAAGCTGCTGACCCTATGGATGCTGATGATTGGCTGAAGTCCGTGGAGAAGAAACTTGCTATTGTCCAATGTAGTGACCGAGAGAAGGTACTATTTGCTTCTCATCAACCATTTGGAGCAGCAGCCGATTGGTGGGATTCACTATGCAATGCTCATGAGGATCAAGAGAGGATCACCTGGGCGGAATTCAAGGAGTGTTTCCGTTCTCATTATGTGCCGGAAGGTGTTATGATCTTGAAGAGGCAAGAATTTTAGAATTTAAGGCAAGGAAGATCAAGCGTGAGTGAATATCTCAACAAGTTCACTCAACTCTCAAGGTACGCGCCTGAGGATGTTAGTCGGGACAGCCGGAAACAGTACTTGTTCATGAGGGGCTTGAACAATGAGATCCAAGTGCAACTACTCAATTGCGATTATGCCAATTTTCAGAAACTTATGGACAAAGCGATTGTGGTTGAGAACAAGATCCGTGAGATGGAGCAAGAAATCAAGAGGAAGGCGCCATATCAAGGACAGCAACAAGGAAGTAATGTGCGCCCTCGCCTTGCACCACCCAATGCACCCTATTACAGCTCCTCTATTCCTGCTCAGCGCCCTGGTTATGCACCACGCCCAACTCAGTTTGTGCAGCAGCGCCCTGTTATGCAAGCACCTAGGCCTCCAAGCCTTATGCACCTCGTGCTGATTTTCCTGGAGCCAATGTTCAAAACCAAGCTCGTCCCAATAATTCCGGTGGAGTTAAGAAGTGTTATACTTGTGAAGAAGCTGGACACTTTGCGCATCAATGTCCTAAGTCGGGCCTTGGTCTAGGAAGCAATGCACTGAGGCAAAACCCAAGACCTAATGGAGGACAGCCACAAGGAAGCCATGGACAGCAGAATTTTGCTCGTGGCAACGTGAACCATGTCTCTACAGAGGATGCTCAACAAACGTATGACGTGGTCATTGGTATGTTTCTCGCCAACTCCAACCCCGCGACTATGTTATTTGATTCTGGAGCATCGCATTCATTCATTGCATCAAAGTATGTTGCCAAGTATAGTTTGCCTACCTCTCATATGAAGGTTACTCTATTGGTTAAGTCTCCTGGAGGCGAGATGAGGACAAATATAGTATGTCCAAAAGTAAGCCCTAGAATAAGGGGGGGGGTAGACTTCTCCGCCAACCTCATTGTTTTGGATTCTCAAGGATTGGACATTATACTTTGTATGGACTGGTTGAGGAAGCACAATGGAGTTATTGAGTGTGCCACAAAGACGGTGAAGTTGACTAATGAGGAAGGGATCACCGTAGAATTTGAAGCACCTCAAACCGCACCGAAGCAATTGGAGCCGAATCATATGGACGGTGCCGCAATTGAGGAGATTCCGGTAGTGTGTGAATTTTTGGATGTGTTTCCAGATGAGTTTCCAGGTATGCCACCTGATCAAGACATTGAGTTTGTTATTGATTTAATACCTGGAACTGCACCTATAGCTAAGAGGCCGTATAGGATGCCTCCTAAGGAATTAGCAGAGCTCAAGAAGCAAATTCAAGAGCAGCTAGAGAAGGGTTTTAAACGCCCAAGCTCATCCCCGTGGGGAGCCCCAGTGCTCTTCGTAGATAAGAAGGATGGAACCTAGAGGATGTGTGTGGACTATAGGTCTCTCAACGAAGTGACAATTAAGAACAAGTACTCACTGCCCCGTATAGAGGATTTGTTCGACCAAATGAAGGGTGCCTGTATCTTCTCCAAGATCGACTTGCGGTCAGGATACTTCCAAATGAAGATTAGACCATCAGACATACCCAAAACAGCTTTTAGAACACGGTATGGATCTTATGAGTACACCGTGATGTCATTTGGATTGACAAATGCACCTGCTTACTTTATGTACCTCATGAATAAGGTCTTCATGGAATACTTAGATAAGTTCATTGTGGTGTTTATTGATGATATTCTGATCTACTCGAAGGATGAGAAGGAACATGAGGAACACTTGAGGCTTACGTTGCAGAAATTGAGGGAGCATCAATTGTATGCCAAGTTCAACAAGTGTCAGTTTTGGTTGAAAGAGGTGCCATTCTTGGGTCATATAATCTCAGAAGGAGGAGTATCGATTGACCCCGGTGTAAGGACCGAATGCCCAAGAGGGGGGGTGAATTGGGCTTTCTTCGAAAAAATCTAAGCAATGAAACTTAATTTCTAAAGCCCAATTCCCTACGCGACTATCTATGCATTCTAGTAGATAAAAACTTTGCGGAATATAAAATGCATAAAAGTAAGGGAAGGAGAAGGATGCAAACTCCCGAGGAGACAAGGATTTATCCCGTGGTTCGGCAAGATCGTTAAGATCTTCCTACATCCACGTTGTGGCACCCACCAAAGGGTTTTGCCACACCCAAGTCACCGAGACGAGGGGTCTTCACTATTCCTCTCCGTCCGCCTCCTTGGCAAGGTGGAGCTCAAACCTTGTACAACTTCGACCTTTCGGGCTTCCACACACGCCTTGGCAAGCTCCGGAAGTCTCTTCACGATTACAACATCAAGGGCACTCCCTTGAGGCTCTCACACTAACCTAGAGAGTCCACTCACACAGAATGGTGGCACACAAGCTCTCTCTCTAGCTAGTTCTAGCCTAAACCTTGGTGTAGAGGTGATCAAAAAGGTGTGGAAGTGATTGCTCTTGGCCTTGAACACTTGTGGATGTGTTGATATCTTCTGGTGATCAAGACTTGACGAAATGACTGGGTTAGGGGGTATTTATAGCCAGCCTCCCCAAAATAGCCATTGGAAAAGTAGGCTGACAGAACTTTACGGTGAACACCGGATGATCCGATGTCTCCCCTTTAGTTATCATCGGTCTAATTACTTTGGCTGACGTCATTGTGTCAGATATGACCGTTGTTAGACCGATGTTGCCCCTGTCTTCTCATCGGATGATCCGGTGGCTCTTCCTCCAGAATTTGCTTAATATTGATGCTTACTGGAGTGATTGACCGATGTGTGTAAGTCTGCACATCGGATGATCTGGTGCTTCACTTGGTCCAATGGTATTGCAAACTGTACTGATGGACCGATGTCACTGAGCCATTCACATCGGATGATCCGGTGAGTACATTTGTGTGAGGTCTTCTTCTTCAGTTGAACCAACTCGACCGATGTGTACATTTCTGAAATCATCAGTTGATCCGGTGAGTTGATTTTGTTTGCTTCGAGTTGTTTTGAGTGAATCTTTTGTGTCTTGCTCAGATGACCTCTTAGACATTTGTTCCACAAGGCTCTCTGATGATCTTCAAGCATTGTATGTTGTCAACTTATGGTTGAGTGACTTAGACATAAGAGCTTTCACTTCTTGTCTTTATCTCATTGATTTGATCTCAAAAGTTGATTGTATATGGTCTCCAATGACATATTCATTTCATTTTATTGAGTGATTATGGGGACCTTGCATTCACAAATTCATTAGTAAAGTTCAATGGTTGTCATTAATCACTGAAACCGTACTTCATGGGGGGCCTAGATGCTTTCAATCTCCCCCTTTTTGGTGATTGATGACAACACAATAATCAAAGTGCAATAGCAATGAATTTGATAGAGTGAAACTTAAAAGAATATGCAATGAATACAGGATGTTACACTTGAAGTTTAAGCATCAATTAATAACTCAAGTGTGAGTAAAAAGAGATCATAAACATAGATAAACACCAAATGAGCCCAATCGATTAATAACTCATGGAAATAAGTTCATTAGAGCTCAAAAGTAGCAAATGAGTAGCAAACACACCAAATGTAGCAAACACACTGAATTACAAGAATGATAAACGAAGAAAGATAAATGAGACTCCCCCTGACACTAAGACTCCCCCTGACACTAAGACTCTCCCCCTGACTCCTCTAACTCTTCTCCCCCTTTGGCATCAATACACCAAAAAAGGGATCCGAGCGCCTAAGGACCCTGAGTGCTGGGCGCGATGACGAACTGGTCACTGTCGCTATCGTCGGAGATGCTGGCTGGAGTGGTGGAGGAGGGAGCTGCCGGAGCCGAAGGAGCCACCGTCTGTGCCTGCTGTGGAGGAGCTGCTGGAGCAGGGGCACTGACGACGGAGGCCGGCGACTGCTGGAACTAGGAGCCAGAAGAGGAGACATGCTGAAGGAGGGAATCGGTGTAGAAGGTACTGGGGCCACTGGAGCGGCAGCTGGAGCCAGGACTGGAGGTGGTGGAGCGACTCCTGGCAGCTGCGACGGGAGGGCAATCCCGGTCTGGGTGTAGAGGTTGGTGATCAACCCCAGGATGCCCATCATCGCCTACTGCGTCTGCTGCTGCTGGTCGAGGGTGCGCTGGTGCATCTGGTCGATGAGCCCCATCAGCCTGTCAGTGTCTTCACGCCTCTCACGGGCGATCTGACGATGCATCTCCTGCTACTGCTGCTGGAGCTCAAGGAGACGGGCAGCCTGCTCCGCTCGGGCCTGCTCAGCTGCCAGCCTGTCCAGACGCTGCTGCTCAACCATCTGCTGGAGGAGCGACGTCAGCTCTGACGGCTGCGTGACCTGCGCCTCAGTGACGGGAGGTGGAGTAGGTGGTGGCACTGTAGATCCTCCAGCCTCCGCGTCGTGCTGCCTGGGATAGGGCGGAGGAGGGAAGTACTCCTCGACACTGTCGTCGGTGTCGCTCTCTGACCAGATGTGCTGCAAGTCCTCCCCCTGTGCCTCAGCCTCGGCAAGCCTCTCATCTTCCTTCTCTAAGTCAGACCAGTCCTCCTCAGAAAGGCGAGCCCTGACCTGACGCTCGACTGGACAGCCAAGGCGGCAGTCTCCAGGAGCTGGGGCATGGTAGTGACCGAACCGTGTCACACTCTCGTCAGAGAGACGGTCGTGCACGGCGGACCCCTCGGGAACCATCATAGTGAGCAGGTAGCTGATCCAGTGTCCATATACTAGCTGCCTCATCATGCCCACACCGTCTGTGATCACATCCTCCATCTCGCATATGAGGACGTCCATAATGTCGAACTCCATCCCGTTCATGATGTAGAACAGGAGAGTCTGCTGCAAGCTGGTGAACCCCTCCAAGTAACCAGACCTCGGCAGGAGCGTGCGGTGCAAGGCGAGGTGCACCGTGCGCGCAGCTGGAGTCAAAAAGGCTGGTACTCTCGGCTGGTCAGGAGAGAAAGTAGGACCGAACAAAGAATGGATCTCCTCCAGCTGTGGTGCCACTCCTCCAGTGAGCGGCCTCCTCGGTGGATCTGCCTGACCGTAGACCCTCTCATGCACGCAGGTGTCGTGCAAGTCCACTCCAAGCAACTGTCCCAGCGTCTGCCTCGTCAAGTGGTAGTGCTGACCCATAAAGATGAAGTCAATTGATCTTCTGCCCTCAGAGACATAGAGGGTGGCGTAGAAGACGCGGACCCAATCTTCCACATAGGCAGTCCGCTCATATGCCATCAGCTGCACCAAGCCTTGGTACCTCTCAAAGTAAGGACGGATCTCCGTCTCTGCTGCCAAAGCTAGTTGTCCCCAATCCAGATAGTTGTGTTGAAATAGCTTGTGCCCTCGACGCCTGTAGGTCTCATAGAGAGACGCCTGGGTGACAGTCCAGAAGCAACTATCCACCAGAGCCTCTCGGGGCTGCGGGTACCACTCCTCAAGCAGCACATTCCATCTGAGCTTGCAAAGCTGCTTGGCCTTCATCTTCCGGTAGTCGGTCAACCGGACTCCTTCAGCGACATGGACAGTGGTGTCCATCTCGTAGATAGCACGATGGGACTCCCTGTCCTCACGACGGTCGGTAGCCATCGTTCTCCGACGAGGAGCTGCCGGGGGATGACCTCCACGGGTCCGGGGTGAGCGCCGGCGGACAAGAGGCTCAACCGGCTCTTCCTCTGCCTCGGAGTCGTCAATCACCGGAGGCTGCCTCGGACGAGCCTCACGGATCCTTAGCGACCCTCCTCGGCCACGCTCACGCTCCTCGGCGGCGCGAGCGGCCATCAAGGCCTTCTTCTCCTCCTTCGACAGTTTTTGCTTCTTTGCGGCCGGCTATGTGATGGCCTTGCCCTTGTTCTTCTTGTCGCGAGCCATTGCGATGCGCGAGAGCACGGAGTCGACGAAGGAGATGACGTGGAGATCGACAGGGTTGCAAAACCCTAGTGGCGATGGATGCACCGCGACGGCAATGTGTGCGCGGGGCGGCGGAGGTGCTGTGGTGATGGGGAAGGCGGTGGCGGTGGCTGCGGTGAAGCAGCGCGTGGATGGAGGCGGTGGCGCTGGTGTGCGGCGCGTGGATGGAGGCGGCGGTGCGGCGAGCGGCAGCGACGTCCGGCGGGAGCACGGCTGCGGCGTTGTGGTGATGGCGGCGGCCGGAGACGGCGGCGGCGGCCTATGGGCGGCGGCGGCGTCCGGCGGCAGTGGAGGTGGCGCAGCGAGAGGAAGGTGGTGGCGGCGTCGGGATCGAGAGAGAGGAAGGGGAAGGGGTACGGCTGGTTTAAATAGTGGGTCCCAAACCCTAGCCGTACTTTTAACACCGGATGGGGCGATGTTAGATGGGATATACATCGGTCGAACGCCACAGTAAGGATATTCAAAATGTTACTATTGACATCGGATGGACCGACGTTTAGGGTTTGGATCATCGGTCGAATGGCACAGTAAGGGTGTTCAAAAGAGGAATGTTGACACCGGATGGTCCGACGATGGAGGAGGTAGCATCGGTGGATTTGACCATAGTTCTAGAATTGAGAACACCGGATGGACCGATGTTTTTCAGAATGAACGCGTCGGCTGAATTGAGATACTAACTGAACTGGCCCTTGGAAATTGAACACCTACTGGTCCGATGAGGGATAGACCTAGGCATCGGATAATCCGATGACTATAGAACAATAACATCCTATATATGTCCTTTGACCAAACAAACAAGCAAAGGGAAACACATGTCTTAGGACTTTTTGGGCAACCCCTTACCCCTCAAAGATACTAATATGCCAATAACTTGGCTAATCCTTAAAGCAAATAGAACACCGAAAAAAATAGGAGGAAATTATCCAAATAAAATGTAAGGCCCATGCTTTGTGAGGTAGAGTATGAAGACTTCTATCTCTTTAGAGAATGTTCCTCTAGGCATTAACGCACCTAACATTTTGTTCTTTCCACCTTATATGAGTTGAGATATTGCATTTCAAGCAAGTCTCTTTCTCATGACGTGGGTTCCACTTTGTGACAATCTACCGTATGCAATGCCAAACATTTTATAATGCAAGAAATTGTAAGTCTATATGGCAGGCATCATGCAAGACATAAAGTAAATCTATCTTGCCAAGTTGAACCTTTCAAAGGCTTCTTCAGGAAGAACCACTCTCCAAACCTTGGGAAACCCAAAAGAACCACCATCCCAAGCTAACCCTTGCTCACCCCTATCCTTTGAGAGTTAGGCAAGACCTATATGATATGCATTCTTACATGACGTTCGTTGCATCTAGCACATTTAATTCACTTCTTAGCATAGAAAAAGTTTTCTCATCAAGTGCTTTAGTGAAGATATCCGCCAATTGTTCTTCGGACCTAACACCTCGCAATGAGATGTCTCCCTTAGCTTCATGGTCCCTTAAGAAGTGATGGTGAATATCAATGTGCTTAGTGCGGGAGTGTTGAACGGGGTTTTTAGCTATCTTAACCGCACTTTCATTGTCACAATGGAGAGGCACACAACCAAGTTTAATACCAAAGTCCAAAAGGGTTTGTTTCATATAAAGAATTTGGGCACAACATGCACCGGCCGCAATGTATTACGCTTCCGCCGTGGACAAGGCGACGGAATTTTGCTTCTTGCTTGACCAAGAAACTAGGGAATGCCCAAGCAAGTGGCACCCACCGGAGGTACTCTTGCGATCCACGCGGCATCCAACAAAGTCCGAATCCGAGTATCCCACAAGATGGAATTTTGCACCTTTAGGGTACCACAAGCCCACACTAGGAGTATGCTTAAGATACCTAAGTATCCTAAAGACCGCCTTCCTATGCGATTCTTTAGGTGCCGCTTGAAAGCGAGCACATAAGCATACACTAAACATGATATTGGGCCTAGATGCGGTAAGGTAAAGCAATGAACCAATCATAGAACGGTAGTTGGATTGATCAATAGGTTTACCGTCCTTATCCGCGTCGAGATGACAATTGGTTGCCATTGGAGTGCTTCTTGAGCTACAATCTCCCATCTCAAATATCTTCAAGAGGTCCTTGGTGTACTTCTCTTGATAGACGAAGGTCCCCTCTTGAAGTTGCTTGATTTGAAATACAAGGAAGAAGTTGAGCTCTCCAATCATTGACATCTCGAATTCCCTAGACATCATTTTGCCAAACTCATGGCTAAAAGCTTCGTTAGTTGAACCAAAAATAATATCATCAACATAAATTTGACAAATGAACAAATCTCCGTTGATGTCCTTGGTGAAGAGTGTAGTATCCACCCTCCTGATCTTGAATCCTTGCATGATGAGGAAGTCCCGTAGTCGTTCATACCACGCCCTAGGTGCTTGCTTGAGCCCGTAGAGCGCCTTGTGCAACCTATACACATGATTAGGATTCCTCGGATCTTCAAACCCGGGAGGTTTTCAACATAAAAAAGCTCGTTAATGTAACCATTAAGAAAGGCACTTTTCACATCCATTTGATAAAGTCTAATACTATGATGTGATGCAAAGGCAAGAAGTATACGGATGGTTTCTAGCCGGGCGACCAGGGCAAAAGTCTCCCCAAAATCTAGTCCTTCAACTTGCGAGAACCCTTTGGCCACAAGTCTTGCCTTGTTTCGGACCACAACGCCATTTTCTTCTTTTTGTTGCGGTACACCCACTTTGTTCCGATGACGTTCTTGTCCTTGGGTCGCTCCTCCAACACCCAAACTTCATTGCGGATGAAGTTGTTGAGTTCTTCTTGCATGGCCATTACCCAATTTGGGTCTTGGAGCGCTTCCTCAATGTGAGTAGGTTCTACACACAAAACAAAAGAGTAGTGCTCACAAAACAAAGCAAAGTGGCGAGAACGTATACTTACACCCCTTGACGGACTTCCAATGATTTGATCCATTGGATGCGCCTTGGATATGCGTCCATGCCTCATAAGCGGTTGTGAAGCACTTGGCGAAGGTGATGCGTGTTGTTCCTCTTGTGGTTGGACTTGATCATGGACTTCTTCTTCCTCTTGATGTTGTTGTGCTTGTGAGTCTTGAGTTGGCAATGGATCATCCTTCTCTTCTTCGTCAACTTGAGGCGCCATAGAGGTGTTGTTGTTGGAACTTGAAACTCCCCCTTGATCATGGCTTTCCTCATCTTCCGGCCTGATGTCCCCAATGGTCTTGTTCTTCATGGCTTCTCGTAGAGGCTCATCATCTATTTCATCATGACCAAAACTCTCCTCTTGGGAACCATTAGTCTCATCAAACTCAACATCACAACTTTCCTCAACTAAACCGGAGGTTTGGTTGAATACTCGATATGCTTTTGAGTTTGATGCATAACAAAGAAATATACCAACATCACATCTTCTTTCAAACTTACCGAGCCTTTTCTTGCGGTAGATGTAGCACTTGCATCCAAAGACTCGAAAGTAGGAGATGTTAGGCTTTCTCCCAATGAGAAGCTCGTACGGGGTCTTTTGAAGTAGGTGATGTAGATAAACCCTATTTGCGGCATGGCACGCCGTGTTGATCGGTTCGGCCCAAAACTTCTCCGACGTGTCGTAGTCATCAAGCATTGCTCTTGCAAGAGTGATGAGTGTCTTGTTCTTTCTTTCAACGACACCGTTTTGTTGAGGAGTGTATGTGGCCGAAAACTCATGTTTTACTCCTTCACGGTCACACCACTACCCAATGTTGTAGTTCTTGAATTCGGTGCCGTTGTCACTCCGGACCTTGATGATGGGAAGTTGAAATTCCCTTTGAGCGCGGTTGGCGAAGGTCTTGAACACTTCCGGAGTTTCACTCTTGTCACCTAGAAATAGAGTCCAAGCATAGCGAGAATAGTCATCAACAATAACGAGACAATAAAGGTTACCGCCAAGGCTTTGATATGTGGACGGTCCGAAGAGGTCCATGTGGAGTAGTTCAAGTGGCTTGGAGGTTGACACCATTGTCTTCATTGGGTGGTGTGAAGCAACTTGCTTCCCGGCTTGACAAGCGCTACAAAGCTTGTTCTTCTCAAATGTGACATCCTTCACGCCGGTCACCATCCCAAGCTTGAATAACTTCTTGAGTTTGCTCATTCCAATGTGCGCTATGCATCGGTGCCATAGCCAACCCAAGCTTGTCTTAGTGAAAAGACAAGTGGTCAAGCTAGCATTCTTGTTGGCGAAGTCCACTAGGTAGAGGTGTCCATGCCGGAATCCTTTGAAGACTATGTCTTGGCTTGTTTCACTACTCACAACAACATCATTTTTGCTAAATGTGCATGTTAGTCCAAGATCACATAGTTGTGCAATAGAAAGTAAATTAAAGCTAAGTGACTTAACGTACAAGACATTAGAAATGGACAAATCATTTGAAATAGCAATTTTACCTAACCCAATTACCTTTCCCTTAGAGTTATCACCAAAGGTGACTTGTTCATGATTGCCGGGGTTTTCTATGGTGGTTAACATACCATCATTGCCGGTCATATGTTGAGTGCACCCACTATCAAGTACCCAATGCTTTCCTCCGGCTTTGTAGTTCACCTTGGTTTAACTTTCGCCATGAGCCACATGGGCAGTGGATGAAGAGGTGCATCATCATTGTTGGCGATGTCGAGGCCGGCCAAGCTTTCTTCTTCCTCTTCACTCTCTTCATCACTTGTTTCTTCATCGGTGACCCATTCATTTGCCTCACACATGAACACCTTTTGTGGGCCATTTCTCTTCTTTGGGAAGAGCCTTGCCTTCTTGCCCTTGTCATGTTTCTTCTTCCCAAAGGATCTTGGCTTTGGTTTGGCTTCTTCTTCATCATCATCGCTTCCTTCAAGCTTGCGATGCTTGCCTTTGTAGTTCTCTCTTCTTTTGTCCGGTTTTGGACAATCATAGGAGATGTGGCCTTGATCACCACAATTGTAGCAAGTCTTGCGATCATCTCTCCTTGGTAGAAACACTTTCTTCTTGGGATCAAAGGTGTACCCCTTCTTGGTAATCTTGGAGTTCAAGCGTGAGAACTTTCTCATCATTAATGCAAGCTCATCATCATCATCTTCACTTGATGCTTGTTCTTCTTCACTTGAGCTATGCTCAACCACTTTCTTCTTCTTGAGGCTTGTTTTCTTGGTGGAGGCCTTTAGAGCAATAGTCTTTGATGATGATTGCTCCATCATCCCAAGTACACTCATCTCATGAGCGTGTATTTCTCCAATGAGCTCCGAAACTTCAATGTGGTCAAGTGACTCTTTTTGGAGCATGGAGTTGATGATGTTGTACTTTGGCTTGGGAAGGAGCATGAGGATCTTGCGGTTAACGAGTCCCTTGCCAAGAGAAGCAATGTCAAGAGCATTGATTTCTTCAATAAGCACATTCAAGCGAGAGAACATTTCATTGACATTTTCATGAGGAAGCATTTTAAATTCATCATATTTGGCTTTAAGCATGTGATATTTTAATTCCTTGACATGAGAAGAGCCCTCATGAATCTCAATTAATCAAGCCCAAATTTCACAAGCCTTTTCCTTGCTAGCAATCCTAGAAAACACATCTTGACTAATACATTCATAGATTGCATTCCTAGCTTTAGCATCCCATTTAAGTTGATCACCAACATAATTATGTTCTCCAAACCCCGCGTGGGTCGCTTCCCATACTTCGGGGGCAATAGCCTCAAGGTAAGCGAGCATGCGTGCTTTCTAATAGGCAAAGTTCTTGCCCTCGAAGATAGAAACCGAACCCCCAACCTTGGCCATTTTAGCTCTCTAGCGGTGAAGCTAGAATGATCCTATGAGCAACCTTGCTCTGATACCAATTGTAAGGACTAAATGCCCAAGAGCGGGGGTGAATTGGGCTTTCTTCGAAAAATTCTAAGCAATGAAACTTAATTTCTAAAGCCCAATTCCCTACGCGATTATCTATGCATTCTAGTAGATAAAAACTTTGCGGAATATAAAATGCATAAAAGTAAGGGAAGGAGAAGGATGCAAACTCCCGAGGAGACAAGGATTTATCTCGTGGTTCGGCAAGATCGTTAAGATCTTCCTACATCCACGTTGTGGCACACACCAAAGGGTTTTGCCACACCCAAGTCACCGAGACGAGGGGTCTTCACTATTCCTCTCCGTTCGCCTCCTTGGCAAGGTGGAGCTCAAACCTTGTACAACTTCGACCTTCCGGGCTTCCACACACGCCTTGGCAAGCTCCGGAAGTCTCTTCACGATTACAACACCAAGGGCACTCCCTTGAGGCTCTCACACTAACCTAGAGAGTCCACTCACACAGAATGGTGGCACACAAGCTCTCTCTCTCTAGCTAGTTCTAGCCTAAACCTTGGTGTAGAGGTGATCAAAAAGGTGTGGAAGTGATTGCTCTTGGCCTTGAACACTTGTGGATGTGTTGATATCTTCTGGTGATCAAGACTTGACGAAACGACAGGGTTAGGGGGTATTTATAGCCAGCCTCCCCGAAATAGCCGTTGGAAAAGTAGGCTGACAGAACTTTACTGTGAACACCGGATGATCCGATGTCTCCCCTTTAGTTATCATCGGTCTAATTACTTTTGCTGATGTCATTGTGTCAGATATGACCGTTGTTTGACCGATGTTGCCCCTGTCTTCTCATCGGATGATCCGGTGGCTCTTCCTCCAGAATTTGCTTAATCTTGATGCTTACTGGAGTGATTGACCGATGTGTGTAAGTCTGCACATCGGATGATCCGGTGCTTCACTTGGTCCAATGGTATTGCAAACTGTACTGATGGACTGATGTCACTGAGCCATTCACATCGGATGATCCAGTGAGTACATTTGTTTGAGGTCTTCTTCTTCAGTTGAAACAACTCGACCGATGTGTACATTTCTGAAATCATCGGTTGATCCGGTGAGTTGATTTTGTTTGCTTCGAGTTGTTTTGAGTGAATCTTTTGTGTCTTGCTCAGATGACCTCTTAGACATTTGTTCCACAAGGCTCTCTGATGATCTTCAAGCATTGTATGTTGTCAACTTATGGTTGAGTGACTTAGACATAAGGGCTTTCACTTGTTGTCTTTATCTCATTGATTTGATCTCAAAAGTTGATTGTATATGGGTCTCCAATGACATATTCATTTCATTTTATTGAGTGATTATGGGGACCTTGCATTCACAAATTCATTAGTAAAGTTCAATGGTTGTCATTAATCACCGAAACCGTACTTCATGGGGGGCCTAGATGCTTTCACCCGGAAAAGTGAGAGACGTGTTGAAATGGGAACCGTCGAAAAATGTCAAGGAAATAAGGAGTTTTCTTGGGATGGCTGGATATTACCATAGATTCATCAAGGACTTTTCCAAGATAGCCAAACCTATGACGGAGTTGCTAATGATGGGAAAGGCATTCCAATGGACTGAAGCTTGTCAAAATAGTTTTGAGGAGTTGAAGAAAAGGTTGACAACCGCGCCGGTGTTAGTATTACCGGATGTGAGCAAGAGTTTTGATATATATTGTGATGCATCGAGACAAGGACTTGGATGTGTATTGATGCAAGAAGGTCAAGTGGTCGCCTATGCATCAAGATAATTGAAGAAACATGAGCAGAATTACCCGACACACGATTTGGAACTTGCAGCCGTGGTACATGCATTAAAAATTTGGAGACACTATATTCTTGGACATAGGTGTGAAATTTATACGGATCACAAGAGTCTTAAGTATATTTTCACACAAACGGATCTTAATTTGAGGCAGCGAAGATGGTTGGAGCTCATCAAAGATTATGATTTGGGGATCAACTATCATCCAGGAAAGGCCAACGTAGTGGCCGATGCCTTGAGTCAGAAAGAAGTAAGTAATCAACTCACAGTTTGAGAGTTACCGTCCGAGTTATGTAAGGAGTTTGAACGGCTGAACCTCAGGTTTGTAAATGAGATGGAGATGATGGATTTAAATCCGACCTTGGAGCAAGAAATTCGAGATGCACAAACCGCGGATGAGGAGATCAAGGAAATCAAGGAAAGGACTGAGGAAGGGAGAGAATTCAGATTTGATGAAGACGAACATGGTACCTTATGGCTTGGAAAGAGAATCGTTGTGGCTAATGTAAAGCATATTCGGGAGACCATATTGAAGGAGGCACATGACTCACCTTACTCAATTCATCCCGGCTGTACAAAGATGTACAAGGACTTAAAGACATGCTATTGGTGGGCTAGCATGAAGAAGGACATAGCTGAATACGTTGCGTTATGCGATGTGTGCCAGCGAGTTAAAGCTGAACATCAAAGGCCAGCAGGATTATTGCAGCCATTAAAGATTCCGAAGTGGAAGTGGGAAGAGATTGGTATGGATTTTATAGTTGGATTACCACGTACACAGTCCGGATATGACTCGATTTGGGTAATCATGGATCGGTTGACAAAATCAGCTCACTTCATCCCTGTCAAGACCACATATACCACCGCGAAGCTAGCAGAATTGTATATGGAGCATATTGTGTGTCGACATGGAGTACCGAAGAAGATAGTCTCGGATAGAGGTTCTCAGTTTACCTCCAAATTTTGGCAGAAATTGCATAATGCAATGGGAACAAGGTTGAACTTCAGTTCGGCGTATCACCCTCAAACAGATGGACAAACCAAGAGGATCAACCAAATTTTGGAAGACATGTTAAGAGCTTGTGCATTAAAGCATGGGAAAATTTGGGATAAAAGTTTGCCGTATGCTGAATTCTCGTACAACAATAGCTACCAAGCAAGTCTGAAAATGTCACCCTACGAAGCATTGTACGGAAGGAAGTGTAGGACTCCCTTGTTTTTGAATGAAACCGGAGAGAATCAAGTGTTTGGTCCCGACGTGTTACAATATGTTGAAAGGCAAGTTCAAATAATACGAGATAACTTAAAGGCTGCCCAGTCTCGACAGAAAGGTTATGCTGATAATAGGCAAAGGAGTTTGACTTTTGAAGTTGGAGATTTTGTATACCTCAAAGTGTCACCTATCAGAGGTCAACGGCGGTTTAACGTCAAAAGAAAATTGGCACCTCGCTATATCGGACCATTTAAGATTCTGGACAAGCGAGGAGATGTAGCTTATCGACTTGAGCTACCGGCGTATCTCTCCGATGTACACGACGTGTTTCACGTGTCTCAACTCAAGAAGTGTCTCAGGGTGCCGGAAGAACAAGTGCCGATTGACGAGTTAGAACTTCAGGAGGATTTGTCTTATGTCGAACAACCTATCAAGATCTTGGACGTGAAGGAAAGAGTCACGAGAAATAAGAGGATCCGTTGGTGCAAAGTGCAATGGAAACACCATACGGAAGCCGAAGCTACGTGGGAACGTGAAGAAGACTTGAAGACAGAATTCCCTTATCTTTTCTCCACACTATCGAATCTCGCGGGCGAGATTCACTTTAAGGGGGTAGGTTTGTAACACCCTAAATTTTCGCATCATGCATTGCATACATGATCATGCATTAAACATTAGTAGGATAAAAGGAAAATAATTATAGCCTAAAACTTGTAATAGGGAATAAGTATAAAAATAATAATAATAAAAAATATATATATAAGGTATATATAAAAAATATATAATAATATATAAAAAATAATAAAATAAAATATAAATAATAAAATATATTATAAAAATAATATAAAGAATAAATAAATAATAATATATTTATAAAAAAAAAGAAAAAGAAAAAAACAACCGCCCGCTGGCCAGGCCGAGCGGCCCAGCCAGCAGCGCGCGACCCCGCACGCGATGACTCCGCGCGCCGTGCGACCCCGCCCCGCCGCCTGGGCCCCGCCTGCCCCGCGCCGTACCGCACGCCACCCGCCGCCGGGCCCCACCCGCACCGATGCTCGCCCACGCGCGCAACGCCCCCGAGTCGCCTGCCCGCGCATTGACTTGCGCGCCGCGCCGCACCTGCCCCGCATGGCCCCGCACTCCCGCTCGCCCCGGCCCCAGCGCCCGACCGCGCCTGCCCCGCCTGCCGCGCACACGCGCCCCGAGCGCCGCTCCCGCGCGCCCCGATACCCCTCCCGACGCCCCAATCCGCCCGCGCCCTGGGCCCCGCGCCGATCTGCCCCGCACACGCCCGCTCGCCCGCCGACCGAGTCGGTTACGCACCCGAACCGCCCCTCCGCGATGCCCACGCGCCCAGCGTGTTCCGCGCGCGCCGGCCCTAGTACCGCGTGACCGCCGGTTATAAAAGGGACCGAGGCCCTCGTTTTCTCGATCTCAGGAAACAGCGCCGCCGCCTAGATCAAAAACACCCCTAGCCGCCAGAGACGCCAGAAGAAAACGCACCAGAGGGCTGCGCCGCCAGGGGAAGAAAAGGAAGAAAAAAAGAGGGGAAGAAGAGGAAGAAAAAAAGGAGGGTGCCATCGTCCACTGGAGATCGTCGTCGTCGTCGTGCCACCGGAGGACCTTGCACATCCACTTCGTCTACGCGTCACCTTCATCCCGCGATCTTCGAAGCCGTCACATCTACGGTACGATTCGTTCTCGATGCGAATTTTAGTGACGTATTAGATCTAAACGCCGTAAATTGATTTTTGTTGCATCGTCTTTTTATTTTCAGCAGCATTAATTCCCGCTAAAACCCTCGTAAACTCATATGAACACGTATGAACTAGTTGCATCTAATTAATAAACAACCGTAGTTAATTAATTATTAAACTTTGCATGCATGCATATCATCGCATGTTGATTAATGTGTGTGCGTCATGTTGATTTGTATGTATTTTCTTGTATGTGTGATCACGAGTAGAGGGAAGTGCTCAAGAGATCGTGTACGAGGATTTTCAGAATCAAGATTTCGAAGCGCTTGAGCAACCTTATCCGCCGGAGCAAGGCAAGTGTCCTTGAAGCATATTGATCCTGTTTTTAAAATAAATGTTTTGTTTGTAAAACTGCATGCTGTGTCAATTTGATGGGAATCCTATGGTAGGAAGTTTACTAGACTTGCTAAACCACCCTTGTCACCTGGAATTTATAGTAGAGCGTCGGGATGGACTTTTTACCTTTTTGCTTCGCTTAATTAATTGGGATGGCAAACAACACTATACATTTAATTATGCATCAATGATATTCTGGTTAATGTGAACTGGTCAATACGATGGGTGATCTAAGCAAGCCTGGTATGTGGATGGGTTGAATGTTATGGTGGTTTGCTTGCTTTAGATCTAAGGACCGGTTCATGCGAGAATAGGCCAGGACTACAGTGCCACCACGAGGCCAAGTATGGGTGTGGCGTAGCTGATTAATTAGGGCTTTGCTAGTGCTGTTTGGACCATTGTGGATGCTCGGGGAAGGGGTAGTCGGATTGGGTTTGTTGATGATTGGTGGGACTACCCTGGGATCCGAATGGCTCAAGAGGGGGCCCTTGGTTGAAGATGTGCTCAGTTGGAGGCATCGCCACCGGTGAAACCTCAGTGGGGTCTCAATAGACTAGTAATCCCTTTGTAAAGGCTATTTTGTGATCTCTTGGCCATACACCAAAGGAAGTGTAATTGGCATAAGGGAGGTTCTTTAGTCGCCGACGGGTGATGAAATCACAAACACGTGGGTAAAGTGGTACAAATTCTGCAGAGTCTATTAAAACTATCATAATAGCCGTGCTCCTGGTTATGAGTGCCTGATGACCTACATGATTAGAGGGAAATCGGGATTTGGGATGGTTATGGTTTGGTAATGGTTATAGTTGATATTATGGTTATGGTTATGGGATGGAATCATGGTTTATGACATTGATTATGGTTATTGGCAATGGTAAATTATGGACTGGTATTATGATGGTTACATGGTTTATGATGGGCTTACTTCGTATACTTATGATATATTGCTTTTCAAATGTTTTACTGTACTTTTCAGCACTTAGCCATTATTATTGTCGTCATTTGAATCAACCACATGTCATACTTTCCACACTTGCTGAGTACGACATGTACTCACTCTTGCAATCCCCCCCCAACAGTTGCAGGTCAGGATTGTGAGTTTAATGGCGATAATGCGGAGTTCTAGGCCGTGTCTACCGTCAGCTTTGCCTGTGGTGTTGCATGGAGCTGTGCTACACCTTTTGCTTAGTTTGCTTAGTTTGCTTAATTAGTTTATTTCCGCTGCATTAGTTGAACTTGTCATTAATATTCATTAGAGCTTGTATTCGAGGATAATATAGTTTGTGTAATAAAATTTGATAGTTAATCTTGTTCTGTGGTAATTTTCTGTATACTCTTTTGTGATTGCACTCGTGTATGTGTGTTGAACATCCTGGGCACACATATGCGTTAGCTTGGTTCAGTTTTCGGAACCGGGCGTCACAGATTGCAATTGTTGGGGGCGGGGGGGGGGGGGGATATTGCAAGAGTGAGTACATGTCGTACTCAACAAGTGTGGAAAGTATGACATGTGGTTGATTCAAATGACGACAATAATAATGGCTAAGAGCTGAAAAGTACAGTAAAACATTTGAAAAGCAATATATCATAAGTATGCGAAGTAAACCCATCATAAACCATGTAACCATCATAATACCAGTCCATAATTTACCATTGCCAATAACCATAATCAATGTCATAAACCATGATTCCATCCCATAACCATAACCATAACCATAATATCAACTATAACCATTACCAAACCATAACCATCCCAAATCCCAATTTACCTCTAATCATGTAGGTCATCCAGGCGCTCATAACCGGGAGCACGGCTATCATGATAGTTTTAATAGACTCTGCAGAGTTTGTACCACTTTACCCACGTGTTTGTGATTTCGTCAACCGTCGGTGACTAAAGAACCTCCCTTATGCCAATTAAACTTCTTTTGGTGTATGGCCAAGAGATCACAAAATAGCCTTTAATTTACAAAGGGACCCCACTGAGGTTTCACCAGTGGCGATGCCTCCAACTGAGCACATCTTCAACCAAGGGCCCCCTCTTGAGCCATTCGAATCCCAAGGTAGTCCCACCAATCATCAACAAACCCAATTCGACTACCCCTTCCCCGAGCATCCACAATGGTCCAAACAGCACTAGCAAAGCCCTAATTAATCAGCTACGCCGCACCCGTACTTGGCCTCGTGGTGGCACTGTAGTCCTGGCCTATTCTCGCATGAACCGGTCCTTAGATCTAAAACAAGCAAACCACCATAACATTCAACCCATCCACATACCAGGCTTGCTTAGATCCCCATCGTATTGACCAGTTCAGATTAACCAGAATATCATTGATGCATAATTAAATGTGTAGTGTTGTTTGCCATCCCAATTAATTAAGCGAAGCAAAAAAGTAAAAAGTCCATCCCGACACTCTACTATAAATTCCAGGTGACAAGGGTGGTTTAGCAAGTCTAGTAAACTTCCTACCATAGGATTCCCATCAAATTGACACAGCATGCAGTTTTACAAACAAAACATTTATTTTAAAAACAGGATCAATATGCTTCAAGGACACTTGCCTTGCTCCGGCGGATAGGGTTGCTCAAGCGCTTCGAAATCTTGATTCTGAAAATCCTCGTACACAATCTCTTGAGCACTTCCCTCTACTCGTGATCACACATACAAGAAAATACATACAAATCAATATGATGCACACACATTAATCAACATGCAATGATATGCATGCATGCAAAGTTTAATAATTAATTAACTATGGTTGTTTTTTAATTAGATGCAACTAGTTCATACGTGTTCATATGAGTTTACGGGGGTTTTGCGGGAATTAATGCTGCTGAAAATAAAAAGACGATGCAACAAAAATCAATTTACGGCGTTTAGATCTAATACGTCGCTAAAATTTGCATCGGGCACGTATCCTACCGTAGATGTGACGGCTTCGAAGATCACGGGATGAAGGTGATGCGTAGACGAAGTGGATGCGCAAGGTCCTCCGGTGGCACGACGACGACGACGATCTCCGTTGGACGACGGCACCCTCCTCTTTTTCTTCCTCTTCTTCCCCTATTTTTTTCTTCCTTTTCTTCCCCTGGCGGCGCAGCCCTTTGGTGTGTTTTCTTCTGGCGTCTCTGGCGGCTAGGGCTGTTTTTGATCTAGGCGGCGGCGCTGTTTCCTGGGATCGAGAAAACGAGGGCCTCGGTCCCTTTTATAACCGGCGGTCACGCGGTGCTAGGGCTGGCGCGCGCGGAACGCGCGGGGCACGTGGGCATCGCGGAGGGGCGCGTCGGGTGCGTAACCGACTCGGTCGGCGGGCGAGCGGGCGTGTGCGGGGCAGATCGGCGCGGGGCCCAGGGCATGGGCGGGTCGGGGCATCGGGCGGGGTGTCGGGGCGCGCGGGAGCGGCGCACAGGGCGCGTGTGCGCGCCAGGCAGGGTAGGCGCGGTCGGGCGCTGGGGCCGGGGCGAGCGGGAGTGCGGGGCCATGCGGGGCAGGTGCGGCGCGGCGCGCGAGTCAATGCGCGGGCGGGCGACTCAGGGGCGTCTCGCGCGTGGGCGAGCGTCGGTGCGGGTGGGGCCCGGCGGCGGGTGGCGTGCGGTACAGCGCGGGGCAGGCGGGGCGGGGTCGCACGGCGCGCGGAGTCGTCGCGCGCGGGGTCGCGCGCTGCTGGATGGGCCGCTCGGCCTGGCCATCGGGCGGTTGTTTTTTTTTCTTTTTCTTTTTTTTTATAAATATATTATTATTTATTTATTCTTTATATTATTTTTATAATATATTTTATTATTTATATTTTATTTTATTAGTTTTTTATATATTATTATATATATTATTTATATATACCTTATATATATATTTTTTATTATTATCTTTATACTTACTCCCTATTACAAGTTTTAGGCTATAATTATTTTCCTTTTATCCTACTAATGTTTAATGCATGATCATGTATGCAATGCATGATGCGAAAATTTAGGGTGTTACAGGCCGACCTGACCCGTTCAGCAGAGGCTGACCTGTAGGGCCCACATGTCAGTCAGACCCCAACAGCAAAGTTAAAAATTCATTTAAAAATGGAAGATCAACTCCAAAAATCATGAAATTTTGTGGAGATGGTAAATGAATTATTTTGAACACAATGGTGAACTCAAATCTTATGTTCAAAGAAGTTGGAAAAGAATTTCAAATTCAGATTTGAATTTGATTCAAATTTGCTAAGCGCCTCAAATAAAATAGCAAATGAGTTCCTAAAATCTTGAAATTTTGCAGGCAAGCTATTGAGAGTATTAGAAGGTCAAGGAAAAATTTAGAGCCTCTAATTTGAATGTTTATGCCAGTGCCAATTAATCATGCACTTTAAATTGCCTTAATAAACTCCATCCAAATAATTCTAAAATTTGAAGAGGTGTGAATAGAATCATTCTAGAATTAGTGGTGAAGTCCAATACTCGTGTTAAATAAAATTTAACCATGAGTGCAAGAAAGGTTTCGATGGTATTAATTTCATGTGTACCACTATATTCGATCTTTAATATAGTTGATCACAAAACTCATAACTGAATTCATATGCCATAAAAGTGGGGTTTTACATTTATCTGAAGAATGTTTTTATTCTTCCTTAAAAAAAAGATTGATAACGGATGCTAGTGTGATTGCAAAAATATTTAGTTTAATATCAGCAAGTGATGGTCAGGCCAAAAACACTGATTGCAATTGGTACTATTAAACTTCCAACATATGGATCACTTCGGCATTTGGTATCACGTAGTTTATTTTTCAACGTGAAATATCATGTACACCCTCTATTTCGAAATATTTGACACTGACTAGTTCAATTTTGAACTAACCAACATAAAAGTATTATGAAACAGAGGGAGTAGTTTATTAAGTCATTTCCGGTAGTTTATACCGAGCATATCCAAGCTATAACGCATAGAACAAAAAAACAATGCCATTTTCTGGTAGCAAATAGGACACTATATGTAACACATGTACGATAAAATCTCATCATACCTGGGCTATGAAGCAAGGCATGATGAGATCATGTATTTTAGATAATAAACATCATTGTAAGTTTTGGTCTGTGTAGGGCTAAAAGCCCATGGGCCAAGAGTTCAGGAACTAGTATGTATATGTGTAAATGAAGCAGGAAGAGTGTGTTCGTATGTCCTCAACAAACAAACACTTCTACCATTGATAGTCAACATGGTATCAGAGCTAGGATACCGCCACGGCTGCTGCCAGTGTCGGTTGAAGCTTGGTTAGGGCGCACCATTGCCGAGTTCATGCGTTGTCGCAGTGGCTTGTACTCGCCTGCAACGCGAATTTGGGACGTGTGATTGCCCAGGCTAACAAGCCCGAGTAGCAGCTGCATGTGGTAGGAAGAGAGGAGGCAAGAAAGGTTGATGCATGGTAGGAAGAGAGGAGGCAATAAAGGTCGTTGCCTGCTGTGTGATGTGCTGCTTGCTAGCTGAAGGACTTATGAGAAAGTGCATGTCAGGAGACTCCAGCAGCTTCGGACCCAGCCTCCCTGCTGAGGCGGGCTCCAGTGCTACTACGTGTCTAGCGGCTCTAGACCCTGCCCCCTTCCTGAGGCGGACTCCGATGCTTCCACGTGTCGAGTGGCTCTGGACCCAGCCTCCCCGCGGAGGTGAGCTTCGACACCGCCACATGTCATGCGGCTCTGAACCCATCCTTCCCACAGAGGCGGGCACCGGCGTCGCCATGTGTCCTGCGGCCCTGGGCCCGGCCTCCCTGCTCAGGTGGGCTCCAGTGCTGCACATGTCATGCGGCCCATTATGAGCGGGTAGGTCTAAAGAGTAATGGAAGCCATTCTATGTCCAGTCACACATTTAAGACTTGCACGTTCCCTAGGTGCACGATGCGCAGCGCAAGCCTCTGTATTCCACAGTACATGCATGGAGTGCCTGCACCTACCAAGTACTACAGTAACTAGTTAGGTCATAGTGATGGTGCAACAGTGCAGCGTCGTGTGGCTGTTTGAGCAGGACGTGGCGAAGTGATAGGATTGGACATTCCTTACCTTCATCAACATCTATGCTTAGCTACTGGCATTCGACACAACAGAACAATGCGTCTTCAAGCCACTGCCAGAGAATGCAGTAGTAACCATAAGTACCTTAGATTTTGTATAGGATAAAGATCTCCTTGGAGTCACCAGTCGGGCCCTGGATCTTTGTGTAACTGCCCGGCCTTGAAATATAAAAGGATCGGGCAGATATAGGACAAGGACATCTGGATTCAACAGAACTTGCGCGTACGCGAACACAACTCACACCCCCATGGACATAGGGTATTACGCTCCAGCAGCCGCACAAAAATCCTTGTGTTCACCATCTTCATCCTGCTCGAGCATGCTAGAGCTTTCGAGGAACTTAGCCCCTCCAATAAACGAACCTCAGTGGGCTGCTCTAATAGCGGTACCTGGGGAAGTGTCTTAAAATCACTTCAACAATACAAATTCCCTGATTCCGCCTAAGAGTAAATTATTCACCTTCACCCGTCCTATTTTTGCAGCAACCAAAGCTAAAGAGGCTAGAGAATGTTTTAATTGTTGTGATACTAGCCACTTGATTCGTGGTTATCTTAAACCACTCAAGTGCAATCGTGGATGAGGAAGGGGTAGTGGTTGAGGTGCTTTTAGAGGTGGTAGAGGTCATGGAGTCAGGTATTAATATAGACCTAATGCACTAGTTAAAAAAGAGGAACTTGAGCATCCATCAATGAAACAGGAAAAGCAAAGACAATTCAAAGGAACATCCGACAAGCACTGGAGATAAAGATTAGGAGTCCTACAATGGTGACTTCATCAAATTTGCCAATGCAAATAAAGGTAACTTTGCTCACATATCCATACCCACAAAAATATCAAAATTAAATTGGATACACTCAGGAGCATAAAAGAATGTCATAGACACACAATGTGAGTTCACATCATTTATAAAATATCCTCCCACAGGTATAAATACAATACAAACCGCTAAGGGTACATCACAACCTGTTAATGGTGTTGGCACGGTGCAATATAGCCCATCTATTAAATTTCATCAGTTTTGCATGCGCCAACTTTTCCGGTCAATTTGGTATCTTAAGTACTTTAGTTGATCAATTGGATTGTCAAGTTATATTATTTATAAGGGAATTTTATTGAAATGTCGAGTTATACTTGATCAGAAAAATTGTTTACTCCTAAACATTTAAGATGGACGGTTCGGCTCCCGCTCCCGCTCTGGCGATCTAGGCGACGCGATCGCTCCCGCCGGTGCCCGCTCGGCGCGATCGCTCCCGCCGGTGCCCGCTCGGGCCTCCGCGCACTTGCTCCGTCTCCCTCACTCTCGCTCGTTCGCGCCTTGTTCGTGCTCGTTCGCTCGTTCACTCTTTCTCACTCTTCCGGTAGCGGATGGTTCGTCTCCTGATCGCCCGTTGCTTGCCTGCTTGCCCGATCTCCGCTTATCATTCACTCTCGGCTTCAGGTTCTTCGATCATCTGTTCAAGTGTTTTTGATCTGTGTCATTTGTGATCTGTGTCATGGCAATCTTGGCTTCCTCCCCCGAGGTCAGGAATGGTGGTCGCTCGAAAGAACTCCGATGGAGTGATATGAGTCCGGCGTCTGGGACGTTACATGATTCTGCTCTTGGTCCCTCCCGTTTTAACACCTTCAAAGATGTGCTACTGGGTACATCTGTTGCAGCTGCTCCACTGTGCCAACCTTCACCAGATAAGAAGCAGAAATCAGATCTTCATCAATCAGTGGTGCAAGTTCCACATCCAGTGCAGACAAGTACTGACAAAGATGGTTGGGTGCAGGTCGTGTCCAAGTCAGTTCGTCGCCGGCAGGCATGTGCCCCACAGCGCCCTCGACGCCAAGTTCCGAAGGATCTTAGGGGGTGCTGTTTCAATTGTTTCTCTGTTGATCATTGTTCCAGAAGCTGTCGCCTACGAGTTTCAAATGTCGAGACATTGGACACAGATCCTACTCCTGTCCACAGCGGAGGGGTGGTGTGTCCAGCGCAAACGTTAGCAGGGCTTGGCCAAAGCCGCGAATGGGACCTTCTTCTGTCTCTCAACAGGTTGCTGATATGGGCAACGGTAAGGCTGTCACTTCGGTTCTTAATGTTGGCGCCTTCCCGGCCCGTGTCACTCCTGTTGGGGACAATCCTGTGATAGCACCGCTGCAACGCAAATCAATATGGAGACATATATCAGCATGGACCAAACCTTCTTCTTCTTGGCAAAGGGGTCATGGTAGCAACGGTAAGGTGGTCTCTTCGGAATCGATGATTCTGAATGATGGCACCTTCCGGCCTACGAACGCCCTTTTCACCGGAACAATGTCCCCTCTTAGAAACGAAACAAGACTGCACCTCAAAATTTAGTGGAGACGTATCTCAGCATCATTAGAGAAGCAAAAGGGTGGAACCAGTAAGGTTACCGATGCACCCACCGCCGTTGAGCCGCAACAGGACATGGAACATAGAGGACGCCGTCGTCGTCGGCCACGGCGGAGGTGTCATCCAGCTCAGGGTCCTCGCTCTTCCTCGCCAAGGGACATCGCAGGCAACGGTGAGGCTGCCTCTTCGGAGCCATTGGTTCCGGATGATGGTGCCTCCCCGGCCCGTGGTCCACCATGTATTATTGATTGGTCTGTTAAGCTGGAAAGGGCAGAAGCTGATCTCCGCAAAGGACTCTTTGTTACAGTGGTTGATTCTCCTTCAAACTTATCTACTGATGAAGTTAAATTGATTATAGCAAACAATTTTGACTTGCCTCTGAACTCTCTAGTCCTCCAATGCTCTGGTACTGGTTTATATATTATGTTTGTCGAAGATGAACGCACTGCTATAAGGTTGGCTGATTCTGTACCACCGTCGGGGTCTGCTGCTCCTTGCTTTCACTTTCGTCGATGGACAAGATATGCTTCAGCCACGGGTGCCGCTTTACCAGTTTTGGTTGATATTGAGTTGCGGGGTATTCCAGCTCATGCGTGGGAAATGTCCACGGCAGAACATTTGATGAATCCTTATGCATGGCCTCATGTCCTCCACTTGGCTACTAGAAACAGGAAAGATTATTCTACCTTTCGCCTGTTGGCTTGGTGTTTTAAGCCGGAGGATATTCCAAATTCACGAGATCTTCATATCGTGGAACCCCCAATCGGGATAATTGAGGTACCACCGGGTAAACCAACCTTGGTATATCATATTGACATTATGGTGTCGGCACCCACTTATCCAGCGTCCATCAGAAATCACCATTCCTCCTCAGAGGGTGACGAAAGTGACACCCATCCTCGTCGAAGACAGAGACGACAATTTTTTTCCAACTCTCGGCGAACCTCTCAGCATGATCAGCAAGGTGCTACGACCAATCCAACCATAGAAGCTCCAGAATTTCAACAGTCGGAAGCTGTGAATTCCAGTGGTGGGCGACATCCACATGGTCCCGATCCTGGGGCAGATATGTCACAAATACCAGCTGCTGACCTGGAGCCTTCCAATAATCTTGCAATAGTCCCGTATTACCCGCAGGCAAGGTCGAAAAAGGTGAATGAGTTCCCCCTAGAATCTCTCATGGCAGTAGAAATAATGTCCTTAATAGTGGAGCTACGGGAGATCCGAAACGCAGAGAATGACTCAGAGATCCATCTCAGTCCTTCGCCCCTAACAAAGATGGCACTGCCAACAGTGATGAATGATATATGCCAACAGATTGTGTAGCACATATCGTGATGGACTCTCTCTTTTCTTTGTGGATAGGGTCTCAGACAGTTGTGCTACGATTTTCTCACGGTATCCCCAACAGTGCTCCAACTAATGCTACGTTTAGACTGAATTTTTCTCCCCTGCCTCGGATACTAGTACCGGCAATGATACAACACCCTCATGACTTGAATCGGCCTCCCGCATCCCCTGAAGAGGTAGTCAGTGATGAAACATCAGCTACAGCCGATTCAGTTACAAGGGTTTATACCAGGAGGACGAGGGTAACTCAGACACCGTCATCACCCAAGACACTCTTCTTATCCAAGATATCTAAGCCAGTAGAAGGGATTTTGCAGGATCCTACAGTTCCGAAAAGGCGAAAGACGGTGATAGCCTTTGACATAAAGCTACGAAGGAGCCGTCGAATGGCTAAATTACCACCTGAGTTAGATACTAGTGCGGTAACAACAGTTCGTCGCCAATTGGGGCTCCAGGACCAAGGTGATAGCCATGGACCTCCTGTCATGGAAAAATATTCCCAAGTGTTCGAACAACCACATAGTCGTGCGCACATCATGGCGCTCGCTGCTCTTTTTGGGTGGGAAGTACCTACAGATGATGAAGCCAGGTCGACGGAGTTCATCACTGTCAACTAAAGAAACTGGTTGTTGGTCGTCTTACTAAGGTTTATTCCAATGGATAAGAACAATATCTTGATTTGGAACGTGCGTGGTCTGAATAGTAGAGCGCGGTGTGATATGGTTCAGAAGTTAGTGGATGCTAGTCGACCTACTGTAATTTGTTTCCAGGAAACCAAGCTAACTCACATTTCAGAAAGGGACATTCTTCCTATTCTGGGACCATATTTCAGCTCTTTTGTATACCTCTCAGCCCAACAGACCAGAGGTGGCATATTGGTTGCATGGCGCAGTCTCTTTACAGCCCTATCGTATCGTGTGCACCGACACTCTATCTCAATTAATCTGCACTCTGAAGGTGAACCGCCTTGGTGGTTTACTGGTGTGTATGGTCCTCACGTTGATGCTGAGAAGCCTTCCATTCTTACAGAGTTAAGAGAAGTCAGAAACTGCTGTATTGGTCCATGATTGGTGGCAGGGGATTTTAACATGATTTATAGCTCAGATGACAAAAATAATAACAATATTAATTGAACTTTGATGGGACATTTCCGTCGTTTCGTCAATGATCTTGAAGTAAAAGAGATCTCGCTTATTGGCAGGAGGTATACATGGTCGAATGATAGAGAGCAACCTACACTTGTGAAGTTAGATAGAGTTATGTGTACAGCAGACTAGGAGGGACTATATCCTAATTTTATCCTACAAAGCTATACCTCAGAGATGTCAGATCACTGTCCTCTTATTCTGGGACTTAAAGATGGGGTAGGTGGGACAAAGCGCTTTTATTTTGAAAGTTTCTGGACCAGGCTTTCAGGCTTCCAAGATGTAGTAGCAGATTTGTGGAATAAACGTGTGACATGTGTTTGTCCTATGAAGCGCATTTTCATCAAGTTGAAAAGACTAACAAGGGAACTTCAATCTTGGAGTGCAAAACAAGTAGGACATGTAAAATCTCAGCTTGTCGTGGCACGTGAAGTGCTACATCGTCTCGAGGTGGCACAGGATCAACGATCCTTGAGCATAGGGGAGGACTGGCTCAAGAGGAAATTAAAACGACATTGCCTCACTCTTGCTTCCCTGGAGAGAACAGTGGCGAGACTCAGGTACAGAATCCGCTATTTGAAGGACGGCGATGCAAATACCTCCTTCTTTCATAGGAAGGCGGGTTTTCGCAAAAGGAAAAACTTTATCCCAAAATTGATAGATGATGACCGGATTGCTACATCACAAGAAGAGAAGCAACATATCATGTTCCAATTTTATGAGAATCTCATTGGAACTGCAACCCAACGGTCAGTTACTTTTGATCTTTCCTACTTCCACAGAGCGGTCTTGGATTTAGCTCATATGGATGCTCCAATTACCGAAGAAGAAGTGTGGAAAAATATTAAGCAGCTGCCAGCAGATAGAGCACCAGGACCTGACGGTTACACCTTGTGGTTTTATAAAGCCTGCTAGTCCATAATAAAATCTGATTACATGACTGCTATTGTTTCCTTACAACATGGAGATGCGAGGAGATTGGAGCTCCTGAATTCAGCCTATATTACTCTCATTCCTAAGAAAGATGAAGCTGTACTTGCCAAGGATTTTGGACCAATCAGTCTAATACATAGCTTTGCAAAATTGATTACCATGATTTTAGCAAATCAATTGGCGCCCCAACTTGACTCTATGATCTCTACAAATCAAAGTGCTTTTATCCGTGGAAGATGCATCCATGATAATTTCTTATTGGTGCAACAGACGGTCAAGCGACTACATCGTTGGAAAGTGCCTAGCATTTTCCTAAAATTGGATATATCAAAGGCTTTTGATACAGTATCATGGCCTTTCCTGCTAGAAGTCCTCTCCCACCTCGATTTTGGTATCTCCTGGCGTAACATCATCTCCTGTCTACTTTCCGCAGCATCTACACGTATCCTAGTAGATGGCGAACTAGGGGAAACTATTTACCACAAGCGAGGACTGCGTCAAGGGGACCCTCTATCCCCCATGCTGTTCATCATAGTCATGGATGTTCTAAACAGTCTATTTGATAAAGCTGCTGATATCGGACTACTGCAGCCCTCAGAACGACACGTGGGGCAGCAGATGTCACTCTATGCTAATGATGTTGCTTTGTTTATCCGTCTAGATAAAGGGGAGCTGCAGCTTACTAAAGCATTACTCAATACCTTTGGAGAAGTATCTGGGTTGCAGACAAACTTGCATAAGAGTAGCGCCATTCCAATAAGATGTGGTGAAGGACTTCTATTGACTGTAACTGATACTTTGCATTGTGTTGCAGCCCAGTTCCCGTGCAGCTATTTAGGACTTCCGCTTTCACATAAAAAACTAAGAAAGAGCGATTTGAATCCATGGTTTGAGAAGGTAGCGGATAAACTACCGCGATGGAAGGCATCTCTAATGAACCGGGCTGGTCGAGCTACTCTAGTCTGTTATGTCATTTCAGCCATGTCGATACACCTGCTGATTGCTATTAGAGTTCCAAAATGGTTCATCAAGGCCATCGACAAAATCCGAAGATGCTTCTTATGGCAAGGAAGGGAACAGGCCAATGGTGGTTGTTGTCTAGTGCAGTGGGCCAAGGTAACCAGACACATCGAGCTTGGAGGATTAGGTATTCCTAACCTAGAAATCATGACTTGGGCCTTACAATTAAGATGGCACTGGTACAAAAAAATTGGAATGAATCGTCCTTGGATGGAACTTGAACTCCCATCACACCCAAACACACTCGCGCTACTGAATGTTGCCATGACCACTCATGTTGGGAACGGAAATAACACTCTATTCTGGACAGACCGTTGGCTGAATGGAGCAACTATAGCTGAGGTGTCGCCACTTGTGTTCCAACACGTGCCAACAAGGATAAAAAAAACACAGAACTGTGGCTGAAGCTTTGCACGAGAATGCTTGGGTGCGTGATATAGCTGGGGGCTTAAGTTCGGAGGGATTAGGAGAATATTTTCAGTTGTGGTCAAGTATCCAAAATGTGACATTATCAGCAGAAGACAATCAACATCTATGGAGATTTGAGGCATCTGGACATTATTCTTCCAAATCTGCTTATCGAGCTTATTTTGCTGGTGCCGTCATCTTTGAACCTTGGCGCCATCTATGGAAATCTTGGGCCCCGGCAAAATGTAATTTTTTCTTGTGGTTGGTGCTCCATAACAAATGTTGGACAGCTGATCGTCTCTCTAGATGCGGACTGCCACATCCCGAGAAATGTCCCCCATGTGATCAAGAGGAGGAAATCATCCAACATATCCTTTTAACGTGTGTTTTTGCGAGGCAGATTTGTTTCAGATTACTATTGATGATCCACATGTCATATGCTTTACCTATGACAAACGAGAGGTCATTTGGTGACTGGTGGTGCCGCACTATTAGTAAAGTTTCAAAGTAACACAAGAAAGGAATAAACTCGTTAATCATCTTGGATGCTTGGCTCATCTGGAAACATCGAAACGCTTGTGTTTTTGATAATGTGTCTCCCTCCATTACTGAGGTTAGGAGAACCCTCTCAGATGAATACAGGTTATGGTGCTTTGCTGGAGCCAAAAAACTCCAAGCCCTTAATTTGCAGCAGGTGTTAGGAAGCTAATCCTTGTTTAGGTCAGAAAACTTATTGTAATATTTTTTTTCGGTGTATTGAGCCTCTCATATCTGCACTCTATATGGGATGGCTTGCTGTAATAGGGTCCATTTTTTCTTCTTCTTTTAATACAAAGATGAGCATCTCTCTTGCGTATTCGAAAAAAAAGAAAAATTGTTTAATTCAGGAGAGATGCACAGGGAGGAGTCTTGAGACTGCAACCAGGCGTAACTGGTTATTGTGCATGGATCGTGAAGAAAGAAATGATGCACTATGTACTGTACTAGCAACAGCAACGGGAGAGAAGGAAGCCTCAGTGATGCTTTTGCATTGTAGATTGGGACATCTTTCTTTTTATAAGTTAAGCAAAGAATTTCCAGATGTAATAATGTGTGGGGTGGATAAGAATAAATTATTTTGTGATGCATGTGAGTTTGCAAAACATAAAAAGACATCTTATGTGATTAAGGGAATCAGGAGTGTGTCCCCATTTTCTCTAATACACTCGGATGTTTGGACACGTCCACTGACATATATTAGCAAAATGAAGTATTTTGTTACTTCTATTGATTATTTTTCTCGGATGACATGGCTGTATCTTATGAAGCATAAAGACGAGGTGTTGAAACGCTTCCAAGATTTTTGTGCACTTGTGAAGAATCATTTCAATGGTCATGTTCAGATGATAAGATCAGATAATGGGACAGAGTATGTGAATAAGGAATTTAGTGTCTTTTTGTCAGCAAATAGTATATTGCACCAGACTTCTTGTCCAGAAAAAACATCCACAAAATGGTGTTACTGAAAGGAAAATTCCTCACATTTTAGAGGTTGCACGTTCACTTATGTTAACTATGAATGTACCAAAGTTCCAATAGAGTGAAAGCTGTCCTGATAGCTACATGTCTCATTAATTGTACTCCTTCAGGATTACTTGAAATGAAGACTCCATGTGAAATGCTACTAGGTGAGAATATGTTTGTGGTTCCACTAAAAGTTTTTGGTTGTATGTGTTTTTTCATAGACCACAGATCTGTGGGAAAGCTGGATCCACATGTTGTAAAGTGCATATTTGTGGGGTATTCTGCATGACAGAAAGGATACAAATGTTGGAGTCCTAGTGAGGAGCGACATTTTGTAAGCATGGATGTCACAATCAGAGAGTCAATACCTTTCAATGGTGAGAGGAATAATTGAAGTTTTTGAACCTGACTGTACTAGCAAGAGTGAAGCTAGTTGAGAGGAGGAGAATAGAGATGTGCAAGGTGGTTCAATTGAACAACAATCAAGTAAAATGGAAGTGGTTAGAACTCCTCAGCCAAGTATGAGGGTGGTGTCACATGAATTGGATCCAAGACCTTGTGATGGGGAACTCTGTCGATGGTAGCTCAACCAATGATGACCCAAGGTAGAAGAATCCAGTGATAGTGTATACAAGGAGAAAATTTAGAACGTAATATGAACCTCCTGTGATGGTCTCATCACCAAATATTGAGCAGTCTTCACCAACACTATTAGATATTATTGATGTATCATTCTCACCTTTGAAGCTGATGTGAAATCCCACACTTGCAAAAGAACATAAATGCAAAATTTAAATTTTTCTTTAAATTGAGTTGGAAACTCAAACTCGCATGAACTAATTTGCTACTTCAATTATGTCCTAAATAAGGAACTTGTTAAAACTTTAAATATAGTTTAGAAGATTGCTAATGTATATGAGAACTTAAGTAAATAAGTGCTAAAGTTAGGAGTTTCAAAGTTCAATTAAAAGATCTAATAAAAGTTCAATTTTAAAACATCAGTCCAAAGCCAAATGCAGTACATAAGCGTAAATGTTAAATTCCGTTTTCAAATCAAATTGCTTGATTAAAAAGGGTTCCAAGAAAAATGGTTGAAATTGACACCTAAACAGTGAAATCAAAGATCCAAATTCAAATTGGCAAATACAATTAAACATAATGCAAGCTTGAAGAAATTAAACCTAGAATCAAATTAGTTTAATTGCATAATTTTCAGATTCAAATTTTGAATTCAAACTAAACTTGCTCAAAAACGAATTTGATGTCATCACTGTGTATTTCATATTTTAAACAACCATCATGCAAGTTTTTACAATTTGTGGACCTCATTTAGTATTTTAATTCAATTGTTGAAATCTGCAACATAGGGATGAGTATGACAGGTGGGACCCACCTGTCACGGACCACATCCGTCAGCAACAGAGCAAATATCTGTTTCCTTCTTTCTCTCACGGCATGCCACAGCGCGCACATAAAATCCACGCAGAAGCTTGCGGCACCCGGATATTTTTCTCTCTCGCCCTTATCATCACGGCAAGCCAACCATGCTCTTCTCTGCTCACTTCATTTCTTGTTGCTCACACTTGCGCCCTGCTCAACCACAATGCTTGCCCCGTCTCTGCTGCAGTGTCGCTATCACCCTACGGTGGTGTCCCACGTCTGCTGGACTGCTAAGAGTCATGTGCACTTTGTCCTCAATCTTCCCAAGACGTCACAAGGCTACTCTCTCCGTTCTACAGCCAACCAAACTGATTTCTTCCTCACGGTTGGAAGCAGCCGCGCCGCGGTGCCTCTTCATCATGCGTCCATGTTGAGTTGTTTTCCACCCAATCAACCGTGCTAAAAGGTTCTCTAACATGTTCTTTTCCTGCTATCCCTTTGAATTATCCATTTGTTGCGCCGTCGAGCCGTAATATGAAATCTTCCGACGGTCGTTAAATAGAACCGCTGTTGCGCTTCCATGAAATTCCTCGCATACACTTGTTTAATCCTCATTCCAGTTAAAAGATAGAAACTAGACTCCTATGCGCATCAGTTGAAACCAAAAAATTGGAAAGACATTGAGGAGCCATGCCAGAATGCCATTTTTCCTCCCACACCTCTATTTTGACCTAGCTGCCATCGAGGTCCTTATTCTAGCCAATATCAGCACCGTTGTGATTTAGTTTCTTCTTCCTTGTGTTGCCATGGTGCTCCTCGATAAGGCAGTGCTCGATTTGGTGCATCTTTGAGAAATTTCTACCTCACCGAAATAGCTAGATCCGCCGCCACCTTCGGGCCTGCATTTTCAGCCATCGTCGGCCATGGCTGAATCTCCATTGTTCTCACCATGCCAAAATAAGCTGTGGTGGCCAAAATGAGAAAGCTTGACGTGGAGAAGATGACCACCAGGGGTGCGCTGCCACAAGCCACCGCGGGTGCGCTGCGGCTCCAAGGTGGAAGATGACCAAGTGGGCCCAAGTGGTTAGTCTCTCTTCAAGCCAATCTGATTGTTAGGGCCTCGGATCCTGTCGGTACCCTCAATACCGGGTGCCCCCGCGACGGAAGAAACGTCTAAGGACCCTTCCTCCCCATTGAGGAAGGCTCCAAAAGCACCATGTGTCTGGCAGGCTCGAACGCTGTCCCTCCTCAGGGGTGGGCTCTGGTACTGTCACGTGGGCCTCGGCTCGGGACACGGCTCCCCCGCTGAGGTGGGCTCCCGACCCACCACATGTTCGGTGGCACGAGACCCTGCTCCTCCTTGGGGTAGGCTCCAGTGTCGGCACGTGCCGAGGGGCTCTAGGTCGTCCTTCCCATAGAGGTGGGCTCCAGAGCCACCACATGTCCAGTAGCGCTGGACCCTGACTCACCTTAGAGTTGGGCTCCAAGGCTACCACGTGGCCCGCAACACGGGGCTCAGCCTCCCCCGCAGAGGCGGGTTCCAATGCTGCCATGCGTCCTACCTCCAGCTCTGTGCGGTAGGTCATAGGAGTTAGGAGCGGCCTGTCCTGCCCAAGTCGTGCATTGATGGCGCACACCTTTCCCAGGCGCATGGGTGCGGCACACGCTCCTATCAGGTGCCACTGCGACCAATCACATCGTAGTGAAAGCGCTGCAGAGCTACCTCACGCTACTGACGGTGTAGCTTATGGCAATACGATGGATAAGACATTACCTGCCATCATCAACATCTATGCTAGGCCACTGGCGACCAGCGCGGCAAGACGGCGAGTCTTCAAGCCACTGTCAGAGGCAGCAGGCAGCCAGAATACCTTACATCGTGTATAGGGTTGGGATTTCCTCTGGGCCACTCTCGAGATTTGGGATCCACTTGTAAGGTGTTCAACCTTGACTATAAAAGGACCGAACACCCACTAACGTTAGACAATTGAATCCTCTCTTGAACACACAAAGGCTCTCTCAGACTCACAAGCTTCCTCAAGCTCACGACACACTCAAGCAATACAACTATCATCATGAACGTAGGGTGTTACTCTCCGGCGGCCCGAACCACGTAAAACCACCATGTCCACCATCTATTATACGGGCAACCTCCTCAAAGGCTAGCCCCTCCTAAAAAAGAACCTTCGCATACTGTGACTAAGCAGGCCCAGGGAAGTATCATTGCCCGACACTTCAATATTTGGCACACCAGGTAGGGGGCTTTTGCTCCAAGAAGTTTTCGCCTTAACGCTATGGTAAACATCAGGCCCCTGCATAGCACTTCTCGAGGCTGTCACATCACTACAGGCGAAGACAAGGCCACCTCTCGTTCTAGAGGATGGTCTGGTCCTTCGAGCCCTCGCGCGGCTATAGCCGATTAGGCTGGTGCTTCTCGATAGACTCCCGCTCCATAGGAATCCATAGTGCCGGCGGCGCAAGTTCAGAGAGCGCAATGGTTGTAGCGCGTGCTCTCCTCTACAACTCGTCTGCCATGAATGCTGTTCACGGAGCAGCACAACAGTGGATCAACAACGTCGGCCACCTCGTCGTCGCCGCCATCAACTCACCTCATAAAAATAGGCAACACATGTCGCTATTGCGCACGCTGATGGTCGACCGTTACATGTCCGACTCCTGCTCCACCAGGCTCTCCACGGCTGACCTCAGGGCGGAGCTCAACCACCGTCGGACTGCAAAGGAGGACAATCGCGTCACCATCAAGCGACTGCGAGAAAGACAATGCAACCTCCAGGCTGACTACAACGCTTAAGGAGTTGGACCCCAAGCATCCGCAGTGCAAGTCGCGCCCCAAGCGAACCCTGCGCTACACGTACCTCAGGCATACATGCAACAAGGTGCACACCAGGTAAACCCTGTGCAGCCTCCACCACCAGTGTACTCTGCGGAGACTCCACCGAAGCAGTGCGCTACATAGCCTTCGCATCAGCCGTACGCAGCACAGCACGTGCATCAGCCATACACTACGCAGCACGCATAGCAGCAGGATGTCACTCAGCCTGCGCACCAGCTGTATGGTGTGCAACATGCGCATCTGTCATATGCTGTGCAGCATGCACCACAACAGTACGACGCGCACCCTGCACCTTCACCTCCACCTCCACCATACATTGTGCACCGAGCACCTCAGATGTATGTAGCGCACCCTGGGACCCAGATGTACGCTGCACCACACCAAGCTCCAACAGGGTCCATAGGACAATGTGCAGCCCAGGCTCCACACCTTCGCATCATGCCATGACCACGCAAGTTCCGGCCACACCTTCTGGAGAAGTACGACGGGAGCGTCAACCCCGTCGAGTTCCTGTAGATCTACACCACCTACCTCCTAGCTCCAAGAGAGGATGAGGTCGTCATGACCAACTACTTCACCGTCGCCCAGACTGGCCCAACCCGATCATGACTCATGAGCCTGCCCCAGGGGTCCATAACCTCCTGAGCGGGGCTCTGGCAATAGTTCAAGACGAACTTCAGCAGGTCCTACATGTGTCCTAGCATCGAGCTCGACCTCCACGCCGTGTAGCAGTGTTCCGTAGAGACGCTGCGGTCCTTCATCCAACGCTTCTCCCAGGTACACAACATCATCCCCCACATCCCAAATGCTTTTGTCATAGTTGCATTCCGCCAGGGTGTGCAACACAGGAAGATGCTCTAGAAGTTAGCCACGCACAACGTGCAAGACGTCTCTGAGCTCTTCTCCATCGTCAACAAGTGCACCAAGGCTGCTCAAGGTCGCGAATGGCACTTGCATCCCGCCTTCAAGGCAGGGAAGGTCGGCCTGCCTAGCGTAGGCGCCGCTCCCCAAGGTAGCGGCAGGAAGAACAAGAATAAGTCCAAGGGCAAGGATACGCCACTAGTCCGGGTGCCTATCGCTGCAGCAACATCGACTGGTAGCGCTAGGGGACCACACCATGAAAATCCCGCAATAGTCATCAGGTGATGGTGACGGCAGCGAGCGATGCTTGGTTCACAACACTAGTGGTTACAATGCTAGTGAGTGCTGGGAAATCAAGAAGCTCATGGATCGCTACCGCAAACAGCTACAACAATGCCCAGATGGCGCGCCCTTTCATCAGCCCGAGGGCAAGCAGAAGGTCGACCCCCAGGTCGACGAGTATAAGGACATGGAGTACTAGGAGGCCGAGCGGGCCGTCCAGGTGGTCTACAACAACAACGACTCCGACTCAAACAGCGACCACGAGCGTTGAAAGACGCTCCACGGTTAGGCGAACACCACCCATCCAGGCTACGGGGAAAAGCCTTTTTTCTCTGTGTACGGGGCCTAGGCCATCCTTCCACCAGGGACCACCATGGGCTCTCCTCGGGTATGAAGCCGCGCAGGACCGACTCTGTCGCAAAGGTATCGACCTTTTCGATGAGGGCAAGTGGCGCACCACTCGTCGAAACGCACAATGTCGGTGGGCGCTCCATCGCTACCGTCAATAGTTCGTGCAGAGTAGGGAGCAGCAGGTGGGCAACCTGTTGTTGCAGCGTATACTTCCTTGTGAAGGATCGAACAAACTCTACCCCAGCTGGGAGGGCCCCTTCCGGGTGACAGAGGTATTCTGCCCCAGGTGCGCCCACCTAGCCACTGAAGATGGGGATGCAGTTCCCAATCCTTGGGACATGTAGCACCTCCGTAAGTTCTATCCCTAGTGTTGCGGTAGGACAAATTTTCTTTTCTATGTAACTGGTACCATAGCGTATTGGAGCAATGCTCAAAGCAACCAAGCCCTAGGGGATTGGTCCAGAATGTACATCCTGCTTAGCCTTGTCCCGTACCCTAAGTGTGCACACTCTGCCTCCCCTAACATCTAGAGTGGGTCATTGCCTTCTTATAAAGCATGCCTCCTCCTATGAAATGCCATGATTGGATAAGATCCCTGTCTTACCCTGTACACTTTCATGTTCATTTAATTATGCATTAATTTCATGATTCATGAAATTAAACTCACTCTTGCAAATTGCCTGTCGTACGCGTGGTCACCCTCTCCCTGTCTTGTACTCGTTGAAGTTATGCTATCCTGCTAATGACGGGTCTGCATGAGGTAGCTGCAATGCATTTAGGGTCTCGTTATTGCCTTCTTGCTCAGAGTCCATGGCCCAGAATTGTTTCTCACCTTGAAAGGCTAACACCGAGTCTGAGGTCCAGGGTGTGCAGTTTGCTTAGCCTGGTTTTGTATTGTAAGCCTGCGCACCTTTCCTCAAGAAGTCCAGGATGTGCAGCCTGCTTAGCCTGGTTCTGTCCCCTAAGCCAAACGCATCTTGCCTCCCAGTGCTAACAGCTGAGTACAGGGGGGCCGTACGGCTCATTCCTTGGGCAAGGCAGCGACCATGCCCCGCATGCTGCTGCATCGAATTACCCATGCCCCGTATCCTAGCTAAGGATCGTAAGTCATAACAAAACTAAAGAGCGGGGAGAGGTGACTGGCGAGCAAAGTTACTCCTTCTTTGTCGTGTGCACAGACCGCAATAGGGGAGTTTGGCTCAAAAGCCATCAGGCAGTAGTCCGGCGGGTTTCGCACCTCCCAGGGTGGCCACCGTCGACGTTCTATGCAATGGCAATGAGGGCCGAGTGAGTATCCTCTCTTGTCCCATTCTTGTTGTTCACAAGGTTTCTTTTCTCTTCAAATCCCTTGGGAGCTCGCCTCTGCATTCTACGCATTGAGAATGGGCACCGCAGGACCCTCGGCTCTAGTGCTTCCCAAGGGCCTGCTATCAACGACTACGTTCGACAGGGGTACCCCTGGAGTCCAAGCCAAGTCCGGCGCCACCCAGGGGGCCTGCCAACTTCATCTACTAGGATCTGGCGCCCCAGGGTGCTGCTGACATCAACCCTCAAAGCCTGGTGTTTCCCAGGGGCCCACCAATGTCATACCAAAAGTTTGGTGCCCCCCAGGGGCTCCGCCAACGTCCACTCTCGACTCCTAGCGCCTTCGAGGGGGCCTGCCGATGTTGACTTCCAAAACCCAGTGCTCCCAAGGGGACCCGTCGACATCATCTCTGAAGCTCCCAGTGCCCTGTAGGGGGCCCGCCGATGTCTACCCTCAAGCTCCCACGCTCCACCAGGGGCCCACTGTCGACATCCTACTACTATGTGGTAGGTTTTCCCAACCTGTTGGCCACATCTACCAAGGGGCCACTACAGGGTTCCATAGGCAGGACGTCAAAGTTGTCGCGAGTCGCAATAAACGATGCAAAGTTGGCCAAGTCAAATGTGCAATTGTTGATACCTAAAGCTAACGTGTTCAATGAAGTTTTTCGGACCCTTTTTTTACGCTGCTAAGGACCTGTATGAGCAAGTTGAAAATCACAAGATGAAGACAAGAAGCTCATTAATGTATTCAATTCATTGAAATTGTTTACAAGATGAGGTTACAGAAGGAAGATACAAAATCCTCAGAAATAATAGAGGAGCTACCCATAGGGATCGCCGGTTTCACGCTGGAATAGTTAGGCGATGAGTGCGGTGATGTATTCAACTTCGAACCTCGCCACCGCTTCATTCCTCTCCATGGGGCCTTGGACCATCGGCTTCAACGTGATGTTGGGGTACCAGCTCCAGAGGCACACCATCACATGGATGGCCACCTCCTTTGCAAAGGCCTTCCCTTTGGTCTCCAACCCAACGTCGATGACCTCGCCCACCACCTTCATCCTGGAGCAGGACGAGTCAAGTGCGGGGAGCACCAGACTCTCCTCCCGAGCTGCCTCTACCTACGCACGGCGCTGAGGCCGAAGGATTCAAGCGCCACCTTAGTGCAGCCTAGGAAATCCCAGACCCCCTACACCTCGGCTGCAAGGAAGGACTGGAGGTCCTTGATCTTCTGTTGCGCCTCCTTCAAGGCATCCGACCTGCCTTTGGAGAACTTCTTCTCCCTGGCGGTCAGCATCTTCTCCCGGTCATCGAGTTCCCAAGCGTGGAGGTACACTGCGTTATCCCAGACCTCGACATTAAGCCCCCGCTCCAAGAGGGCCTGACGCTCCTACTCTTGCGCAAGGTCACCTTCACGGAGCTCAAGATCCTCGTTGTAGGATTGCAACTCATCCCAGTCTTGTTGTAGCTTGCAGGAGGCCTCTTCCGCCTGCTTCTTCATCTCCTGGGTTCTCTTCTCCTGCTTGCTGATAGTGGCCTCTTGGCATTGAAGCACCTCCTGAAGTTCCTCGAGGGTGCGGAGGTGGTCGTTGGCGGCTTGGTGAGCCACATGGGTCTCTGCCAGAATCTCCTTAGATCTGGCATCTAGCACCTCACCCACCAATGTTGCTTCTCTAGCGCCTCCTCCTCTCTTATCCTCTCATCCTCCCTGTAGATCCTTCTCTTCGCCTTGCCAATCTTGAAGTCCAGCAGGTCGTCCCGGGCCCAAAGACGTTTGTCCTCCGCCCGCAGCTTCTCCCACTCCGTGTCAAGGGCAAGCTGCACCCTGTAGAGGCTGGACTGCGCCAAGTCTATGCTGTGACGGAGGGGTATTGTCTCAACTATTGACATGAGGGCCGCATTGCTGCCAGTACAAGGGACCTCACTGCCAAAGGCCAGGCAAAGGTCGGCACAACGCCCGAAGATGTGGTGCCATCGTATGATGCAACCCCATCTACTGAGTACCAGTCTTATGGGACGGGACTCCAGAGCCTAGTGCTGAATCTGGCACCATCTCTGAATTTGCGGTCGCTGGCGCCCACTCACCTAGCGCAACTGCGCTGCTCCCTGGCGCAACTCCGTTCGCTGATGTACCAACGTTGGGGGTCGGGACCTCGGTTTCTGCGCTGGCTCCGGTGCCATCTCCGACTCCAACACAGGCACCCCTCAATCGGCCCAGGTGCAGTTGCTGGAAGGACGGTCTCCCAGACCAGCTCGGGGGCGACTTGGGGCCCGCTTTGTTGTCACATCCTTCGTGCATCTAGAAGTGGGGACGCTCATCTCAGCTGCACCCTATAGCAAGGGCGTCACATCTTCTAGCGATAGCCTATGGAGCGCAAGCCGGAGCTGATCAGACAAAAGAAATAGTGAAAGAAACAATCTAAAGCTCGGTAAGTGCGCCTTAGCGAGGGCCTCGGAAACTCCATCAGCCATGGACTTTTTGCTGCACCGGAGTAGTGGCTCGTGTCGACGTTGCAGCTATCGGCGCGGGCCCAACCGTGCCTCCGCGAGAGCCAAGATTCTTCTATGCACCTCCGCTGGCACTACTGCATGTACCCTTCGTCGCATCTTCTCCAGGGCTGTTTGTGTTCTTTGTTGCGCCTGCTGCAGGGGTGTTTGCGGCCTGAGGCTTCTTAGCCTAGGATTGTGTAGTCGCAGAGCTCCCAGTGCCCCGCTGGCACTCAAGTCCACACTGCCAGCAGAGACATCAACAGGTCGACCCTCTTCGGAGAACACTAGCCTGCTCTTCACGGGGAGGAAGGGCTCCTTGCTTGGATCCACCACCCCGTGATGCTGGTTGAGGATGCACCTCAACACGCTGTCTTGGTGCGAAGGCAACCCTTGGCAGGACCAGGGGCGTTTCTTTGACACTACCATAGGGTCGGGCATTGGCTCCTTTCCCTTCCCCGAGACGGGGACCGGCACCTTCCTCTTCCCCCTGGCAGAGGCTGAGTCTTCTTCCTATTACACGTCAAGGCACATGACGGGTGCAGACTCCTACTGCACACCTGCGATGCTTAATCCTCGGTAAACGTCTTCGACCTGTTGCGGAGCAAGTCCTAGGGCTTCCAAGTTTGACATTTATTAACGTTTCTTACATCACAGATCATCTCTCGAAAGATATGAGGTCCGCAAGCGCACGGAAACTATCGTGTAGCATTTCACCCAAGAGTATTCCCAAGGGTATCGTATTTATCCCAAAGGAAGGCAATGGAGTAAAGTAAACACTACTCTTATGATCAAGCTATGGGATACTAATCAATTATCAAGACAGGGGTAAGTTTATAATATATGGGTAGTATGACACACACCTAAGCAATCTATTCTAGAGGGTAGATGGGTCCTAATTGTGGTTAGACTAAGAGTTGGGGAGTTGCTCCTACAATGCTTCTAGTATACATATACATAGCCTAAGTTAGATACTAATGAGCATGTCAGTGGTGAATACTTATGCTAAGTTGTTCAACATATCAGGCACGGGTTTACCCCTAGCAGTGCTAGGATGACTCCCGCCATGAGCCTGTGGCATAGCCGAACATGGAGGATTACAAAGGACAGATCGGGTTGTCACCACCTACTGCCTACCTCTTCAATCCGTGGGTCTACGAGACATCCAACATTAATTAACTACCCTAGCGCCATGCTAGCATGTTAAGTAAATACCTTAAGAATCATGACATCTTAAGGAAATGACTAACCTAAACATCGTTTGAACCAATGTTGAGACATAGCATAAGTTATTCATATTAACATGATCATATTGTAACTGCTTAGACTATAGTGGGGGTTTATAGTGTTTATGATGATAGTATAATGACATTGAGGCATGACCATAAAGACTAATTCAACCACATACATGGAATCCACAATCAAACAAGAAACTCTTCATCCAAGTATATGAACAAAAGAAGACTAAATATAATATCTTTATTATTCATAAAGTCACAAATATAAGAAAAGATACATGAGCCATACCTTTCCCAACTTGGACTTGGGACTAGAGGCTCTCCTCCCTATAGCCTAACTCTACTAAGGACTAAGAGAACTAGTGTATACAATAGAATGATGCTCAAGTTGTGTGTGTTGAAGTGAGTTATGAGGGGTCCTATTTATAGCTTGGAGAAGGGTCGGTTCCCACCACCAAAAGCGCGCGAATCAGTCACCCATGACCTCTTCAAGCCGGGAGGAGCCAACACGTGGTGTTTGACTGCGTTTGGTGCCAGGATCTAGTCTGCTGACTAGGGGGTCGACCGACCTGGTCTTGGCTCCTTTTGTAGTGTGCTTCCTCCAGGTCTCTGCCAGGTGGGTCCCATCAACTGATATTGGTGCTACACTGTTGGATGGCCTTAGATACTTCTGTTTGTGGGCCATTTGATCTGTGTGGTGCCACATGTCATCGCTTGATTGGTTGGAATGATATTTTATAGGATCCATCCTCTTGTTTCACTTCAATTCTGCATAAAATGCCTGCGTGCACTACTTTGTCCAAAGACAAGTGGAAATAGGTAAAATAGAAAGGTGACGTGTGCAAAAAATGATATTTCCTTCACATAATTGAGTTATATTGACGGGTGAAATTGGTATATAACAACCGTCAACGAACTCCCCCAAACTTATCTTTTGCTCGTCCCGAGCAAAGCCAAGACTTTAGGTTGATGATCAGGAGTTGCTACTATGTTCTACTTTTAAAAAGTACCATGTCCACAACAGAATACTCTACCTAGGATTGCAAAAATTGGCATGGTACTTCACCCATCTCAAGTCATTACGGGGCTTATGCCATCTCCTATTCATGGGTGCTTGAAAGATGGAACAGCAAATGGAGCACACATACGCTAGAAATCAAGTTCCACTCAAATCCCGAAGAGTTCAATTTAGATTATAAGTACCTCAATTTGATTCCCTCGGTCTCTCTTTTGTGTGTAGTGGAAATATTTCCTCACCAAGGCATTTTTCCTACACTCGTCCTACCACTAAATAAAGCTTGTATGTGGAGCTTGGTAGGGAATATAATAGGCATATTTGCAACACATAATATTGCTAAGTCAAAAGAGCAAGCCTTAGGAGAAATCAATTCAAAACAATTTGATTCATGACTTGTGCATGTGTGATGGAATGGAGTGGATGTGGATATTTGAGATGACTCCTTTTTGTGTGGACTCTCTTATTTTGCAAGGATGAAACATGGCTATTTTTCTTTTTCTTTCTTTTTATTTTTATTTTTTTCTCTCACGCTTATGATGTAAGCATGCATTTTTCTTTTCTTTTTCTTTTTCTTGTAGACATGTCTTCTACTCCCTTTTTATGCAATAAATTTTGAGAGAGTACTAAGCATGAAGGGTATGGAGTTTCTGTTTTTATTGTGAATTGATGGTGTGATGGGAACTTTGCTTACTTCTAGTGAGAGGTATAGCATGTGCAAGTGAATTCTTGAATTCAAAAAGTAATGAATGAAATCTCACATAGGTCTATACTAGTTTGACAAAGCTCAATGCGAAGACAAATAGAATATGCGTAAGGTCTATCAATGAAATGTATCATATGGCTTTGGCAGGTATTTCCAATCAATTGAGAGTAACTTAAATCTTTATAGAATTTCTCCGGAAATCTAAGTTTCACTTTCACACTAGAAATAGCAGTCTTATCACTATATCATATATCACAATAACTTTGGATTAAACTTTTGCTACCCACAATTTCTAAATCAAGGCACAAGTAATTCTAGCCAATGAAACCAATATTTTTGGAGAGTAGTAAGTTGTAAACTAGGGACATAGGACAATTAAAACAGAGCAACTATTCATCATTTCATCTATGTGAATTCCAAATCATTCTTACCGCACATCTTTTATTTTATTAACCTAAACTATACTACATTATTATTAATCTCTTTTTTTAGATGCAAATGTGGTGGAAAGAAATAAAAATAATGGGATGCGAAAGGGATGTGATACAAGTTACCTCAAGTGGGGGTCCTCCCCCAAGCTTGTTCTTGTTCAAGGTCCGCACTAGGGGCTGAAACCCTAATGACGGATGTCGGCCATGAGGTTGACCTAACCTTGTTGCAGCATGGCTTTGACATTGGAGGGTTGAGTGTCGATGTTGGTGGTTTTGATCCGGCAGATCTCCCGACACTACTAAAAGTGTTTGCGGAGTTTGAAGTTTGGTGTGGGCGCGTGGAGATTCAAGAAGGTGAAATTTAAAATGACACAGGAGACACAAAGATTTACGTGGTTCGGGCCGCCTGAGCGTAATACCCTACTCCACGGGGTGTGTTGGTGTTGTATTGGATGTATGAACTCAACTCAGGTGACGTGAGTTGAGTGCGCGTGTGAGCCGATCAGACCAGATCAGATCAGAGAGCTTGGATCATATCAGATCAGATTCTCCTCTTTGTATCGTCGGCCTGTCCTTTTATAGTACAAGGACAGGCCGTTACAAGTTGGCCTGGCCCGACATGTGGCCCCGGCAGCTACTAATATTGATACACATTTGATGCACTTAATTACCCTTAATGACCGAGTTACGGGCTTTGACAGCGCCGTTACTGGTAATAAGGGTCGTCCGATCGTGTGTCATTAACATAGTATTAACGACACTTAATCGGGTCTTGAAGTCCTTGATTCCCCTTTGAAGATCCGGAGGCGTTGTGGATTCTACCGGAGGTTTGAGGCTAAAGATCCGACAGTTGGACTCATGGCAGCTCGGGAGCATACTGTGGGGAACAGATAGGTCCAGTGCCACTAGACACGTGTCAGTTCCGGAGCTTCCCTTGGTCTGAGGTTAGGTCCGGGGGTGCCGTTATGGTACATAGCCCGGAGCTTCCCCCTTGTGGGCGGTAGCTCCGGTTTGATGGTACACGTGGCGACCCTGGGACTAACCATGTTAGGGAAGCAGGTCCGGTTATGTCTGACATGTGGTCCTCCGAAGGTCTTAAAATCAAGTAGATGACATTTCCTTGAGATCTTCGCAATCTCAAGGGGTATACGGTACTCAGGGTACCGACAGTGGCCCCCTGGGCCCACCTCTGGGGAAGACCCCTTGGGTGAAGTCATTCCGCCGGAGGTGGGTCCATCCTTCGACTTTTGAGCCGAGTCTTCAAAGGTCTTCAGATGTGCCATTGGCGATAGTTTTTGGAGTTAAATCCTTGTTGCGTGGCATATCCCGGGTGCGGCAAATGAGATCTTAGGCGTGCGGATCTCACACAATTGAAGGTCGTCGGTTCCCGATACGAAAATCATAACGGTTCCGCGCGCCTTGTCAGGCCGCCGCCTTCGGGCTTCCCGCCTCTCATGATGACAACCGTTCGCCTGGGTAAGAACCTCGACTTGATCGTCGGGGTGGTCCTGGGCCCTCTTGTCATCGGCAGGGTGAAATTTTTGAATAGTATCTTCGGCTTCCCTGCGATTTCCATCCAAGTGTTGCGGGGGCTTACTTAAGAAGGAAAGCGCGCACCATCTGGGGTTCTTTACGCCTCTCATTTGAATTTGCGCTCGAACTCCCAAACTTGTGCTTGCTTTTCCTTCCTTGCCTCGCTGTGCTGCGATGGAGTTGGGTCTCCGCAAGAGCCGCTTGAAGACTGAAAGTGACCTGAAGAAGGTCCGGGCCCTCATGGGGTGGTCCCCGGACTTCTTCAACCACCTGGTCCGCACCGAGGGAGAGCTCCCATTCGAGAAGGAGCACACCGGCGAGATGGTGTACTTTTCTGCGTACGCCATGGTGGGCTTGATCCCACCTTTTTCCTCCTTTTTCTTGATGCTGCTAGACTTCTATGGTCTGCAGCTGTATCACCTTGGCCCCCACTCCATTCTTATAGTGTCTGTCTTCGTCCACATCTGTGAAATGTGGGTGGGCATCCCCCCTGCATTGAGCTTTTCTGGACCTTCTTCACCGTCCATACCACCGGAAGGGGTGATGAGTACCTTGGCTTCTACTACTGTGTGAAGCGCAAGAAGTGCCCATTCAAGTACCTCCGGTCGTTTCCCTCTGGAAAGTGGGACGATTGGAAGAAAGACTGGATAGTCATCCGGGTGGAGGAGCACGAGAAGCTGGAGCTGCCCGAAGGCCTCCCCAACATCGAGACTGCAGTCTGGAGTGAAGCTCTGGTGCTGTCGGATGCCTTCAACCCTGCTCTGACCAGGATTTGCCAATGTGTGGAGGGAGGATTAACTCCTCAGGCGGTATTTTGCAATTTCCTGGTCAACAAGTGGGCACCGCTGAAGAGGAGAGAAAAAATCGCTTGGTCCCTCAACAGTGTGATGGACGACGACCGGGTCGAGACCGGGCTGAAGTCCAACATGGAGGGGTCGACCTTGGAGTTTCATGTCAAGAAGTTCCAGCACGGCATCAATGTCGCGGGTGATGACTTGAACCTGCCACCAGCTTTCCTCCCTCTGAAAGTGGAAGTACAGTTCAGCAGGGAGCTCCGGCGGACGATGCCGGTGCTTGACGACCTCGGTGTCGTCGAGAGACTATCGACTTCCAGGGTGGTGATCCCTGGGGCTTTTGAATGTGGCTCCGCCCGTGCCCCGAAGCCAAGGACCAAAGTTGTCGGCAAGGGCAAGGAGCCGGCGGCTGAACCCTCAAGCTAGAAGAGGAAGCTAAAGCATGCTGACGGAAGGTCCATCAGGCCTGCATCCTCTGCAGTAGCTCCTTCTCCACGGAGGGGGAGGTCTTCTACAACTACGGCGACTGTACCTATAGCAGTGTCTTCCCGGGGTGCTAGCCCCGGGCATGTGATTCCAGTACCAGGGCCTGCTGAGGTCTCTGGGTCCGGAGGTCCTTCCCGGTCGAGGGGGGGCCTCGACTAAGGAAATGCCCGCGACTGCAACAAGTTCCGGGGGGGGGGGGGGGGGGGGGGGGCTTCCGGAGCTACCACGCCGGCGGCGGCCATGGTCAGTCCAGAACGCCCGGGAAAGAGATTCCGTGCAAGCTAGTGCGGAAGCCTTCCGAGGTAATTTTTAATCTTTACCTCAGACAGTTGTTTGGTTGTAGTAACTATTTTTTAAGTTTCTTCATCCATCATCTGCAGCATCCCCAAGAAGAGGAGTGAGGCTCCGCCCTCATCCACAGCAGCTGAAGCTGTGAGGGCAGAGGCTTCTGATCCTGTCCCGGTGCCGCCCCAAGGGGTGGCTGAAGCTGCGGCAGCTCTGGCGCCAGCTGTCGTGGTTATGGATCTCGACTCATCCCCCGAGACTCCCGTGGTAGCACCGGACCATGGGATAGAAGATGCGCCAGCAGCACCTGCCGCGGAGGTTGAAGCCCCGGGTCTATATGCTGAGATGTTGGAAGCTTCGGCCGCTGAGCCGGAGGAAGCAGTGATTTCGGCCCCAGAGATGGAAATTGTCGAAGCCCCAGCGGTTGAGCCGGAGGTTATTGAAGTCTCGGCAAGCAAGCCGAATGTTGAGGAAGTCTCGACAGTTGAGCCGGCTACCTCCGAAGCTCCAGCCTTAGAGCCGGTTGCCACTGAAGCTCTGGCTGTAGAGCCGGTTGTAGTTGAAGACCTTCCGGCGCCTGGGCCGGTTGAGGTTGAAGCTCCAGCCCCAGGGTCGGTTGTTGTTGACCTTCCGGCGCCCGAACCGGTCGTTGCGGAGGCATCAACACTCGAACCTATGATGGTCGAGGCGCCATCACCCGAGCCACCAGTGGAGGAGGAACCCAGGTCAGATCCGGAAGTAGCCCCTGGTCCGGAAGAGATGACAGTGGAGGTGCCTGCTGCTGAGCCAGGGTGCCCTGATGAAGTCGCTGGCCCCCTGCTTGAGGGGGCAAATGAAGACCTGGTGGCAGGGCCTTCGGAACCACTTCTGGAGGTCAGAACTTCTTCTTCCAGGCCCTCCTCGGTGGCGACTCAGGCTATCCCAGAGGACGGCCCTAGTGCCGTGGAGGCTCAAGGGACCACTCTTGTGGAGTGGGACCCGATTTTTGTAAGCGAGAACCCGCTGGAACCAGCGGGGGAAACCCCAGCAGGTACGGACCCTATTCCCCTGCCGTTGTCCATTGACAACGCTTGCTCCAGTCTGCGTCAAGTCTAGTTAGCGTTCTACCACGATAGCAAGGCTCTTGAAGAGGAGCGCCAAAACCTTAGGCGGTGGCGTAATCGGCTCTACTTCGAAACCAAGCTGGCGCAGTTGAGGCTGGCAGACGACAAGGAGTGGATCAAACAGGAGAAGGTCCGCCTGGAATACTGGGGCAAATTATTGGATGATTGGGAGAGCTTGACTCGTTCCCTCGACACTCAATCCCGGGCCATTTATGAGCAGACCAAGGTAGCTAATAGTGCAGCTGATGATCGCCAAGAAAGGCTTGAAGCCATTAACACTACCTTCATCAAGCGCCGGGAGGCACTTGAGGAGAGGGAGAAGAACCTCGAAGACGAAGAGCAAAAACTCCTAGAGCTGCGGGATGATGTCTTGAAGAGGGAGGACGAGCTCGCCGAAAAGGTGGCTCTGGCTAACAAGTGCCTCAAGGAAAGCACCAAGAAATTGGAGGAGCGTTGCGTCGAGGAGGATGAGAAGGCCTGGGTGCGAGGGCAGGAACTCTACAAGCAAGAGTGTGCCATCGGTGCCAGGGAGAAGAAAGTTAGGGGCCGGGAGAAGGACCTGGTCGACCGCCAGAACAAGATCCACCTCCGGGGGGAGGAGCTCGGAAAACTCAAGAAGCAGGTTGCTGAAAAGATTCAGCAAAATGCCAAAGAGGTTGAGCGCCTTGCTCGTGAGAATTCTGAACTGGCGGCGGCCAAAAGATCCTTGGAGGAACTGAAGGGCTTGAGGACTGCGGACTCCCTATAGGTTTGGGAGTTCCGGAGCAAATCCAACGACGCGCTGACACCAATAGGCTTCAGTCCCGTGCGTCTGGATGATCCAGAGTCGGAGCCGGACCTGGCGTTGCAAGCGTTGAGCTCGGCGGGTGGCAAACTCTCCAAGGTGGGTGACGTCATCGCGGACCAGTTGGAGGTTGAGGGACAGTACCTGGCGAAGAACGTCGCAGAGTATGTGCTGACGTGCTACACCAGCCGGGATCCCCAATTTCCTCTAGACCCGGTGCTTGAAGGTCCCGTCGAAGGAGAAGGTGAAGCCACCCGATCCAATGTGTCGGAGGTTGCTCAGAAGGTCGCCCAGTTCTTCCATAGGGTCTAGGACCATCTCCGTAGCTCCCACTTGTATTCTCTCTTTTTCTTCCCCAATTTTGTAATCCCTTGTCTCCATATGAATGAAATCCACAATTTGTTAATGAATTTCATTTTTTGTCTTCAACACTTCTGTCTTCACTTGGCCCCCTGGTAGAGGTACACAATTTGATTGTGAACATGTACCAAGAGGATATTGTATTATGTTGAAGACTCGTTTGCTTCGAACTTGTAGAGTGTAGGTCCGAAGTCTTCGATAGTGAAGGCCCCCTGAGGTTGTCGGAGCTCAGAAGCTCCGGCATTGACTACCATCGGAGCCTAGTAGCTCCGGCAATAGTCCCTATCAATACGTAGAGCATTGATGATTAGCCCTCCAGGGTGTCGGAGTTTAGTAGCTCCAGCAGTGACCTTTGCCAACGTGTAGCTTGTCAGCAGCAGGCTCCGCTTGTGGGGTCTTCTCACCATCTTTTATTCTGCGTTAATGGCTGGCCCCCTACCTTTGCCGGAGCTTGGTTGCTCCGGTAATGCTTGTTTTCAATGTTTAACATCGATCACAAGCCACCTAGGGGGAGTTGGAGCTTTGTTAGCTCCCACTTTTCTCCAACAATGTGGATTCTTTATTTTTCCTACACACTGAAGCCAAGAAAAATAGTAAAATTTGCTCCTTGACTATAACTTCGTCATGGCTTACGATTCCCAAGAAAGTTTTAGGTCAAACACAATTCTGAATACAACCGAATGTGTTGCCTTCTTTCTTCCAGATCCAATTGTACTTGGACCCGCCTTACTTCGGCCTGCCGGGGTGTAGGTAGAGTGGCGTACTTAGGGTGCTTAACGAGGCTAAGTCGATAGCACACTCCGACCCTAGATTGGCTTGGCGGCATTCAGGCGAGTGGGCCATGAATAATATTTGAATCCAAAAGAATTGACAAAACAACTCGAATTGTACATGAACCGGTCGAACTGAAATTTCTTAAGAATTGCACAACTTTGTTATAGACAAGAAAGAGAAAAATAAAAAATGTTGAGCCTGTACAAAATAAATGCACGTGGAGTCTGTTTCACATGAAGATGTCTTTCATTATAGGTCCGGGGTACAGGGGAAACAAGTACACTCTTAGGGTACGGAACCAAGCTAAGCGTGTTTCATTTCTTGTTTGACCCAGGGTAGCTAGCCACACTTTTAGTTCTGAGACTGTGACAAGTGTTGCATGAACTTTGCGGACCTTCCAGGAAAGGTCCGGCTATTCTCCCGTAGGAACTACCCGACTCTGTACAATGACTCTATAACATACACCTCAAGTTACTACAGACTCACCTCCGTGATATTAAGTGTAGAACTTACGAAGGTGCTCAATATTCCAAGGATTTGGGAGAGGTGTCCCATCCTCAGTAGCCAAGCAAACGCTTCTGGGACGGGATACTTTAATCACTCGGAAGGGTCCCTCCCAGCTGGGGGAGAGTTTGTTTAACCCTTCTCTGGATTGTATTCTCCGTAGCACCAGATCGCCTTCCTCGAGCTGTCAGTTGTGTACATGCCGCTGATGATAGCGCCGAAGGGCTTGGCGGTATCGGGCATTCCGAACAGCTGCTTGGCACCTTCCCTCCTCAAGGAGGTCTAGGTCTTCACGCCGGAGCTGGACCTACGTGGCTAAGGTCTGGACCCGGAGTGACCCAAGGTGATTTCCGGAGGAAGGATTGCTTCATCTCCGTACACTAGAAAGAAGGGTGTCTCTCCAGTTGACCGGTTTGGAGTTGTCCTGTTGGCCCATAGAGTGGGCGGGAGCTTTTCAATCCAGTTGTAACCTCCGACGGCTCTTGGGAAAGGTCCCAAGATGTCCATCCCCCACATAGCGAAGGGCCATGTAGGAGGTATCATTTGTAGAGGCTGAGCTGTTGTGTGAATTTGCTCTGCATGAAGTTGGCATGCTTCACATTTCTTCACCAGCTCAGTTGCATCCTGGAGTGCTGTAGGCCAGTAAAAGCCATGCCGGAAGGCTTTACTGACCAGTGTGCAAGAAGACGCGTGGTTTCCACACTCGCCTCCATGGATTTCTGCGAGGAGCTCGCAGCCTTCTTCCCTTGTGATGCACCGCATTAGGACGCCGTTGGCACCGCGCCGGTAGAGATCCCCTTCTACCAACGTGTATCTTTTAGCCAATCTGACTATCCGGTCAGTGGATACATCATCGTTAGGAAGGATGTTGTCTTTCAAGTAGCTCCGGATCACCGAGATCCATGCATCGGAGCTAACTTGAGCATTTCAGTCTTGCGTGCTGGGTTGCTCGGAGCTTCCGGCAGCACCTACGACCCTTGATGGCTGCCATGGTAACAGGGCCATCGGGACCGTCAGCTTCGGGATGCTGATCTCGCCCCCTTCACCCAGTTCGGCAGGCTGAGCTGTGGGTTTTGACAACCTCCGGACAAAAGTTCCATCAGGAGTTGGAGCTCCGGTTGACACATTCGTCGAGAGTTCGTTGGCTTCAGCGTTGTGGACACGCTGGACGTGGTGGAGGTTTAGGACTTCGAAGTCCTTCTAAAGCCTCTGGACTTCAAGGAGGTAAGCAGCTAGCTGGAGATTGTTGCAGGAGCATTCACCCTTCACTTGTTTAATGATGAGCTGTGAATCTCCCTTGACCAGCAGCTGCTTGACACCGTATGAAAGTGCCACCTTTAGTCTATAGATGAGTGCTTCGTACTCCGCCATGTTGTTGGTCGCCTTGAAGTCAAGGTGTACCATGTATATTACCTTCTCCCCGGTTGGTGCGAGGAGAAGGATTCTAGCTCCGGCCCCCTGCTTTTGCATGGAGCCATCAAAATAGAGGGTCCAGTGAGGTTCGGTGAAGACCGGAGCCTTGTGTTTCGGCTTCTGCTCACTGGGGCCCCCAGGGTTTGATGGAGAGGGAGTCCATTCCGCCACAAAATCTGCCAATGCTTGACTCTTGATTGCTTGTCTTGGAATGAATTCGAGATCGAATTCGGCCAATTCCACTGCCCACTTTGCAATATTCCCAGTTGAATTGGGATTATGCAAGATTGCTCGAAGTGGGTAGAAAGTCACCACTGAAATCTTGTGAGCTTGGAAGTAATGGTGAAGCTTCCTGGAGGCGATAAGAACTGCATAGAGCAGCTTATGCATCTCTAGGTATCGAGTCTTAGCATCATGAAGTACTTCACTGATGGTGTACATTGGGCGCTGGATGGTCCGGACCCTCCCGGAGGGGCCTGGAGCTTCCTCTTCATTGACCCGAATCCTCCTGGAGGGATCCGGACCTTCTTCGGGGACCTTCGGGTCCTTGCTGGAGGGACCCGAAGCTTCTTCAGAAGCGACCTGGACCCTCCCAGATGGGTCTGGGTCTTCTGAAGTAACTTCTTGTAGACCTCAAGTCTGGGAACTGGGACCCCGACTCGCTTTCCGGAACCTCCGGACCCTCCCTAAGGGGTCTGGATTCCTGAGCATGGGATGGTTCTGATCTCTCTGCAACCAGGACCATACTGACGACTTCGTCACTTGCTGAAATGTAAAGCAGCAAAGGCTCACCAGGGTTCGGAGCTACCAGAGTTGGTAGGGTGGTGAGGAGCTGTTTTAGCTCCTGGAACGCCTTTTCTGCTTCTTCAGACCATTGAAATGGTTCGGACTTCCACAATAACTTGAAGAAGAGAAGTGCCCGTTCTGCCAGTCTTGAAATGAACCGGCTGAGGGCTGCTAGATATCCAGTCATCTTTTGGACATCCTTGATACGGGCTGGTGGCCGCATGTCTTCAATGGCTTTGATCTTCGCCGGATTAGCCTCTATGCCCCGGTGATTTACCAGGAAACCAAGAAGTTTTCTGGAGCTAACCCCGAAGACGCACTTGTATGGGTTTAGTTTTGTGCGGGTGACCCGCAGCTTGTCGAAGACAGCCTGTAAGGTGTCAAGAAGTGACTCCTTGTTCTTGACCTTGACCATGATGTCATCGACGTACACTTCCACTATGTCTCTAATGAGTTCTTCAAAAGTTTTGTACATAGCTCGTACAAAGGTTGAAGCTGCATTCATGAGACCAAATGGCATGGCTGTATAACAGTACAATCCATCTACTGTGATGAAAGAGGTATGCTCTTCATCTTCCCTAGACATTCTGATTTGATGATACCCAGAATATGCGTCTAGGAAACACAGTAATTCACACCCGGGGGTGGAATCCACTATCTGATCTATTCTAGGTAGTGGGAATGGAACTTTTGGACGCGCCTTATTTAGTGTTGTGTAGTCAATACACATACGAAGCTTCCCGCCGGCCTTGGGCACAACGACTGGGTTTGCAAGCCATTTTGGATGGAAGACTTCTCGGATGAATCCAACTTCGAGCAACTTCTTCACTTCTTGTCGAATGAAGTTCTGTCGCTCCACAGATTGCTTCCAAGGCTTCTGATGCACGGGCCGGGCATCAGGGTAGATCTTCAGATTGTGCTCGATCACTTCCCTGGGGATCCCAGGCATTTGTGATGGTTGCCAGGCAAACACATCAACATTAGCCCGGAGGAAAGCGATGAGCGTGAGTTCCTATTTGTCGTTCAGTCCCCCTGATATACGGGTGGTCTGAGCGGCATCGGAACCGATTTGGACGACTTTGACGGGAATGTCAGTGTCGCCGCTTGGCTGCACACGAGGTGCAGAAGTCGAGCCTCGTTGACGAATGCTTGGGGGTTTGGAGCTTGCTCCTGCCTAGAGTCCTCCTCTTGCGCCGTAGTAAGTGCATGAAGTTCTTCCAGAGCGGTTACTCCGGCAGTGCAATCTCTGTGGATCTGGAGAACGCCTACAGGTGTTGGCATCTTTAACACCAGGTAGCCATAATGAGCAGCTGCCATGAATTTGTACAAGGCAGGCCTATCCAAGATGGCATTGAAAGGTAAGTTGATCTGAGCAACGTCAAAGACCAACTTTTCAGTGCGATACTTCTCCCGGGTCCCGAAGGTAACGGGAGAGTAATAGCATCGAGTGGGGTAATGGCTCCCGGACCTACTCCGGAGAAAGGTCGGGAGGGGTGAAGATCCGAAGGTCAGAGCTGAAGCTTGGTAAAAGCTTCGAAGCTTATGAGGTTCAGCCCCGAACCTCCTCTACCATAACATGGTGGAGATGAATGTTATTGATGGTAGGAGATACCATCAAAGGTATCTGGCCTGCTCCAACCATGCTTCGAGGGCAGTCCGAAGCATTAAAAGTGGTGGTTGTGTCCATCCACTTCCGATGAGGCTCCGCCCTGGCTGTAGGAGCCACAACGGCCATGTCCCGACGCATTGTCTTGAGGACGCGGCGGGAGGTGATGTCCCATGATCCACCAAAAATGGTGTTCATGGTCTTCCGACGCTCGTTGTCAGAGATGTCAAAATCATCGTCGACGGAGGTGTAGACGGCTTTCAGGACCTTTTTAGGATCCTGAAAACCTAACTCCTCTTCAGCCGGAGCTTCGTCAACTTTTCGTTTTCCTTCCCTCTGTCAAAAAGGAACTTCTTCCCGACGCTTGTTGTAGCGCTCGGCAAGGTTTTGGACCTCCCGGCAGTCTTCCAAACTGTGGTTGTCCGTCTTATGAATTAGACACCACACCTTGGGTTTGCCACCGTCTTTAGAAGACAGTCGAGGTCGCTTCTCGGGGAGTGGCCCCCGACCACCCAGAGCTGCAACAGCTGCAGCATTAGATGCGTCGGCCGACGACTTCTTCTTGCCATTGGTCTTTTTCTTCTTTTTGCCAATCCCGGAGGTAGTGGCTTCGCCTTTGGTGGATTTCTTGCGATCCTCCGGAGATGGTTTGGAGTGCATTTCACGGCCCTCTGCAGCTCTGGCACATTTGTCGGCCAAGTTGAAGAGTTCTGTGACACTGGTGATCTCCTTGATCGCTAGTTTCTCCAACATCTTCTTATCCCGTACGCCCTGTCTAAATGCCACAATGACAGAAGCGATAGAGATAGAAGGGATAGTGTTTCGTACTTGAGAGAATCTCTGGATGAATGACCGCAGGGAGTCTCCCCCTTTTTGCACGACTGCAAAAAGGTCCAGTTCGGTGCCTGGTCGGGTGTATGAACTCCCGAAGTTGGCAGTGAACTGTCGGCACAACTCCTCCCAACTGTTGATGGAGTTGGGTGGAAGGCTCATAAACCAGGACCGTGCGGTCCCAGTTAAAGCCACTGGAAAATAGTTGGCCATTACGACCTCATTTCCTCCAGCTGCTAGGATAGCATTGGAGAAAATCTGAAGAAATTCGACGGGATTAACAGTCCCGTCAAACTTCTCCGGCAGGCGAGGCCGGAATTTCTGTGGCCACCTGACCATACGCAGATGCATGGCCAGGGCTGAACAGCCTCCTCCTACTCCTTCAGGAGCAGGAATGTCCTGAGCTTCTCGTCTTTCACGAGCACGCTCGATATGGACTCGGCCGTCTTGTTGACGGTATCGGCGATCAAGCTCCGCCCGGAGGTCATGAGTTGAAAGCCTTGATATCGTGTGAGTGCGTCGCGCCCCGGAGGGCAACGACGTCACTTGCGGTGACGCAGCACGTCTCCTATTGTTGGAAACGTGTGAACCAAGTCTGCCAGACAAGGTCCGTCGCTACGACGGGGCCCATCCTGAAGGAGGAGGACCCTGGTTACTGATGCGGTCGGCTGTTGCTGCAACCAAGTGTTCCACATCGGCCCTCCACTGCTCCATTGCATCCCGGGATGCATCCGGAGGTGGTGGGCGCTGAAGGAGAGCACGTGCTGCATGGAGCGCGTGTTCCGGGTTGTCATATTTTGCCGACGTAGTGATTGATGCCAGTGCACCATCGCGCTGCCAAGCTTGATTTGCTGGTGGAGGCGGCGGCGGTGGAAGTGTGACTCCTGCTGGAACTGAGGTTCCTGCTGGTGGCTGCATATTGGAGGGATTGCCCCCAGCAGCTTGAACAGCGGGATGACCATTGGATGATTCAGCAGCTGAGTTCACCATTCTTGAAATCTAATGCACCCCTACCTGGCGCGCCAACTGTCGGTGGTTTTGATCTGGCAGATCTCCCGACACTACTAAAAGTGTTTGCAGAGTTTGAAGTTCGGTGTGGGCGCGCGGAGATTCAAGAAGGTGAAATGTAAAATGACACAGGAGACACCAAGATTTACGTGGTTCGGGCCGCCTGAGCGTAATACCCTACTCCACAGGGTGTGTTGGTGTTGTATTGGATGTATGAACTCAACTCAGGTGACGTGAGTTGAGTGCGTGTGTGAGCCGATCAGACCAGATCAGATCAGAGAGCTTGGATTAGATCAGATCAGATTCTCCTCTATGTATCGTCGGCCTGTCCTTTTATAGTACAAGGACAGGCCGTTACAAGTTGGCCTGACCCGACACGTGGCCCTGGCGGCTACTAATGTTGATACATATTTGATGCGCTTAATTATCCTTAATGACCGAGTTACGGGCTTTGACAGTGCCATTACTGGTAATAAGGGTCATCCGATCGTGTGTCATTAACATAGTATTAATGACACTTAATCGGGTCTTGAAGTCCTTGATTCACCTTTGAAGATCCGGAGCCATTGTGGATTCTACCGGAGGTTTGAGGCTGAAGATCCGACAGTTGGACTCATGGCAACTCCGGAGCATACTGTGGGAAACAGATAGGTCCGGTGCTACCAGACACGTGTTAGTTCTGGAGCTTCCCTCGGTCTGGGGTTTGGTCCGGGGGTGCCGTTATGGTACATAGCCCGGAGCTTCCCCCTTGTGGGCTGTAGCTCCAGTTTGATGGTACACGTGGCGACCCTGGGACTAACCATGTTGGGGAAGCTGGTCCGGTTATGTCTGACATGTGGGCCTCCGAAGGTCTTCAAATCAAGTAGATGACATTTCCTTGAGATCTTTGCAATCTCAAGGGGTATACGGTACTCGGGGTACCGACAGTCGATATTGGGTTGCCTTCCATGGGTTCCACGATTGTGGTCGAGGAGAGTGTTGTCGATGTCGCTCATCCACACATCAAGGTTCCCATAGGTTGGATGTACTTGGTTATTCCATGGCTAAGGCAATAATAATCCTTAGCTACAAAGGAATGGCGTGCACTCAACATGGTTGAGTGTGTTCCGTCGTTCTTTGGCTAAGGTGTATCATACCTTCTTGCCAAAAAGAAACAACTTGTTCCTCTCATGCATTGGGTGTGATCTGTCGCTCCTTGGCTTAAGGTAATGATACCCTTTAGCCACGTAGGAGTGACATGTACCAAACATGTGTTGAGTATGATCTGTTATTCCTTGGCTAAGGTACAACATACATATAACCACAAAGGGATGACGTGCACTCAGCATGGGTTGAGTGTGATCCGTTGTTCCTTGGCTAAGGTATAAAATACCTTCTGGTCACATAGGAACAACTTGCACCCAATATACATTGGATGTGATCTTGTCATTCCTTGGTTAAGGTTCATCATATCTTTTATCCACAAAATAATAACTTACACCAATGATGGTGGCAATTCCCTTGAGCTTGAATGAGTGCTTAGAATAGTTGAGAGCATAGTGCTCTCACGTATTCGTAGCAGCCTATTGGTTGCTCATGGAGGGTTTCCATGTCAAATCTCCGGCTTCGTATAGTTATGGTTGACCTTGGGCCTTAATTACCGATAGGTAGCAACTATTCTATTTTACTCCTTGGCCAAGAGATGTTGAAATGAAATCCTCTTAGGGTTTCCAACAAATGGATCTTTGAATGCCTGCATAGTTATTTTACTCCTGCAAACTTCCTCTTTATGATAGAGAGGGATGGTTAGCTCCCGATACTTGTACAAATGAATTTTCGGGTTAGGTAACCGAAATATCTATTTGTACGCACGGGGAAGAACAAGACCAAAGATGCATTGGGTCCAATTTCAAGTGCATTCATGAAAATGTATGAATCATTGCTAGGAGTGTGGCTTTATGGATATATCAATTTGCACATTTTTCTAAAGCTCCCACTCATAGCAATGGAAATGATATAAATACACTATATAGATCCCTTCATCTTGTAAATTTTCTAGCCATCATAGCTTTTTACACAAGAGCAAATGTTTATCATTTAGATCATGGCAAACAAGATTCTCAATTTTATCCAACTGAACATTTTTTATTTTCTTGCCTAGGAATTTGAAATTAATTGATCCATGCATGACTGAGTTTCAAATCAAAATTGTGGACATCACAATTCCTAGGTTGCTACATACCAGTTCAACCATTAAGTCACTCCATAAGCATTACCTGGGCAAAAAATGTCTAAGTCAATTTTAGCAATACTTATGAAATTCTAAGTACTTGTTTAAATTTATTCCCAAGTAAGGTGTCATTCCTTTTTGACGAATCAAAAAGAGTAATGTCAACACTTACTCTCTTTAGGATGCATAAAAATTGAATGATGAGAAGGTATAAAGCTTCCTTACCAATGAAACAAAAATCATTCAATCCTAATGCAATTTTAACGACGAAAATTTTTAAACTTATGCCTCAATTGAAGAGCAGTCTTGTTGAAAGTCGTTGTGTGAGAAACTCTCGACCATGAATTTTGGTATAGCCTTCATGTTCAATGTTTGCTGCCAAGTTGAGGTTGAGCTTCATCTTGTTGCTCCATTAGACCACCATCTTGAGCATTACTCCATTATGAACTCAAAATGAGATCGATGGAGGAATATGCACTTGATGGGGCCTTCCAACATCTTTACAAATTTTGTCATGGGTGCACTAAAATCAAGAACAAACAAAACAACTTAAAAACAGGTTACGTTAGGTAAAAAGCATGTTGTACCATTTGTCAAATTGTTTTGCCCAACTTGAAGCAGCTTGCAAATGCAATGAATATTAAGGAAAATATTTTTTGGTTTGAATTAGGTAAATGAATTCAAGTGGTTATGCCCAAGGTTTATATCTAGATAAATTTATTTTATAATTCAAAATTTTAGTTTTATGATGGTTGGAAATTTTACTTTACAACATGCAAGTGTGGAAATTAAAATATGCTAAATGCAAATGCAAAGATTGATGGAAATTCAACTATGCAATTGGGGAAAACAAATATGAGATAACTACCAATTAACTTATTGGCAAGGACTCACTGAATTTTTGTAGTCCGATGAGTGGGACTTACCTCTTCCTGTTTGGTTTGATAATTTGTTGTCTAATCCCGGAGTTGAAGATGTGGATAACTTATTTTGATTGACATGCCAAATATCATTTGTCGTGTTAGTTGGACATATGGACCACATGATGGCCCTTGCCTCTCCGTCATTGTGATGAAGACTTGTTGATGTGGTGACAATTTCTCCCTCTTGAAGATATCCTCGTCTGCTTCTACTTTGCGGAGACTTGCTTTGACGAGTAAACAAAATAGCCCTGTACCAGTGGTATCAATTTCCGTTTTGAGTTTTCATGGGCATGGTGAGGCTTGTCCTTCCTTATGGGTGCCACTTCGACCTTCTTCATATTCCTTAAGGTTAACCCATGCTTTGATCATGGATCAAAGCCTTCCTTGGACATGATGACATGTGGAGTCCACAATCAAACCAGAAATGCTTCATCCACAATGTCACGCCCTAGGTTGCATGGGCTTGGTCGAAGTGTAGGAATCCCAACAATTGAGTGTGGGATATCTTGGATCTTGAATGCTCTTTTAGTTTCTTGTCCTTGGCCAAGAGCCCCATGTAAATGTTGTCTTGATTTCTTGCTTGGCCATGGACATGATACTTCAAGGTAGGCTAGTTGAACTTAAATCCCTTGAAATCCCCATAGCCTCCTTGATTACAAGGGTGATGTTGATTCCACCCTTGACCTCCTTGTAGGTGATAGCCATTGGAGTTGTGTTTGAAAGGAAGAATCCTCATGGGTCTTAGGTAAATGATTCCCCAAGTGGCCCATGTTGACATGGATTTTCACAAATCTTGTGAATATCCATGGCCTGGATCATCCAAACACTTCTCCATTGGTTTGATCTTCATGATACTTCAATGGGAGGTGTAGTTCCTTAGCTAGAATGTCCACCTTGTTAAGTGGTGTGGATGCCGAGTTAAAGGAACTAGAGCACTCTTCAATCCACCCCTTGAGGAGAGACTATATTCTCATCCATGACGAATTAGAATAGGACTCCTTCAGCTCCAACACAAAGGTGGTCATCGATTGATGGACCAACCCATGACATGAATGTTGGATGATGAGCCAACTATCCACCCTATGGTGGAGGCAAACCAAGAAGAACTCTTGGAGCCTCCCCCAAGCTTAGGGATGGATGACTTTGGTTCCTACTGCACTGGGCCCGCATCCCTCATTCGGGTAGCTCAGGCGCTACAACGTGTCCTACCGGGCCGGACCTACCTTCCTTCACATAGAAGCTCCGGTACCGCCACGTGTCCGGCAGTCTCGGACCTAACTCCCAGTAAAGCGAAGATCCGATGCTACCACGTGTCAAGTGGCTCCGGACCTGCCTCCCCACAGAGGGAAGCTCCGGAGCTGCCACGTGTTGGACTTCCAGGCCTAATCCTGCAACGGGAACACTACAGGATCTCCAAGGGCGCGGACATTCAAGAGGCTATTAAATAGCAATTACAAGACTTGATTAACATGTCATTAATTCGGTATTAATGACACACGATCAGAAAACTATCAAGATAGGTAACGCCACCATTAAGGCGCGTTATCACATTGTTAATCATGGATTATACATGTAGATCGTGTGTAGGTGGTTAATGACAGTCGAGGCCACGTGTCGGGCCAGGCATATACTGTAATGGCCAGTCCTTAGGATATAAAAGGGTTGCGTCGCACAGTAGAAGACAACTAGGCTCACACGCATACAAGCAACCACAAACACTCGCCATACACTCATACAATCAACAACCACCCCGTGGAGTAGGGTATTACACTCAGGCAACCTGAATCACGTAAAAACTTCTATGTCATCATCTTGTCTATGATCTTATGTGCCCCATCCGAATACGAACCTCCGAAGACTACTCTTTAGTAGTACTGGGGGAAGTGTTGTTGCTACACTCCGACATTTGGTGCGCCTAGTAGGGGGGTAAGATCTCAAGATGGTGAACTCCACCGCAGCTTCGTCCAACGGTTTGGCTAAGTAGCCTGCTGGAGGAAATCCCTCCAACATGCAGCAGCCAGCCAACACTGTTGTCCCGGCGGGGGTTGTACGACCACCACCTCCACCATTGCAGCAAGATGTGTATTCACGTCGCTCACTGCATCGACTAACAACCCTGAGTACACGCTAAACACATCGCGAACTCTGCTTCAGTGTCCTCCAGCGCCTAGAGCACCTCAGGGCGTGATGGAACAGTGGTGCTCCGATGTGGAGCATTTGGTTGCAGCCGCAACAAATGCCATCAGCAATCAAGATCTGCCCTTGCTGGGCAGGCACCTTCAAGGAACAGGACCTTGTCTGGTAGACTTGGTCCTTAGGCGTCACAACACGGGAGATGTGCGCCCTCCCAACAAGTGATGTCACTACCCACCAGGGCTCACCTCACTCATACGACATCAAGGCTCCCGACGCATGATCTTGGGTTGGAGCTCGACAACCGATACATGAGGCAGGACGACCGCGTCCATATCGAGCGTGCCCACGAGAGGCTAGAAGCTTGGGAAACCCTTCTCCTTCAGAAGTAAGGGGCGGATGTTCGGCCCTTTCCATGCATCTTCGCATGGCCAACTGGCCACCTAAGTTCTGGCTGCATTTGCCAGAGAAATACAACGGGAGAATCAACTCCATTGAGTTTCTTAAAATCTACTCCACCACCATCCTTGCAGCTGCAGGCAATGAGGCTGTGATGGCTAACTACTTCCTTGTGGCTCTAACTGGGATAGCGAGGTCCTGGTTCATGAGTCTACCTCCTGACTCCATCTACAGTTGGGAGGAACTTTGTCGCCAGTTCAGTGCCAACTTCGGGAGCTCCTACACCCAACCTTGCACAGAGCTAGATCTGTTTGCCGTGCAACAGAAATCGAGAATCGCTGTGATCACTCATCCAACGGTTTTCTCAGGTACAGAACACCTTAAATCTCAAACGTTTTTGTTGTTGTTACATTCCGACAGGGAGTTAGGGATAAGAAGATGTTGGAGAAGCTGGCAACCAAAGATGTCGACAGTGCCACGAAGCTCTTCAGCCTAGCCGACAAATGCGCTAGGGCTGCAAGGGGCTGAGAGATGCACTCGAAACCAGCTGCGAAGGCTGGTAAATCTTCCTCCAAGGCTGAAGCTACTGCCTCTGACAGTGGAAAGAAGAAGAAGTCCAATGACAAGAAAAAGTCAATGGTCGACACACCTACTGCTGCTGCTGCCTCTTGGTGGCCACGGCCCACACCCTGAAAAACGACCTCGACCATCGACTGAGGATGGTGATGGGGAGAATATGTGGTGTCCGATTCCTAAATCGAACACCCATAATCTTGAAGACTGTCGCGGGGTTCAGAGGCTTGTCGAACGCAACAACAAGCGCCAAGAAGAATCCCCATACCGCCAATGGGAGGGGAAACAGGAAGTTCGAGAAGATCCATCACAACAGGAGATTGACTTCGAAGATGCCAAGAAATCCCTGAAGTCCATCTACAACACTGTGGACAATGACTTGACATCTATAACAATGAGCGTCGGAAGAATCTCCATATGATATATGGAGGGTCCTGGGATATTACCTCCCGGCGTATCCTCAAGACTATGCATCGAGAGATGACTGCCACAGCTCCTACCACCAAGGAAGAACCTCATCGAAAGTGGATGGATGCTGCAATCACCTTCGATGCTTCAGATTGTCCGAAGAACATGACCGAAGCTGGTCAGTTGCCTTTGATGGTATCTCTGTTGACGGCTCCTAAGATATACTAACAAATCATCCCTAGCAACGGCGCCAGAAATGCTTATTGGTATTTCTTAACACCACAGATCATCTCTGGTAAAGAGATGAGATCCGCAAGCGCACAAAAGATACCGTTGTAGCATTTCACCCATGAGTATTCTCAAGGGTATCATATTTATCCCAAAGGAAGGCAATGCAGTAAAGTATATACTACTCTTATGGTCAAGCTATGGATACTAATCCATTATCTGGACAGTGGTAAGTTGATAATAGGGGTAGTGTGACACACACCTAGGCAATCTATTCTAAAGGGTAAAATGGGTCCTAGAGGGAGATTGGATTGAGAGTTAGAGAGTTGCTCCTACAATGCTCCTAATACATATACATAGCCTAAGGTAGATACTAGTGGTCATTTCAATGATGAATTCCTGTGCAATGCTATTCAACACGTCGGGCACGGGCTTACCCCTAGCAATACTAGGGCGACTCCCGCCAAGAGCTTGTGGCATAGCCGAACCTGGAGGATTACAAAGGACAGATAGGGCTGTCACCACCTACTGCCTACCTCTTCAATCCGTGGGTCTACGAGACATACAACGCTACTTAAATACCCTAGCACCATGCTAGCATACTAAGCAAATACCTTAGGAGCCATGGCACAAGCCATCCTAAGGCAATGACTAACCTAAACATAGTTGAACCAATGTTGAAGCATAGCATAAGTCATTCATATTAACATAATCATATCATAACTACATAGACTATAGTGGGGGTCTATAGTGTTTATGACCATAAGATGTGATCATGAGAGTCAAATCATAAAGACTATACCTTCCACATACATGGACTCGACAATCAAACAAGAAACGCTTTGTCCAAGTATGCGTATAAAAGAAGACTAAAGATAATATCTTTATTGAGCACAAAGTCACAAATACAAGAAGAATACATAAGACATACCTTTCCCAATGTGGAATTGGGAAGAGAGACTCCTTCTACTCCTTTCCCAATTTGGACATGGGACTAGAGGCTCTCCTCTCTACATCCTAACTCCTCTAAGGACTATGGAAGATAGTGTATTTCCCACCACCAAAAGTGCGTGAATCAGTCACCATTGAGGCTGACTAAGTTTGGTGCAAAGACCAGGTCGACCGACCCCCTGGTTCGGCCGACCTAGTCATTGCACCGTTTCTCGTGTGCTTTCTCCAAGTGGCTGCCAGATGGGTCCCATTGATTTATATGGTTGATATACCGTTGGATCTCCTCGAATACTTCTGTTTGTTGGCCATTTGATCCATGGGATGCCACGTGTCGTCGCCTGATTGGCTGGGATGGTATTTTATAGGATTGGTCCCTCTAAATTTTCTCATTTCTTGCATAAAATGCTGCATACACATATTTCTCCAAGTACAAGTGGAATTGGGTTAGATAGAGAGGTGATGTGTGCAAGAAATGATCAATCCTTCACATAATTGAGTTAAATTGACGGATAAAATTGGTATATAAGAGCCGTCAACAAACTCCCCCAAGCTTATCCTTTGCTAGTCCTGAGCAAAGTCAAGACTTTAGTTTGATGATCAGGAGTTGCTACAATATCTTATTTTCAAAAGTATCTAATGCACAACAAGATACTCTACCTAGTATTGCATAAATTGGCTATGATACCCCACCTTTCTTAAGTTATCATGGGGCTTATGCTTTTTCATATTCATGAGTAGTTGAAAGGTAGGATAGCAAATGGAGCAAACATAACCTAGAAATCATGTTCCACTTAAATCTCGGAGAATTCAATTTAGATATTAAGTACCTTAATTTGATTCTCTCAATCACTCCTTTGTGGATAGTGGGAATATTTCCTCACCAAAGCATTCTGCCTCTACTATTCATACTCATTGAATATGGCTTGTATGTGGAGCTTGGTAAGGAAAGTAAGTAGGCATATTTGCATCACATATATTGCTAAGTCAAAAGAGTAAACCTTAGGAGAATTCAAATCAAAACTTTTTGATTCAAGACTAGTGCATGTGTGATGGAGTGGAAGTGGGTATGGATACTTGAGATAACTCCTTTTTGGTATATTCTCTCTTTCTTTTGCAGAGATGAAACATGGCTACTTTTCTTTTATCTTTTTTTTTCTCATGCTTATGATGTAAGCATGCTCTTTTTTTTTATTTTCTTTTTGTAGCCATGTCTTCTACTCCCTTTCTTTGCCATGAATTTTGAAGAGAGTGCTAAACATGAATAACATGGAGTTTCTTTTTTTTTGTCTTGGTATGGTGGATATGATTGACGTTTTTCTTACTTCTAGTGTAGAAGTATAGCATGTGCATGTGAAGTCTTGAATTCAAAAAGAGTTGAATGATTTCTCACATAGGTCTATACTAGTTTGACTAGGCTCAATGTGAAAGCAGATATCATATGCATAAGGTTTTGTCTATGTATGAACATCATATGGCTTTGGTAGGTATTTCCAATCAATTGAGGGAAACTTAAATCTTTTTAGAATTTCTCTGGAAATCTAAGTTTTACTTTCAAACTAGGACTAGCAGCCCTATTACTAATTCTAATCTTGCAACAACCTAGAATTAGGTTAAGCTTTTGCTACCCACAACTTCCAAATTAAGGTAAAAGTATTTCAAACCAATGAAAGCAATATTCGGAGAGTAACAAGTTGTAAACTAGAGACTTAGGAAAATAAAACAGAGCAACTATTCATCATTTCCTCTATGTGAATTCTAAATCATTCTTACTGGACATCTTTATTTGATGAAAGCAAATCTAACCTATTTTTATATATTTTTTTTATGCAAGGTGCATGATGGATGGATGGAAAATATGTAATGTATGATTTGAAATGAAAATGTATTGGGTGTGATACAAGTTACCTAAAGTGGGGGTCCTCCCCCAAGCTTATTCTTGATCAAGGTCCGTGATAGTGGTTGATGAGTAGGTTTAGGCCCGATCTTCCGAAAGGTATGTCGATTGGGGTGGAGAACTCGACGTTGATGATCCGCGGCACTTGAGCGGTTCGAGTACCCCTGCAATAACTACACCACGGCTCCGTTGGTTATCAACCGTGCTGCACGCACTTGACCTCGCCAAGAAGGCTAATCCCTGCAAGGGCAATTGAGAACACGAGCAAGAACGTAGAAGACACAATCGGAAATCGCGAAATTGGGGTCTCACAAACCGTAGAACGGCGATATTATTGATATAAGCAAAACCCACCGAATATGACCGGCGGCTGCAGTATTTATAGGCTAGGGTTCGACCAAAACACGATTAGACGCGTCCCTAATGGACTCTTACGGGATACAAGGCCCAAAGGCCCGATTCGGTGGCGCAGCACCGGACATAAATCTGGACTCGAATTGTTTCGACGATTCCCAATGACTCCGGAGGAATTTTGAGGTGGTACCAGAACCATTGGAAAGTTTATCTTCTCCTATTTCCGTGCATATGTAGAACGTCGAAAACGGAGTCCGTATGCCTCCTGGGCGTCTGTTTTAAGGTGGACTGCTCCTGGACTCCGAGTTGAACTCGAGTCCGAGTTGTAAACTGTTTCCATCTACTTGTGGACGTCCCAGGTGGTTCTCCACGCTCCCAAGGCCTCCTTCCTTCACTTGTTGATCTTTTCCATTATTCCTAATAACAATTAAATCATCACATAGCAATCTATTCTCAAACTCACATGCAAAAGAAGTTAAGAACGAATTCACCTGCTGATTTAATAACCGTGCCCGTGCTCTTGTGATTGGTCCTTGCAGTTCAATGCGCGTCTCTGCTGTTGTGATGTCCTCATCATCCTCCCCCTCTTGAATTGGAGTCGTCCTCGACTCAAGTTCATCTTCTTCTCCCAAGTACGGTCGCAAATCTGAAATGTTAAATGTAGGACTAACCCCAAAATCGGGAGGCAATTCAAGCTTATATGCATTATCATTAATCTTTTCAACGATCTTAAAAGGACCAGAAGCTCGTGGCATAAGTTTAGATTTTCTCAAGTCGGGAAATCGCTCTTTTCTCAAATGTAACCACACCAAATCGCCCGGTTCAAGTTTTACTTCTTTTCTACCTTTACTACCTGCAATCCTATACTTCTCATTCATCATTTCAATATTTTTCTTTGTAGTTTCATGCATCTTAAGAATGAATTCAGATCGTTGTGTAGCATCCAAATTTATAGTTTCAGAAGGAGGCAAAGGTAGTAAATCAATAGGAGCACGGGGATTGAAACTATACACTACCTGGAATGGACTTACCTTTGTCGTGGAGTGAACGGATCTGTTGTAAGCAAAATCTATATGTGGTAAACACTCCTCCCACAACTTCAAATTTGTTTTCAAGACAGCCCGTAACATAGTGGATAAAGTATGATTAACTACCTCGGTCTGTCCATCCGTTTGTGGGTGACATGTAGTTGAAAACAGCAACTTGGTTCCCAATTTATACCACAAAGTTCTCCAAAAATGACTTAAAAATTTTGCATCACGATCAGAAACAATGGTATTTGGCACACCATGTAAACGAACAATTTCCGTCATAAATAAATCAGCAATGTGTGAGGCATTATCATTCTTATGACAAGGTATAAAGTGTGCCATTTTGGAAAAACGATCAACAACTACAAAAATACTATCCCTCCCCCTCTTAGTCCTAGGCAATCCCAAAACAAAGTCCATAGAAATATCCTCCCAAGGTACACTAGGAACAGGAAGAGGCATATAAAGACCATGTGGGTTAAGACGAGACTTAGCTTTGTTGCAAGTAGTGCATCATGACACGTAGCGCTCGACATCACGCCTCATCTTTGGCCAAAAGAAGTGTGTGGACAGCACGTCTTCAGTTTTCTTCACTCCAAAATGTCCCATCAAACCTCCTCCATGTGCTTCCTGTAAAAGCAATAGACGAACGGAGCTAGCTGGAACGCATAGCTTGTTAGCACGATAGAGGAGACCCTCTCGCAGCACATATTTATTCCAAGTTCTTCCTTCTCTACAATTTTCAAAAGCAACTTTGAAGTCCAAATCAGTAGGATATAATGCTTTAATTGTTTCCAAACCAAAGATTTTATGATCAAGTTGGGACAGCATGGTATAATGCCTAGATAATGCATCGGCAATGATATTTTCCTTCCCTTTCTTATGCTTAATGATGTATGGAAACGACTCTATGAACTCAATCCATTTAGCATGTCGTTTATTCAGATTGGTTTGACACTTAAGATACTTCAATGATTCATGATCGGAATGTATGACAAACTCCTTAGACCAAAGATAATGTTGCCATGTTTGTAATACACGGACTAAGGCATACAATTCCTTATCATAAGTGGAGTAATTCAGAGAAGGACCATGAAGTTGTTCACTAAAGAAAGCAACGGGTTTACCTCCTTGTATGAGAACGCCTCCAATACCAATGCCGCTTGCATCGCATTCTAGCTCAAAGGTCTTGTCAAAATTAGGAAGTTGTAGTAATGGTGCTTGTGTAAGCTTCGATTTGAGAGCATCAAAAGCTTGTTGCTGCTGTTCGCCCCATCGAAATGGAACTCCCTTCTTCGTTAGCTCATGTAGAGGTGCTGCAATGGTGCTGAAATCCCGCACAAAGCACCGATAAAATCCTGCAAGACCAAGAAAACTACGAACCTGTGTGACGGTAGTTGGGGCTGGCCAGCTGGTGATTGCTTCAATTTTTTCCTCATCCATCTCAATTCCCTGCGAGGAAACGACATAGCCAAGAAATGAGACTCGATTGGTGCAAAAAACGCACTTTTCGAGGTTACCAAACAAACGTGCATCTCTCAAAACAGTAAAAACAGCACGTAAATGATCAAGATGTTCATCATATGACTTGCTGTAAATGAGGATATCATCGAAGTAAACCACCACAAATTGTCCAATGAAAGCACGTAAAACCTCGTTCATTAATCGCATAAAGGTGCTGGGTGCATTAGTTAAACCAAAAGGCATGACTAACCACTCATAAAGTCCAAACTTGGTTTTAAATGCAGTTTTCCATTCATCTCCTAGTGCCATTCTAATTTGGTGGTAACCACTACGCAAGTCAATTTTTGTGAAGATGATAGCACCACTCAATTCATCAAGCATGTCATCTAATCGAGGAATAGGATAACGATATCGAATGGTGATGTTACTAATCGCTCGACAATCAACACACATGCACCAACTACCATCTTTCTTAGGAACCAAAAGAACAGGAACGGGACAAGGGCTAAGGCTTTCACGAATGTACCCGCGGTCCAAACGATCTTGGACTTGTCGCAGAATTTTCTTAGTTTCTTGTGGATTCGCCCTGTATGCTGCACGATTTGGCAAACTTGCTCCTGGAATCAAATCGATCTTGTGTTCAATGCCTCTCATCGGTGGTAAACCAGGGGGTATCTCGGAGGGAAACACATCCTCAAACTCCTGCAAAAGGTTAGCAACAGCAGGGGGCAATGCAATAGACAATTCATGAAGTGAAAACATGGCTTCTTTGCAAACTAAAGCATAGCACATCCCCTTAGCATCGAATAAATCAGCAAGTTCAGATTTAGTTGCGAGCAATGATGGTGATTTTAACTTAATAACTTGCTGTTTTTCAGATTCTAATTTAGTTGCTTTGCCCTCACGAATTTTACTCTTCTCAAAATGCACAATTTCAGCAGGAGTCATGGGGAGCAAAGTGATTTTCTTTCCCTTATGCATGAGAGTATATTTATTGGTTCTACCATGATGAATAGCATCTGTATCAAATTCCCAAGGACGACCCAATAAAAGAGAACAAGCATCCATAGGAACAACATCAAAATCAGCAAAATCATGGTATGAACCAATTGAAAAATGGATTCTCGCTGTTTGTGTTACCCGAACCTTACCGCTGTTGTTGAACCATTGAATGTGGTACGGATGAGGGTGTGCTCTTGTTGTCAAACTGAGTTTCTTGACGACGTCCGTGTTTACCAAGTTATTGCAGCTACCTCCATCAATTATAGTGTGTACACGGCAGTCCTTGACGACGAGAAACATGTGGAAGAGGTTGTGTCGTTGTAGCTTGTCGTCGGTCTCCACTTTGGAGCTCAAGGAACGCTGCACAATGATGCTCCTATAGTTCTCCGTCGCCGCTGTACCAAGTATCTCTTCTTCGGTGTGTTCGTCATTTGCATCTGTAAAGTCAGTAGCAAGAGAATATTCATCTTCAACATCCGAAGTACTATCATACCCGCCATCGTCGCATGCTATGTATACTCGTTTGCTCGGGCAATCTCTCATCATATGACCAAGTCCCTGGCAGCGGTGACACTTAATGTCGGAAGTACGACCCGTAGAAGGAGTGGACGACGAAGGCTTGAATGATGTCGCCTTGCTGCCTTCCGGCACGCGAGAAGGTGGAGCAGCAGGTATAGTTCGTTGGCCGCCATTGGGTGGTGTAGTCGCTGCACGGGGGGCCGAAGATGGTGCTGTTTTGGATGGTGTAGTTGCTGCACGCGGCGTGAAGTTGCTCCTCGTGTGTTGTTGCTGTTGTTGTCGGCCCTGCAATTCTTTTTCTGCCAACATAGCAAGCTGAAACAATCTGTTAACAGTATCATATTCTTTGTAATCAACAATGTCCTGAATTTCACGCCTCAACCCCCCATAAAAACGAGCTATTTTATCATCCATGTGCTCTACACCCCACAACGCAGCATACCCTTTTGTAACTCTTGATAATACTCCTCTACGGACATGTTACCTTGGTCTAAACGCTGCAATTTTTTGCGAAGGTCCCGCTGAAAAGATGGAGGAACAAATCGAACACGCATAGCTTCCTTTAATCTATCCCATGTTGGAGGATCAATTCTAGTTTTAACAAGTTCATTCCACCATATGATAGCAAAGTCCTTAAACTCACTAGTGGCTTGACGAACTCTATGTTGTTCAGGAACAAGATGGGAATTAAATTTTTGCTCTACTGTCATCTCCCAATCAAGATAAGCCTCAGCATCATAAGCACCAGAAAAAGAGGGTATAGTAAATTTCACTTTAGCAAAAGGATCATCAGGAGGGCGGTTATAATTGTTATGATTATTACCTCCCATACCTCGACGATAAAGTGGCAGTCTTGGCTGATTACTGTGATCTTCCAGTTCATCATAAGCATTGTCTTCTTGTCTTCCAGCGAGAGGCAACCGAGCCTCAAAAGTATTCATCCGAAGAGCAAGGTCATCCAGTTTGCGAGTCAAGTTCGCCAATGACTCCTCCGTTGATGCGTTGTATTTGGCGAACATATCACGTAACTCAACATGTTGAACACATTCGTCATTATTTTCTTCTCCTGCCATTGTTAGTAGGAAACAAAAGACAACAAAAAAATGTTATCCCTATCAACTACAGTGACAATGTGGAAGGTGGAAGAAAACAATCTCTCTCGCTCAAGCGTCTTACCACGCTCTTACAAGTGTTCTTACCGACACAGCAGGTGGTGTGGACGGTGAGATGAACCAATGAAGCGTGGGGTGATTGCAAAGGTACCTGTTATGCTCAAGAGAAAGGTGGAGCTTGGATGGCACAATATGGTGGCTAATAAGCAGAAAATCGTTAACAGCTAAACAAAGTTGAATATGTATTCAATGTAGGAAACTGTTGCTGGTCAACTGAGTGGCCTAGAGCCTAGCACAACACAATGAAGTATCAAGGCAAAAGAAAGACAGAATGATATAACCAAACAAACAGCACCAAGTGGTATAGGCCAATTGCTTTAATATGCGTGCTCTTCACTATTTTTTTTCTTTTTTGTAATATTTTTTTGATATTTTTTCTTTACTCAGTAGCACAAATATAGGAAGCACACAAATTTGCAGATCAATTGGATGTAATATGCGGCCTATAGAAAATCAAGAAGGTTCTTTAAAATTCGTGCTCAAACTTCGGAGGCCGGATAGCCTATCTTCCGAGGGGAATTTGGGCAATCTAATTTCGCCGAACGTGGCTACGCGGTGGAAAATCAGATGCGAAATTTCGCGTAGATGAATTTGAAAAAAAAAAATTCGCCCAATTTCGAGTTCGTATGCGAAAGTTATGGCCGTTTTAAGGTAGGCTGTCCGAGTTACGTTTTTTTGGATGTTGATTCCAACTCGGTTTGAGAACAGAACTCGCAAACGGATACGAAAACGATCGGGAATTTGCACGGCAACTAATGGGGTGGTGTGTGATGATTCAAGGATGAATGACACAAAGATTTGTCACCTAATCTAGGGCTGACGATGCGGGAGTTCACGCAAGGCGGCTAGCTAGGGCAAACCGATGAACGTGGCGGATCAGTTTGTTATTTAGGGATTGTGGAATAGGTGTCGAATAGCAAGAAAACAAGGACGAAACACGATAACTAGGACCAAAAAAACACAAAGCTAAACCAGCAACAAGACTCAACCACACGAATGCAAACTCAACAATGCAAACTGAAAAACGAAACTGCAGGCACTATAGTCTGGGAAGCGGTAAAAACGATCTAATAATTTTTTTTGTGGCGTTTTTGTGGACTCTAGGTACGAAACAAAATCGATAATGGAAGGAAGGAAAACAAAGATACCTCAGGGCAACCTGGAAATCTGATACCAATTGATAAGTAGGTTTAGGCCCGATCTTCCGAAAGGTATGTCGATTGGGGTGGAGAACTCGACGTTGATGATCCGCGGCACTCGAGCGGTTCGAGTACCCCTGCAATCACTACACCACGGCTCCATTGGTTATCAACCGTGCTGCACACGCTTGACCTTGCCAAGAAGGCTAATCCCTGCAAGTGCAATCGAGAACACGAGCAAGAACGTAGAAGACACAATCGAAAATCGCGAAATTGGGGTCTCACAAACCGTAGAACGGCGATATTATTGATCTAAGCAAAACCCACCGAATATGACCGGCGCTGCAGTATTTATAGGCTAGGGTTCGACCAAAACACGATTATACACGTCCCTAATAGACTCTTACGGGATACAAGGCCCAAAGGCCCGATTCGGTGGCGCAGCACCGGACAGAAATCTGGACTTGACTTGTTTCGACGATTCCCAATGACTCCGGAGGAATTTTGAGGTGGTACCAGAACCATTGGAATGTTTATCTTCTCCTCTTTCCGTGCATATGTATAACGTCGAAAACGGAGTCCGTATGCCTCCTGGGCGTCTGTTTTAAGGTGGACTGCTCCTGGACTCCGAGTTGAACTCGAGTCCGAGATGTAAACTGTTTCCATCTACTTGTGGACGTCCCAGGTGGTTCTCCATGCTCCCAAGGCCTCCTTCCTTCACTTGTTGATCTTTTCCATTATTCCTAATAACAATTAAATCATCACATAGCAATCTATTCTCAAACTCACATGCAAAAGAAGTTAAGAACGAATTCACCTGCTGATTTAATAACCGTGCCCGTGCTCTTGTGATTGGTCCTTGCAGTTCAATGCGCGTCTCTGCTGTTGTGATGTCCTCATCAGTGGTTGAAACCCTAACGACGGAGGTAGGCCATGAGTTGGCCTATCCTTGTTGCGGTGTGGCTTTGACAATGGAGGGTTGAGTGTTGATTGTTGTGTTGCCTTCCATGGACACCATGAGTGTGGATGAATAGAGGGTTTTCAATGTTGATTGTCCGCACATCAGAGTCTCCATGTGTTGGGTGTGATTTGTCATTCCTTGGCTAGGATAATGATAACCTTTAGATCCAAAGGAATGATGTGCACTCAACATACATTGAGTATGTTCGTCATTCTTTGGCTAAGGTGTATCATATCTTTTTGCCATAAGGGAGTGAATTGTGCCCAACATGCATTGGGTATGATCAGTTGTCCCTTGGGTAAGGTACAACATACCTAGAACCACACAGAAATGACATGCACTCAACATGGGTTGAGTGTGATCTTTTGTTCTTTGGATAAGGCATGACATACCTTCTAGCCACATAGGAACAACTTGCACCCAATATAAATTGGGTGTGATCTTGTCATTCCTTGGTCATGGTACATCATAACTCTTAGCCACATAGGAATAACTTGTACCCAATGATGGTGGCAAATACCTTGAGCTTGAATGAGTGCTTAAAATAGTTTAGAGCATAATGCTCTCACCCATTCGTGGCAGATCATTGGTTGCTCATGGAGGGTTCCCATTTCCAATATCTAGCCTCATATAGTTATGATTTACCTTCGGCCCTAATTTCCGATAGATAACAATCATCCTAATTTACTCCTTGGCCAAGAGATGTTGAAATGGAATCCTCTAGGGATCCCAACAATCAGCTTCATGAATGCCTGCATAGTAATATTACTCTTGCAAACTTCCTCTCTTGAATGGAGAGGGATGGTTAGCTCCCGAGACATGTACAAATGAACGTTCGAGTTAGGTAACCGAACTTTCATTTGTACATACGGGGAAGAACAAATCAAATATGCATTGGATCCAATGTCAAGTGTATCTATGATCAATGTGTTATTCATTGATAAGAGTGGAGCTTTATGGATAATTCATGTTGCATATTTTCTAAAGCTCCTACTCATAACAATGCATGTGATACACTATATGGATCCCTACACCTTTTAAAGTTTCTAATCATCTTAGCTTTCAAGAGCAAATTTTTATCATTTAGACCATGACAAATAAGATTCTCAATTTTATCCTCCTGAACCTCACTAGGAATTTGAAATTTAGCGACTCCTCCTAAAAATGCAATTCAATTTTAGAGCAAGGATATCACTTATTCCTAGGAGTTTGAAATCTAGTTACACCATCTATGCATGAAGCTCAATTAAAAATTATGACTGTCACTATGCCCAAGTTCCTATGTGCCAATTCACCAATTAAGTCATGCCCAAAAATTTTATTTTCTAAACCTCGACAGAAATGACTAAGTTTACAAAATAATTCTTAAAGGATTCTAGGTACTTGTTTGAAATTTTTCCAAGTAAGATGGGATTTCCTTTTGGAGATCCAAAAGTCAATACCCATGCTTACTCTTGTGAGGATGCTTGAGAATTGAATGATGAGGAAGTGTCAACCTTCCTCACAAATGCAAGAAAATACATTCAATTCTATGGAAAACCAAACAATGAAAAATTCTAAACTCATACCTCATTTGAAGAGCAGTTGGTGACGAAGGTCTTTGTGTGAGAAACTCGCAACCTTGATTTTCGGCGTAGGCTTGATGGTTGATGTCAAATGCCAAGTAGAGATTGGATTTGGCAATGGATTTGGTTCTGGCTCCTCCATTGGGTCATCATCTTGAACATTTCTCTTCCTCAAACTCAAAATGAGTTTGAAGGAGAGAAGTGTTCTCAAATCCTCCCAATGGTGACTTGAGCTTGATGAAACCTTCCACTTTCTTTCCATACCACTTCTTCACAATTTTGACCTAGCTGCACTTTAATCAAGTACACACAAAACAACTCGGAAACGGGTTATGTTGAACCCAATTTTCACATTGTCTTGCCCAGCTTGTAATAACTTGTAAATGCAATGAGGGTCAAAGCAAATCTTTTTGGTTTGAACTAGGAAGATAAATTCAAGTGGTCATGCACGTAGTTCATATCCAATTAAATTTCTCCCCTAATTCAATTTTTTAGTTTTATGATGGTTGGAAATTTTACTTTCCAACATGCAAGTGTGGAATTTCAAATATGTAAATGCAAGGGTTGATGCAATTTGGAAAACAAATGTGAGATAACTACCAATTAACTTATTGGCAAGGACTCACCGAATTTTTGAAGTTCGATGAGTAATACTTACCTCCGTTCTATTCAGCGTGATGATTTGTTGTCCAATCCCAGAGTTGAAGATTTGGACGATTTCTTCTATTTTGACATGCCAAACTCATTTGGCTGTCATTTGGACATGTGGGCCACATGGTGGCCCTAGCCTCTCCCAGTTGTATTAATATAGACATGTTGTTGTAGCGACGGATTCTCCCTCTTGAATGTATTCCTTCATGAGCATGGCGAGGCTTTGTCCTTCTTAGGGGTGCCACTGTGACCATATTGATATTCCATTGAATTGACCCATACCTTGATCATGGATCAAAGGCTTCCTCATGATGACATGTGTACTCCACAATCAAACAAGAAACACTTCATCCACAATGTCACTTGCCCTAGATTGAATGGGTTTGGTCGAAGTGTGGGAATCCCAACAAGTGATGTGGGATATCATGGACTTTGAATGCTCCTTAAGTTCTTGTCCTTGGCCAAGATCTTCATGTGAATGTTGTCTTGATTTCTGCTTTGCCAAGATACTTCAAGGTAGGCTAGTTGAACTTAAATCCCTTGGAAAGTCATAGCCTCCTTGAATACAAGGGTGATGTCAATTCCACCCTTGACCTCCTTGTGAAAGGTAGCCATTGGAGTTGTTGTTTGAAAAAGGTCCTCATGGGTCTTAGGGAAATAATTCCTAGGCGTCCCATGTTGACGTGGATTTTCACAAATCATGTGGATATCCACAACTTGGATTATCCAAACAAATCTCCATTTACTTGGTATTCATGATACTTCAATGGGAGGTGTAGTTTCATAACTAGCATGTCCACCTTGTGAAGTGGTGTGCATGACAAGCTATGGGAACTCGAGCATTCTTCAATTCACCCCTTGAGTGGAGACCTTCTTCTCATCCATGATGGATGAGAATAGGGCTCCTTCATCTCCAGCACGAATGTGGTCATGGATTGGTGGAGCCAACCCATGACATGAGTGTTGGATGAGGAGCCAACTATCCACCCCATCGTGGAGGCAAACCAAGAAGAACTCTTGGAGCCTCCCCCAAGCTTGGGTATGGATGACTTTGGCTCCTACTGAAAGCTGAAATTTTCCCACAAAAAGGCAATGGTGTTGCCTAGCAAACATTTGTTGAGGTACGCCTTAAATCATCTTGCAGTTTAGCACTTGCGTCCTCGTTGGCCATCCCATACAATGGGTTGGCCAACACTACCCTGTTTTCAAGAAAACAAACAAGGGTAATCCTGTCTAATAACTATTAGTACCTATAGCTTAACCACAAGTGATAGCTATCCTTCACTTCCTTTGCCTTCCCCAGCAACGGCGCCAGAAATGCTTGTTGACGGCTCCTAAGATAAACTAACAAATCATCCCCGGCAACGGCACAAAAAATGCTTGTTGGTATTTCTTAACACCACAAATCATCTCCGATAAAGAGATGAGATCCGCAAGCGCACGGAAGATACCGTTGTAGCATTTCACCCATGAGTATTCCCAAGGGTATCATATTTATCCCAAAGGAAGGCAATGGAGTAAAGTATATACTACTCTTATGGTCAAGCAATGGGATACTAATACATTATCTGGACAGGGGTAAGTTGATAATAGGGGTAGTGTGACACACACCTAGGCAATCTATTCTAAAGGGTAAAATGGGTCCTAGAGGGATATTGGATTGAGAGTTAGAGAGTTGCTCCTACAATGCTCCTAATACATATACATATCCTAAGGTAGATACTAATGGTCATGTCAATGATGAATTCCTATGCAATGCTATTCAACACATCGGGCACGGGCTTACCCCTAGCAATAGTAGGGCGACTCCCGCCAAGAGCCTGTGGCATAGCCGAACGTGGAGGATTACAAAGGACAGATAGGGCTGTCACCACCTACTGCCTGCCTCTTCAATCCGTGGGTCTACGAGACATCCAATGCTACTTAAATACCCTAGCACCATGCTAGCATACTAAGCAAATACCTTAGGATCCATGGCACAAGCCATCCTAAGGCAATGACTAACCTAAACATCGTTGAACCAATGTTGAAGCATAGCATAAGTCATTCATATTAACATAATCATATCATAACTACATAGACTATAGTGGGGGTCTATTGTGTTTATGACCATAAGATGTGATCATGAGAGTGAAATCATAAAGACTATACCTTCCACATACGTGGACTCCAGAATCAAACAAGAAATGCTTTGTCCAAGTATACGTATAAAAGAAGACTAAAGATAATATCTTTATCGAGCACAAAGTCACAAATACAAGAAGGAATACATAAGCCATACCTTTCCCAATGTGGAATTGGGAAGAGAGACTCCTTCTACTCCTTTCCCAATTTGGACTTGGGACTGGAGGCTCTCCTCTCTACATCTTGACACCCCTAAGGACTATGGAAGATAGTGTATACAATTGAGTGATGCCCAAGTAGTGTGTGTTGGAGTAAGGGGTAGGGGGTCCTATTTATACTAGTGTTAAGGTCGGTTCCCGCCACCAAAAGTGCGTGAATCAATTACCATTGACTCCATGGAGCCGGGAGGAGCCAACACGTGGAGGCTGACCGAGTTTGGTACAAAGACCAGGTCGGCCAACCCCCTGGTTCGGCCGACCTGGTCATTGCACCGTTTCTCGTGTGCTTTCTCCAAGTGGCTGCCAGATGGGTCCCATTGATGTATATGGGTGATACACCGTTGGATCTCCTCGGATACTTCTGTTTGTGGGCCATTTGATCCACGGGATGCCTTGTGTTGTCGCCTGATTGGTTGGGATGATATTTTATTGGATTGGTCCCTCTACATTTCCTCATTTCCTGCATAAAATGTTGCATACACATATTTCTCCAAGTCCAAGTGGAATTGGGTTAGATAAAGAGGTGATGTGTGCAAGAAATGATCAATCCTTCACATAATTGAGTTAAATTGATGGATGAAATTGGTATGTAACAGCCGTCAACAATCTCCTACCATCAACAACATCCAGCTCTATCATGTCCTGGTGGATGGAGGCGCGACACTCAACCTCCTTACCTTTGGGGCTTTTGTGAATCTCCAGCTCAGCCTATCGGACCTTAGGCCCTCACGTCCTTTCTCCGGAGTAGGTACGGGAGCCATCACTCCTCTTGGATCAATTACACTCCTAGTGACTTTCGTGACTAGGCAAAACTATAGGACCAAGAAGCTAGTATTTGATGTGGCACATATCAGCCTTGCCTTCAACGCCATCCTAGGCAGGCCAGCCATGTATAGGTTCATGGTCGTAGCTCATTATGGCTACCTGGTGTTGAAGATGTTGACTCCTTTAGGTGTCCTTCAGATCCATGGGGATCACACTGCTCGCTGGAACAACTTCATGCGCTTGCAACGGCGCAAGAAGAAGAATCTGACAAGGAGCAACCAACTCAACAACCTTCGAGCTCATGATAGCGTGGCTCCACTTCTGCACCTTGTGTGCAACCAAGAGGCAACACCGAAATCCCCGTCAAAGTTGTCCAAATTGGTTCCGACGCTGCCCAGACCACTCGTATATTGAGAGGTCTGGATGACAAATAGGAACTCACGCTCGTCACTTTCCTTCGGGCAAATGTTGACGTCTTTGCATGCAACCATCACATATGCCTAGGATCCCTAGTGGGGTGATCGAGCACAGCCAGAAGATATACTCTGATGCACGACCAGTACATCAGAAGCCCCAGAAGCAATCTTTCGAGCGATAGAACTTCATCAGACAAGAAATTAAGAAGCTGCTCAACGCTGATCCGGGAGGTTCATCATCCTTGGTGGCTGGCAAACCCAGTCGTTGTACCAAAGGCCGACAGGAAGCTTCGTATGTGCATCAACTACACAACCTTAAATAAGGCATTCCCAAAAGACCTTTTTCCACTTCCTAGAATAGATCAGATAGTGGATTCTACCTCCGGGTGTGAGTTACTTTGTTTCCTAGACGCATATTCTAAATATCATCAGATTCAAATGTCTAGGGAAGATGAAGAACACACTGCCTTCCTTACAGTAGATGGGTTATATTGTTATACATCCATGCCTTTCGGTCTCAAAAATGCTGCTTCAACTTTTGTGCGAGCCATGCATAAAAAATTAGGAGAGATCATCAGGGACTTGGTGGAGGTCTACGTCAATGACATCGTCGTCAAGGTGAAGAACAAGGAGTCACACCTTGACAATCTGCAGGCCGTCTTTGACAAGCTACGCTTGACGCGTACAAAGCTCAACCCAGACAAGTATGTCTTCGGGGTTAACTCCGGAAAGCTCCTTGGTTTCTTAGTAACTCACCGAGGAACTGAGGCAAATTCGGCAAATATCAAGGTTATTGAATAGATGCGGCCCCCAGTCCACGTCAACGATGTCCAGAAGCTAAATGGATTTCTAGTTGCACTTAGCCGATTCATTTCAAGACTGGCAGAGCGAACGCTTTCCTTCATAAAGCTATTGAGGAAGTCCAGACCATTTCATTGGTCTGAAGAAGCAGAGAAGGCATTCCAAGAGCTCAAGCAGCTCCTAACTAGACTACCAGTTGTGGTAGCCCCGGAGCCTGGTGAGCCTCTTCTTCTTTACATTTCGGCAACTACAGAGGTTGTGAGCATGGTCCTAATCGCGGAGATACTGAAGCCATCTTCAGCTCAAGAGCCTAGGCCCCTCCAGGAGGGTCCAGTGCTACCTGAAGGCAAGTCTGGGTCCTATCCCCCAGGCACAGATCCTAAAGGCAATAGGCCTGAGGATCAACCTCTCTCAATCGAGGGAGTTCTCGCAGTTCAAGAAGAAGGTTCGGATCCCTCCGAGGAGGTCCGGACTAATGAAGAACGAAATTTGGACCCCTCCAGGAGGGTCCGGGTTGCTTAAGAAGATCTGGACCCCTCCGGGTGGGTCTGGGTTGATGGAGAAGAAGCTACGGGCCCCTCCGTGAGGGTCTGAACCGTCTAGCGGTCAGTGTACTTCATCAGTGAAGTGCTACACGACGCTAAGACTCTCTACATTAAGGTGCATAAGCTGCTATATGCAGTTCTTATTGCCTCAAGAAAGGTACGTCACTACTTCTAGGCCAACAAGATATCAATGGTAACTTTCTTTGTACTACGGGCTATATTACATAATCCGAATTTGACTGGAAATATCGCCAAGTGGGCTGCGGAGCTAGCAGAATTCGATCTCGAATTCCTGCCTCTACGTGCTATCAAGTGTCAGGCGCTGGCTGACTTCATGGTGGAATGGACTCCTTCATCAACTCCAGGGGGCCTCAGTGAGCAGAAGCCAGAACCTAAGGTTCCCGTCATCATTGAGCCTCACTGCACACTCTACTTTGATGGCTCCGTGTAGAAGCAGGGGGCCGGAGCTAGAATCCTTCTCCTCGCCCCGACTGGGGAGAAAGTTATGTACATGGTACACCTTGACTTCAAGGCAACCAACAACATGGCGGAGAATGAAGCTCTCATCTACGGACTCATGGTGGCACTATCATATGGCGTCAGACAGCTACTGGTGAAGGGTGACTCGCAACTCATCATCAAGAAAGTTAAAGGTGAATGGAGTTGCAACAATCCCCAACTCGCTGCTTATGTACTTGAAGTCCAGAAAATGTAAAAGGACTTCCACGTCTTGGATCTCTGTCATGTCAAGTGTCCCAACAATGCTGAAGCTGAGGATCTCTCGACAAAGGTGTCAACTGGAGCTCAAGCTCCAGACAGAGTTTTTGTCAAAAGATTGTCAGGACCTGCCACTCAGCCCGACGAACTGAGTGATGGGGGCGAGAACAGCACCTCGAAGCTGGCGGTCCCGGTGGCCCTATTACTATGGCACCCTAGACGCTGTAGGAAGCTCCGAGCAACCCAGCGCGCAAGATCCAGAAGCTCAAGTTAGCTCCGATGCATGGATCTCGGAGATTCGGAGCTACTTGAAGGACAATATCCTTCCTGAAGACGGTGCTTCCGCTGATCGAATTGCCAAATTGGCTAAAAGATACACGTTGGTAGAAGGGGATCTCTACCAACATGGTGCCAATGGCGTTCTAATGTGGTACATTTTCGGAAAGAAGGCCGCAAACTTCTCATGGAAATCCATGGAGGCGAGTGAGGGAACACAACATCTTCTCGCATGTTGGTCGGTAAAGTCTTCCAGCATGGCTTTTACTAGCCTACAACACTCTAGGATGCATTTGAGTTGGTAAAGAAGTGCGAAGTGTGCCAGTTCTAGGTGAAGCGGATTCACACACCAGCTCAGTCACTGCAAATGATACCTCCCACGTGGCCCTTCGCTGTGTGGGGGATGGACATTTTGGTACCTTTCCCAAAAGCCTTCAGAGGTTACAGATTCCTATATGTCGCCATCGACAAGTTTATTAAGTGGCCGGAAGCTACCTCAGTTGTGACAATCAATAGGCAATCAAATATTAAGTTCTTGAAGTCCATAGTCTGTAGATTTGGAGTTATGAACAGATTTATTACCGATAATGGAACCCAATTCACAAGTGCAGCCTTCCAAGAGTACTGCGAAGATCTTGGCATACAAGTCAGCTATGCATCAGTAGCTCACCCGACAAGCAATGGCCAAGCTGAGAGAGCTAATGCGGAAATACTCAAGGGTCTCAATACGTGCACATATGAGAGCCTGAGAAAACATGATGCCAACTGGATAGAGAAGCTTCCGTCTGCATTGTGGGCAAGCAGGACAACACCTTGTCGGGCAACTAGAGAGACACCTTTCTTTTTGGTGTATGGAGCTGAAGCAGTCCTCCTGCAAAGATCACCATGGGTTCTCTTGGAGCCCAGATCTTCAACGAAGCCACGCAGGACAAGCGACGGCGTGAAGACATGGACTTTGTAGATGAGGTAAGGTGCCAAGCGGCTGTTCGGAACGCACGATACCACTAGACGCTCCAGTGCTATCATCAAAGGTTCGTGCGCAACCGACATCTAGAAGAAGACAATTTGGTGCTGCGGAGAATACTGACTCGAGAAAGGATGAACAAACTCTCCCCAAGCTGGGAAGGTCCCTTCTGGGTTATCAAAGTTTCCTGCCCTGGATGTGTTCGCTTGGCAACAGAGGATGAGACTCTGCTTCCCAATCCATGGAACATCGAGCACCTCCGTAAGTTTTATGCTTAGCTACACATAGGTGAGTCTGTTTGTATAAATTGTATCTCTAATAGTCCCTGGACAGATTCAGGAAGGGTCCTAGTGCAATTAACTTCGTCATGTACTTTAGGTGTGTCTTTACCCTCCCTGGATTAGATCAAGATGAAGAGCACACTTGGCTTGGTCATTGTACTTTAAGTGTGTCCTTGTCTTCCCCTGTAATTCAGACCTTAATAAGAAAACATTTTATACAAACAGACTCTTCATGCATTTCATTTGTACAAGCTCATTACATTTTTACTTTCTTGTCTATAACAATGTTGTGCAACCCTTTGAAATTTAGTCTGAGGTAATTATGTGATATATAAGTTGTATTGGTAATCTTATTTTGGGTTTTAGCATTGTTGTATGGTCTATTCGCCTGAAAACCAAAGCCAATGACAGGTCTGGAGTGTGCTACCGACTTAGACTGGTCAGGCACCCTAAGTATGCCAGTCTACCTATATCCTGGCAGGTCCCAGTAGGGCCCGAAAGGCATTCAGACCTAAAGAGATTTCACCAATACACTTATGTCGTCATGTTAAATTCCTTAGGATTTAAAATTCAAAGAAGGATAACAAGCCACAAATAAGTTATAGACAAGAGGACGAATTTTACTGTTTTTCTTGTTTTTTATGCGCAGGAAAAATGTTCGACGGCAATTTGCTCGATGATGGTGGATACTTACAAAACACTAGCTCCGACAACCTCCAAAACTCCTGCTGTCGACGTTCCAAATGTTGACAGTGGGCGTCGTTGAAGCTACCAAGCTCCAACAAGCCTAGGGGGCCCGCCGTCAACGTTCTAAGTGTTGACAATGGGCAGCATGAAAGCTACCAAGCTCCGACAACTCCCAAGGGGCCCGCTGTCGACGTTCTAAGTGTTGACAGTGGGCGCTGTCGAAGCTACCACGCTCTAACAACCCCCAGGGGGGCCGTCGTCGATGTAACAAGCGTTGGCAGTGGGCACCGTCGAAGCTACCAAGCTCTGACAACCCCTAGGGGGCCCGCCGTCGACGTTTTGTGCATGGACAGTGCAGCCGTCGAAGCTACTAAGCTTCGACAACTCCCAGGGGGCCCGCCGTCGACGTAACAAATAATCCCTAGAGATATCGGAGGCAAGACTCAAAACTCGGAGCTATCATACTGGCTACGAGTTCGAAGCTATTGATTTTTCAAGACATTGTCTAAATCCTCATGGTAGATTCCTTCAATTAATTAAAAACATCTACCAGGGGGCCAACAATATAAAAGGCAATGCACTGAAGACACAAAAAATGGAATTCGGAAGATTTCAGATTTCGTTCATTCAAAATCATAGGATTACAAGATGAAGGCAAAAAAGGAAAAGTCCTAACTACTGGATTTCCTATTGAAAAATGAGGCAACTGTTTGGGCAGCTTCTTGAACCCTGGCCCTGGTGACTTCTTCCTCCTCACCAATGGGTCCTTCGAACACCGGAACTAAAGACATCTGGGGGTCCTGGCTCTTGAAACATGCCAACACATATTCAACAACGTTCTTGGCTAGGGTCCTTCCTTTCGTCTCGAGTTCGTTGACAACCACATCTCCCACGGCTTCTAGCTTCTTGCTGGCGGAGGTCAATGCCACCAGTGCCTTGTCCATCTCCGGCTCCGGGTCAGCCAGACGTATCGGGCTAAAACCAAATGGCACCAGAGCTTTATTGGCATGCCCTAAGAAATCCAAAACTTGCTGGAACTCAGTTGCCCACAAATTCCTAAGCTCCTCCAGTCATTTTCTGGCAGCAGAAAGTTCCGCAGAACCTTCCTTGGAGAAGCGCTCGACTTCCTTAGCGTGCTACAGGATTTCAGCTATCCGCTTTTCTTAGTCGTTCAGCACTTTCTCTCAGAGGTGGATATGGATCCTACGCTCTGCCAAGTCATTCTCCTTGGCCTTCACCTTATCCTCCATGGCGAAGATATCAGTCTCTCTTTTGGAGACGTTTACCCCCACCTGCCATATCTGATCCTTCTCTTAATCGCACCACAGATCGAACTGTTCGGCGCGATCGGTCAAGCTCAGCTCTCCAAGCGACAGCCTCTGGGCGAGCTCCTCCTCCCTCTTCACGAGGTCTTCCTCTCTCTCTAGGAGCTTATTCTCCTTTTGATCGAGGGCTTCCCAGTGCTTGAGAAGTTGCTCATTCAGCTCACTGAGGCTATCTGAGTGACTGTCGGCTGGTTCACTAGCCTCCTTAGCATGCTCATACACCTCTCGGGTCTTATAATCGAGATCCTTAATCATGGTCTCTCTCTCATTGAGCGCGCGATCTAAACGCGCCAGCCGGGCTTTCTCCTTGGACACCCACTCATTTTCGTCAGCCAGTCGGGACTGCGTCAGCTTCGTCTCAAAATGAAGTCTATTGCGCCAACGCCTTAGGGTGTTGTGCTCTTCTTCGAGAATTTGGCTTTTCTAGTTGAAGGCAAGCTGCACCTTGCGTAGACTTGAGCAGGCATTGTCGATAGACAATGCTAGAGGAATTTGCTCCGGGCCCGCCTAAGGTTCCTCTACAGGCTCCAGTGGGTCTTCCAAAATTACTATCGGTTCCCACGGTTCGAGCGTGTTCTCCAATAGCTCCACATCGCCGGGGCCGATCTCCGGAAGCTCATCAATATTTATCGCAGCTGAGGAATGTCCCATCACGGGAGATTCAACCTCTGGAGCTGATGAAGAGGGTCCCTCAGTCGGATCTTCAATCATCGGCCCAAAAGATGTAGGACCCGCAGCCGGATCATCTAGCTACGCCGGCTCAGACATAATCACCTTCGAAGCTGTCACTTCCAGAGTTGGCACTGAAGCATTCGCTGGAGCTTCAACCACTTCTGGCACCGGTGCCGAAGCTTCCATCGCAGGCTCCATAACTGTTGGGGCTTCTACAAACTCTTCCTCCACGTGGTCCGCGCTACCACGGTATCTTCGGTTGCTAGCTCTAGGCTTTTCTCCACGACAGCTGGCACCAGAGCTGTTGTGTCATTTACCACTACCACTTGGGGAGAGGCAGGAGCCAGGGCTTGAGCTTCAGCTAATGCAGCCTCTGAAGCCGCAGCAGGCACCGAAGCCATTGCACTTGTTCTCGATGTTCTTGAAGGAGAAAGTAGGGAATTCATGAAAAAGAAAGAAAGAAAATCAAGACAAAAGTTAAAGAGTCGATCCTTACCTAGAAGTATTACCGCTCCAATCAGCATGGATCTTCTTCCTAGGGCGCTTGGAAATAGAGCCAGCCGTCGTCGGTATGGCGGACGCTCAGGGACTTGAACCTGGAGTTGAGGCGGCCTCCGGCGCTGCCACCTTTGGTACCTCTGTCGTTAGAGGTTGCACTCCGGACCCATAGCCACTAGTTGGCATCGGAGCAGGAGTTGACTTGTCGAAGCCAGTGCCCTCTACCAAAGTTGAAGGACCAGCCAAAGATGGAGGCACGATCACCACAGACCTAAGCCGAGGTGGAGGGATCACTTCTTTCGGATCTTCCCTCACATTGCTCCCATCACTCCTTATCAGCCTCTACTTGCGACTTGGGACTTTGATGGGAGCTTTCTCTTTGTCTCGGTCGGAGGTTGATTTCTTGGGAGGTGAAGCTGCGGGACCATTGCCTTTACCCCTGACTGGCGCAGGTCTGGAGCCTTCATGGGAACAAGGATCCCCATGGATAACAATTCCCGTCGGAGGAGTGCTCCGACGCTTATCCACAAGACCCAGGTCATCAAGTGCTGGCATCTTCTACCACAGCTCCCTCCTGACCTCTTGAACCATGTTTAGGGGCAGGAACTCTGTAGGAGGAGTCAGATCATCAGGCCGGATGGTCTCGTGCTGTAGCTTTTGGAGATGAAGCTTCAAAGCTTCTTCATTCAAATTGGACCCGATGCCAGTCTCAATCCGGTTGTGATCCATTTCTCCACCGAACGCCCATGTGGGTCACTCCCTCATCTTCAGCGGTGCCACCGGTTGGTCAGGATGTTAGCGATGACCATCAGGGGAGTTACTTCTCCTTCGATGCACTCTCAGATCCTTGTCAAGATTGGGTAGTTCTGTGATAGCGTCGGAACCACCTCCCAATAGTCGGTGTCAACGGTCGGAAGGCTGTCAGGCAGCTCCAGCATATTATGGTGATCCACCATGATGGCCACCCAATCCTTCTTCCAACTGTCCCACTTCCCAGAAGGGAATGTCTTCACATACTTGAGGGGCGAGTTCTTGCGCTTCACGAAGTAGTAGAAGCCAAGAAACTTGTTGCTCTTCCCAATTGCATGGACCGTGAAGAAGGTCTGGAAAAGCTCGATACAGGGTGGCACACCCACCCACATCTCATAAAAGTGGACAAATGTCGCCACTAGCAAGAAAGAGTGGGGGCCAAGGTGATGAAGCTGCAGACTTTAGAAGTCCAGCAGCATCAACAGGAAGCTTGAGAAGAGTGGGATGAGCCCCACCACGGCATACGACAAGAAGTAGATGATTGCCGGGATTCTCCTTCTTGAAGCGGAACTTGCTGACACGGATTAGGTTGTTGAAGGAGTCACTTGACCACCCCTTGTAGGTGCGGACCTTCGACCAATCATCATTTTTCTTGATCTGGCTCCGAGGAAGCCGCAACTCCATCACCGCAAAGTGGAGTAGAGGAGGAAGAACGATTGCAAGGGCGGAGAGCTCTAAGCGCAAGATCAGATGAAGGCATAAAGAGTTCTCTCCATCTGCGAACTTTCTACCTTTAGTAAGCCTCTGCAACGCTTGGATGGAAACTACCTCCGAACCTGAATCGCAGATGACCTCATAAATGACAAGGGGGTTCTGGGTCCACTTTCCTTAAAAAGTTACACCAGACGAATCGTTGTTATGATGAGAAGTTAAAAGCCCGAGGGCGGCAGCCTGACAGGGCTACAAAGATTATGCTGGGAACCGATACGAATTTTGTATTGAGAACCGGCGACCTTCAATTGCATGAGATCCACATGCCAAGATCCGACACGTCGTGTCAAAAAGGGCCACTTGGCGATAGTATAACTCTTTGTCGTCGCCTCAACCGCCCAGAAAAAAGACTTTGAAGTCACAGCGCGGGAATCGAACATGGCCCCACCTTTGGTAGTATAACTTCACCCAGAGTGTTTCTCCCAGAGGTGGGCCCGGGGGCCACTGTCGGTACCCTGGATACTAGGTACCCCCTGATATCGCACTTAATGACAAGGAGTTCCTATGTCCGAGTTGAAGACTTCCAAAGGCAACACACGACCAACATCACTGGTCCCGCATACCTCGTCTGGGTAGCTCCGGCGCTACCACGTGTCCTGCGGGGCTGGACCTACCTTCCTTCACATGGAAGCTCTGGTACCGCCACATGTCCAGTAGCCCCGGACCTAACTCCAGTAGAGGGGAGCTCCAGTGCCGCCATGCGTCAAGTGGCTCCGGACCTGCCCCCCCCCCCCCCCCCCCCCCATAGAGGGAAGCTCCAGAGCTGCCATGTGTTAGATCTTGAGACCTAAGCTTGCAATGGGAAGACTTTAGGATCTCCAACGGCGCGGACATTAAAGATGCTATTAAATAGCCACTACAAGACCTAATTAACATTTCATTATGTAGGATCGAAGATCACGTGAAAAGCTACCAGAGGGGGGGTGAATGGTAGATTTAAAAATCTTACGCAGCGGAAACAAATAAACCCCAATCCCTTTGGCAGAAAAACGATCTCTTAAAGAAATCTTGTGTGAGACTAATCTAAATGTGTTTCACCGTGACAAAAGTGATAGATATCAGAGAGAATCAATTCACGAAGACAACACACAAAAAATCACTCAAATCCGTTGAGAAAAACACAAGTTATGATCGAAAGATCAAACATAGGTCAAACTGCCCTATCCGAGGAAAAACAGTTCTGGAACGCTGCAAAGAAACTCGTGTAGATCATAGACCACAAATACAATGACCGTGAAATTTTTACAGATGATAGATAATCAAGTTGAGAAGACAACCCAAAAAGAATCACGTCAATTGGATCTGTAAAACTCGAGTTATGATAAAACCACCGACGAAAGGTAGTGCTGTCCAAAAACTCGACGAGTAAAACTTATCTAGAACAAGTCGAACGAACAAGGCACAAAAGTTCCTTCAAACTATGAATTTTATTCAATAGAACACAAGAGGAACAGCCCCAAAGTCGTACACCACGAGCTCTGGGCTCCCTTGCTTATATAACCAGCCCTTAGGCCAACCCAATATCAACTAGGACTCCAATCTTACTCAGATCACGAATCGTAACTTTCCATAACTGCTCAAGATTCTTCTATACGCAGATAGAAGCAATCTTAAGACTTCCAAACACCTTAGGAACGTATCCAACATTCCTAAACAACTCAAATTCGTGACCCACACGAAATCCTATCATAACCAACTCAAATATTTCCATATTTGAGTCAAACCCGACTCAGCCGCAGCCTGAGTCCATAACCTAGTCGGTTGGACCTTTCTGACCAACTCTTTACGTCCACATCTCTTCATCACGTCTCGGAACCATGTAGCCACGTCCATGCACTCCTTGCACACGTGCAAACATCTTCCAATGACGTCCACGATACCTTCATATGCATTGTTCTTGATTCAATCATGCTGCGCAACCTCCTGATCAGCTCAACCACAATTCCTCCTGAATTTGGTTGTTGGAACCTCATCTCCTCCCTGAGACTAGTCCAATGGATCCCGTCACCAGCCATGACTTGAACTCAGGCAACACCTGCACATGAATAAACAACCAATCCATACGAGCCCAAGTCCTCGACTTGACTCACGTCAGTTCCGAACACAACACCCTACGTGAGAACCTCACATAAGCATGTTGCAAAACCACAGTAACACGATATCATCCATATCATCAAAAACGCACCAAAAACTTAGCAAATTAATACTAAGCAATCTTTCCAACAATGTAAAGCAAGTACGAAACATTGCAAATGAAAAGCAGAAGCACTGCGGTCGAGTTCCGGACCTTGCGAGAGCAACCCAGACCTTGAGCCGGAGCTAACAAAAGCTAGTAGAACCTAGCGCCGGAGCTTACCCAAAATAGTACAACCAAGCTCCCGCCAGAGCTTACCAAAACTAGTAGATCCTAGCACCGGAGCTTAACATAAACTAGTCAAAACTAGTCAACCCAAAAGCCGGAGCTAGAAAAATCAACTCGGAGCTTAGCAAAAACACGGCGGAGCTATCAAAAACATGTCGGAGCTAAAGACAAAACTTCCCGGAGCTGACCAAAGCTAGTCAGACCTAGCATCGAACGTAACCGGAGCTACCCAAACCAAGCCGGACCTACCCTCGGATCTTGCTGTAGCTCAGAGCTAGAGTCGGACCTTGATAAAAAGGTGTTTTGGCGATATTCAAAACTCTTATCATCAAAGCCAAGTGTATTCACTACAAGCCAATGTATTCAGCACACATAGGTCTTACAATCTCCCCCTTGATGAATGCATTGGCAACACCATTTAAAATCCGAACATTGGCTTATTCACATAAAAGTTTTGAAGGCAATTTCCCCGAAAAGTTAAATGAGAAAAAAAATCCAAAAATCCAAAAATTATCCCATGTTATCTCTCCCCCTTTATTATCTCTCCTTATGCACATATTCTCTTTCTCTTCATGCTTATCTCTCCCCCTTTGACAATGTATTCAGCAAGTCATGAGCATATAAACAAATTATCTCTCTCCCTTTAGTTGTTATGAGCATATTATAACATATACACATAAACAAAGCTCATCCAAGTCATACTACCAAGTACCTTACATTATCACATCAATGAAATACATAAAGTAGTGTAAGACATGCTAGAGATCAAATGTAATTTTCAATTTAAGTAAGTCATGATCTCACAAACTTAACTATTTCAAAACATGAAAGCATGACACTAGTTGCTGCATTTTATTATTTTTCAAAGCATAAATTTAGATCATATGATATTTGCAAGAGATTATATGAGCATCTGCCTTATTCTAACCAACCAAGCCAAGCCTACGTCATTTGATAATCAGAAGCTTAAGGACATGGTTTTAGTCATACACAACTTCTTCCATGTTCTTATCTAAGTGCAATGACAAGCCATCTCAAAAGAAGAAGTGTGATGCATGCATATTCTCTTGATCTTTTCTCAATTTATATTTGTTCATAAAAACTCAACATGTGAGTTGATTACTTGATTAATTCTTTATGATTAAAAGCATTTGTGAGCATGCAACAAGTTCAAAACAGCAAGAAAGTTCGACCATGACCAGTTTTAGTGTAAGTAATTATTCCAATTACTAGACATGGCAAAAACTACAAAATGTATAACACGAGTAATGTAGTAAGAACTTTCAGCATGTAAAAGAAATCACAAAGTCATATATGTATGAAATACTATGCTCATATTATTTTAATTTCAGATTCACACATAGACTTCCCAAGTTTCAAAAACTCCCCCTCAATTTAAGCCATGAGGATGCATAACCCCTATTTCACTACGAATGTAACAAAACCGAGTGAAATCCAAAGGTTTTGTAAAAATGTCAGCCAATTGTTGTTCGGTATCTACATGGTGAAGCACAATGTTTCCTTTTTCAACGTTATCTCGGAGAAAGTGATACCTAATGTCAATGTGCTTAGTTCTAGAATGTTGCACGGGGTTTTAGGAATGCAAATGGCACTAGTGTTATCACAGAACAGTGGAACACTATCTAGATCAACCCCATAGTCCATTGAATCATTAGCAACTAGACACCTATGCTTAGAGGAAGACATATCAAAATCAGCTTTAAAAACTCTTCCAAACCGAGACATGTCAAAAATAAGCTCACTATTTGAACCTACAACTTTGCAGCAGTTTTTATTGAAAATAATTTCTAGATTTTCATCTAGCAATTGTGCAACAGAAAGCAAGTTGTATTTCAAATTTTTGACAAGTGCCACATCCTTCAAAGTGTAGTGATCATTTACTCTAACTGAACCCTTAGCAATTATAGGAGTTGAAGAATTATCGGCAAAAGTAACATTCTCTACACGTGACACAAAAGAGAGGGAGGAGAACCAATCTTTGTTACCGGTCATGTGGCGTGAGCAACCTGAATCCACAATCCAAATGTTCTCCTTCCTCAAACGTGTAACCTACATAGAAGCACAATACGTCCATGACTCAATACTGGGGTTAGTCAAAAGGCATTTAGGAATCCAGTACTGAGTCACGCGACGTGTAGTAGGAAAAACACACGAAAGCTGAGACAAAATAGCAGGTTTATGAGTCAAAGTTTGAGAGTTTTTATTCTTAACTACTGACCTATAAGGTGTTACTTGTGTAGCACAAAAATCAGTAGCTCCGGAGGCAAAAACAGAAGGTCCGGAGGTAAACTTTGAATGTTTTTGACTCAAAACAGCAGGTTGTACATTCAGTTCAATGTGTGCAGCAAATTTTGCATGAAAGTTATGGGATCTAGCAACCATTCTTTCCCTTTATGTTGTTTAGCTAGTCTATAACAAAAATCTATGACATGACCATCTCTACCACAGAAGGTACAATGAAATTTAACTTTGTGTTCATGTCTAGATGAGCAAGCAATATTTTTATTTGAAACCGAATGAGACAACACTCCTGCAGATTTGAAAACCACTCCTTTTTGTTTAGGAACTGTTTGAATCAAACTACTTCCTAATGACTTTACAATTTTAGGTTGATGTGCCTTAGCATCAGCATGAGAATCAAAACCTAAACCAGTTTTATCATTGCAAGACTTGGAAGAATTCAGCAGTAAGTTTAGGTTCTTATTCCCATTACAAAACCGATCTAATGTCCTATGCATGTCATCAAGTTTATTGGACAGATCAAGGCAATTTTCACATGAAGTTTTTCCTTTTAGTTTGCAATTTGAACAAAATTTAACTTTATGAGAACGTAAAGCATTGTTCAATATAGAAATTTCATTCATAGCATCCTGTAGTTTCTTATCAAGATCATCACAAGTAGAACAATGCAAATCAATTGTAGAACAGCTAGCATCTTTCAAGTTTTTATCATTAAGTGCAGCAAGCTCTTTGTTCTTTTCAATTTCTAACTCAAGTTTATCAAGTGTGGAGGTGTGCACACTTCTTAATGAGGACAATTGTTCATATATTAAATCACATGGGGAACATGCATCATCACTAGGAATCAAAGTTTTTAAACGGTTGATTTCAGATTCTAGTGATTCAATTTTAGCAGCACTATCCCTGAGCTTTTTGTCCTTTTTCTTAACAATAATAGTGGCACGAGGAATAGCATCACACATTTCTTCGCAAGTAGGACATACCTCTTCATTGTTGCTATTGTGTTCTGCCTCCTCCATACTTAATCTTGACTTGCCCGCCATGAAGCACAAGTCTGCCAAATCATCTTCATCTTCATCACTTCCAATGTCCACGTCGCTTGAACTGAACTCTTGAAGCGCGGTGGTGAAACTGTTGATCATCTTGTGTCCTATGCTACCTTTCTTCTTCATGTTGGAATTTCCAGAGGAGGTCCGAACCTTGCTTTGTTTTTCTTCCCGGGTGGTTGGACCTGAAAGGTTAGGGCATTCTGTATGAAAGTGTCCTGTTTTACCACATTCAAAATAGCGTTGAGGTCCGGAGCTTTCTCTCCTTCTAGTTCTCACATTTTGCAATGCTTTTGAGAATCTAGTAGAGATGAGTGCCAACTCCTCTTCTGGAATTTCTTCGATCTGCTCCAGGGTTAGTGAGGACAACAAAGCAAGAGTATTGCAAGATGATGATTGGCCGGAGCTAGACATATCACGTTGTGAAACAAATGCAATAGACTTATTGGGGTTCTTACGTGAGATTATGTCAATTTCATGAGTTTTTAACTTGGAATATAGCACATCTAAAGTAAGTGAACTCATGACAGTAGATTCACGAATAGATGTGACTTTCATCTCCCAAATTGACATATCTAATGCACTTAGCAATTGCCTCGCATTTTCAGCATCTGAAAAATTAACATTGACACTACGCAAATTGCTGAGAATCTTATTAAAGCGAGCAAAAAGGTCATCAATAGACTCACCGGGTTGCATCTCGAAGCGAATGTATTCTTTCTTGAACATGTCTTGCCTTACCTCTTTGATCGTGTTGGATCCTTCGTGGTAGTCACAAAGTGCTTTCCACACATCATATGCAGATCGGAGGTGTGCAACACGGTCGAAGTCGCTTTGTGTTAATCCTTGTATGATCAAGTTCCGAGCCTTGTTGTTGTTGTCAACATCTCTCAGATTTGTAGCTATAACTTGATCGTTTGATGGCACTTCGTAAGGCTTGTATACCTTCTCTCATATTGCAAAGCCTTGTGCCTGGATGAAAGCCTCCATGCGTGCCTTCCAAACCTGAAAATCAATACCAGCAAACACACAAGGTTTGGCGGAGTACTTCTCCATGATGATTAGTCAAAAACACGTGCAAATCACAAAGATTAGAGCACCATGGCTCTGATACCAATTGTAGGATCGAAGAGCACGTGAAAAGCTACCATAGGGGGGGTGAATAGTAGATTTAAAAATCTTACGCAGCGGAAACAAATAAACCCCAATCCCTTTGGCAGAAAAATCATCTCTTAAAGAAATCGTGATTGAGACTAATCTAAATGTGTTTCACCGTGACAAAAGTGATAGATATCAGAGAGAATCAAGTCACGAAGACAACACACAAAGAATGACTCAAATCCGTCGAGAAAAACTCACGTTATGATCGAAAGATCAAACACAGGTCAAACTGCCCTACCCAAGGAAAAACAGTTCTGGAACGCTGCAAAGAAACCCGTGTAGATCATAGACCACAAATCCAATGACCGTGAAATTTTGTCAGATGATAGATAATCAAGTTGGGAAGACAACCCAAATTGAATCACGTCAATTGGATCAGTAAAACTCGAGTTATGATAAAACCACCGACGAAAGGTAGTGCTGTCCAGAAACTCGACGAGTAAACTTGTCTGGAACAAGTCGGACGAACAAGGCACAAAAGTTCCTTCAAACTACGAATTTTGTTCAATAGAACACAAGAGGAACAGCCCCAAAGTTGTACACCACGATCTCTGGGCTCCCTTGCTTATATAACCAGCCCTTAGGCCAACCCAATATCAACTAGGACTCCAATCCTACTCAGATCACGAATCGTAACTTTTCATAACTGCTCAAGATTCTTCTATACGCAGATAGGAGCAACCTTAAGACTTCCAAACACCTTAGGAACGTAGCCCACATTCCTAAACAACTCAAATTCGTGACCCACACGAAATCCTATCATAACCAACTCAAATCTTTCCATATTTCAGTCAAACCCGACTCAGCCGCAGCCTGAGTCCATAACCTAGTCGGTTGGACCTTTCTGACCAACTCTTTACGTCCACATCTCTTCATCATGTCTCGGAACCATGTAGCCACGTCCATGCACTCCTTGCACACGTGCAAACCTCTTCCAATGACGTCCACGATACCTTCATATGCATTGTTCTTGATTCAATCATGCTGCGCAACCTCCTGATCAGCTCAACCACAATTCCTCCTGAATTTGGTTGTTGGAACCTCATCTCTTCCCTGAGACTAGTTCAATGGATCCCGTCACCAGCCATGACTTGAACTCAAGCAACACCTACACATGAATAAACAACCAATCCATACGAGCCCATGTCCTCGACTTGACTCACGTCAGTTCCGAACACAACACCCTACGTGAGAACATCACATAAGCATGTTGCAAAACCACAGTAACACGATATCATCCATATCATCCAAAATGCACCAAAAACTTAGCAAATGAATACTATGCAATCTTTCCAACAATGTAATGCAAGTACAAAACATTGCAAATGAAAAGCAGAAGCACTGCAGTCAAGTTCCGAATCTTGCCAAAGCAACCCGGACCTTGAGCCGGAGCTAACAAAAGCTAGTAGAACCTAGCGCCGGAGCTTACCAAAACTAGTACAACCAAGCTCCCGCCGGAGCTTACCAAAACTAGTAGATCCTAGCACCGGAGCTTACCATAAACTAGTCAAAACTAGTCAACCCAAAAGCCGGAGCTAGAAAAATCAACTCGGAGCTTAGCAAAAACACGGCGGAGCTATCAAAAACATGCCGGAGCTAAAGACAAAACTTCACCGGAGCTGACCAAAGCTAGTCGGACCTAGCATCGAACGTAACCGGAGCTACCCAAACCAAGCCGGGCCTACCGTCAGATCTTGCTGTAGCTCAGAGCTAGAGTCGGACCTTGATAAAAAGGTGTTTTGGCGATATTCAAAACTCTTATCATCAAAGCCAAGTGTATTAACTACAAGCCAATGTATTCAGCACACATAGGTCTTACACATTAATTCAGTATTAATGAAACACGATCAGAGGACTATCAAGACAAGTAACACGACCATTAAGGCGCGTTATCACACTGTTAATCATGGATTATACATGTATATCGTGTATAGGTGGTTAATGACAGCCGGGGCCACCTGTCGGGCCAGGCATATACTGTAATGGCCATCCTTAGAATATAAAAGGGTTGCGTCGCTCGGTAGAAGACAACTAGGCTCACACACATACAAGCAACCACAAACACTTGCCATACAATCAACAACCACCCCGTGGAGTTGGGTAGTACGCTCAGGCGGACCGAACCATGTGAAAACTCCTGTGTCATCATCTTGTCCATGATCTTACGCAACCCATTCGAATACGAACCTCCGCGGACTACTCTTTAGTAGTACCGGGGAAATGTCATTGCTACACTTCGACAGATGCTAATGAGCATGTTAGTGGTGAATAGTTATGGTAAGTTGTTCAACATATCGGGCACGGGTTTACCCCTAGCAATACTAGGACGACTCCCGCCAAGAGCCTATGGCATAGCTGAATGTGGAGGATTACAAAGAACAGATGGGGCTGTCACCACCTACTGCCTACCTCTTCAATCTGTGGGCCTACGAGACATCCAACGTTACTTAAATACCCTAGCACCATGATAGCATGTTATGTAAATACCTTAAGAATCATGACATCTTAAGGCAATGACTAACCTAAATATCATTGAACCAATGTTGAGACACAACATAAGTTATTCATATTAACATGATCATATCATAACTACTTAGACTATAGTGGGGGTTTATAGTGTATATGATGATAGTATAATGACATTAAGGCATGATCATAAAAAATATTCCTACCACATACATGGAATCCACAATCAAACAGGTAACACTTCATCCAAGTATATGAATAAAAGAAGACTAAAGATAATATCTTTATTATGCATAAAGTCACAAATATAAGAAAAGATACATGAGACATACCTTTCCCAACTTGGACTTGGGACTAGAGGCTCTCCTCTCTATAGCCTAACTCCACTAAGGACTAAGAGAACTAGTGTATACAATAGAATGATGCTCAAGTAGTGTGTGTTGAAGTGAGGGGTGAGGGGTCCTATTTATAGCTTGGAGAAGGGTCAGTTCCCGCCACTAAAAGCGTGTGAATCAGTCACCCATGACCTCTTCAAGCCGGGAGAAGACAACACGTGGTGTTTGACAACATTTGGTGCCAGGACCTAGTCGGCCAACTATGGGGGGTCGGTCGACCTTGTCTTGGCTCCTTTTGCGGTGTGCTTCCTCCAGGTCTCTGCCAGGTGGGGCCCACTGAACGATATTGGTGTTACACCGTTGGATGGCCTCAGATACTTCTTTTTGTGGGCCATTTGATCCATGTGGTGCCACATGTTGTCGCTTGATTGGCAGGAATGATATTTTATAGGATCCATCCCCTTATTTCACTTCAACTCTATATAAAATGCCTGCATGCACTACTTTCTCCAAAGACAAGTGGAAATAGGTTAAATAGAAAGGTGATGTGTGCAAGAAATAATATTTCCTTCACATAATTGAGTTATATTGATGGTTGAAATTGGTATATAACAACCGTCAACGACATCTCATTCAAGATCTTCGTCCTGAATGCCTGGTCCACGTAGAGCGGCTGGCAAGAGTCTGCAAATGCAATTGACGAGATCATGCACGTTACCATTGCACCTACAAACGTGGTACAAAGTTTATTTGTTTGGGATCCTAGCTCAAGTGAATGTGCGCTCTTGTTTTGACAAGATCAAGGTGCTGGACTCGGTTGCACTTGCAGGCATTAGCTTTCTTGGCAAGGTCAATCTTGTGCAGCACGGTTGATAACCAACAGAGCGGTGGTGTAGTGATTGCAGGGGTTTTTCGTGTTCTACTCGAGAGCCTCGGATCATCAACGTCGAGATCTCCATCAATCGACTTATCCATTACCTTTCGGAAGATGGGGCGTAAACCTTTACTCATCAATTGGTATTAGATTTCCAGGTTTCCCGTTAGCTAATTGGTCTATCCATTACATTAGTTTTATTTTTCATACCTAGAGTCCACAAAAAAAAGCCACAAAGAACTTGAAGTTTCGTAGATCTGTTTATTACTTTGTCCAAACCACTATTGAGACTTTGCAACTTTCGTTTTTAGTTTGGTTCTTTTGAGTTTGTCTCTTTTGTTGAGTCATATTGCTGGTTTAGAAAGTGTTTTTGGTCTTAGTTTGAGTTTTGCATTGTGTTGATTCATCCTCTTGAATCACGTCATCACGTCCAGATTAGATTCATCTCTGTCCAGTTCGGTATTTTGATCATATCTCACTGATACAAACTCGGATTTTGGAGTTCTTGTACTTTTTGAAAAGCTTAATAAGTTCTCTACAACTTTCATATTCATAGGTTTCCCAGTAAAGGTAGATATCATGGGGTAGATATCATGGTCAAAAGTGCATTAGATCTGAATCTGTTCTCGACCTAGAATTTCTGAACAGTCTGTATTTCGGTGACAATATCTCCTATTTTTCTTGTCCAAAATAGGTCTTCCATATATTGAAATTAAACAGGAGAGATATATCTACAATCTTGCTTTTGTAAGTTTTTCTATTTAGAGCTTCTAAGTGTGCCTATTTGTCCTTAGAATATTGAGCAGAAAATCTGCGACAGACACACGAGATATCTTTGATTGATTTTTATTGTGTTCTTCTTTTGCAGCACATTTTGAGAACAGAAAGACAAAAGAAAAAGGCAAGTGCAAAACAAGATACAAAAGCCGCACAAATAAATAGGAGAAAAAAACAGAAGTGCTTGCATCCTTTGTGTCATCTAGTTTTGTCTCATGTCTTGCTTGCTTGAACTACTAGGAACACATTTAGGCCAGCAACTTTGACAAGTACTTTGGATACTTATTCAACTTTACTATCTGATTTCATTGTTGCTAATCCTTGCTACATATAAAGTGTCATCCAAGCTACACTTTACTCTTGAGCAGAATCGATACACCTTTGCAATCATCCCACACTTCATTGGTTTCTTCATATCGGCCACCGTTTGCCACCTGCAGTGTTGGTAAGAACACTTGTAAGAGCGTGGTAAGACGCTTGAGAGTGTCTGATTCCACTTCCACATTGTAATTCTCCTTTGTAGTTGATAGGGATAACATATTTTTTTGTTGTCTTTTTTTTGCTACTAACAATGTGAAGTAAAAGCAAGAATCATGCATTATATGTTGAGACGATCACTACAAGGATTCCGACCTGTTGCAACGATTGTACTACAACGAATACTAAATCGTTGCAGTAAGCTTAGCTTTTTGCCACGATTCACTAGTTCGTGGCACTAGGATCTATCGCGACGGAAGACAATCGTTGCATTAGGATATGTTGCCACGAATCACTAGCTCATGGCGTTAGGATGCTAATGCAACAGACCACAATTGTTGCATTAGGATCTATTGCCACGAATCACTAGTTCGTGGCATCCGGATACTAATGCTACGGAACACAGTCATTGCATTAGGATCTGTTGCCACAAATTACTGGTTCGTAGCGTTACATGATCTATCGCCACGGACCACAATCGTTGCATTAGGATCTGTTGCCACAAATTACTGGTTCGTGGCATTACAGGATCTATCGCCACGGACCAGAATCGTTGCATTAGGATCTGTTGCCACGAATTACTGGTTCATGGCAATACAGCTTTATTGCCACAGAACACAATCGTTGCATTAGGATTTTTTGCCACGAATTTGGCGTTACAACTTTATTGCCACGGAACACAGTCATTGCATTAGGATCTGTTGCCACGAATCAGCAAATGGTTGCATTTGGACCGTAAAGCAACAAAACAGAATCATTGCATTAGGATGTGTTGCCACGATACTCTAGTTCGTGGCGTTAGTATCAATGGCTACGGACCCCAATCGTAGCAATTAGGATGTGTGGCCACGATTAACTTTTCCGTGGCGTCAGGATGCTAATGCAACGAAACACAATTGTTGCATTAGGATCTGTTGCCACGAATCACTAGTTCGTGGTGTCAGGATGCTAATGCAATGGACCACAATCATTGCATTAGGATCTGTTGCCACGAATTACTGGTTCGTGGCGTTAAAGGATCTATCGCCACAGACCACAATCGTTGCATTAGGATCTGTTTCCACGAATTACTGGTTCATGGCGTTACATCTTTATTGCCACGGAACACAATCGTTGCATTAGGATCTGTTGCCACGAATTACTGGTTCATGGCGTTACAGCTTTATTGCCACGGAACACAGTCGTTGCATTAGGATCTGTTGCCACGAATCAGCAACTAGTTGCATTTGGACCGTAATGCAATGAAACAGAATCGTTGCATTAGGATGTGTTGCCACGATACTCTGGTTCGTGGCGTTACAACTTTATTGCCACAGAACACAATCGTTGCATTAGGATCTGTTGCCACGAATTACTGGTCCGTGGCGTTACAACTTTATTGCCACGAAACACAGTCGTTGCATTAGGATCTGTTGTCACGAATAAGCAAACAGTTGCATTTGGACCGTAATGCAACGAAACAAAATCATTGCATTAGGATGTGTTGCCACGATACTCTGGTTTGTGGCGTTAGTATCAATGGCCACGGACCCCAATCATAGCAATTAGGATGTGTGGCCACGATTCACTTTTTGGTGGCGTCAGGATGCTAATGCAACAAAACACAATCGTGGCATTAGGATGTGTTGCCATGATTCACTGGTTCGAGGCGTCAAGATGCTAATGCAACAGACCACAATCGTTGCATTAGGATCTGTTGGCACGAATTACTGGTCCGTGGTGTTACAGGATCTATCGCCACAGAACACAATCGTTGCATTAGGATTTGTTGCCACGATACTCTTGTTCGTGGCGTTAGTATCAATGGCCACGGACCCCAATCGTAGCAATTAGGATGTGTGGCCACGATTCACTTTTTCGTGGCGTCAGGATACTAATGCAACGAAACACAATCGTTGCATTAGGATGTCTTGCCACGATTCACTGGTTCGTGGCATTAGGATCTATCGCCACAGGACCACAATCGTTGTATTAGGATCTGTTGCCACAAATTACTGGTTCGTGGCGTTATAGGATCTATCGCCACGGAACACAATCATTGCATTAGGATGTGTTGCCACGATACACTAGTTCGTGGCATTAGTATCAATGGCCACAGACCCCAATTGTCGCAATTAGGATGTGTGGCCACGATTCACTTTTTCGTGGCATCGGGACCCCTTTCATTTACCTAACATAATGTCTGATTTAACTTCTACCAATTAGATGATGACACATAAGCACGGAGTACGCATGGAAGCACAAACGGGAGCACCGAAGTTGCATCCCCAGATGGTTGCCACGTACGTTCATGCTCCAAATCTTATAGCCAAGGGCGCACTGCACGGTTCCCGCAACTGTACCACCCTGCCCTGATGATTGCCACGTACGCGAGCGCACCGAATCTTGTAGGGCGCACGGGCACAGACGAACTCCACGTCTGAACTTTGCTCAGCGATCTGAATAACTCGACGCTCGGCGTCCATGATCGATCATCATGCGCACGAATAATATTATGAAATTATCAACTTTGATGATTCAATAATCTCAATCAAGTTTCATCCAACCTACCAACGAAAAATTGGATCGTCCTGTCCATCCAACCAAACGTTAATTTGGATGATCCAAGACATAAAGAAATGGATGATCTATCTCCAATCAAACTTCGACGTCAAACCAAACGCAATTGATGACTGAGCACTTTGTCACATGTCACTAGAGTGTACGCACAAATGACAAATACACGGCCTCAACACCGGGTTTAGGGTCCATCGTGGACAAACCACATGACCCGACCAAACACTCACGTAATTACCATACACCTGCAAGAGCAACCATCTAGCCGCATCCACTAACGCATCCCGACCCTGCGAAAGGATGACGAGCAACAGCAGGTGAACACGTTGCAGCGGCGGCACAATGGAAAATGGTGGCAGCGTATGGTGACGTACGTGGATGTTGGCGTAGTCGACCTCGCACATCTTCCGCGAGTCGTTCACATTCCGCGGCGAGCTGAACCACACTGGCAGGAACTCCTCGGTTTCACAGTCGAAGCAGGACATGGAGAAATGGGCCACCAACGCATCCTGACCCTGGAAAAGGATGATGAGCAGCGGCAGGTGAACACCATGCAGTGGCGGCGCAATGGAAAACGGTGGCAGCGGACGGCGACGTAACTGGATGTTGGCGTAGTCGACCTCGCACATCTTCCGCGAGTCGTTCACCTTCCAACGGAAGCCATGCAGGTGCTTCATCCACAGCTAGAACACCGCATCTGGCGATGTGACATTGACAAAGCAGTAGCCCTTGTTGGCCTCGGACCTTGGCAAATGCAACAAACGAGGTTAAGTATCAATCAGTAAAAACCGGAGCTTGATTAAGTATCAATCAGGTATCAACAACAGCTAGCAGCAAGCAGATTTAAAAGTATGTTGCAAATCATCAGCGTCCTCAGTCTAGAAGCAGAGTAGAAGCAGCGCCGTGGCCGCCGCGAACTCAAGAACGGATGAGGAGAAGGCTCATCGCCAATGGATCGAGAGGGGACGGAAGCTACACGACCGCTATGGGCGATGAGCCTTCTCCTAGATCCGTTCTCGAGTGGCGGGCCGGCTGTGGGGGCACAGGGGCGGCGGGCCGGCGGCGGAGCCGGGGGCGCGGCAGGCGACGTTGTGCAGCAGGGCTGCAGAAAATGTATTTCCGCCCACCTAGGCCCAGAGCCGGGCCTGCCTTTAAGACCATCCGCGGTCGTTCACGGTAAAGCGGTGATGGGACGCGGAGCGGTTCCAATTGAATTCAATGATGCGCATGCGGGATGCATAACCTCTGCAGTACTGCAGATGCAGTAACAGTCACTGACATGTGGGCCCCACGAATAGCCAGACCCACATGTTAGTGACTGTTACTGCACCTGCAGTACCGCAGGTGATTTCAACGCATGCGCTGCGCATGTCTAAGGCGCCTCGGTGACTGGTGCGCATGTAAGCTCGGTGCGCCCAGTCGCATCAGCCGCCTGTACAAATGGCTACGGCTTGAATGAAGGACGAAACCTTTTATGCGGCAAACAGCAATGTATAATACTTCCTCCGCCCCAACTCAACTCTATTTCTGTTTTGGTCGAACTAATTACCTTTGACAAATGATATATATGAAATTTATCAACTTCAATAACATGTAGTACTAGATTGTATATTATGGAAATATTTTCATGGTGAATCTAAAAGTACAATTCTTATATTGTTAAAACAGATCAAAATTGCGTAAATCTGAAAGATAGATTTGACGAAACCTAAGACTTCCCTTTGAAAAAGTTTTATACTTTACATTAGTTTTACATATGTAATATGCACATAGGATATATCACTAAATAACTTTGCAAAAAAAACATGCAGGAGAAATATGTATATCCCATATATATGTTACTACTACGTAAATTAGGGGTGAGCAAATAAACCGAGACCGAAAAACCGAAACCGATAAAACCGAGACCGGAACTAAAAAGACCAAAATATCGGGTATCGGGTACTTTTTGGGTAGCAAATATAAATAATTGAAAAATAAATGTCGGGTTCGGACGGATCAATTCATTGTGGAGCTACATGTCACATACTTAATTATACTAAAAATCATCATCTTCGCTGTCGTCCCCCAACAATGGAGCTACATGACCATCGATCATTGGTATATGTATCGTCGTCGTCGTCTTCATTTTCTGATGCAACTCCATCTACCTCAAACTGATCACCTGACGTTGTCCCCAATATGCTATCACAAATGTTTTTCTCAATGTGCATGACATCCAAGTTATGCCTTATTAGCAATGTCTTCCAATAAGGGAGGTCGAAAAATATACTTTTCTTCTTCCAATTATGCCATCTATTTTCCTCGGTGTGCTTTCTCTTATTATTCGTCGGTCCAAAACTCACTTGATAAAAACACTCGTATTGTTGGAGTATTTCGTCACCAGAGAGTGATGTTGGAGCCTCTCTATTCTCTGCCTTGTTGTTGAAAGAACCTTTGTTTCGACGCCATCTGTGATCCTGAGGTAGGAAACGACGATGACCCATGTAACAATGCTTTCGTCCATATTTCAACCAGAAGACCTTTCAACCATGCTGCAGTGGTCCGGCCTGGCGGCCTCACAACGGAGCTCATCATCCACCTGGATCACTACCTCGACTATATGCCGCCGGTCCACCCCAACTCCCCGACCTCCTCATCATCAGGCGACTCTTCTGACAGACACTCCTTGGTGTCCTCGAACTCTTCGGGGGACACCTTCCCGCGGCCGAAGAGATTCTACTGGCGGCATGGGGAAGTGGATGAGGTAGATAAGCAGCTCTTTTAGTATGGCTACCAAAGTGTCCTAGCTCATGTGTTACGTTTTCTTCCTCGTATTGTCTTCACTTTTTTCTTTCCAGTCCTATCTACCGGCCTGTTGCATTTTCCTGTTACTACTACTTTACAGACCACTTTGCGGGCCATGCTGCGGGCGATCTCCTGGCAACTCCACCGGGTTAAGGACAAGGAGGGTTTGGCGATCGGAAACTTCGAACTAATTTTGCACAGATAGTACATACATGAACAAGAACACCAAGTACATTTAACTTAAAAACATTACTCCCCCGTCCCAAAATACTACTTGTCACTTTCAATGGAGGGAGTATCTCCGTCCCAAAATACTTGTCGCTTTGGATGGAGGGAGTATATTACAAACACAAGAAAAGATAAACTACAACTAAAACCATGAAATGAAAAACTACAACTAAAAACATGAAACGAAAAACTACAACTAAAAACATGAAAAGAAAACACCTAAATACTACTCTACTCAGCCTCCACCTCCTCCTCCTCGGGTGGGTCCTCGGGCTCCTAACCCTCCTCTAGCGCCTCGGGCTCCGGCGGCGGAAGGTGACCCAGTCTCAAGGCCGTCGCCACGACGAGGTAGCGACGACCCACGACAACGAGCTCGGCCGCCATCGTCTCCCAGAGGGAGTCGAGATGAGAGGCCACGTGCGAGAGGCCGAAGATGTAGTGGCCCGTGGTGTCCATTCCAGTACTTTGTGGAAGGGTACCGAGCCCAAGGCGTTCCATGGAGTGAGATGTATCCGCAAATACATCTCGGGCCATGTTGAACAGGAGGGTATCCTTCACGCGCGGCAGCGAGGGGGGGGGGGGGGTCCAACCGTGGCCGCTTACCGGCGGCCGGGTCCCTCAGCGGGCTCGGTAGCGGAGGGTTGCTCGAGCTCGAAAGCATTTGCTGTATACTAGCCGCGGCTAGGTTTGTGGAGAGAAGAGAGGATGTTGGAACGGTTGTGCGGAAAAGACGATGGCGCGGGTGACCATCTTATACTCCCTCCGTCCCGAGTAAATATCTTCACAGGCAGTTGGTACTTAATAACCTTCTGAGAAGATTTTTATCTCAGGCGGGTATTACTTACCAACCGTCTAAGATAATGCCCGATACTGTTCTTCAGTTTCCTTATCCCTTGCTTCTTTTTTATTTAGATTCCAATATAAATACTCAAACATGTTTAGATTCTGCAAATTGTGTCCAAATTATATGATTCTTTCTTCTACATTTGTATAAAATTAACATCTACCACCTGAACAAAAAATTTTAAAACTTGTATAGCTGACATTGTAATGTTTTGGTAATTATCAAATTAATTTCTACTCACATATTATTCACATTTGTGTATCTCGTAAAAAAAAGATCTTTCACTCAAATTTGTTTGTATGAACATATTTGTATCATTTATACATGTATGAATTTTGTTAATTTTTTTTAAAAGAATTCCAACATGTCAAACTTCAAATTATCCATCACTCTAACTAAATGCTCATATACATATGAGGCATTCATCAAATTATGAACACACATTGATTCAAAAAAATTTAAAAAAATCTGAAAAAATTCATAGAGGTTGTTATGATGAGTAAAAATGTCCACTGAAAAAATAAATGAAAAAAGCATTATATTCATCAAGATAGAAAAAAACAAATATCATTTGTTGTATGTTTTTTATGTTCTGACCGATTTCAAATGATTTATGAAGTGAAATTTAATGGTAACCTTTACTTATCAATAATATTACAAGAAAGTGGAATTTTGCCTTTTTAAAGGACCCACATTTAATCAAGAATATTAATTAAGAAGAAGTAAATATCTTCACAGGCGGTTGGTACTTAATAACCTTCTTAGAAGATGTTTATCTCATTCGGGTATTACTTACCAACCATCTGAGATAATGCTAGAAACTTTTCTTCAGTTTCCTTATCCCTTGCTTCTTTTTTATTTATATTCCAATATAAATACTCAAACATGTTTAGATTCTGCAAATCGTGTCCAAATTATATGATTCTTTCTTCTACATTTGTATAAAATTAACATCTACCACCTGAACAAAAAATTTTAAAACTTGTATAAGCTGACATTGTAATGTTTTGGTAAATATAAAATTAATTTCTACTCACATATTATTCACATTTCTGTATCTCGTAAAAAAAAAAGATCCTTCACTCAAATTTGTTTGTATGAACATATTTGTATCATTTATACATGTATGAATTTTGTTAATTTTTGTAAAAGCATTCCAACATGTCAAACTTCAAATTATCCATCATTCTAACTAAATGCTCATATTCATATGAGGCATTCATCAAATTATGAACACACATTGATTCAAAAAATTTAAAAAAATCTAACAAAAATTCATAGAGGTTGGTATGATGAGTAAAAATGTCCACTGAAAAAATAAATGAAAAGGGCATTATAGTCATCAAGATAGAAAAATGAAAAATATCATTTGTTGTATGTTTTTTATGTTCTGGCCGATTTCAAAAGATTTATGAAGTGAAATTTAATGGTAACCTTTACTTATCAATAATATTACAAGAAAGTGGAATTTTGCCTTTTTAAAGGACCCACATTTAATCAAGAATATTAATTAAGAAGAAGTAAATATCTTCACAGGCGGTTGGTACTTAATAACCTTCTGAGAAGATGTTTATCTCATTCGGGTACTTAATAATGCCCGATACTGTTCTTTAGTTTCCTTATCCCTTGCTTCTTTTTTATTTATATTCCAATATAAATTGTCAAACATGTTTACATTCTGCAAATTGTGTCCAAATTATATGATTCTTTCTTCTACATTTGTATAAAATTAACATCTACCACCTGAACAAAAAATTTTAAAACTTGTATAGCTAAAAATGTAATGTTTTGGTAAATATCAAATTAATTTCTACTCACATATTATTCACATTTGTGTATCTCATAAAAAAAAGATTCTTCACTCAAATTTGTTTGTATGAACATATTTGTATCATTTATACATGTATGAATTTTGTTAATTTTTTTAAAAGAATTCCAACATGTCAAACTTCAAATTATCCATCATTCTAACTAAATGCTCATATACATATGAGGCATTCATCAAATTATGAAAACACATTGATTCAAAAAAATTTAAAAAAATCTAAAAAAATTCATAGAGGTTGGTATGATGAGTAAAAATGTCCACTGAAAAAAATAAATAAAAAAGGCATTATATTCATCAAGATAGAAAAATGAAAAGTATCATTTGTTGTATGTTTTTTATGTTCTGACCGATTTCAAATGATTTATGAAGTGAAATTTAATGGTAACCTTTACTTATCAATAATATTACAAGAAAGTGGAATTTTTCCTTTTTAAAGGATCCACATTTAATCAAGAATATTAATTAAGAAGAAGTAAATATCTTCACAGGCGGTTGGTACTTAATAACCTTCTGAGATGATGTTTATCTTAGTCGGGTATTACTTACCAATCGCCTGAGATAATGCCCGATACTGTTCTTCAGTTTTCTTATCCCTTGCTTCTTTTTTAGTTAGATTCCAATATAAATACTCAAACATGTTTAGATTCTGCAAATTGTGTCCAAATTATATGATTCTTTCTTCTACATTTGTATAGAATTAACATCTACCACCTGAACAAAAAATTTTAAAACTTGTATAGCTGACATTGTAATGTTTTGGTAAATATCAAATTAATTTCTACTCACATATTATTCACATTTGTGTATCTCGTAAAAAAAGATCCTTCACTCAAATTTGTTTGTATGAACATATTTGTATCATTTATACATGTATGAATTTTGTTAATTTTTTTTAAAAGCATTCCAACATGTCAAACTTCAAATTATCCATCATTCTAACTAAATGCTCATATACATATGAGGCATTCATCAAATTATGAACACACATTGATTCAAAAAAATTTAAAAAAATCTGAAAAAATTCATAGAGGTTGGTCTCATGAGTAAAAATGTCCACTGAAAAAATAAATGAAAAAAGCATTATATTCATCAAGATAGAAAAATAACAAATATCATTTGTTGTATGTTTTTTATGTTCTGACCGATTTCAAATGATTTATGAAGTGAAATTTAATGGTAACCTTTACTTATCAATAATATTACAAGAAAGTGGAATTTTGCCTTTTTAAAGGACCCACATTTAATCAAGAATATTAATTAAGAAGAAGTAAATATCTTCACAGGCGGTTGGTACTTAATAACCTTCTGAGAAGATGTTTATCTCATTCGGGTATTACTTACCAACCATCTGAGATAATGCTAGAAACTTTTCTTCAGTTTCCTTATCCCTTGCTTCTTTTTTATTTATATTCCAATATAAATACTCAAACATGTTTAGATTCTGCAAATCGTGTCCAAATTATATGATTCTTTCTTCTACATTTGTATAAAATTAACATCTACCACCTGAACAAAAAATTTTAAAACTTGTATAAGTTGACATTGTAATGTTTTGGTAAATATAAAATTAATTTCTACTCACATATTATTCACATTTCTGTATCTCGTAAAAAAAAGATCCTTCACTCAAATTTGTTTGTATGAACATATTTGTATCATTTATACATGTATGAATTTTGTTAATTTTTTTAAAAGCATTCCAACATGTCAAACTTCAAATTATCCATCATTCTAACTAAATGCTCATATTCATATGAGGCATTCATCAAATTATGAACACACATTGATTCAAAAAAATTTAAAAAAATCTAACAAAAATTCATAGAGGTTGGTATGATGAGTAAAAATGTCCACTGAAAAAATAAATGAAAAGGGCATTATATTCATCAAGATAGAAAAATGAAAAATATCATTTGTTGTATGTTTTTTATGTTCTGGCCGATTTCAAAAGATTTATGAAGTGAAATTTAATAGTAACCTTTACTTATCAATAATATTACAAGAAAGTGGAATTTTGCCTTTTTAAAGGACCCACATTTAATCAAGAATATTAATTAAGAAGAAGTAAATATCTTCACAGGCGGTTGGTACTTAATAACCTTCTGAGAAGATGTTTATCTCATTCGGGTACTTAATAATGCCCGATACTGTTCTTTAGTTTCCTTATCCCTTGCTTCTTTTTTATTTATATTCCAATATAAATTGTCAAACATGTTTACATTCTGCAAATTGTGTCCAAATTATATGATTCTTTCTTCTACATTTGTATAAAATTAACATCTACCACCTGAACAAAAAATTTTAAAACTTGTATAGCTAAAAATGTAATGTTTTGGTAAATATCAAATTAATTTCTACTCACATATTATTCACATTTGTGTATCTCATAAAAAAAAGATTCTTCACTCAAATTTGTTTGTATGAACATATTTGTATCATTTATACATGTATGAATTTTGTTAATTTTTTTAAAAGAATTCCAACATGTCAAACTTCAAATTATCCATCATTCTAACTAAATGCTCATATACATATGAGGCATTCATCAAATTATGAAAACACATTGATTCAAAAAAATTTAAAAAAATCTAAAAAAATTCATAGAGGTTGGTATGATGAGTAAAAATGTCCACTGAAAAAAATAAATAAAAAAGGCATTATATTCATCAAGATAGAAAAATGAAAAGTATCATTTGTTGTATGTTTTTTATGTTCTGACCGATTTCAAATGATTTATGAAGTGAAATTTAATGGTAACCTTTACTTATCAATAATATTACAAGAAAGTGGAATTTTTCCTTTTTAAAGGATCCACATTTAATCAAGAATATTAATTAAGAAGAAGTAAATATCTTCACAGGCGGTTGGTACTTAATAACCTTCTGAGATGATGTTTATCTTAGTCGGGTATTACTTACCAATCGCCTGAGATAATGCCCGATACTGTTCTTCAGTTTTCTTATCCCTTGCTTCTTTTTTAGTTAGATTGCAATATAAATACTCAAACATGTTTAGATTCTGCAAATTGTGTCCAAATTATATGATTCTTTCTTCTACATTTGTATAGAATTAACATCTACCACCTGAACAAAAAATTTTAAAACTTGTATAGCTGACATTGTAATGTTTTGGTAAATATCAAATTAATTTCTACTCACATATTATTCACATTTGTGTATCTCGTAAAAAAAGATCCTTCACTCAAATTTGTTTGTATGAACATATTTGTATCATTTATACATGTATGAATTTTGTTAATTTTTTTTAAAAGCATTCCAACATGTCAAACTTCAAATTATCCATCATTCTAACTAAATGCTCATATACATATGAGGCATTCATCAAATTATGAACACACATTGATTCAAAAAAATTTAAAAAAATCTGAAAAAATTCATAGAGGTTGGTCTCATGAGTAAAAATGTCCACTGAAAAAATAAATGAAAAAAGAATTATATTCATCAAGATAGAAAAATAACAAATATCATTTGTATTATGTTTTTTATGTTCTGACCGATTTCAAATGATTTATGAAGTGAAATTTAAAGGTAACCTTTACTTATCAATAATATTACAAGAAAGTGGAATTTTGCCTTTTTAAAGGACCCACATTTAATCAAGAATATTAATTAAGAAGAAGTAAATATCTTCACAGGCGGTTGGTACTTAATAACCTTCTGAGAAGATGTTTATCTCATTCGGGCATTACTTACCAACCGTCTGAGATAATGCCCGATACTTCTCTTCAGTTTCCTTATCCCTTGCTTCTTTTTTATTTATATTCCAATATAAATACTCAAACATGTTTAGATTCTGCAAATTGTGTCCAAATTATATGATTCTTTCTTCTACATTTGTATAAAATTAACATCTACCACCCGAACAAAAAATTTTAAAACTTGTATAGCTGACATTGTAATGTTTTGGTAAATATCAAATTAATTTCTACTCACATATTATTCACATTTGTGTATCTCGTAAAAAAAAGATCCTTCACTCAATTTTTTTTTGTATGAACATATTTGTATCATTTATACATTTATGAATTTTGTTAATTTTTTTTAAAAGCATTCCAACATGTCAAACTTCAAATTATCCATCATTCTAACTAAATTCTCATATACATATGAGGCATTCATCAAATTATGAACACACATTGATTCAAAAAAAATTAAAAAAATCTGAAAAAATTCATAGAGGTTGGTCTCATGAGTAAAAATGTCCACTGAAAAAATAAATGAAAAAAGCATTATATTCATCAAGATAGAAAAATAACAAATATCATTTGTTGTATGTTTTTTATGTTCTAACTGATTTCAAATGATTTATGAAGTGAAATTTAAAGGTAACCTTTACTTATCAACAATATTACAAGAAAGTGGAATTTTGCCTTTTTAAAGGACCCACATTTAATCAAGAATATTAATTAAGAAGAAGTAAATATCTTCACAGGCGGTTGGTACTTAATAACCTTCTGAGAAGATGTTTATCTCATTCGGGCATTACTTACCAACCGTCTGAGATAATGCCCGATACTTCTCTTCAGTTTCCTTATCCCTTGCTTCTTTTTTATTTATATTCCAATATAAATAATCAAACATGTTTAGATTCTGCAAATTGTGTCCAAATTATATGATTCTTTCTTCTACATTTGTATAAAATTAACATCTACCACCCGAACAAAAAATTTTAAAACTTGTATAGCTGACATTGTAATGTTTTGGTAAATATCAAATTAATTTCTACTCACATATTATTCACATTTGTGTATCTCGTAAAAAAAAGATCCTTCACTCAAATTTTTTTGTATGAACATATTTGTATCATTTATACATTTATGAATTTTGTTAATTTTTTTAAAAGCATTCCAACATGTCAAACTTCAAATTATCCATCATTCTAACTAAATTCTCATATACATATGAGGCATTCATCAAATTATGAACAAACATTGATTCAAAAAAATTTAAAAAAATCTGAAAAAATTCATAGAGGTTGGTATGATGAGTAAAAATGTCCACTGAAAAAATAAATGAATAAGTCATTATATTCATCAAGATAGAAAAATGAAAAATATCATTCGTTGTATGTTTTTTATGTTCTGACCGATTTCAAATGATTTATGAAGTGAAATTTAATGGTAAACTTTACTTATCAATAATATTACAAGAAAGTGGAATTTTGCCTTTTTAAAGGACCCACATTTAATCAAGAATATTAATTAAGAAGAAGTAAATATCTTCACAGGCGGTTGGTACTTAATAACCTTCTGAGAAGATGTTTATCGCATTCGGGTATTACTTCCAACCGTCTGAGATAATGCCAGAAACTTTTCTTCAGTTTCCTTATCCCTTGCTTCTTTTTTATTTATATTCAAATATAAATACTCAAACATGTTTAGATTCTGCAAATCGTGTCCAAATTCAGTGGATCTAGACCCGGAATATGATCCTACCGACGAGGTATGGATCACGAATCTTAACTTTAGCAGTTCAAGTTAATGTTGGTTGTCAAGTATACAAAGTCTTATAATTTTTTTCTACCTAGATTAATCGTGACGACAATGAGGTGACATCGGCTCCTAAAACCGCAGAAGGTTCTCCAATGGATGAATCCTCAACTTCATTCATGCGGAAACGAGGGCAACGAGATCCCAATAAGGGTCCATTGGACCGCATCATGTACATAACAAGGGTCGGTCCAGGTGGGCTTCCCCAAGAACCACTGGATTCATTTACCAAGTACCATAATGCATGCGGTTTTCTTGTTAGGGAGGTTGTGCCGATCACAACCGAGAATTGGAGGAAATTACCCGAGCAGACCAAGAATGAGTTGTGGGAAGGATAAAGAAACAATTCAAGTTCCTGAAAGGCACAGAAGAAGCTGTAAAGAAAGCAACATTGGTCTCTTGCGGCAAGAAGTTTCGATGCTGGAAGAGTTAAATGAATGCTTATGTTAAGGCTGAGAACGTCCCTAGCCCGAGGAAGATGGGAAAAATCACACAAGCTCAGTGGCAAGAGTTTGTTCGTCAAAAGAGCACACCTGATGCTAAAGCTCTAAGTGCAACTAGGTTAGAGCTTGCAAAAAAGAACAAATATCATCATCGCTTGGGGTCTTTCGGATATGCCCCCAAAGTCCAGAGATGGAATATGATATTAGACGAAATTACCAGTAAGGGCAATCCTCACCCATTAGAAGGGTGGGATGAGCGAACTCAACACTAGGTCTTTGCTCGGTCAGGTTTGACCAGCGAGGGCAAACATGAAAAGCCCAACTCTCTGAATGAAGTAGAGGATAAAATGTAAGAAGTAATTGAAAAGCAACAGAAGGGTCTCTTCAAGCCGAAGAGGGAGAATGACCAACTTACCGCTATCTTAGGAAACCCTGAACACAGCGGACGGGTTCGAGCGATCTCTTCTCAAATGTCTTGGCTAGATGGTTTCCCTAAAGATAAAGACACATATAGAAGACGTGAGAAGTTTAAGAAAACACTTGATGAAACGATTGCTCAAAAGGGTCAAAGAAAATATGCAAGAAATAATGGAACAACTTAGACAATCGGGACAATTAGTGGCACCGAGTACAGTGATGGTTCCGGTGCAAAAGGAGCAATTAGTATCTCCAACTGCCTACCCTGGCAGTGTTGGTTCCGTGCCAGGCTTAGGGTCAACCCATAAGTTCCGTGTCGATGATATTGCTAACGACAAATCTTGTTGTCTTCTTGTCCCGATAGGCAGAGCAGGGAACAAAACCAAACAGGTTGCCACTGCTATGGCAAAGCCTGATCGTGACTTCAACGGGAATCCACTTCCGTTGTATTATTTTGTGGTGCAAGTTCTTCGGATCATTAATAATGATTATGAAGATTATGAAATAGACCACGTCACACCTGAGGGGATCGTGACTCTGGGGCAGGTTGTCAACCAATTAATCCTTTGGCACGGACGCGATATCGTGTTGGACGATGAGCCAATTTCTAGCCTCGTCGCATCTCCAAATACTGCAACCTCATCTTCTAAGGCAAAAGTTCATGAAGATCCACTCCCAGTCCAGGAAGATCCACTCCCCCTATGTCTCAGCAAGGATGATATCCAAGAGCAACAAGTTGGACAACAGCTTCAAGCAGTACCAGAGCAAGCTGTTGCTAGTAAAGAGCAACCAGTTGAGCAACAGCTTGAAGTAGTACTAGAGCCAACTGTTGGGAGTAAAGAGCAATTAGTTGAACAATAGGTTCAACAACAAGCCAGTGTCCAACTTCCGACGACTACTCCTCGATCATCAGTGCCTATCAAAGTAACCTCATATGAAAATAAGAAACCTTCACCAGAAGTGTCAAAATATTTGGAAACTATGAAGGAAAATATTATAAAATTGAGTGCATCTCGTTCTTCTCATGAGCCATCATTAGGAGATATCGAGGAGTTGGAAGAAGACGATGTCATGTATAATCGGCAGACGGCTTTAGTTAAACCAGGAGTTCCAATATACAAGCTTGAGGATGTTCCTCCTGAATTTAAGAATGGGAAGTTGTTCATGACATCCGTACAACTTAGCAAACAACCCGTCCAGCTCAGAAGAATGCATGAGTGGTACATCCTTGCCAGTACAAAATATGATCTTAATTTTGTCACATTTCGTATTCCAAAAGAAGCATTCTGTAGCACTGGAGTGGATAGACGAGTCATTTTATTTTAAGAGCTGCATGCCCTTTTCCATCGGGGCATGCTCGAAATCAACCTGCTGCTCATCTGGTGCTTGTAAGTTCTCTAATATTTTGTATTTGCTTTTCTTACAACACGCATACGCATTTCATGAGATTATAACAATTATGGACTTCTTCAATAGGATGCAATGCATGGATAATGAAAAGTTGGAGCGCAAGACAGGTATCCTTGACCCTACTAGGATTGCAAAGGTGCTATTCGATGTCCAGGCGGATCAAGACTCAGCATAGTTCAAACACATGAAAAAAAAAGATTTTGAAAAAGCAATCACAAAACTTAAGAAGGATAAAAGGACAGAAGTTGCAGCTTACATAGGACATGCGATGTTTAACTTTGTCAGAGACGGCAAGGACCTCATTAAGGCCCCTACCACTTTGAGTAAGTTCGACACTTGACATTGAAATAGCAATTATTGGTAATTGTTAACACGTGTGTTTGTATGTTTGCAGTACTCACTACATAATGATCTTCATCAAGCCAACGCAGGGAATGACAACAATCTTGGACTCGGCCGATTTCTCACCAGATCGTTACAAAGATTTCCTTTCCATTTTAAAATTGTACATTTATTCAATAATTTTAATTTACGCACATTTAGAATGTGTTGACAAGTTTTATATGAAATTTCTTGTATTACAGCGCTTGGTGGTTTTACGTGGAACGGCTTGGCGGTGAGAGACCTTCCAATACGAATGCATTGGACATTAAAACGTATTATGCTTGTCCGAAGCAGCCTGCTGCGAGTGTCTTATGCGGGTATTATGTATGCGAGCATCTTCGAACCGCCGGCGTATATAGAGTGAATCGTGAGGATGTAAGTTATCCTTAATGTCGATACCTTATTTTCTTACTTTTGTGTTTCATTTTCGTTGTAACTAGCATAGTTTAATACTTATATTCTCTGTTGTTCAATATTAGCAGAAACATTATTTTAATATTTTGATTCCAACTTCAAAATTCAATTGCTCATAATACAACTGCTCCAAAAATACCAAATAAATTCCTGTATACTCTCACTTTGATCTATACTTTGAGATTGTTCAAACCAATACATTCTAAACCATGTTATGTGTTATATTGCAGCACATGAAGAATCTGAACGAAGAATGGCCGGTTTGTAGAAGTATTCCTAGTGGAGGAGCCGACAGGATTGCTGTTGAACTCTGTCAATTCATTCGTCACGAAATTTTGCACAAAAGAGGGGAGTTCTTTGATGAGGATGGTGCAGCAGCTGATGTGCCAGAACTTTGCGACTATGCCAATAGAAACAGTTTTTAGTGAAAACTTGTAAACTTTGAGATGAATTGTGTCTGTAACTTGTACATATGTATATTATTTTAGTGAAATTGACTTCTGTGGTGATAATATTGTTGACTTTTGTTCTATGATGATATTATTGATTTTTGTTCTGTGATTATATTGAATTGACCTTGAAATTAGAAATAACAGCAGTAGTACTGCATAGATTATACATTATTATAGGCGGTTATTAACCAACGGCTAGGCATGTTTGTTAAAAACAATTATCAAAGATGGCTAGATACAAGTAAAGAACCATCTGTGATAACCTAATTACCTCAGGCGGTTACTGTTATGGTAGAAACTGGCTACGATAAAAGGTCTTCACAGAGGAACAATGACATTGAGTTCATTAACATAAAACAATACTACTATAAAACAAGAAAAACAACATCACGAAACAAGAAAACCAACATCACAGACCCTTTCTTCCTCGCACCGAGGGCGCGCGCACAGCGCTGCCTTGGCGGGGCTCGCCGGGCCCGGAGATCTCGCCGCTGGCCTTTCCAGTGCGCCAAGTAACAGACGCGCCGCACGAGGTCTGCGAAGAAGTTAAGAAGCCGTGGTGCAGGGACGCGTGCGCGACGTTCCACATGGATACTAAAATCCCGTGCAGTACTGCAGGTGCATTAGAAGTCACTAACATATGGGTCCCATAGAGCATAGGGCCCACATGTCAGTGACCTCTAATGCACCTGCAGTACTGCAGGGGATTCGGTTCCACAAGAGAGACAGAAGGATCTCTGAAGATCGTCTTCCACAGTGGTTTAATTGCGCCACACGAGGTCTGCAAAGAGTTCAATGCGCGGGAAATGAACCACTCCCTCGTCTACTCCGCACAGACCATATATAAGACCATCCGCAGCGGTTTCCTCTAAAACTTACTCTATCTCTCTAAACTTTCAGTATATCCTCTATACTTCCAGCATTTGTCTCTAGACACTTACTCTATACTTACAATAATTTACTCTACATTTACAGTCCAGTAAGCTTTTCAGTGAACCACTGCGGATGGTCTAAGGCGCGTCGTCGGTTATGTACAAGCACATAACTTTTGCACTCCTTCTTCTTCCATCGTTCCACCTCCTAGCCCGGCGCCGACGAACCACCACAACCATGGCCAACCTTCCGCCTCCTAGCGTGCTGAGGCAGCCACCCTGCAAGCGGATATGCTGCAGCTCCCCCGAGAGGGTGAACGACGACCATCGCCTCATTATGGCGCGAGAGGCGTACAACAGTACGTATCGGGCCTTGGACGCCTTGGGTCTTGGTACCCTTCCCGAGTTTCCATGAATGGATACCACTGGCCGCTACCTCTACGCCCTCACGGGTGTGGCCGATCGCCTGGACATCTTGTTCGAGACAATGGTCCAGGAGCTTGGCGCCGAGGGCCGTAGTGCCCTGGTGGCGACGACGGAGAGGAACTTCCGTCGCGGCGGGGTTCCACCGCCGGTGCAGCCGGAGCAATCGGCTCAGCCGAAGCAGCCGGCCCACTCTCCTGCTGCATCGTCGCAGGAGGAGGAGGAGGAGGAGGAGGAGGAGGACGACGACGACGATGACGACGATGACGATGATGATGACGACAACGATGACAATGATGACGACGACGACGACGATGACGACCACCACCACCACGACGACGACGACGACGAGGATGAGGAGGACCACTTGTCCTGGTTTGAGAAGTTGGGGGAGAGGGCGGAGGAGGCGGGGCCGGCATAGTAGTTTTAGGAGTTCTTGTACATATTTCTTTTGTAGTTTTAGGAGTTCTTGTACATGTTTAGCTTCAATTCTGTTCTTATACATATTTCTTTTGTTTTGTAATATATATGTGTTCATTCGTGTCAATGAATACTGGTGTGTTAGAATTTCTGGATTTCAATCAAGTGAATGTGCTCTAAGTTTAGTGATGTGTTAATCTGTCACAAGTGAACCGAGCAGATTGGACAAAAACAAAAGATCTTAGGGTTTGAAGCTCGTCTCGACTTGAAATTGCAAAGCTAAAGGAGACAAACAATGACTTTAAGCGCATCTCGCATCACTTTGTGATCGATGGACATCCGATCTGTCGCCCATCGTTGTCTCCTATTTGGGTTTCTTACGTAGTGTAATTGGTTGATCATGTTTGCGGTCCGTGCATGTTAGACATAGCTAGAATTAAAACACCTCGGTCATGTTTAACAACACTAACATGCATGCATATATATATATACCTCAAACCTCGGTAATGCGTGCAGGACTAGGCCCATGTTAGCTGCAAGGCGTCCCCTAGCACGGACGCGCGGTCACGAAGTTGGCTTAGGCGTGTATGGACAGATTTTTTTTATATAACAAAAATTTTTTTTTCCCCGCGTGTAAATTTACTCCTAATGGGACGCGTCGAGCCATTGGGACCGAGAGGATGCAAACCGCGGTTTCGAGGAAACCGGGGCCACCGACTGGTTCATAATTAAGCGCGGTTTCCTCTAGCGTATGATCATCTCGACACGCCCGCTTAGACGACGACCCGCTATAAAGGCTCACCGTCCTCTTGCTTCTCCGTCGCACTACTCCTTAGATCCTAGCCTCTAAACTTCTCCCCCTGCCACAGTCGACCACCTCTCGCTCTTTCTCTGCACCTCCGTCGCCACACAAATGGGTAGCCCCACGCCAAAGCGCTCTAGGCCATCAACGTCCTCCAAACCTCCTTCTCTATTTCCATCACCGCCGACAATGCCGGTGGAACTAATGGCGGCGCCCGCATATCCGCCCGCGGCGCCTGCACTTCCTCACCCCGGTTGGGTTGAGCAGGCTCTCAGACTCCTAACCGACCGCATCGACAAAATCGATCGACGCCTTAAGGTGTCCACCGACGCTAAGTCTTTCGCCGCTCATAGCGCACTAGCGCTCAACGTAGTGGCGCGGAAGGTCTTTTCTGACACAGATCGCTCGTGTCGCCGTCTGGGTCTTGGGACCCTTCCCCTCAACACGAGCATGGACACTGCGGGCCACTACTGCTATGGGTTGACGACTGTGGCCGGTCGTCTCGACGCCGTCCACAAGACAATCGCGGAGGTTGCTGGGGTAGAGGGCCTCCTGAATATTAAGCACCGCATCGCCGGGAAGCTTCAGACTGTGATAGAGGTTGAGGAGTATGAGGCAGCTTGGGCAATGGCGGCAGCGGAGGAGGCAGAGCAGGAGGCGTCTCTTGAGGCGGAGGTGGACGCGGCTATGGAGGCGGCGGCAGCGGTGGAGGAGGAGCAGGAGGAGGCGGCAGCAGCGGCGGAGGAGGAGGAGGAGGAGGAGGTGGCGGCACCGGCGGCGGAGGCGGAGGAGGTGGCAGCGGTGAAGGAGGAGGACGTGGTTTTCTCCCAGTAGAGTAGTATTAGTAGTAGTTTATCTATTTCGTGATCTCTGAGTAGAGTAGTATTAGGTGTAGTTTATCTTGTTCTTGCTGTCTACTACGTGTTTTCCTATTACTTGTTTGTTAATAAAATATGTCTTTATGTTCATGAACAATGTGTTCTATATATGCAGTATCGAAAAACTTCTTTTATCGAAATCATCTCCTATATGTTTGTAACCTGGGACCGTCTATATTTCTTGTGGCTGAATGAATGAAATCCGGTAAACATTATCCTTACAAGTAATAGAACTAACAACAGACATGATGCATAATTAACTTGATTAGGAAATTATGTCATCTAAATTGCTAACTAGTCCATCGCCTGATGCAACAGGTGCATGAAAAGTACTTTATCCGTTGTAACTAATATCCGATGACATTGTTGATATATATATCGTATGTACCTGTGATACTCGTATCACAGGCAGCTTTGGATCGACGGCCTGAAGATTAGACATCACAGGGGAAAATGTTTTTTTTGTAGTAGTAGTATATACTCTGTATATGTTATCATTTCATTGCGACGAATGTTATATATAAAATGCTGATTGTTTACCTTTTACTAGACCATGGATTTGCCATCCTCCTTTCGTGGACTTGGGTGTTCTCTGTATTTGCATGTCGTTTGCATTAGTAAAATGATACATTTGGCGATTCATATTTTTGTTTGTATTTTTTTGGAATGTCCCACTACCACATGACTGCTTTTACATCTCCATGAAAACAAAGATGAACGGCAGGTAGCGGTCCCTCGAAAAAATTTTCGTTCTTCTTGGCGCACACAATTGAGATTTTCACAATTGAAACTTCACTTCGTGCGCCCAAAATTCCAGTCCCGCCCATTTGTAGCTAGCCACGACCAATATAAATGTGCGTCTCCCTCTAATCCCACAGTGGCTTCCGTTCCCGGCACACATGTTCTCCTCTTAGTGTTGTGTTCCAAACTTGCATTCCTAAGAAATTCCCGTGTGAGTGGTGGTGGTGACTGTGGGTACAACGTCGAGCGACCAAGTTTGACGGGCTCTATCGAACCTCTTCGTCGCCAACCCCGCCCTACGACATCTCGGACTCCAGTTTTGTGCTACGTAAGTTCTACATGATCCATGTCGTCTTTTTATAGAGCTACTCCCTCCTTATCGCTTTAGTTGTCATCCCAACAGCTGCAGCCAGTTCATTCCTAGTTGTCGTCCCAACTCCTTATATGCTCTTATGTTTCATGAATGTCTAGTATAAAATCTGATTAATGGTGCAATCGTGCAGTCAACTATCCTCAATCGTTAGATCTGCATCCTACAGTCGATTCATCTTTTTATTTTACCCTAGCATCTGATTGCATTCTACTTTTTTCCATATATAAAATACACTACACCTCTGCCCCGAAATAAATGTCGCTCCAACAGTTTATGGTACTGTATTTCTAGTACATTTCCATGTCAGGAAAAATAACTATTAAAAACCGCATGTACTTTGTAATTTATTGATTTAGAAGTAAATGACGCCAGGGTTATCTTATCAACCACTCCCAATGTTGTACTCTCATCCCCGTGTTCCAAACTTGTATTCCTAAGATTTTCAGTTCCCACGGTTTATACACGTTTTTCTCGTTTTTCGTTCTCGGATTGTACGGTTTTTTTCCTACTCCTTCATTTCTAATTCCTTCATTCAAAACAAACATTTTCAGTTCATAGCAACCACACCGCCCGATCTAAAATACACATCCTCATGTAATCTGACGTTATCATTGTTACTTACTATATATACTCTTTACTTAAGGAACAAGACACCAAACCATTTGTTGCAATACGTTAAATCGTCGCAATACGTTAAACCATTGTAATACCATACTATTTGCCACGAACGTGGAGTCGTTGCAATACCATACTTTTTGCCACGAATGTGGCATCGTTGCAACACCGTTATTTTCATTGCAATACGTTAAATCGTCACGATACGTTAAACCATTGCAATACCATACTATTAGCCACGAACGTGGAGTCGTCGCAATACCATACTTTTTGCCACGAATGTGGCATCGTTGCAACACCGTTATTTTCGTTGCAATACGTTAAATCGTCGCAATATGTTAAACCGTTGCAATACCATACTATTTGCCACGAACGTGGAGGCGTCGCAATACCATACTTTTTGCCACGAATGTGGCATCGTTGCAACATCGTTATTTTCGTTGCAATACGTTAAATCGTCACAGTACGTTAAACCGTTGCAATACCATACTATTTGCCACAAACGTGGAGTCGTTGCAATACCATACTTTTTGCTATGAACGTGGCATCGTTCCAACACCGTTATTTTTGTTGCAATACATTAAATCATCGCAATACGTTAAACCGTTGTAATACCATACTATTTGCCACCAACGTGGAGTCGTTGCAATACCATACTATTTGCCATGGATGTCAAGTCGTCGCAATAACCTATTGCCACGGCTGTTATTGCCACGAGTCGGAAAAACTATCGCAACGTTCTATTTCATTGCAACAACAACCTATCGCGACGAATTTCGACCTATTAATTTTTTCGTCGCAATAAATCGGAATCCTGGTAGTGGATTGACATGATGAAGACGACGATAGAGTTGCTCACTAAAAATCCAACATCAACCAAGGATTCACATGACATTCAGACCACATTTACAACACCTTCCACCAGAAGTAATTACATTTTCTCATCTCTTCCTTCTTATGATGGTTTTGGTTACGATGAGTATATTGCTTGGGAAATAGAGTTGGATAAAATTTTTGGACAATGCCATATGTGTGAAAGGAGAAAGATTAGAAATGTTGCAAGTGCATTAGTAGGTTGTGCATTAACTTGGTGGAACAATTTAAATGATTTAGAAAAACCTCAAACATGGAAGGATATGAAAGTTTGTATGCGAGAAACTTTTATGAATGTATCTAATTGCAAAGATGAAGTGCATCAATTTGAGGAGAAATTTCTTGTTGTACCTCCTTTTGTGTCTAACATTTTGCAGGACAATATAGAAAACAATATAGATGCTGCAAAAGAGAACGAGGCTTTCAACAACACTTGTGAAATTTTAGATGGATCAACTCATAATGCACTCGAAATCATTGCTGAAAATGGTAAGGCAAAACATTCTACAAATACAGAAGGTGAGAAGTTTGTGGATGTTTTGAATTTTTCCACCAATCATGCTATTTTATATGAGCAACTATTAGAATCATTTATTTATACACCATTGTCACGTGTTGATTTTTCTGCTGATCGTTGCGCTAAGAAAGAGTTGTGTGCTGATAATTATATTGTACCTATGCTAGAACAATCAAATAAATTTGATACTTTATCACTCACTTGTGCTGAAATTAAGCATTTGATTCCAACTACATGTGAAAGGGATGATCTGAAATTGTTGTTGTCGGTACCCCACAAACCGGGTACCCCCGCGCACAGGGAGAAAACCGCTAAGGACTCTGCCTCTACTTAAGAGGTCGAATCCGAGGCTGCCACGTCGTGGAGGGAAGGATCAGATCCTACCTCTCTGCTGGGGGAGGCTCCCAAGAGGCCACGTGGCCGGCAGAACTGGACCCTCGCCTCCCCGCTGAGGCGGGCTCTGGAGCCGCCACGTGGTCAATTGGGACCTCGGGGCCAAGCCCGCGCCCTCGCTGGGAAAGGCACCGGAACTACCACGTGGCCTGCAGGGCTGAGCCTCCACCCCTCCGTAGGGGTGGGCTCCGGATGCACCACGTGGCCTGTTCTGTGAAGTGCTCGACTCCCCACAGAGGCATGCTCCAGCGCAACCACGTGGAGGACGGTCGACTCAATGCGGTAGGAAGCCGCTGTAAAGGAAGGCGTGCACTGCTCAGACAGGCATTAAGTGCGCGCGCCTTCCCCAGGTAAGCTGAGTCGCGCATGCAAAGGTCAAGACTCCAGTGTCCTATCTTATCAAAGTAGCCAGTACAGACCCACGCCACAAGATGGACGAATGGGCCGCGAGGACAAGACGGACGGGACGTGCACTACCATCATCACCAACTATGTGTAGCCCTGGCACACGACGCAACGGGACGGCACATTGACACCCCTGACAAAGGGGGGTAGATAGCAATTAATCCTAGATCTTGTATAGGATTTGGCTCTCCCCGGGACCACCTGTCGTGTCCTGGGGCCCACCTTGTGACTGCAGAGTCCTCGAACTATAAAAGGACTCTGCAGACGACCTTCCCAAAGGATCGGAAAATTAGACTAAGACTCATACACACTCAAGCAAGGCAATACACAAACACTCCCTTGGACGTAGGGTGTTACGCTCCGGCGGCCCGAACCACGTAAACCCTCTGTGTTCATCATCCTGCTGCGTTCGATCTCCTGGGACTAGCCCTCGTGAATCTAAAGAACCTCCGCAGGCTGCTCTCTAAGCAGGTCCGGGGGAAATGTCGTTTACGACCTTCGACATTTGGCGCGCCAGGTAGGGGGCTTTTTCCTCGTCAAGATCTCCACCAGCAGCAATGGTGAACGACCAATCCAACGCTGGTCCATCCAGGGCGCAGTCGCGGCGGCAGACAATGGCGGAGGATCAGGCGCCATCCTGCTCTAGGACAGGCTACCGCTCTATCGTAGGAAGGTCAGGACCTTCACATCGCCCTGCTGTCACTTCGCCGGCTGCAGGCCGACATGCCACTCCGTGGCGTACTCCGGCCGTGACAGCAATCACGGCGCCGCCGGCTCCAAGCCCGGAGAGTGCGCTCGCAGCAGCGCACGCGCTGCTCCACAACCCTCCTGGTGGGAATGCCCCTCAGGGGGCAGCTCAGCAGTGGATCAACGACGTCGACCACCTTGTCACCGCCGCACTCAACGCGCCTCCACCGAGGGAGACACATGCTCAGCTGATGCATGTGTCATTGTCATGGATGCCGACAATCGACCGGTGGACGGCAGACTCGCGCTCGACCAGGATCTCGACAACAGATCTGAGATCCGGGCTGCAGCGCCGCAGGGCCGGAGAGGACTGCCGAGTCACCATCGAGCGCCAGAGGGAGCGTCAGCACAACCTCGAGGCAGATTACAGCGTGCCGGGCCCTGTGCCCCAGGCCCATGCTGTGCCTCCTCCACACCAGACATACGTCGCGCCTCCACCGCACCAGGCGTACGTAGCACCTCCTCCACGGGCGTATGCAGCACCGCCCCAGCATCAGGTCTACGCAGGCCCGCCTGCTCACCCGGGGTATGCGATGCCGCCGACGGCACCAGTTGGCCCCAGCCAAGGGTGTGCAGCACTAGCGCCTCACCTCCGTTTCGTGGTCTGGCCACGAAAGTTCCGGCCGCACATGCCGGAGAAGTACGACGGGAGCGTTAACCCTAGCGAGTTCCTGCAGATCTACACCACTGCGATACTAGCTGCAGGAGGCGACGAGGCCATCATGGCTAACTACTTCCCCGTCGTCCTGACCGGCCCAGCTCGGTCATGGCTCATGAACCTGCCCCGGGGGTCCATTACCTCCTGGGATGAGTTGTGTCGACAGTTCGTGGGTAACTTCGGCAATTCCTACAAGCGCCCCGACACGGAGCTTGACCTCCACAACGTTAGACAGCGCGCTAGAGAGTCGCTGCGATCGTTCATCCAGCGGTTCTCCCAGGTACGGAAAACCATCCCTCATGTTGCTAGCGCATCGGTTATTGTTGCGTTCAGACAAGGTGTGAGGGACAAGAAGATGCTCGAGAATCTAGCCACGCACGAGGTGCATGATGTCTCCGAGCTGTTCTCCCTAGCAGACAGATGTGCTAGGGCAGCTGAGGGGCGCAACTGGCACTCCTAACCATCCTCAGAAGCAAGGGAGGCCACCCCGACTGAGGAAGGAGCCTCTGCGAGGAGCAGCGGCAAGAAGAAGAAGAAGGGCAGTGGCAAGAACAGGCCAAAGCCCGGAGCCCAGGCAATGGCGGCTGCGGCGCCCGGCGGTGCCCGAGGGCCGCGCCTAGATAAGCGCCCTAGGCAGTCGTCTGAACCCGAGGAGCCTGACTTCAAGTGCCCGGTGCACTGTACAAACAGCCATAGTGCTAGCGAGTGCCAGGAAGTGAAGAGGTTCGCGGAACGTTTCCGCGAACAGAAACAGAGACAGCAGCGCCAAGAGGGCGCACCTCCCCGCCAGAGGGAGGGCAAGCAGAAGGCTGATCTCGAGAAGGAGGATGACAGCGAGATGGGGTTCCAGGAACCCCAGCGGGCGGTTAAGGCCGTCTTCGAGGGTGGCGACTCCGACTCCGGCAGTGATAAGGAGCACCGCAAGGCCCAGCGCAGCAAGCCTCCACTACTGCACCCCGTGTGCAACCAGCCAACGACGACGACGTCCCCGTGAAGGTCGTCTGGATTGGCTCCGAGGCTGCCTAGATAACCCGTATCGCGGGGAACTTGGACAGCAAATAGGAATGCACGCTCATCACCTTCCTCCGGGACAACGTCGATGTGTTTGCATGGCAATCATCACAAATGCCCGGGTTCCCCAGGGAGGTGATTGAGCACCATCTGAAGATCTACACCGACGCCCGACCGGTGCAACAGAAGCCCAGGAAACAGTCCATCGAGCGGCAGAACTTCATCCGTGAAGAAATCAAGAAGCTGCTCGATGTTGGTTTCATCCGGGAGGTTCACCACCCATGGTGGTTGGCCAACCCTGTTGTCGTTCCCAAGGCTGGTGGGACGCTCCGGATGTGCATCGACTACACCAACCTCAATAAGGCATGCCCAAAGGATCCATTCCCTCTCCCTAGGATAGACCAAATAGTAGACTCAACATCAGGTTGTGATCTTCTGTGTTTCCTAGATGCGTATCCTAGTTTTCACCAAATACCTATGTCTAGGGAAGATGAGGAACACACTGCTTTCATAACAGTAGACGACCTATATTGTTATGTCTCCATGCCTTATGGACTCAAGAATGCTCTCCCCACCTTTGTATGTGCAATGCATAAGACATTTGGGGACCTCATTCGACGACATCATGGTGAAAATTAGGGACCGCACATCCCTATTAGACAACCTAGCCCAGGTCTTCAGCAAGCTGCGCACGACACGCACGATGCTGAACCCCAACAAGTGTGTCTTTGGGGTTTATGCAGGGAAGCTCCTTGGTTTCTTGGTATCGCACCGAGGGATCGAAGCTAACCCAGAGAAGATCAAGGTAATAGAGCTGATGCGGCCGCCGGCCCGCATCATGGACGTGCAGAAGCTTGCAGGGTGTTTGGTAGCCCTTAGCTGGTTCATCTCAAGGCTGGCTGAGCGAGCCCTGCCATTCTTCAAGATTCTGCGGAAGTCAGGTCCCTTTGAGTGGACTGAGGAAGCTGAAGCAGCTTTCCAGGAGCTCAAGAAACACCTGACGAAGCTACCCATTATGGTGGCGCCAGAACCCGGCGAACCGCTCCTGTTGTACATCACTGCAACAACGGAGGTGGTCAGCATGGTCTTGGTTGCAGAGCGGCCGGAGCTACTGCTGAAACAAGCACCAGAAGGGGCCCCAGAGGGGAAGGCTGAGCCTCAGGGCCCGAACCCAAAAGAGACCCCCCGCTGTGAGTTCCAGTGACCAAGTGCCTTACGGGTCCCAGCCCCCGGAGGTCCAGCTAGACCCTGGGAGCCACATTCCCCAGGATGCAGATGCATTGCAAGGAGCCCCGGACCCCCAGGGAGGGTTCGGACCTCCCAACGTCCAGTCTACTACGTCAGTGAGGTCCTCCATGAAGCAAAAACAAGATACTTGGAGGTACACAAACTACTGTATGCAGTGCTCATAGCGTCGAGGAAGCTCCGGCATTACTTCCAGGCTCACCGAGTTTCAGTGGTCACCTCCTTCCCGCTGAAGACTGTACTCCACAGCCCCAACTCGACTGGCAACATTGCCAAGTGGGCAGCGGAGCTGGCCGAGTTCGAGCTGGAGTTCTTACCTCGACATGCAGTCAAAAGCCAAGCACTGGCGGACTTCTTGGCCGAATGGACCCCATCGCCAAGCGACCCGAGGGGCCCGGACAATGGTGAAACGGTGCCCAAGGCTCCAGTTTTCAACAAGACCCCCTGGATGCTCTACTTCGACGGCTCCTCACGGAAGCAGGGGGCCGGGGCCGGCGTCCAGCTCCTCACCCCGACTGGGGAGCAGTTCAAGTACATGGTGCGCCTCGACTTCAAGGCGACAAATAACATAGCAGAGTATGAAGCCCTAATCTTTGGGCTAAAGTCCGCCCTGACTCTCAATGTCCGACATCTTCTGGCTAAAGGTGATTCCCAACTGATCATCAAGCAAGCCAAAGGAGAGTGCAACTGCAACGACCCTCAGTTAGCAGCATACTTGCTGCACGTCCGGAAGCTGGAAAAGGACTTTGAAGTCTTGAACTTGTGCCATGTACCCTGGGCCGACAACTCAGTCGCAGACGACCTGTCAACAAAGGCCTCCACAGGGGCCCTAGTGCCTCAAGGAGCCTTTGTAAGGACGTGACCGCGACCAACCGCCCGGGCAGCCGAACCGAGTGAAGGGGGCGAGCCCAGCACCTCGAAGCTGGCAGTCCCGGCGACCCTGCTACCATGGAGTCCGCCAAGGATCGTATGCGCCACCGGGGCTCCGAGCTACCAGGCGCCCAAGATCCAGAGGCTCAAGCAAGTCCCGATGCATGGATCTCGGAGGTCCGGGACTACTTGAAAGACGATATCCTTCCCGAAGAACATGCCCTGGCAGGAAGGATTGTCCGCATGGCTAAAAGGTACACGCTGGTGGAAGGGGATCTCTACCGGCGTGGTGCCAATGACATCCTACTGCGATGCATTACCCGGGACGAGGGCTGCGACTTGCTCGCAGAGATCCATGGAGGCGAGTGTGGGAACCACGCGTCCTCCCGCACGCTGGTCGGTAAAGCCTTTCGGCATGGCTTTTACTGGCCGACAACACTCCAGGATGCTGCCGAGATGGTAAAGGGATGCAAGGCGGGCTAGTTCCATGCCAAGCAGATCCACACACTAGCTCAGGCGCTGCAGATGATCCCTCCCTCATGGCCATTCGCTGTGTGGGGGTTGGACATCCTGGGACCCTTTCCTAGAGCCGTCGGAGGATTCTGGCATCTCTACATTGCCGTAGATAAGTTCACCAAGTGGTCGGAAGATTCCCCAGTTGTCACCATCAACAAGCAGTCAGCAGTAAAGTTCATCAAGTCGATCGTCTGCCGGTTCGGGGTCCCGAACAGAATCATCACTGATAACGGGACCCAGTTCACAAGTGCAGCGTTCCAGGAATACTGCGAGGACCAAGGGATCCAAGTCTGCTATGCATCTGTTGCTCATCCAGAGAGCAATGGGCAGGTCGAGAGAGCCAATGCAGAGATCCTCAAGGGCCTCAAGACTCGCACATTCTCACACCTTGAGAAGCATGGTGCAAATTGGGTGGATGAGCTTCCGTGTGCGCTGTGGGCTAGCTGGACAACCAGCCGGGCCACGGGGGAAACGCCTTTCTTCTTGGTGTACGGGGCAGAGGCTGTCCTCCCCCCAGAAATTACGATGGGCTCCCCCCGTGCCCGGAGGTACGACGAAGCCACGCAGGACCAGCTCCGGCGTGAAGACCTGGACCTCGTCGACGAGGGACGGGTGCGAGCAGCTCTCCGAAATGCACGGTACATGCAGGCGCTCCGGCGCTACCACCAGAGGACCGTGCGGAGTAGGGAGCTAAAGGTAGACGACCTGGTGTTGCGCCGCATACTCTCCCGGGAAGGGTCTAACAAACTCTCCCCCAGCTGGGAGGGTCCCTTCCGGGTAACAGAGGTTTGTCGCCCATGATGCGTCCGCCTGGCTACGGAGGATGGGCAGCGATTATGTGACGCCCGGTTCCGAAAATGAACCAAGCTAGCGCATATGTGTGCCCAGGATGTTCAACACACATACACGAGTGATTCACAAACGATATACAGAAAATTACCACAGCTCAAATTATTAAATAAGTACTCTTATTACATAATTCATTATATCCTCGAATACAAGCTCTAATGAATATTAATGATAAGTTCAACTAATGCAGCGGAAATAAACTAATTAAACAACTAAGCAAACTAAGCAAAAGGGATAGCGCAGCTCCATGCAACACCACAGGCAAAGCTGATGGTAGACACGGCCTAGATCTCCAGATTATCGCCATTAAACTCACAATTCTAACCTGCAACTATTGGGGGGGGATTGCAAGAGTGAGTACATGTCGTACTCAGCAAGTGTGGAAAGTATGACATGTGGCTGATTCAAATGACGACAATAATAATGGCTAAGTGCTGAAAAGTACAGTAAAACATTTGAAAAGCATTATACTATGTCTATGTGAAACAATCCCATCATAACCATCATATTAACAAAATATAAACCATGTCCAATTATTGCCAACATCATCATGATCCATGTCCAGTTACCATAACTCAAATTCATATCCATAACCATAATCCATAAACCATCCATAACCATTACCAACCCATAACCATAATCCAACTCTAATCATGTAGGTCATCCAGGCGCTCATAACCGGGAGCACGGCTATCATGATAGTTTTAATTAACTCTGCAGAGTTTGTACCTCTTTACCCACGTGTTTGTGATTTCATCACCCGTCGGCGACTAAAGAACCTCCCTTATGCCAATTACACTTCCTTTGGTGTATGGCCAAGAGATCACAAAATAGCCTTTACAAAGGGATTACTAGCCTATTCAGACCCCATTGAGGTTTCACCGGTGGCGATGCCTCCAACTGAGCACATCTTCAACCAAGGGCCCCCTCTTGAGCCATTCGGATCCCAGGGTAGTCCCACCAATCATCAAGAAACCCAATCCGACTACCCCTTCCCCGAGCATCCACAATGGTCCAAACAGCACTAGCAAAGCCCTAATTACTCAGCTACGCCGCACCCATACTTGGCCTCGTGGTGGCACTGTAGTCCTGGCTTATTCTCGCATGAACCGGTCCTTAGATATAAAGCAAGCAAACCACCATAACATCCAACCCTTCCACATACCAGGCTTGCTTAGATCACCCATCACCATACCATATTGACCAGTTCACGTTAACCAGAATATCATTAATACATAATTAAATGTGTAGTGTTGTTTTTCCATCCCAATTAATTAAGCGAAGCAAAAAGGTAAAAACCCTTCCCGACTCTCTACCATAAATTCCAGGCGACAAGGGTGGTTTAGCAAATCTAGTAAACTTCCTACCATAGGATTCCCATCAAATTGACACAGCATGCAGTTTTGCAAACAAAACATTTATTTTAAAACAGGATCAATATGCTTCAAGGACACTTGCCTTGCTCCGGCGGATAGGGTTGCTCAAGCGCTTCGAAATCTTGGTCCTGGAAATCCTCGTATGCGGCCTCTTGAGCACGTTCCTCTACACGTGATCATACATACAAGAAAATACACACAAATCAACATGATGCACACACATTAATCAACATGCGATGATATGCATGCATGCAAAATACAATAATTGATTAACTATGGTTGTTTATTAATTAGATGCAACTAGTTCATACGTGTTCATACGAGTTTATGGGGGTTTTAGAGTGGATTAATGCTGCTGAAAATAATATTATGGTGCAACTAAAATCAATTTATGTTTATTAGGTCTAATGCATCGCTAAAATTCGCATCGAGAACATGGCCTACCGTAGATCTGACGGCTTGACGGTCGCGGAATGAATGCGACGCGTAGACGAAGTGGATGGCACAGCAGTCCCTCGGCGACACGACGACGGCGACGATCTCCGGCAGACGGTAGGGCCCTCCTCTTTTTCTTCCTCTCCTTCCCCTCTTTTTTTTCTTCCCTTTTTCCCCTGGGCTCGGCCTCTGGTTTCCTCTGTTTCTTCTCCCTACCGGCGGCTAGGACTCCTCCCTAGGCGTCTCTAGCGGCGTGGCTTTCTGGGATGGCGGCGGGGTTTTTTTCCTGGGATCAGGAGGAAAAATACGGTGCCTCCGTGGCTTTTATACCGGGCGGCTAGGGTTTTTCCGGCGTCTAGGGCCGTCGCATGCGGTGCTGGGAATGCGCGGCGGCGCGAAACGCAGGCGCATCGCTCGGCGCACGTGCGCGAAAATCGGCGCGGGAGGGCGAGCGGCACGGGGGCCAAGGCGGGGCGCTGCGCGGCGGGAAAGCCTGGGTGAGCGCGCGGGAGCGACTCGGCGTGGAGGGCGGGGCGCGGTTCGGGCAGGCGCGTGGGGCCGGGGCACGGGATTTGCGCTGGTGGCGGGGCGCGTGCGTGCGCGGGGACCGGGCGCAGGCGGCGGGGTGCTGCGGGAATCGGGCGAGGCGGCGGGTGGCGCGAGACGAGGCGCTGGGGTGGTGGGCGCGTGGAGGCGAGGGGGGCCCAGGCGTACGGCGGGTCGGCGCGAGAGTCCCAGGCCGCCGCGTGGTTCGGCGGGGTCGGCGCCTCGGGCGGCGGGGTCGACCGGGTGGGAGCGCGCGCTGCGCGCTACAGGCGGGCAGGCGGCGTCGGTCGGTGGGACCCAGAGGCGGGCGCGCGTGGGAGGGCGAGGCGCGTCGGGGCGCGGGTGGCTCGGGCGTGCGGGGCTGCGGTGGGGCCGGGGCGGCAGGCGGCGGGAGGCGGCTTCGCGCGGGAGTCCGAGGCGGCGGTTGGCTGGGCCTGGTTCGGCCTGGCCGGCTGCCCCTCGTTTCCTTTTTTTCTTTTTTTTTCTTTTTATATTGTTATTCTTATAATATATTTTATTATTTACATTTTATTTATTTTATTTATTTATTATTTTATATATGTATATATTTATTATTATATAATTTATTTATATATTTCTTTTTATATATAATTATTATTATTTTATATTTATTCCCTATTGCAAGTTTTACGCTATTATTTTGTTTTCCTTTTTTTGCTACATACATTTGTATATATATGCTCCATATTTTATGTTTTATTATTTTTCTTTTATTCTACTAGTGTTTAATGCATGATCATGTATGCAATGCAGGATGCGAAAATTTAGGGTGTTACAAGTCTACCCCCTTAAAGTGAATCTCGCCCTCGAGATTCGATAGCGTGGAGAAAAGGTGAGGGGATTCTGCCTTCAAGTCTTCTTCACGTTCCCACGTAGCTTCAGCTTCTGTATGGTGTTTCCATTGCACTTTGCACCAACGGATCCTCTTATTTCTTGTGAATCCAAAAAAAATGAGGTTGGCGGAGAAGTCTACCCCCCTTATTCTAAGGCTTATTTTTGGACATAATATATTTGTTCTCTTCTCTCCTCCAGGAGACTTAACCAATAGAGTAAACTTCATATGAGAGATAGACAAACTATACTTGGCAACATACTTCGATGCAATGAATGAATGCGATGTTCCAGAATCAAATAACATAGTTGCGGGGTTGGAGTTTGCGAGAAACATACCAATGACCACGTCATCCGCTTGTTGAGCATCCTCCGTAGAGACATGGTTCACGTTACCACGAGCAAAATTCTGCTGTCCACGGCTTCCTTGTGGCTGTCCTCCATTAGGTCTTGGGTTTTGCCTCGGCGCATTGCTTCTTTGACCAAGTCCTGACTTAGGACATTGATTCGCAAAGTGTCCAGCTTCTCCACAAGTATAACACCTCTTGACTCCACCGGAATTATTGGGACGAGCTTGGTTTTGAGCGTTGGTTCAAGGAAAATCAGCACGAGGCGCATAAGGCATTGATTGCATAACAGGGCGCTGTTACACAAACTGAGTTGGGCGCGGTGCAAAATCAGGGCGCTGAGCAGGAATAGGGGAGCTGTAATGGGGTGCATTGGGTGGTGCAAGGCGAGGGTGCACATTACTTCCTTGTTGCTGTCCTTGATATGGCGCCTTCCTCTTGATTTCTTGTTCCATCTCACGGATCTTGTTCTCAACCACAATTGCTTTGTCCACAAGCTTCTGAAAATTTGCATAATCGCAGTTGAGTAGTTGCACTTGGATCTCATTGTTCAAGCCCCTCATGAACAAATATTGCTTCCGACTGTCCCGACTAACATCCTCAGGCGCATATCTTGAGAGTTGAGTGAACTTATTGAGATATTCACTCACGCCTGATCTTCCTTGTCGTAAGTTCTCGAATTCTTGTCTCTTCAAGATCATAACACCTTCCGACACATAATGAGAACGGAAGTTCTCCTTGAATTCTGCCTAGGTGATCCTCTCTTGATTCTCATGAGCATTGCAATAAGCATCCCACCAATCTGCAGCTGCTCCAACAAGTTGATGAGAAGCAAACAAGACCTTCTCTCGGTCACTGCATTGGACAATAGCAAGTTTCTTCTCCACGGACTTGAGCCAATCATCCGCATCCATAGGGTCGGCAGCTTGAGCAAAAGTCGATGGCCTAGTCCTCATGAACTCTCCCAAATGGTTATGAGGAGGCGGGGATGGCGGTGGAGGCATGTGGGGCTGATTGTTGATATTGCCAGCCTGCAGCTGTCCCATGGTCTGTATCATGGTCTGCATGAGCTGGTTTTGCATAGCCAATAGTTGCTCAATGTTCATAGCTCCATGAGCAGGTCCTTGTCCGTTGTTGTTCTGAGGTACTCGATTGTTCTCCTCCTCATCATTGGCATCCCTCTGGTTGCGAGTCCTCACCATCTAGAGAAAAGCAATAGGTAAGAATTTAGAAACGTCCCCAACTATATGCATCAAGGGATATGAAGCTAACCAACTAGCTATACTAGCCTAGGTGGACATGGCAATGCTAAAGCATCCCAAAATCCTCTATTAAGCACACGAGCAAACAATATATATATATCAAACAGCACACCAACAATATCAAATCGATTCCTGAGTGCTCCTATGTGCTCTAAAGTGTCCATTCTATCTAGGCTGCGTCCTGCGGTCAACCTGTGGCTCTGATACCAATCTGTGACGCCCGGTTCCGAAAATGAACCAAGCTAGCGCATTTGTGTGCCAAGGATGTTCAACACACATACACGAGTGATTCACAAACGATATACAGAAAATTACCACAGCTCAAATTATTAAATAAGTACTCTTATTACATAATTCATTATATCCTCGAATACAAGCTCTAATGAATATTAATGATAAGTTCAACTAATGCAGCGGAAATAAACTAATTAAACAACTAAGCAAACTAAGAAAAAGGGATAGCGCAGCTCCATGCAACACCACAGGCAAAGCTGACGGTAGACACGGCCTAGATCTCCACATTATCGCCATTAAACTCACAATTCTGACCTGCAACTATTGGGGGGGGATTGCAAGAGTGAGAGCATGTCGTACTCAGCAAGTGTGGAAAGTATGACATGTGCCTGATTCAAATGACGACAATAATAATGGCTAAGTGCTGAAAAGTACAGTAAAACATTTGGAAAGCATTATACTATGTCTATGTGAAACAATCCCATCATAACCATCATATTAACAAAATATAAACCATGTCCAATTATTGCCAACATCATCATGATCCATGTCCAGTTACCATAACTCAAATTCATATCCATAACCATAATCCATAAACCATCCATAACCATTACCAACCCATAACCATAATCCAACTCTAATCATGTAGGTCATCCAGGCGCTCATAACCGGGAGCACGGCTATCATGATAGTTTTAATTAACTCTGCAGAGTTCGTACCTCTTTACCCACGTGTTTGTGATTTCATCACCTGTCGGCGACTAAAGAACCTCCATTATGCCAATTACACTTCCTTTGGTGTATGGCCAAGAGATCACAAAATAGCCTTTACAAAAGGATTACTAGCCTATTCAGACCCCACTGAGGTTTCACCGGTGGCGATGCCTCCAACTGAGCACATCTTCAACCAAGGGCCCCCTCTTGAGCCATTTGGATCCCAGGGTAGTCCCACCAATCATCAAGAAACCCAATCCGACTACCCCTTCCCCGAGCATCCACAATGGTCCAAACAGCACTAGCAAATCCCTAATTACTCAGCTACGCCGCACCCATACTTGGCCTCGTGGTGGCACTGCAGTCCTGGCTTATTCTCGCATGAACCGGTCTTTAGATCTAAAGCAAGCAAACCACCATAACATCCAACCCCTCTACATATCAGGCTTGCTTAGATCACCCATCACCATACCATATTGACCAGTTCACGTTAACCAGAATATCATTAATACATAATTAAATGTGTAGTGTTGTTTTTCCATCCCAATTAATTAAGCGAAGCAAAAAGGTAAAAACCCTTCCCGACTCTCTACCATAAATTCCAGGCGACAAGGGTGGTTTAGCAAATCTAGTAAACTTCCTACCATAGGATTCCCATCAAATTGACACAGCATGCAGTTTTGCAAACAAAACATTTATTTTAAAACAGGATCAATATGCTTCAAGGACACTTGCCTTGCTCCGGCGGATAGGGTTGCTCAAGCGCTTCGAAATCTTGGTTCTGGAAATCCTCGTATGCGGCCTCTTGAGCACGTTCCTCTACGCGTGATCATACATACAAGAAAATACGTACAAATCAACATGATGCACACACATTAATCACCATGCGATGATATGCATGCATGCAAAATACAATAATTGATTAACTACGGTTGTTTATTAATTAGATGCAACTAGTTCATACGTGTTCATACGAGTTTATGGGGGTTTTAGAGTGGATTAATACTGCTCAAAATAATATTATGGTGCAACTAAAATCAATTTATGTTTATTAGGTCTAATACGTCGCTAAAATTCGCATCGGGAACATGGCCTACCGTAGATCTAACGGCTTGACGGTCGCGGAACGAATGCGACGCGTAGACGAAGTGGATGGCACAGCAGTCCCTCGGCGGCACGACGACGGCGACGATCTCTGGCGGAGGGTAGGGCCCTCCTCTTTTTCTTCCTCTCCTTCCCCTCTTTTTTTCTTCCCTTTTTCCCCTGGGCGCGGCCTCTGGTTTCCTCTGTTTCTTCTCCCTACCGGCGGCTAGGACTCCTCCCTAGGCGTCTCTGGTGGCGTGGCTTTCTGGGATGGCGGCGAGGTTTTTTTTCCTGGGATCGGGAGGAAAAATACGGTGCCTCCGTGGCTTTTATACCGGGCGGCTAGGGTTTTTCTGGCGTCTAGGGCCGTCGCATGCGGTGCTGGGAACGCGCGGCGGCGCGAAACGCAGGCGCAACGCTCGGCGCGCATGCGCGAAAATCGGCGCGGGAGGGCGAGCGACACGGGGTCCAAGGCGGGGCACTGCGCGGCGGGAAAGCCTGGGCGAGCGCGCGGGAGCGACTCGGCGCGGAGGGCGGGGCGCGGTTCGGGCAGGCGCGTGGGGCCGGGGCACGGGATTCGCGCTGGTGGCGGGGCGCGTGCGTGCGCGGGGACCGGGCGCAGGCGGCGGGGTGCTGCAGGAATCAGGCGAGGTGGCGGGTGGCGCGGGATGAGGCGCTGGGGTGGTGGGCGCGTGGAGGCGAGGGGGGCCCAGGCGTACGGCGGGTCGGCGCGAGAGTCCCAGGCGGTCGCGTGGTTCGGCGGGGCCGGCGCCTCTGGCGGCGGGGTCGGCCTGGTGGGAGCGCGCGCTGCGCACTGCAGGCGGGCAGGCGGCGTCGGTCGGTGGGACCCGGCGGCGGGCGCGCGTGGGAGGGCGAGGCGCGTCGGGGCGCGGGTGGCTCGGGCGTGCGGGTCTGCGGTGGGGCCGGGGCGGCAGGCGGCGGGAGGCGGCTCCGCGCGGGAGTCCGAGGCGGCGGTTGGCTGGGCCTGGTTCGGCCTGGCCGGCTGCCCCTCGTTTCCTTTTTTTCTTTTTTTTTTCTTTTTATATTGTTATTCTTATAATATATTTTATTATTTACATTTTATTTATTTTATTTCTTTATTATTTTATATATGTATATATTTATTATTATATAATTTATTTATATATTTCTTTTAATATATTATTATTATTTTATATTTATTCCCTATTACAAGTTTTACGCTATTATTTTGTTTTCCTTTTTTTGCTACATACATTTGTATATATATGCTCCATATTTTATGTTTTATTATTTTTCTTTTATTCTACTAGTGTTTAATGCATGATCATGTATGCAATGCAGGATGCGAAAATTTAGGGTGTTACAAGTCTACCCCCCTTAAAGTGAATCTCGCCCTCGAGATTCGATAGCGTGGAGAAAAGGTGAGGGGATTCTGCCTTCAAGTCTTCTTCACGTTCCCACGTAGCTTCAGTTTCTGTATGGTGTTTCCATTGCACTTTGCACCAACGGATCCTCTTATTTCTTGTGAATCCAAAAAAATGAGGTTGGCGGAGAAGTCTACCCCCCTTATTCTAAGGCTTATTTTTGGACATACTATATTTGTTCTCTTCTCTCCTCCAGGAGACTTAACCAATAGAGTAAACTTCATATGAGAGATAGGCAAACAATACTTGGCAACATACTTCGATGCAATGAATGAATGCGATGTTCAAGAATCAAATAACATAGTTGCGGGGTTGGAGTTTGCGAGAAACATTCCAATGACCACGTCATCCGCTTGTTGAGCATCCTCCGTAGAGACATGGTTCACGTTACCACGAGCAAAATTCTGCTGTCCACGGCTTCCTTGTGGCTGTCCTCCATTAGGTCTTGGGTTTTGCCTCGGCGCATTGCTTCTTTGACCAAGTCCTGACTTAGGACATTGATTCGCAAAGTGTCCAGCTTCTCCACAAGTATAGCACCTCTTGACTCCACCGGAATTATTGGGACGAGCTTGGTTTTGAGCATTGGTTCCAGGAAAATCAGCACGAGGCGCATAAGGCATTGATTGCATAACAGGGCGCTGCTGCACAAACTGAGTTGGGCGCGGTGCAAAATCAGGGCGCTGAGCAGGAATAGGGGAGTTGTAATGGGGTGCATTGAGTGGTGCAAGGCGAGGGCGCACATTACTTCCTTGTTGCTGTCCTTGATATGGCGCCTTCCTCTTGATTTCTTGTTCCATCTCACGGATCTTGTTCTCAACCACAATTGTTTTGTCCACAAGCTTCTGAAAATTTGCATAATCGCAGTTGAGTAGTTGCACTTGGATCTCATTGTTCAAGCCCCTCATGAACAAATATTGCTTCTGGCTGTCCCGACTAACATCCTCAGGCGCATATCTTGAGAGTTGAGTGAACTTATTGAGATATTCACTCACGCTTGATCCTCCTTGTTGTAAGTTCTTGAATTCTTGTCTCTTCAAGATCATAACACCTTCCAGCACATAATGAGAACGGAAGTTCTCCTTGAATTCTGCCCAGGTGATCCTCTCTTGATTCTCATGAGCATTGCAATAAGCATCCCACCAATCTGCAGCTGCTCCAACTAGTTGATGAGAAGCAAACAAGACCTTCTCTCGGTCACTGCATTGGACAATAGAAAGTTTCTTCTCCACGGACTTGAGCCAATCATCCGCATCCATAGGGTCGGCAGCTTGAGAAAAAGTCGATGGCCTAGTCCTCATGAACTCTCCCAAACGGTTATGAGGAGGCGGGGATGGCGGTGGAGGCATGTGGGGCTGATTGTTGATATTGCCAGCCTGCCTGCATGAGCTGGTTTTGCATAGCCAATAGTTGCTCAATGTTGATAGCTCCATGAGCAGGTCCTTGTCCGTTGTTGTTCTGAGCTACTCCATTGTTCTCCTCCTCATCATTGGCATCCCTCTGGTTGCGAGTCCTCACCATCTAGAGAAAAGCAATAGGTAAGAATTTAGAAACGTCCCCAACTATATGCATGAAGGGATATGAAGCTAACCAACTAGCTATACTAGCCTAGGTGGACATGGCAATGCTAAAGCATCCCAAAATCCTCTATTAAGCACACGAGCAAACAATATATATATCAAACAGCACACCAAAAATATCAAATCGATTCCTGAGTGCTCCTATGTGCTCTAAAGTGTCCATTCTATCTAGGCTACGTCCTGCGGTCAACCTGTGGCTCTGATACCAATCTGTGACGCCCGGTTCCGAAAATGAACCAAGATAGCGCATATGTGTGCCCAGGATGTTCAACACACATACACGAGTGATTCACAAACGATATACAGAAAATTACCACAGCTCAAATTATTAAATAAGTACTCTTATTACATAATTCATTATATCCTCGAATACAAGCTCTAATGAATATTAATGATAAGTTCAACTAATGCAGCGGAAATAAACTAATTAAACAACTAAGCAAACTAAGCAAAAGGGATAGCGCAGCTCCTTGCAACACCACAGGCAAAGCTGACGGTAGACACGGCCTAGATCTCCACATTATCGCTATTAAACTCACAATTCTGACCTGCAACTGTTGGGGGGGATTGCAAGAGTGAGTACATGTCGTACTCAGCAAGTGTGGAAAGTATGACATGTGGCTGATTCAAATGATGACAATAATAATGGCTAAGTGCTGAAAAGTACAGTAAAACATTTGAAAAGCATTATACTATGTCTATGTGAAACAATCCCATCATAACCATCATATTAACAAAATATAAACCATGTCCAATTATTGCCAACATCATCATGATCCATGTCCAGTTACCATAACTCAAATTCATATCCATAACCATAATCCATAAACCATCCATAACCATTACCAACCCATAACCATAATCCAACTCTAATCATGTAGGTCATCCAGGCGCTCATAACCGGGAGCACGGCTATCATGATAGTTTTAATTAACTCTGCAGAGTTTGTACCTCTTTACCCACGTGTTTGTGATTTCATCACCCGTCGGCGACTAAAGAACCTCCCTTATGCCAATTACACTTCCTTTGGTGTATGGCCAAGAGATCACAAAATAGCCTTTACAAAGGGATTACTAGCCTATTCAGACCCCACTGAGGTTTCACCGGTGGCGATGCCTCCAACTGAGCACATCTTCAACCAAGGGCCCCCTCTTGAGCCATTCGGATCCCAGGGTAGTCCCACCAATCATCAACAAACCCCAATCCGACTACCTCTTCCCCGAGCATCCACAATGGTCCAAACAGCACTAGCAAAGCCCTAATTACTCAGCTACGCTGCACCCATACTTGGCCTCGTGGTGGCACTGTAGTCCTGGCTTATTCTCGCATGAACCGGTCCTTAGATCTAAAGCAAGCAAACCACCAAAACATCCAACCCTTCCACATACCAGGCTTGCTTAGATCACCCATCACCATACCATATTGACCAGTTCACGTTAACCAGAATATCATTAATACATAATTAAATGTGTAGTGTTGTTTTTCCATCCCAATTAATTAAGCGAAGCAAAAAGGTAAAAACCCTTCCCGACTCTCTACCATAAATTCCAGGCGACAAGGGTGGTTTAGCAAATCTAGTAAACTTCCTACCATAGGATTCCCATCAAATTGACACATCATGCAGTTTTGCAAACAAAACATTTATTTTAAAATAGGATCAATATGCTTCAAGGACACTTGCCTTGCTCCGGCGGTTAGGGTTGCTCAAGCGCTTCGAAATCTTGGTTTTGGAAATCCTCGTATGCGGCCTCTTGAGCACGTTCCTCTACGCGTGATCATACATACAAGAAAATACGTACAAATCAACATGATGCACACACATTAATCAACATGCGATGATATTCATGCATGCAAAATACAATAATTGATTAACTACGGTTGTTTATTAATTAGATGCAACTAGTTCATACGTGTTCATACGAGTTTATGGGGGTTTTAGAGTGGATTAATGCTGCTGAAAATAATATTATGGTGCAACTAAAATCAATTTATGTTTATTAGGTCTAATGCGTCGCTAAAATTCGCATCGGGAACATGGCCTACCGTAGATCTGACGGCTTGACGGTCGCGGAACAAATGCGACGCGTAGATGAAGTGGATGGCACAGCAGTCCCTCGGCGGCACGACGACGGCGACGATCTCCGGCGGACGGTAGGGCCCTCCTCTTTTTCTTCCTCTCCTTCCCCTCTTTTTTTCTTCTTTTTTTCCCCTGGGCGCGGCCTCTGGTTTCCTCTTTTTCTTCTCCCTACCGGCGCCTAGGACTCCTCCCTAGGCGTCTCTGGCGGCGTGGCTTTCTGGGATGGCGGCGGGGTTTTTTTTCCTGGGATCGGGAGGAAAAATACAGTGACTCCGTGGCTTTTATACCGGGCGGCAAGGGTTTTTCCGGCGTCTAGGGCCGTCGCATGCGGTGCTGGGAACGCGCGGCGGCGCGAAACGCAGGCGCATCGCTCGGCGCGCGTGCGCGAAAATCAGCACGGGAGGGCGAGCGGCACGGGGGCCAAGGCGGGGCGCTGCGCGGCGGGAAAGCCTGGGCGAGCGCGCGGGAGCGACTCGGCGCGGAGGGTGGGGCGCGGTTCGGGCAGGCGCGTGGGGCCGGGGCACAGGATTCGCGCTGGTGGCGGGGCGCGTGCGTGCGCGGGGACCGGGCGTAGGCGGCGGGGTGCTGCGGGAATCGGGCGAGGCGGCGGGTGGCGCGGGATGAGGCGCTGTGGTGGTGGGCGTGTGGAGGCGAGGGGGGCCAGGCGTACGGCGGGTCGACGCGAGAGTCCCAGGCGGCCGAGTGGTTCGGCGGGGCCGGCGCCTCGGGAGGCGGGGTCGGCCGGGTGGGAGCGCGCGCTGCGCACTGCAGGCGGGCAGGCGGCGTCGGTCGGTGGGACCCGGCGGCGGGCGCGCGTGGGAGGGCGAGGCGCGTCGGGGCGCGGGTGGCTCGGGTGTGCGGGGCTGCGGTGGGGCCAGGGCGGCAGGCGGCGGGAGGCGGCTCCGCGCGGGAGTCCGAGGCGGCGGTTGGCTGGGCCTGGTTCGGCCTGGCCGGCTGCCCCTCGTTTCTTTTTTTTCTTTTTTTATCTTTTTATATTGTTATTCTTATAATATATTTTATTATTTACATTTTATTTATTTTATTTATTTATTATTTTATATATGTATATATTTATTATTATATAATTTATTTATATATTTCTTTTGATATATTATTATTATTAGTTTATATTTATTCCCTATTACAAGTTTTACGCTATTATTTTGTTTTCCTTTTTTTGCTACATACATTTGTATATATATGCTCCATATTTTATGTTTTATTATTTTTCTTTTATTCTACTAGTGTTTAATGCATGATCATGTATGCAATGCAGGATGCGAAAATTTAGGGTGTTACAGATTACCCAACCCATGGAAAATCGAGCACCTGCGTAAATTCTACCCCTAGACATGGGTTGGGACAATGTTATTCCATTGTAAAAGTTACATATTGTCTCAGGACAGCACCTAGGCTAGGGGGATGGGGCTCCGAGTGCACATTCCGCTTAGCCTGGTCCAGAACCCTAAGTAGGTGCACTCGACTTCATCTGACACCCATGCCGGGTTATTCCCCTTGTAAAGTCTGCTCCATCTTATGAGAAACTACAATGAAAGAATGTTGTACTGACTGGTATAGGGTTTGTCAATTCAAAAATTATCTTTAATTTTTATGATGTTACTGTAAGCCCACCATAGCTCGTGATCTATCATGAGCGCTCTCATTTTTCCCCTGCTTTAGCAATAGTGGGAGCCTTGCTGTCTTGATTGCAGGTGGGGTTGCTTGAGGTACCTGCAATGTGCCTGGGGCCTCGGATGTTCCAATACTCAGGGGCCTGTGTCTCCAGATGGTCTCCCCCGAAAAAGGCTTACGCTGAGCAGGAGGTCCAGGGGCACAGCCTGCTTAGCCTGGTCCTGTACCCTAAGCCTGTGCTGTGACACCCGGTTCCGAATATGAACCAAGCGTAACGCATATGTGTGACCAGGAAGTTCATCACACATATACGGTTGCATCACAAACGATATACAGAATTTAACCACGTCTTAACTAATAAATAAGTACTTTATTACAATAATCCAATAGTTCACGAACGATAAAACTCTAAATGATTGCAGCGGAAAATAAACTAAACAGTACGACTCCAATCCACAGGCAATTGACGGCGGTACGCAACCTAGTACTCCACGTGATCCTCAGGGTACTCCCAATTGTCTCCAGTAGCTGTTGGGGGGGGATTGCAAGGGTGAGTACATGTCGTACTCAGCAAGTGTGGAAAGTATGACATGTGGCTTATTCAAATAACGAATGTAATAATGGCTAAGTGCTAAAAAGTACAGTAAAACATTTGAAAAGCATTATACTATGTCTATGTGAAACAAATCCCATCATAACTATCATATTAACATAATATAAACCATATCCAATTATTGCCAACATCATCATTATCCATGTCCAATTACCATAACTCAAATTCATATCCAAGACCATAATCCATAAACCATAACCATTACCAACCCATAACCATAAACCAACCATAACCATTAACAAACCATAACCATCCCAAATCCCAATCCCAACTCTAATCATGTAGGTCATCCAGGCGCTCATAACCGGGACCACGGCTATCATGATAGTTTTTAACACTCTGCAGAGGTTGTACCACTTTACCCACATGTTTGTGATTTCATCACCTTTCGATGACTAAGAAACCTCCATTGTGCCATCTCACACTTCCGTAGGTGTGTGGCCATGAGATCAAAAAATAGTCTTTCAAAAGGGACTACTAGTATGTACGGGCCCACTAAGGTTTCACCGGCAGGCTTGAATCTCCATTCTCCCACCCACGGGCCCCCTCGTGTGCCATGCGGATCCCAGGGCAGTCCTCCTCGACTCCCATTCCCCGCGCCATCCAATGGTCCATACAATACTAGCAGCGCTCCTGATTATTCAGCTACGTCGCACCCACACTTGGCCTTGTGTTGGCACTGTTGACCTGGCATATTCTCGCATGAACCGGTCCTTAGATCTAAAGCAAGCAAACCACCATAACATCCAACCCATCCACAAAACGATGCTTGCTTAGATCACCCATCGTATTGACCAGTTCACATTGACCAGAATATCATTGGTGCATAATTAAATGTGTAGTGTTGTTTACCATCCCAATTAATTAAGCGAAGCAAAAAGGTAAAAACCCTTCCCGACTCTCTACCATAAATTCCAGGTGACAAGGGTGGTCAAACAAAACTAGTAAACTTCCTACCATAGGATTCCCATCAATTTGACACAAGCATGCAAGTTCGCAAACAAAACATTTAATAAAACAGGATCAATATGCTTCAAGGACAGTTGCCTTGCTCCGGCGGATGGGGTTGCTCAAGCGCTTCGAAGTCTTGGTTCTGGAAATCCTCGTATGCAGCCTCTTGAGCACATTCCTCTACGCATGATCATACATACAAGAAAGCATATACAATCAACATGATGCACACACATTAATCAACATACGATGATATGCATGCATGCAAAGATCAAAAATTAATTAACTACGGTTGTTTATTAATTAGATGTGACTAGTTCATACGTGTTCATATGAGTTTACGGGGGTTTTAGGGTGGATAAATGCTGCTGAAAATAAAATTATGACACAACTACGATCAAGTTAAGTCTATTAGATTCAATATGATCGCTAAAATTCGCATCGGGAACATGGCCTACCGTAGATGCAATGGCTTCGACGATCGCGAGATGGGGACAATGCGTAGACGAAGTAGATGCGTCCTCCAGCGGCACGACGACAGCGGCGCGATGTCGACGACGATCTCCGGCGGACGGTGGGGCCCTCCTCTTTTTCTTCCTCTTCTTCCCCTTCTTTTTCTCCTTTTTCTTCCCTGGTCGCAGCCCTCTGGTCCCTGGTATTTTTCCCCTCTGTATCGGCGGCCGCGGTTTGCTGGATCGGGGGAAACTCACGAGGACCTACGGTCCTTTTTATAGGGGTGTGGGGGCTCGATCGGTACCGACCCGGTACGGGAGCGCGGAGCGAGACGCGTCGGGGTCGGGCGTCAGGTGCGGATCGGGATCGGGGGGAAGTCGGGGCGGGACGGGACTCGGGGGCGGGCGGGGCCAGGCGGGAAAAACGGCGGGAGGCGGGAAAATCGTGGGAGGGGCGTGGCTGCGAGGCCGAGGGGGCGGCGCGGCGTCGGCGGGAGCCACGTGGGAGCGCGCTGGCTCGGGCGCGTAGGCGGGCGGGGCATGGTCGCGGTGAGGCCGGGGCTGGCGCGGGGCGCTCGGTCGGCTGGGCCGCTTGGCCTGGCCGCTGGGTTGGCCCTTTTTTTTTCTTTTTTTTTTACTTTCTTTTGTTATATAATTTATTGTATATATTTTTTATATATATATTATTATTTATTATATATATATTATCTATTATTAATTATTATAATATATATTATTAGTATTAATATTTTATTTATTTTTATATATTTTTATATATATTATTTATATATATATATTTATATATATTTTTATTATTATTTTTATACTTATTCCCTATTAACAGTTTTAGGCTATAACTATTATTTTCTTTTCCTTCTTTTGCTACACATATTTGTATATGCATGTTTTATTATTTTTCTTTTATTCTACTAGTGTTTAATGCATGATCATGTATGCAATGCATGATGCGAAAATTTAGGGTGTTACAAACCTACCCCCCTTAAAGTGAATCTCACCCTCGAGATTCGATAGTGTGGAGAAAAGATGAGGGAATTCTGCCTTCAGGTCTTCTTCACGTTCCCATGTAGCTTCGGTTTCCGTATGGTGTTTCCATTGCACTTTGCACCAACGGATCCTCTTATTTCTCGTGACCCTTTCCTTCATATCCAAAATCTTGATAGGTTGCTCGACATAGGACAAATCCTCCTGAAGTTCTAACTCATCCATCGGCACTTGTTCTTCCGGTACCCTGAGACACTTCTTGAGTTGAGAGACGTGAAACACGTCGTGTACATCGGAGAGATACGTCGGCAGCTCAAGTCGGTATGCCACTTCTCCTCGTTTGTCTAGAATCTTAAATGGTCCGATGTAACGTGGTGCCAGTTTTCCTTTGACGTTAAACCGTCGCTGACCTCTGATAGGTGACACTTTGAGGTATACAAAATCTCCAACTTCAAAAGTCAAACTCCTTTGCCTATTATCAGCATAACCTTTCTGTCGAGACTGGGCAGCCTTTAAGTTTTCCCGTATTATTTGGACTTGCCTTTCAGCATCTTGTAACACGTCGGGACCAAACACTTGATTCTCTCCGGTTTCATTCCAAAACAAGGGAGCCCTACACTTCCTTCCTTATAGTGCTTCATAGGGTGACATTTTCAAACTTGCTTGGTAACTATTGTTGTACGAGAATTCAGCATACGGCAAACTTTTATCCCAACCTTTCCCATGCTTTAAAGCACAAGCTCTTAACATGTCTTCCAAAATTTGGTTGTTCCTCTCGGTTTGTCCATCTGTTTGAGGGTGATACGCCGAACTGAAGTTCAACCTTGTTCCCATTGCTTCATGCAATTTCTGCAAAATCTGGAGGTAAACTGAGAACCTCTATCCGAGACTATCTTCTTTGGTACTCCATGTCGACACACAATATGTTCCATATACAATTATGCTAGCTTCGCGGTGGTATATGTGGTCTTGACAGGGATGAAGTGAGCTGATTTTGTCAATCGATCTACAATAACCCATATTGAATCATAGCCAGACTGAGTTCGCGGTAATCCAACTATAAAGTCCATACCAATCTCTTCCCACTTCAACTCCTGGATCATTAGTGGCTGTAACAATCCGGCTGGCTTTTGATGTTCAGCTTTAACTCGTTGGCACACATCACAAAGTGCAACATATTCGGCTATGTCCTTTTTCATGCTGGCACACCAATAACATGTCTTTAAGTCCTTGTACATTTTCGTACAGCCAGGATGAATCGAGTAAGGCGAGTCATGTGCCTCCTTCAATATTGTTTCTCGAATATGCCTAACATTAGGTACCACAATCCTCTTTCCAAGCCATAAGGTACCCTGTTCGTCCTCATCAAATCTGAATTCCTTTCCTTCTTGGGTCCTTTCCTTGATTTCCTGTATTTCCTTGTCCATTGTCTGTCCTTCCCGTATTTCCTGCTCTAACGTTGGGTTGACTTCCATCGTTCCCATCTAATTTATGAATCCAAGGTTCAACCGTTCAATCTCCTTGCATAACTCAGATGGTAACTCTCGAACTGTGAGTTGATGACTTACCCCTTTTCTGCTTAAAGCATCGGCCACTACATTGGCCTTCCCTGGGTGATATTTGATTCCCACGTCATAATCCTTGATGAGCTCTAACCATCGGCATTGCCTCAGATTCAGATCCGTTTGCGTAAATATGTACTTGAGACTCTTGTGATCCGTATAAATCTCACATCGGTGACCAAAAACATAGTGTCTCCATATCTTCAAGGCGTGTACTACGGCTGCGAGTTCAAGGTCGTGTGTAGGATAATTCAACTCATGTTTCTTTAGTTGCCTCGATGCATAAGCTACCACTTGGCCTTCTTGCATGAGCACACATCCTAATCCTTGTCTTGATGCATCACAATATATATCAAAACTCTTGCTCACGTCCGGTAATACTAACACCAGCGCGGTTGTCAACCTTTTCTTTAACTCCTCAAAGCTATCCTGACAAGCTTGAGTCCATTGAAATGCCTTCCCTTTCAGGAGTAATTCGGTCATAGGCTTGGCTATCTTGGGAAAGTCCTTGATAAACCAACGGTAATATCCAGCCATTCCAAGGAAACTCCGAATTTCCTTAACATTCTGTGGCGGTTCCCACTTAAGCACATCTCTCACTTTCCCTGGGTCAACTAATACTCCTCCTCCGGAAATAATATGGCCTAAGAAAGAAACTTCCCATAACCAAAATTGACATTTACTGAACTTGGCATACAATTGATGCTCCCTCAATTTCTGCAGCGTAAGCCTCAAGTGTTCCTCATGTTCCTTCTCATCCTTCGAGTAGATCATAATATCATTGATGAACACTACAATGAACTTATCCAGATATTCCATGAAGACCTTATTCATGAGATACATAAAGTACGCAGGCGCGTTCGTCAATCCAAATGACATGACGGTGTACTCATAAGATCCATATCGTGTCCGAAACGCTGTCTTGGGTATATCTGATGGTCTAATCTTCATTTGGAAGTATCCTGACCGCAAGTCGATCTTGGAGAAGATACAGGCACCCTTCATTTGGTCGAACAAATCCTCTATACGGGGCAGTGAGTACTTGTTCTTAATTGTCACTTCGTTGAGAGACCTATAGTCCACACACATCCTCTGGGTTCCATCCTTCTTATCTACGAAGAGCACTGGGGCTCCCCACGGGGATGAGCTTGGGCGTATAAAACCCTTCTCTAGCTGCTCTTGAATTTGCTTCTGAGCTCTGCTAATTCCTTAGGAGGCATCCTATACGGCCTCTTAGCTATAGGTGCAGTTCCGGGTATCAACTCAATGGCGAATTCTATGTCACAATCAGGTGGCATACCTGGCAACTCATCTGGAAACACATCCGGGTACTCGCGAACGATCGGAATGCTTTCCAATGTCATTTCTTCCACGTGATTCAGCATCGCTTTCTCTCTTGCAGGTTGGGCTGCCTCGACTTCGATGCGTGTACCATGTTCACTTGTCAACTGCACAATCCTCTCGGCACATTGAATGACTCCATTATACTTGCTCAGCCAGTCCATTCCAAGTATTATGTCCATTCCTTGGGAGTCCAAGACTATGAGGTTTGCGAGAAAGTCTACCCCCCTTATTTTAATGCTTACTTTCGGACATACTATATTTGTCCTCATCTCTCCGCCAGGAGAACTTACTAGCATAGTTTGCTTCATATGAGATATAGGCAAATTGTACTTGGCAACATACTTTGACGAGATGAAAGAATGAGATATTCCCGAATCAAATAAAAATAGTCGCGGGGTTGGAGTTGGTGAGAAACATACCAATCACGACGTCATCAGCTTGCTGGGCTCCCTCAGTAGAGACATGATTCACATTGCCACGAGCAAAATTCTGCTATCCACGGTTGCCTTGTGGTGCTCCTCCATTTGGTCGCGGGTGATTTGGCTTTGGTGCATTGTTCATAGGTCCATAGTTTCTCTTGGGGCATTGACTTGCAAAGTGTCTGGGTTCTCCACACGCATAGCATGTCTTACCACCCGTAGCATTAGGGAAGTTTGGGCGCAACTGGTTTTGAGCATTTGCCGCCATGTTAGGACGCGGCGCAGGTGGCACAGGATAGCGAGGCGCTTGCATGGCGGGGCATTGCTGCGGTGGCTGATTTGGGCGGGGCGGATAAGCAGCACGGTATGCAGGAGTAGATGGGTTGTAGTGTGGTGCAGTAGGTGGTGCATAACGGGGGCGAACATTGCTTCCTTGCTGCGGTCCATGATGTGGCATCTTCCTCTTGTTGTCCTGCTCCATCTCACGAATCTTGTTCTCAACCACAATAGCCTTGTCAACCAGCTTTTGGAAGTTTGGGTAATCAGTATTGAGCAACTGGACTTGGATTTCATTGTTGAGACCCCTCATAAACAGATACTGCTTCCTACTATCAGTTTTGATGTCTTCTGGAGCATATCTTGATAATTGAGTGAATTTGTTGAGATACTCATTCACGCTCATCCTTCCTTGCCTGAGATTTTCAAAATCTTGTCTTCTCAGTATCATAACTCCTTCAGGTACATAGTGGGAACGGAAACTCTGCTTAAACTCATCCCAAGTGATTGTCTCCTGATTATCATGAGCGTTGCAAAGAGCTTCCCACCAGTCGGCGGCTGCTCCAACTAGTTGATGTGATGCAAAGAGAACCTTCTCCCTATCAGTGCACTGGACAATAGCAAGTTTCTTCTCAATGGACTTCATCCAATCATCAGCTTCCATTGGGTCTGTGTCTTGTGCAAAGGTAGGCGGTCTGGTCCTCATAAACTCTCCCAAATGGTTGTGATGTGGCGGGGGTGGTGGCGAGGGCGGTATATGAGGCTGATTGTTGTTGCCAGCTTGCAGCTGTCCCATGGTCTGTATCATGGTCTGCATGAGCTGGTTCTGCATAGCTAACAGTTGTTCAATATTGATAGCTCCATGAGCATGTCCCTGGTTGTTCTGAGGTACTTCATTGCGCTCATCCTCATCATTGGCATCCCTCTAGTTATGAGTTCTCACCATCTGTTGGCGAAAGAAAGGGTGGGGACAGAAGGATTTAGAATTTGGAAAGAACGTCCCAACTATATGCATCAAGGTATGTGACACTAAATAATCCTTTATTAATATAGACCTATATTATGAGGATGTGGACAAGTGCCGAAGCATTTCACAACTCTCTACTAAGCACACAAGCACTCAAACAAGCACCAAACAAAATTGACAAAAATCCTAAAAGAAGTAACACAACTCAAGGTCACACAAGTACGTCTACGTCGCTCTTATTTAACTAATGGGGGTGTGCCTATCCTTGAGTCGTGGCATAGGTCGAGGACTACTCGTCGTCAAGCGGGAATTCATCCGGGTCCTCGTCGTCGTCGTCGTCGTTGTCGTCGTCGTCATCGGGGTCCTCGGGGTCTTGTGGTGGTGAGGCAGCAGGCGGCGGTGGTGCGGTAGACGCCACACTGGAAGGCTCCTCGTTAGAGGACTCCTCAGAAGACGACTCACGCTGACCGTTGCGGCGGTCTGGAGAGTCTGGGGTCCACGTCGGGGTGTCGGACGCGTAGTCGTCCGGGTCCTCGTCGGTGATCCGACGATACCTCCTGATTATCGCCTCGTGGCGCTGGGCGAGGTCACGTCCATCCTGAATCTCCTGCTGCGCCCTCTGAAGTCAGGCACTGAGTTGGGCCACGTCGTCAACAGTCTGACGAGACTGCGGGAGGTCCAGGGGTCCCTCCACGTGCCTGGAGACGAAGCGCGCAGTGCCACTGGGACGCTGCGGAACAAAGGCGTGCACCGTGTCCTCTAGACGGAAACGGCGGGCGTGGCTCCAAAAGGTGGCTGCTTCCCAGCTAGCATCCTGCTCCGCAGATCGGCAGGAGCTCCTCCAAGCAGGACTGCTGTGGGTCTTCACCAACTCATCACCATAGTAGATATAGATCTTGCAGCTCCACTCCCTCCTGCCGGGGCGCTGCACTCCAGTGGTGTGGTAGTAGAGCGAGAGGCTGTGGTGAAGGTAGTCAGCCTCACGGAGTAGGACACGGAGACGGTGACGCAGTTGTCCTGCGGCTCTGCCGTCAGAACGGATCACCACGGGGTGACGGGGGTCGACGGCCGGAGAGCGACTGGCCAACCTACGCGGGGGCACAAGTCCACCGGTCTACTTACGGGGGGTTGTCTTGGTGCGGGCCATCTACAGAAAACAAGAATACATTAGAAAAATAATGAAAAACAAATCTGAAAATTTCAGCAGTTAAAATGGCGGAAAAAGAGCGGTGCAGTGGTTCAAAAAGAATGAAAAAATAGAGAGAAAAATACAGCAACCAACACAATAATTTTACCCACACATAACAGCAGCAAAACACACCTTTTTCGCGAAAATTTACGCAGCAAAACAGCAGCACTTAATATTGCTCACTTCTGAAATTTTTTTTATCAGAAACGCAGCAGCGATCAGTACTTTTTGCGGCTGAAAATAAAGGAACAAAACAGCAGCAAAAATTTTCGAAAATAGCAGATTAGAAGAGTGTTCCTAAGTGCTCTAGAGTGTCCATTCTACCTAGGCTTGCGTCCTACGGTCAACGCGGCTCTGATACCAATTTGTGACACCCGGTTCCGAATATGAACCAAGTGTAACGCATATGTGTGCCAGAAGTTCATCACACATATACGGTTGCATCACAAACGATATACAGAATTTAACCACGTCTTAACTAATAAATAAGTACTTTATTATAATAATCCAATAGTTCACGAACGATAAAACTCTAAATGATTGCAGCGGAAAATAAACTAAATAGTACGACTCCAATCCACAGGCAATTGACGGCGGTACGCAACCTAGTACTCCACGTGATCCTCAGGGTACTCCCAATTGTCTCCAGTAGCTGTTGGGGGGGATTGCAAGGGTGAGTACATGTCGTACTCAGCAAGTGTGGAAAGTATGACATGTGGCTTATTCAAATGACAAATGTAATAATGGCTAAGTGCTGGAAAGTACAGTAAAACATTTGAAAAGCATTATACTATGTCTATGTGAAACAACCCATCATAACCATCATATTAACATAATATAAACTATATCCAATTATTGCCAACATCATCATTATCCATGTCCAATTACCATAACTCAAATTCATATCCAAGACCATAATCCATAAACCATAACCATTACCAACCCATAACCATAAACCAACCATAACCATTACCAAACCATAACCATTTCAAATCCCAATTCCAACTCTAATCATGTAGGTCATCCAGACGCTCATAACCGGGAGCACGGCTATCATGATAGTTTTTAACACTCTGTAGAGGTTGTACCACTTTACCCACATGTTTGTGATTTCATCACCTTTCGATGACTAAGAAACCTCCATTGTGCCATCTCACACTTCCGTAGGTGTGTGGCCAAGAGATCACAAAATAGCCTTTCAAAAGGGACTACTAGTATGTACGGGCCCACTAAGGTTTCACCGGCAGGCTTGAATCTCCATTCTCCCACCCACGGGCCCCCTCGTGTGCCATGCGGATCCAAGGGCAGTCCTCCTCGACTCCCATTCCCCGCGCCATCCAATGGTCCATACAATACTAGCAGCGCTCCTGATTATTCAGCTACGCTGCACCCATACTTGGCCTTGTGGTGGCACTGTTGACCTGGCATATTCTCGCATGAACCGGTCCTTAGATCTAAAGAAAGCAAACCACCATAACATCGAACCCATCCACAAAACCATGCTTGCTTAGATCACCCATCGTATTGACCAGTTCACATTGACCAGAATATCATTAGTGCATAATTAAATGTGTAGTGTTGTTTGCCATCCCAATTAATTAAGCGAAGCAAAAAGGTAAAAACCCTTCCCGACTCTCTACCATAAATTCCAGGTGACAAGGGTGGTCAAACAAAACTAGTAAACTTCCTACCATAGGATTCCCATCAATTTGACACAAGCATGCAAGTTCGCAAACAAAACATTTAATAAAACAGGATCAATATGCTTCAAGGACACTTGCCTTTCTCCGGCGGATGGGGTTGCTCAAGCGCTTCGAAGTCTTGGTTCTGGAAATCCTCGTATGCAGCCTCTTGAGCACGTTCCTCTACGCGTGATCATACATACAAGAAAGCATATACAATCAACATGATGCACACACATTAATCAACATGCGATGATATGCATGCATGCAAAGGTCAATAATTAATTAACTACGGTTGTTTATTAATTAGATGCGACTAGTTCATACGTGTTCATATGAGTTTACGGGGGTTTTAGGGTGGATTAATGCTGCTGAAAATAAAATTATGACACAACTACGATCAAGTTACGTCTATTATATTCAATATGATCGCTAAAATTCGCATCGGGAACATGGCCTACCGTAGATGCGATGGCTTCGTCGATCGCGGGATGGGGACAATGCGTAGACGAAGTAGATGCGTCCTCCGGCGGCACGAAGACGGCGGCGCGATGTCGACGACGATCTCCGGCGGATGGTGGGGCCCTCCTCTTTTTCTTCCTCTTCTTCCCCTTCTTTTTCTCCTTTTTATTCCCTGGTCGCAGCCCTCTGGTCCCTGGTATTTTTCCCCTCTGTACCGGCGGCTGCGGTTTGCTGGATCGGGGGAAACTCACGAGGACCTACGGTCCTTTTTATAGGGGCGTGGGGGCTCGATCGGTACCGACCCGGTACGGGAGCGCGGAGCGAGACACGTCGGGGTCGGGCGTCGAGTGCGGATCGGGATCGGGGGGGGAGTCGGGGCGGGACGGGACTCGGGGGCGGGCGGGGCCAGGCGGGAAAAACGGCGGGAGGCGGGAAAATCACGGGAGGGGCATGGCTGCGGGGCCCAGGGGGCGGCGCGGCGTCGGCGGGAGCCGCGCGGGAGCGCGCTGGCTCGGGCGCGTAGGCGGGCGGGGCGGGGTCGCGGTGAGGCCGGGGCTGGCGCGGGGCGCTCGGTCGGCTGGGCCGCTTGGCCTGGCCGCCGGGTTGGCCTTTTTTTTTCTTTTTTTACTTTCTTTTGTTATATAATTTATTGTATATATTTTTTTTTATATATTATTATTTATATTATATATATATATTATCTATTATTAATTATTATAATATATATTATTAGTATTAATATTTTATTTATTTTTATATATTGTTATATATATTATTTATATATATATTTATATATATTATTATTATTTTTATACTTATTCCCTATTAACAGTTTTAGGCTATAACTATTATTTTCTTTTCCTTCTTTTGCTACACATATTTGTATATGCATGTTTTATTATTTTTCTTTTATTCTACTAGTGTTTAATGCATGATCATGTATGCAATGCATGATGCGAAAATTTTGGGTGTTACATGTGCGCTCTGCCTCCCCAGCGCTGCAGCTGAGTACTGGGGGCCAGATAGACCACCCTTGGATAGTATGGACGACAAGTCCTAGGTGCAGATGCACTAAATTACCCAAGCCCCACGAGCCAGCCCAGGATCGTAAGTCAAGCGACACTACAAAAAGAGCAGGGGTGAAGTGACCTGCGGACAGAATTACTTCTTTTTTTTATCTATATACAGGTCTTTGAGGAAGTTATTCCGGCAACCATCGTCAGAGTACCCGCGAAGACAGTGGGCACCGCTGGACTGGAGCTTCGGCGGCACCCCCAGGGGGCCCGCTGTCGACCTCTCAACAAAGATGGTGGCCACCGCCGGACTGAAGCTCCGGCGGCACGCCCAGGGGCCCGCTGTTGACCTCTCAATAAAGATGGTGGCCACTGCCGTACTGAAGCTCCGGCGGCACCCCAAGGGGGCTCGCTGTTGACGTACCTGCATACTCAACTACGACAATGCTACCTACGCATCCTAGGCTCCCCCTGCACCGGTCCGCCCTAAGTCCTAAGTGTATGACAGGTACGCCCATAACAACTGGCCATGCCTGTCAGGGGGCCATACTTTGGGGGACAGCAGGTCCTGGAAGTTAAGGAACAACAAGCAGCTAGAAGACATTGCTGGAAATAAAAACAAGTTGAGTATAAAAGGCACCTCAGACAGATTTTTTATTACACAAATAAAAAGTTTGTCGCCGCAACCAACCACAAGACAAAAGCAGAAAGAGAAAAACTTAAACAAGCGCCCGGGGAGCCCTCAGCCGCTCCGCTAGAACCTTGAGGCGATGAGTGCCACCGCATCCGAAACTTCAGACTTGGCGGCCTCTTCCCTCTCGACGATGGGCCCCTCGAGGACCGGCTGCAGAGAGACATCGCGGTACCAGCTCCAGTAGCAGGACAGGATGTGCGTCGCCACCTCCTTCACTAGAATCCTCCCCTCTGCCTCCAGCTGGTTATAGACGATGGCCCCCAACAAACGCATCCTCGAGCTGGTGGAGTCAAGCGCCAGGAACACCTGGCTCACCTCCTGCGCCGGCTCCCCCACGCGCGCTGGGCTGAAGCCGAGCGGCACCAGAGCCGAGTCGGCACCGCCAAGGAACTCCCAGACCTTCCAGGCCTCAGCGGAGCGTGCCGCCCGGAGCTCCTCCACCTCCTGCTGGGCCGCCGCCAACGCCCGGGGGCTGCCATCCAGGAACCGCTTCTCCATGGCCGCCAGGGCCCTCTCACGCTCGCCGACCCCCTTCTCGCGGCGGTCCAAGTCACCCTACTTGAGCGCGACGTTGAACTCGCGGTCCAGGAGGGCCTGGCCCTCAACGGACTGGGCCTGCTGCGCCTCAGCCACGGCAGCTTCCCAACGGTCTAGCTCGGCGGCACGGACTCTCGCCCCTTCCTACTGGAGGATGAGCCCGCGGCGGGTCGCCTCCACCTTGGCCTGCTTCGCCGCCAGCTCCTGCTCTCGTTCAGCTAGAGCAGCCTCTCGGAGGGACAGCAGGTGCTGAAGGTCCTCGCAGGCGTGGAGGCGGGAGCTAGCCTCAGCGTGGATAGCCTCGGCGTCTGCCTTCAGCTTCTGGGTGATGGCATCCAGCTGGGCAATGAGGTCGCGCTCCTGCTCAAGGATCTTCATCTCCTCCCGAACAACCGCCTCCCGATGGGCCACTCGGCTCTTCGCCAGCCTGGTCCAAGCCTCCAGGGTCCTCGCCCATTCCTGGAGCCGGTCGTCCTCATCCTCAAGCCGCCCTTTCTCCCGTGCGAGGGCCGCCTGGGCCTGCCGGAAGCCGGAGTAGGCCACGGCCATAGCCTCAGACAGGGGGAGAGGCTCCACCGTAGCAGCGGGCCCCTGCCTCCCCACTTCTTCAATGTCGTCCTCCATTTGGAGGACCACTGGGGAGACGGAGACCAGGGCCCCCTCCCTGGTGGCAGCACCCGGGGCGGTGGCGCCAACCGGCGTAGCAGTGTCGGAGGGCGCGACGGCATCAGCCGGCACAGAGTAGCCGGTGGATGCGGAGTCGTTGGCAGGCGCGGCAGCGGTCATCGGCGCGCGCGGCTGGGCTCGGCAGCCGCTGCAGGGGTCTTGGGCACGGAGGGCACCCTGATGGCAGCAGCCCGGTGCACGGGAGCAGGGCCCGAGGCTGCAGAAGATCCTCGCGAGCCGGCGGGAGCGGCAAACCCCCCAACAGAAGTGCCCGAGGGTGGTGGAGTAGCTGTGGTGGCGCTGAAATCAAGCAAACTCAGATCATAAGAAAATGACAGGGTAGGCGCACAGCAAAGAACACCCAAGGTAAAATCTGTGCAAGGTTACCGGGGGACGCTGAAGTTCCACCGCTTCCCGAAAGGGTTGGGGGGGGTTCGGACCCCCCGAGCCCACGGTGGGGGCCGCTGAGTGTGCTGGGGGCCCCTATGGTGGTGGCGTCGGCTGCACCCCCGAGGTCTGGCGCCCCTCCGAAGGGAGAGGGAACGCTGGGGTCCCGTCGGTGTTGAGGAGCCTCCCCCTCTTGCGCGTGGAGGACTCGGGCGGCAAAGTGGCACCATCGGTGCCCCCTGACGACGACGAGTGCAGCAGGGCTCCGGAGTCCTGACGAAGGGCAGAAGGGGCCGGCGGCGGCGACCGAGTGCGCTTCTTGGGGGTCGGGTCCGACACAGGAACCGACACTATCCCCTTCCCCTTGTCGTTAGAGGCGTCGACGCCACCCCATGGACGATGCTAGGGCTCGCTCGAGGAGTCATCGCTTGAAGAACCGTCGTCGCTTAAGGGAGCCTCGCCTCCCTCAGCGTCGTCGGCGATGTTGACCCCCCGGAATGGGTCCCCGATCTGGCGCTGTGCTAGCCCAGACTCGTCGAGGGTCGGCATCGTCTTCAGCAGCTGTCTCCTCAGCTCGGAGTCCGAGCACAAGGGACGGCAGGCTGACGGAAGAGCCAGTGCCTTAGGGGAGATGTCGTCGGGGCAGACCCGAGTTAGCATGTCGAGGAGCTGCTGCTCGCCCAGGTTGGAGTCGGGGCCTGTCGGTACCCTGCAGACTGGGTACCCCCGCGCACAGGAGAAAACCACTAAGGACTCTGCCTCTGCCTAAGAGGCCGAATCCGAGGCTGCCACGTTGAGGAGGGAAGGACCAGATCCTACCTCCCTATCGGGGGAGGCTCCCAAGCTGCCACGTGGCCGGCAGGACTGGACCCACGCCTCCCCGCTGAGGTGTGCTCCGGAGCCACCATGTGGCCAATCGGGACCTCAGGGCCAAGCCCGCGTCTTCGCAGGGAAAGGCACCGGAGCTACCACGTGGCCGGCAGGGCTGAGCCTCCACCCCTCCATAGGGGGTGGGCTCCGAATGCGCCATGTGGCCTGTTCCGTCAAGCGCCTTGCTTTCCGGTGCAACCACGTGGAGGATGGCCAACTCAGTGCGGTAGGAAGCCGTAGTAAAGGAACGCGTGCGCTGCATAGACAGGCATTAAGTACGCACGCCTTCCCCAGGCAAGCCGAGTCGCGCACGCGAAAGTCAAGGCTCCAGTGTCCTGTCTTGTCCGAGTAGCTGATGCAGACCCACGCCGCAAGACAGGCGAATGGGCCGCAAGGACAAGGCGGACAAGACGTGCATGGCCATCATCACCAACTATGTGTAGCCCTGGCACACGACGCGGCGGGACGGCGCATTGACATCCATGACAAAGGGAAGTAGATAGCAATTAATCCAAGATCTTGTATAGGATTTGGCTCTCCCCGGGACCACCTGTCGGGTACTGGGACCCACCTTGTGACTGCAGAGTCCTTGAACTATAAAAGGGCTCTGCAGACGACCTTCACGGGGGATGAAAAATAAAACCAAGGCTCAGACACGCTCAAGCAAGGCAATACACAAACACTGCCGTGGACGTAGGGTATTATGCTCCAGCGGCCCGAACCACGTAAATCCCTTGTGTTCACCATCCTGCTGTGTTCGATCTCCTGGGACTAGCCCTCGTGAATCCAAAGAACCTCTGCGGGCTGCTCTCCAAGCAGGTCTGGGGGAAGTGTCGTTTACGACCTTCGACATTTGGCATGCCAGGTAGGGGGCTTTTTCCCCATCAAGATCTCCACCAGCAGCAATGGTGAATGACCAATCCAATGCCTGTTCATCCAGGGCGCAGTCGCGGCGACAGACAGTGGTGGAGGATCAGGCTTCATCCCGCTCTAGGGTAGGCTACTGCTCTAGGGCAGGAAGGTCAGGACCTTCGTGTCGCCCTGCAGTCACTTCGCCAGCTGCAGGCCGACATGCCACCCCACGGCGTACTCCGGCCGTGACAGCAATCACGGCGCCACCGGCTGCAAGCCCGGAGAGTGCGCTCGCGGCAGCGCGCACGCTACTCCACAACGCTCCTGTTGGGGATGCTCCTTAGGGAGTAGCTCAGCAGTGGATCAACGACGTCGACCACCTCGTCACCGCTGCACTCAACGCGCCTCCGCCAAGGGAGACACATGCCCAGCCGATGCATGTGTCATTGTCGCGAACGCAGATAATCGACCGGTGGACTGTAGACTCGCGCTTGACCAGGATCTCAACAACAGATCTGAGAACCGGGCTGTAGCGCCGCAGGGCCGGAGAGGACTGCCGAGTCACCATCGAGCGCCAGAGGGAGCGTCAGAGTAACCTCGAGGCAGATTACAGCATGCCGGGCCTGGTGCCCCCGGCTCATGCTGTGCCTCCACCACACCAGACGTACGTCGCGCCTCCATCGCACCAGGCGTACGTCGCGCCTCCTGCACAGGCCTATGCAACACCACCCCAGCACCAGGTGTACGCAGGCCCGCCTGCTCACCCGGGGTATGCGCTGCCGCCGCCGGCACCAGTCAGCCCCAGCCAAGGGTGTGCAGCGCTAGCGCCTCACCTCCGTTTCGTGGTCTGGCCACAAAAGTTCCGGCCGCACATGCCGGAGAAGTACGACAGGAGCGTCAACCCGAGCGAGTTCCTGCAGATCTACACCACTGCGATACTAGCTGTAGGAGGCGACGAAGCCATTATGGCTAACTACTTCCCCGTCGTCCTAACCGACCCAGCTCGGTCATGGCTCATGAACCTGCCCCAGGGGTCCATAACCTCTTGGGATGAGTTGTGCTGACAGTTCGTGGCTAACTTCGGCAGTTCCTACAAGTGCCCCAGCACCGAGCTTGACCTCCACGCCGTTAGACAGCGCGCTGGAGAGTCGTTGTGATCGTTCGTCCAGCGGTTCTCCCAGATACAGAACACCATCCCTCATGTTGCTATCCCATCGGTTATTGTTGCATTCAGACAAGGTGTGAGGGACAAGAAGATGCTCGAGAAGCTAGCCACGCACGAGGTGCGTGATGTCTCCGAGCTGTTCTCCCTGGCAGACAGATGTGCTAGGGCAGCTGAGGGGCGCAACTGGCACTCCCAGCCATCCTCAGAAGCAAGGGAAGCCACCCCGACTGTGGAAGGAGCCTCTGCGAGGAGCAGCAGCAAGAAGAAGAAGAAGGGCAGTGGCAAGAACAGGCCAAAGCCCGGAGCCCAGGCAATGGCGGCTGCGGCACCCAGCGGAGCCCGGGCGTCGCGTCGAGACAAGCGCCCTAGGAAGTCGCCTGAGCCCGAGGAGTCCGACTTCAAGTGCCCGGTGCACCGTACAAATAGCCATAGTTCTAGTGAGTGCCGAGAAGTGAAGAGGTTCGCAGAACGTTTCCGTGAACAGAAACAGAGGCAGCAGCGCCAGGAGGGCGCACCCCCCCCCCCCCCCCCCCCCCCCCCCCCCCCGCCAGAGGGAGGGCAAGCAGAAGGCTGATCCTGAGAAGGAGGATGACAACAAGATGGGGTTCCAAGAACCCCAGCGGGCGGTCAAGGCCGTCTTCGAGGGTGGAGACTATGACTCCAGCAGTGATAAGGAGCGTCACAAGACCCTCCATGTCATCTACGGGGGAGCCACCGACCCCACGTCCCGAAATGAGGTGAAAACCCTACGACGGGCAGTGGCTGCAGTGGCCCCCGCCCCAAGTCCGACTCCCCACCACAAGTGGATGAGCACGGCGATCAGCTTCGACGCTTCTGACTGCCCGAAGAACATGGCAGGGGCAGGAGTGCTCCCGCTGCTGGTGTCCCCGACCATCGCCAACGTGAAGGTCTTTCACATGTTGATTGATGGAGGGGCGGGCCTCAACCTCATTTCCATGGCGGCTTTCTGAAAGCTGCACCTGCCGATGTCCCAGCTCACACCCTCGAGCCCATTCTCGGGTGTCGGACCTGGGCAAATCCTCCCGTATGGTAACATACACCTCTCGGTGACCTTCGGGACCCCGGAGAACTACCGTACGGAGAGCGTTTTATTCGACGTGGCAGACGTCGACCTCCCCTTCAACGCAATCATCGGGAGGCCAGCCCTCTACAGGTTCATGGCTGTAGCCCACTACGGCTACCTCGTCCTAAAGATGCCGACGCCTTCCGGTGTCCTCAGGATCAGAGGAGACCGCTCAGCCGCAGTGTCATCCTTGGAGCAGCTCCAAGCACTTGCAGCGGGGAGGGCTCTGGCCCCAGGAGGCTCGAAGGAGAGTCGGCCAGAGCAAGGCCGGGCACAGCGAGCCTCCACTACTGCACCCCGTGTGCAACCTGCCAATGACGACGACGTCCCCGTGAAGGTCATCAGGATTGGCTCCGAGGCTGCCCAAACAACCCGTATCACGGGGAACTTGGATAGCAAATAGGAATGCGCGCTCATCACCTTCCCCCGGGAAAACGTTGATGTGTTTGCACGGCAACCATCACAAATGTCCGGGATCCCTAGGGAGGTGATTGAGCACCATATGAAGATCTACCCCGACGCCTGACCGGTATAGCAGAAGCCGAGGAAACAGTCCATCGAGCGGCATAACTTCATCCGTGAAGAAATCAAGAAGCTGCTCGATGCTGGTTTCATCCGGGAGGTTCACCACCCACGGTGGTTGGCCAACCCTGTTGTCGTTCCCAAGGCTGGCGGGAAGCTCCGGATGTGCATCGACTACACCAACATCAATAAGGCATGCCCAAAGGGTCCATTCCCTCTTCCTAGGATAGATCAAATAGTAGACTCAACATCAGGCTGTGATCTTTTGTGTTTCCTGGATGCGTATTCTGATTTTCACCAAATACCTATGTCTAGGGAAGATGAGGAACACACTGCTTTCATAACAGTAGACGGTCTGTATTGTTATGTCTCCATGCCTTATGGTCTCAAGAATGCTCTCCCCACCATTGTAGGTGCAATGCATAAGACATTCGGGGACCTAATTAGATATTTGGTAGAGGTGTATGTCGATGACATCATGGTAAAAATCAGGGACATCACATACCTATTAGACAACCTAGCCCGAGTCTTCAGCAAACTGCACACGACACGCACGATGTTGAACCCCGACAAGTGTGTCTTTGGGGTCTCTGCAGGGAAGCTCCTTGGTTTCTTGGTATCGCACCGAGGGATCGAGGCTAACCCAGAGAAGATCAAGGCGATAGAGCTGATGCGGCCGCCGGCCCGCATCAAGGACGTGCAGAAGCTTGCAGGATGTTTGGCAGCCCTCAGCCGGTTCATCTCAAGACTGGCTGAGCGAGCCCTGCCCTTCTTCAAGATTCTGCGGAAGTCAGGCTACTTTGAGTGGACTGAGGAAGCTGAAGCGGCCTTCCAGGAGCTCAAGAAACACCTGACGACACTACTCATTATGATGGCGCCAGAACCCGGCGAACCGCTCCTGTTGTACATCACCACAACAACGGAAGTGGTCAGCATGGTCTTGGTTGCAGAGCGGCCGGAGCTACTTCCGCAGCAAGCACCAGAAGGAACCCCAGAGGGCGAGGCCGAGCCTCAAGGCCCGAACCCAGAAGAGACCCCCCCCCCCCCCCCCCGCTGTGAGTTCCAGTGACGAAGTGCCTTACGGGTCCCAGCCCCCGGAGGCCTAGCTAGACCCTGGGAGCCACATTCCCCAGGATGCAGACGCATGGCAAGTAGCCCCGGACCCCCCAGGGAGGGTTCGGACCTCCCAACGGCCAGACTACTACGTCAGTGAGGTCCTCCATGAAGCAAAAACAAGATACTTGGAGGTACACAAACTGCTGTATGCAGTGCTCATAGCGTCGAGGAAGCTCCGGCATTACTTCTAGGCTCACCGGGTTTCAGTGGTCACCTCCTTCCCACTGAAAGCCGTACTCGACAGCCCCAATTCGACTGGAAACATTGCCAAGTGGGCAGCGGAGATGGCTGAGTTCGAGCTGGTGTTCTTACTTTGACATGCACTCAAAAGCCAAGCACTGGCGGACTTCTTGGCCGAATGGACCCCATCGCCAAGCAACCCGTGGGGCCCGGACAACGGCGAAATGGTGCCAAAGGCTCCAGTTTTCACCGAGACCCCCTTGACGCTCTACTTCGACGGCTCCTCGCGGAAGCAGGGGGCCGGGGTCCTGCTCCTCACCCCGACTGGGGAGCAATTCAAGTACATGGTGCGCCTCGACTTCAAGGAGACAAACAACATGGCATAGTATGAAGCCCTAATCTTTGGGCTGAAGACTGCCCTGACCCTCGATGTCCGACAGCTTTTGGCTAAAGGTGATTCTCAACTGATCATCAAGCAAGCCAAAGGAGAGTGCAGCTGCAACGACCCTCAATTAGCAGCATACCTGCTGCACGTCCGGAAGCTGGAGAAGGACTTTGAAGTCTTGGACTTGTACCATGTACCCCGAGCCGACAACTCAGTCGCAGACGACCTGTCAACGAAGGCCTCCACAGGGGCCCCAGTGCCCCAAGGAGTCTTTGCAAGGACGTTACCGCGACCAACCGCCCGGGTAGCCGAACCGGGCGAAGGGGGCGAGCCCAGCACCTCGAAGCTGGCAGTCCCGGCGACCCTGCTACCATGGAGTCTGCCAAGGATCGTATGCGCCACTGGGGGCTCCGAGCTACCGGGCGCCCAAGATCCAGAGGCTCAAGCAAGTCCCGATGCATAGATCACGGAGGTCCGGGACAACTTGAAAGACAATATCCTTCCCGAAGAACATGCCCTGGCAGAAAGGATTGTTCGCATGGCTAAAAGGTACACGCTGGTGGAAGGGCATCTCTACCGGCGTGGCGCCAACGTGTAAGTGCATCTAGGATATCCCTTGTGGGTTTTGGCTAATTGATGACAAACATATGAGATCCTAATGAAACTACTGAGATGATTGCAGGACAAACAAATGAAACATTTCGGTGCACACAAAAAGGTGAAAAATGAAGTGGTGTTCAAAAGAAATACATTGATGAAGCATGGAAGACCAAAATATATTTTGATTGTATAGGGAGTGTATGAAAGACACACTCCAAGAGCTCACAACTTTGCGTGAGGGTAAGGGATTAAAATTAACCTAACTTTCACAAAGCACCGAACTAGTCCGATCATGGACCGGACTAGTCTGTTCACCTTTCTGGAATCCCACTCACAAGGAGACCGAACTAGTTCGTGCATCCACTGGACTAGTCCGTTGATGTTTTTGGAGTCTCTCATACTGAGGGACCAGACTAGTCCGATCATGGACCAGACTAGTCCATTGAACTTTCTATAATCTCCCATTCGTGGAGATCGGACTAGTTCGCGGACTAGTCCGATGAACTTTCTGGAGTCACTTTCACACAGCACCGGACTAGTCCGAAGTTGGACCGGACTAGTCCGGCAAACTTTCTGGACCTCAAAACACATTGGGACAGGACAAGTCCGGACTTGCACCGGACTAGTTCGGTGTTAGGGTTTTTCAACGGCTAGCTTTTGGAAACCCTATAAATAGAGAGTCCACGACTTTTCTATCGACACACACGTCGAATACTGATCAAAGAGAAAACCCTAGCACTGCCACTTCGTCCCAAGAGCCCAAAACACATCTCCCCACACATCTAAAGTTCAAAAAGAGTGAAATCAATTGAACACTTGGATTCGGGATTGGGGGATCGTCGTTCTTTCATTGCGAGCTCTTGGGGTTTGATATTTCTAAACTCATACTCTGCATTGTAATACTTCTAAGTGTATTTGATCACTTCTTTCATTGTAATTCTCGTGGGAGCCCTCAACGTGTGAGGTTGCCCCACAAACTTTGTGATTACCCGTGATAGTAGAATCAAGTCGGCCTTTGTGGTGACTTGAAGAGGGAAAGGGTTGGAGACCCGGCTCTGTGTGAGCTTCCTCAACGGGGACATAGATCTCGTGGTGAGATCGAACCTCGGGAAAAATTCGTTTGTCTTGCATCTCATTTACTTTAAATTTTGTTCATTAGATCACTTGAGTGCCAAACATCAACTTAAGGCAATTATAAGTTACACCTGCATTCTTATATTAATCTCAATTACAAATATCAGTTGTTCTAATTTCCGCTGCTAAAGAAATTTATTTTCCCAAATCACACCTGATCAACACACATATTTTTTGCACACTGGACTAGTCCGCCCACACAACCGGACTAGTCCGGCCAACCAAGTTTTGACGGTTCTATTAAGTGTGTAGGAAATTCAAAAGGCCTATTCACCCCCCCTCTAGGCCACATTCAATTGGTATCAGAGCAAGGTTCTCCACCAACGAGACTCACATCTCGGAGAGATCAATGGCCTCTGAGAAGAACAATGATATCTCGAAGATGAACATTAATGAGGAGGAACAAGAAACTAAAGCTTTTGATGTGCTGAAAGAGAGCCCACACGATGATGAAGAAGTGCGACAATTGAAGGCACTTCTGAGAAAGAAACTGCTAGGACAAAAAGGAAAAGAAGAAGAGAAGACGACGGGGAGCGGTCATCACGACTACTCCCGACAGCCTTACAACTACAACCGTCTCAATTCAAACAACCATTATCTTTCCATTCCTATGGGAAAACCTCCACAGTTTGACGGAAGCGACTATACAATGTGGAAGTACAACATGAAGATGCATCTAATATCCCTAAATCCTAGTCTATGGCACATCGTTTGCACTGGCATAGATATCTCGGACACGGATGAAGAACTCACCCCGGAACAAGAACAAGAGATTCACAGTAATGCACAGGTCGTCGCCGTGATCACGTCATCATTAAGCAGAGAGGAATTCACCAAGATTGATGGCTTAGAAAGTGCAAAGGAAATCTGGGATACACTTAAGACAGCTCACGAAGGAAATAGATCGGTTCATGAAGCAAAAATCGAAATGCTTGAAGGAGAGTTGGGGAGATTTGCTATTGAAGAAGGCGAATCACCTCAAGACATGTACAACTGGATGAAGGCAATCATCAACAAGTTACGTGCCTATGAAAGTAAGAAATGGACGGATCAAGAGGTAGTCAAGAGAATGATTAGAGCCTTCATGCCAATAAATGTCACACTTTGCTCAATGATTAGAGAAAGCCCCGGTTTTCACAAATTGACCCCCGATGAGTTGTTGGGGAAGATCATAAATCATGAGATGATGGAGAAAGAGGCAAAATACATCAAAGACTTGGCCGAACTCACTTCCTCCAAAAGGAAAGAGGTCGCTCTCAAAGCTACATGCCGACCCAAACTCAAAGAAGCTCGTGAAGATCAAGATGATGGGCACACAAGTGACGAGAGCACCGATCTTGATGATGAGGAAATGGTACTCTTTATCAAGAAGTTCAAGTGAATGATGAAAAGAAGACACGACAACAACTCAAATGAAGGCAAAAGCAAGGACAACGGAAAATCCAAGGCTCGACGCACTTGCTACAACTGTGGAGAGTATGGTCACTTCATGATGGACTGCCCCTATGAAGAAAACAAAAAGAAGAAGGAAACAAGATCTCAAGAAAAGAAAAATTTCAGAAAAAGAAGACAAAACCATCAAGCTCACATTGGCATGGAGTGGGACTCAAACGACGAGTCCTCCTCCGATGAAGAAGAAGAGATGGCCACTATTGCAATCAAGAAACCTACTATGAAGGCCACACTCTTTCCAAACATGGGAGGACGGGACATGAACCACCACACTTGCCTTATGGCTAAGGAAGGCAAGAAAAAGGTACGGCTCACTCCTCCTACGCTAAATTCCTCTATTGATGACTTTGACAGCTCTAGCGATAATGAAGAAATGTTTAGAGGACTAAGTAAAATTGCTCTAAAGAAAATGGAAATGTCGTCGAACGAAATTTTTGAGAAGGAAGAACTTCTTGATCGACAAGAAGATATGCTCATCCGTGAAAGGAAGAGATATCAAGAAGTTGAAAAGGTTCTCGAGCTTGAAAGAGAGAAGAACAAGTCGCTTGAAGTTGAGCTAGTCTTGAGTAAGGAAACTTACTCAAAGCTAAAATACTCGCATATTGCAATCAAGGAAGAACTTGCTAACTTGTCAAAAGTTAACAAGATCCTTGAGGTGCAAGTTGAGTCGCTCAAGCAAAGTGACTCTTCTTCCTCCAAGAGCTTTTCCTCCAAAGATATGAGTTCGACAACAATCGGAACTTGCACTTGCTCTAGTAAGAAGAATATTATTTCTAATACATCAACTCCTCGTAATATGCATGCCCCTCCAAGCGGCATCTTTGATAAGGAGAAGATCAAATATGCACGCAGTGCATATATGGTCACTAGACCTCCTAATGTCAAAGATGGCCTTGGTTTTGATAAGAACAAACACATGCCTACTTCTAATCATGCTAAGAATAGAATTGTCTTTGTCAAGGAAAAATCTCATGAATCTGAACCACAAACATTGTTTCATACATTTAATGCTTCTTATGTTCTTATGAAAGCCAAAAATGGAAGAGTCATTGCCAAATATACAGGGCCAGGCCACAAGAACTTGAAAACTTGTGTGTGGGTGTCCAAGACTCTTGTGACTAACCCGAGAGGACCCAAGCAAGCTTGGGTACCTAAAACCAAGGAATAATTCTTTTTTGCAGGCTTACTCCTCCGGTGGAACCAAATGGGTACTTGATAGCGGATGCACAAATCACATGACCGGAGAGAGAGGTATGTTTGTGGAGTACGAGTACAACAGGGATCCAGGTGAAGGCATATACTTCGGAGACAACAGCCAAGGAAAGGTCCTTGGTAGCGGTAACATTGAAATGTCCTCTCAACATACCTTATCAAATGTTTTACACGTAGATTCTCTAGATTATAACCTTTTGTCAATATCCCAACTATGCGACAAAGGTTACAACTGCTTATTCACTAATGAGGGTGTGACTGTTTTTAGAAGAAGCGATGGCTCGATTGCATTCAAGGGAATGTTGAAGGGCAAGCTTTATCTAGTTGACTTCAACAAAGATAAAGCCGAACTCAACACTTGCTTGGTTGCTAAGACCAACATGGGATAGCTGTGGCATAGACGGCTAGCCCATGTTGGGATGAGAAATCTTCAGAAACTTCTAAAAGGTGGTCACATCCGTGGTCTCAAGGATGTGGTTTTTGAAAAGGACAGGCCGTGCAGCGCTTGTCAAGCAGGAAAACAAGTCGGAGCACCACACCCCGCCAAGAATGTGATGACTACCGCAAGACCGCTGGAACTTCTCCACATGGATCTTTTTGGTCCAGTCTCGTACATCAGCATCGGCGGTAACAAATACGGTTTAGTAATTGTTGATGATTTTTCAAGATTTACCTGGGTATTTTTCTTGTATGATAAATCAGAAACTCAGGGGATCCTCAAGAAGTTCTTAAAAAGAGCTCAGAACGAATTCTCATCAACCATAAAGAACATCAGAAGTGACAACAGGACAGAATTCAAGAATCTCCAAGTTGAAGAGTTTCTCGATGAAGAAGGGATAAAGCATGAATTCTCAGCACCCTACTCCCCTCAACAAAATGGAGTGGCCGAAAGGAAGAACAGAACATTGATCGAAATGGCGAGAACTATGTTGGATGAATACAAGACATCAGATCGATTTTGGGCAGAAGCGGTGAACACCGCTTGCCATGCCACTAATCGACTATACCTCCATCGACTACTGAAGAAAACTCCATATGAGCTCCTTACCGGTAAAAAGCCTAATGTTTCTTATTTTAAAGTTTTTGGTTGCAAATGTTTTATTCTGAACAATAAACAGAGGGCCTCAAAGTTCGCTTCGAAGTCCGATGAAGGATTCTTGCTCGGTTATGAATTGAATGCCTACGCCTATCGTGTCTTCAACAAGGTGTCCGGCCTTGTTGAAGTAGCACGTGACGTAGTGTTCTATGAATCTAACGGCTCACAAGGGGAGCAAGTTGATAAGTGTGTGCTAGATGAAGAGGAAGCTCCATATGAAGCACTGAAGAAAATGGGACTTGGCGATATCTTACCACAAGAGCAAACATTCGACTCAAATGCACAAGATGAACCTCAACAAGGAGGCAATGATCAAGGGGGAGCCCTCGCACAAGATCAAGAGGAGGAAGATCAAGAAGATCAGGACCATCATGGAAGCAATGATCTAGGGGGAGACAATGCACATGAAGATAATGAAGGACAAGCAACTACACAAGCTCCACACCCAAGAGTACACCAGAGCGTGCAAAGAGACCACCCTGTCAACAACATCATTGGAGATATTGCTAAGGGAGTAACTACTAGATCTCGAGTTGCAAATTTCTGTGAATCCTATTCTTTTGTGTCTTTTCTGGAACCATGCAGGGTGGAAGAAGCCTTAGGGGATCCAGACTGGGTGATTGCAATGCAAGAGGAGCTGAACAACTTCAAGAGAAATGAAATATGGGAGCTAGTGGAGAGACCAAAGGCGAACATAGTTGGAACTAAATGGGTCTTTCGGAACAAGCAAGATGAACATGTAGTAGTAACAAGAAATAAGGCAAGACTGGTGGCCAAAGGTTATTCTCAGGTCGAAGGTTTGGACTTCGATGAAACTTTCGCTCCTGTAGCTAGACTTGAGTCCATTCGTATTTTATTGGCATATGCTACTCACCATAATTTTAAGCTGTATCAAATGGACGTCAAAAGCGCTTTCTTAAACGACCCAATCAAGGAGGAAGTTTATGTGGAGCAGCCACCAGGATTCGAAGACCTGAAGAATCCCAACCATGTCTACAAACTGCGTAAGGCTCTCTATGGCCTCAAACAAGCTCCTCGAGCTTGGTATGAGTGTCTTAGAGATTTTCTAATTCAGAATGGATTCCAAATTGGTAAAGCTGACTATACACTTTTCACTAAACATTGTGATGGTCATTTATTTGTATGTCAAATTTATGTTGATGACATTATCTTTTGATCAACTAACAAATCCTTCTGTGAAGAGTTTAGCAAAATTATGACAGATAGGTTCAAAATGTCAATGATGGGCGAATTAAAGTTCTTCTTGGGATTCCAAGTGAAGCAACTAAGAGAAGGTACATTTTTAAGCCGAACCAAATATACACAAGACATTCTCAAGAAATTCAATATGGACAAAGCCAAGCCCATCAAGACACCCATGGCCACTAATGGACATCTCGACCTCAATGAAGACGGTCCAAATGTGGATCAAAAGGTATATCGGTCCATGATTGGCTCTTTACTTTATTTATGTGCGTCTAGGCCAGATATTATGCTCAGTGTTTGCTTGTGTGCAAGGTTTCAAGCTGCACCTAAAGAGTGTCATTTAGTTGCTGTAAAAAGAATCCTAAGGTACCTTGTGCACACACCCAACTTGGGCCTTTGGTATCCCAAAGGATCCAAATTTAACTTGATAGGATATTTCGATGCCGACTATGCAGGATGCAAAGTCGATAGAAATAGCACGTCAGGGACTTGTCAGTTTCTTTGTAGGTCCCTGGTATCTTGGTCATCTAAAAAGCAAAACTCCATTGCCCTTTCCACAGCAGAAGCAAAATATATTCCAGCCGGTAGCTGTTGCGCACAATTACTTTGGATGCGACAAACCCTTAGGGAATACGGCTATAACCTTAACCATATCCCACTTCTATGTGACAATGAATGTTCTATAAAAATTGCACACAACCCAGTAGAGCACTCAAGAACTAAGCACATCCCCTTAGAGATCATTCATTAAAAGGTGACATTGCTATTTCACATGTTAGAACTGAAAAACAACTTGCGGATATTTTTACCAAACCATTGGATGAGAAACGGTTTTGTGAACTTAGGAATGAACTTAACATTCTTGACTCTCGAAATGGGGCTTGAAACGTTGCACATTTGGATACTTCAAATGTTACATTTTATTGCTAAAACTGCCCCTCATCTCCTTTTTCTCCTAAGAAAACTATTTTTAATAAAGAAATCTTGAAATTTCTGACCATGTTTTTGTGTTGATTGCTTTCTGGTCATAATCACCAAGATTATTTGCAAAACTTGTCCTTGGATCACTATTAGTTATCTCCAAATAATTAGTTTGTCCAGTAACACCGGACTAGTCAGGTTTGCCATCGGACTAGTCCGGATAATCCCTCTTCCTAGGGTTTCCAGGGACACCGGACTAGTCCGCCCTCAGACCGGACTAGTCCGGTCGGCTGCCTATATAAGCAGCTGGCCCGTTTCAAATCTCCCTCCACTTGACCAAAATGGAGCATACCTTGGATCATGATCTAGTCATCCACAATCTGCAACCCCTGGAGAAGGATGAGCTCACATTTCTCTATGACACAAGGATGCTGTATGTTGCTCCCACTATCAAATATTTGAAGCCCTTCTATGTGGTCCTCAACAGAATTTTGAGGAAGACAATAGCCCCAAAAGATGGAGATGCGGGGACTATTCAAGGAACTTTGAGGACCCTAATGAAGGTCATTGGTGGGAGAAGACTGTTTAATGTCTTTGAATACATCTACAATGACATAGAGAACATCTCAATCACTCCAAACAGATCTTGCGGGTATGCCCCGTACATCATGTACATGATTGAGAAGGTGACTGGACTTGAGTTCATCAAGGATGTTCACCATACAGGGATGAAACCGCAAAAACCCACCGAGTACACTCTACCTTCGGCTCCCGATGCACCTCCCTCCCCTGAAGCTGAGAGGAGGACTAAACAGGCTCGGGATGTGAATGCAACAAGATCTTCAGCTGCTCCTCCTAGCTCGGCACCTGCTCATGAACCCTCCGGTGGTGTGCTCAAAATGCTCACCTCTATCTTTGCCTGCTGCCGCAAAATTGAAGTCAGGCAGAAGAAGCATCAACAATATGTCAATGCCAACATCAAAGCTATCTGCGACAAGCTGGAGATTGAGCCGGTGGGATCCACGCCCGCCTTCGAGGACTCCGAGGAAGAGTCCGCTCCGACGAATGATGATGATGGTGGTAAATATGAGGACCGGACCGAGACGGAGGAAAAGAGTGGCGATGAGTGATTCCCCTCAATTTTTCCCTTTTTGGTGCCTTGATGCCAAAGGGGGAGAGATTGAGACTAGGAGAGATTAAGACTAATAGTTTGAGAGTAGTTGGTGTCTTTATGTTTTTGTGATCAAGGACATGTGTACTAAAACCTTGTAATGCACTATTTCTTCTCTTATGTGTGATGCTTATTGTTGCTTGGATGATTATCTTTATACTCATTGTTGATTATCTTTACTTCATCACACCTTGTTGATCACACACTTGTTAGGCACCCCACCATAAGGTGTGTGCATATGTGAGAAGATTTTTGTGGACTTATCATTATTCTCATATGTGCACACCTTATGAAAATCAAGATTTTATTCTCAATTGTGATATCTCAAACGGTTGTCATCAATCACCAAAAAGGGGGAGATTGTAAGTGCATCTAGGATATCCCTTGTGGGTTTTGGCTAATTGATGACAAACATATGAGATCCTAATGAAAATACTGAGATGATTGCAGGACAAACAAATGAAACATTTCGGTGCACACAAAAAGGTGAAAAATGAAGTGGTGTTCAAAGAGAAATACTTTGATGAAGCTTGGAAGACCAAAATAGATTTTGAATGTATAGGGAGTGTATGAAAGACACACTCCAAGAGCTCACAACTTTGCGCGAGGGTAAGGGATTAAAATTAACCTAACTTTCACAAAGCACCGGACTAGTCCGATCATGGATCGGACTAGTCCGTTCACCTTTCTGGAATCCCACTCACAAGGAGACCGGACTAGTCCGTGCATCCACCGGACTAGTCCATTGATGTTTCTGGAGTCTCTCATACTAAGGGACCAGACTAGTCCGATCATGGACCAGACTAGTCTGTTGAACTTTCTGTAATCTCCCATTCGTGGAGATCGGACTAGTCCGATAAACTTTCTGGAGTCACTTTCACATAGCACCGGACTAGTCCGAAGTTGGACCGGACTAGTCCGGCAAACTTTCTGGACCTCAAAACACATTGGGACCGGACAAGTCCGGACTTGCACCGGACTAGTCTGGTGTTAGGGTTTTTCAACGGCTAGCTTTTGGAAACCCTATAAATAGAGAGTCCTCGACTTTCCTATCGACACACACGTTGAATACTGATCAAAGAGCAAACCCTAGCACCACCACTTCGTCCCAAGAGCCCAAAACACATCTCCCCACACATCTAAAGTTCAAAAAGACTGAAATCAATTGAACACTTGGATTCAGGATTGGGAGATCGTCGTTCTTTCATTGCGAGCTCTTGGGGTTTGATCTTTCTACACTCATACTCTGCATTGTAATACTTTTGAGTGTATTTGATCACTTCTTTCATTGTAATTCTCGTGGGAGCCCTCAACGTGTGAGGTTGCCCCACAAACTTGGTGATTACCCGTGATAGTGGAATCAAGTCGGCCTTCGTGGTGACTTGAAGAGGGAAAGGGTTGGAGACCCGGCTCTGTGTGAGCTTCCTCAACGGGGACGTAGATCTCGTGGTGAGATCGAACCTCGGGAAAAATTCGTGTGTCTTGCGTCTCATTTACTTTAAATTTTGTTCATTAGATCACTTGAGTGCCAAACATCAACTTAAGGCAATTATAAGTTACACCTGCATTCTTATATTAATCTCAATTACAAATATCAGTTGTTCTCATTTCCGCTGCTAAAGAAATTTATTTTCCCAAATCACACCTGATCAACACACATAATTTTTGCACACCGGACTAGTCCGCCTACACAACCGGACTAGTCTGACCAACCATGTTTTGACGGTTCTATTAAGTGTGCAAGAAATTCAAATGGCCTATTCACCCCCCCCCCCCCGTCTAGGCCACATTCACAATGACATCCTACTGCGATGCATTATCCGGGAGGAGGGCTGCGACTTGCTCGCAGAGATCCATGGAGGCGAGTGCGGGAACCACGCATCCTCCCGCACGCTGGTCGGTAAAGCCTTTCGGCATGGCTTTTATTGGCCGACAGCACTCCAGGATGCCGCCGAGATGGTAAAGAGATGCAAGGCGTGCCAGTTCCATGCCAAGCAGATCCACACACCAGCTCAGGCGCTACAGATGATCCATTCCTCATGGCCATTCGCTGTATGGGGTTGGACATCCTGGGACCCTTTCCCAGAGCCTTCGGAGGATTCTGGCATCTCTACGTCGCCGTAGATAAGTTCACCAAGTGGCCGGAAGCCGCCCCAGTTGTCACCATCAACAAGCAGTCAGTAGTAAAGTTCATCAAGTCGATCATCTGCTGGTTCGGGGTCTCGAACAGAATCATCACTGATAACGGGACCCAGTTCACAAGTGCAGCGTTCCAGGAATACTGCGAGGACCTGGGGATCCAAGTCTTCTATGCATCTATTGCTCATCCAGAGAGCAATGGGCAGGTCGAGAGAGCCAATGCAGAGATCCTCAAGGGCCTCAAGACTCGCACATTCTCACAACTTGAGAAGCATGGTGCAAATTGGGTGGATGAGCTTCCGTGTGCGCTGTGGGCTAGCAGGACATCAACCAGCCGGGCCACGGGGGAAACGCCTTTCTTCTTGGTGTATGGGGCAGAGGCCGTCCTCCCCCAAAAATTACCATGGGCTCCCCCTGTGCCCGGAGGTACGACGAAGCCGCGCAGGACCAGCTCCGGCATGAAGACCTGGACCTCGTCGACGAGGGGCGAGTGCGAGCGGCTCTCCGAAATGCACGGTACAGGCAGGCGCTCCGGCGCTACCATCAGAGGACCGTGCGGAGTAGGGAGCTAAAGGTAGACGACCTGGTGTTGTGCCGCATACTCTCCCAGGAAGGGTCTAACAAACTCTCCCCCAGCTAGGAGGGTCCCTTCCGGGTAACAGAGGTTTGCCGCCCAGGATGCGTCCGCCTGGCTACGGAGGATGGACAGCGATTACCCAACCCATGGAACATTGAGCACCTCCGTAAGTTCTACCCCTAGACCAGGGTTGGGGCAATGCTATTTCATTGTAAAAGTTACATATTGTCTCAGGACAGCACTTAGGATAAGGGGATGGGGCTCCGAGTGCATATTCCGCTTAGCCTGGTCCAGAACCCTAAGTAGGTGCACTCGACTCCATCTAACAACCAGGCCGGGTTATTCCCCTCGTAAAGTCTGCTCCATCTTATGAGAAACTACAATGAAAGAATGTTGCCCTGCCTGGTATAGGGTTTGTCAATTCAAAAATTATCTTTAATTTTTATGATGTTGCTGTAAGCCCACCATAGCTCGTGATCTATCATGAGCGCTGTCGTTTTTCCCCTGCTTTAGCAATAGTGGGAGCCTTGCTGACTGGACTGCAGGTGGGGTTGCTTGAGGTACCTGCAATGCGCCTGGGGCCTCGGATGTTCCAATGCTCGGAGGCCTGTGTCTCCAGACGGCCTCCCCCGGAAAAGGCTTACGCCGAGCGGGAGGTCCAGGGCCACAGCCTGCTTAGCCTGGTCCCGTACCCTAAGCCTGTGCCCTCTGCCTCCCCAGCGCTACAGCCGAGTACTGGGGTCCAGATGGACCACCCTTGGGTAGTATGGACGACGATTCCTAGGTGCAGGAGCCCTGAATTACCCAAGTCCCACGAGTCAGCCCAGGATCGTAAGTCAAGCGACACTACAAAAAGAGCAGGGGTAAAGTGACCAGCGGACAGAATTACTTCTCCTTTTTGATCTATGTATAGGCCTTTGAGGAAGTTATTCCAGCAACCACCGTCAGAGTACCCGCGAAGATAGTGGGCACCGCCGGACTGGAGCTCCGACAGCACCCCCATGGGGCCCGCTATCGACCTCTCGCTGAAGATGGCGTGCACCGCCAGACTGGAGCTCCGGCGGCACCCCCAGCGGGCCCGCTGTCGACCTCTCGCTGAAGATGGCGGGCACCGCCGGACTGGAGCTCCGGCGGCACCCCCAGCGGGCCCGCTATCGATGTACCTGCATACTCAGCTACGGCAATGCAACCTACACATCCTAGGCTCCCCCTGCACCCGTCCGCCCTAAGTCCTAAGTGTATGACAAGTGTGCCCACAACAACTGGCCACGCCTGTCAGGGGGCCATACTTTGGGGGACGGCAGGTCCTGGAAGTTAAGAAAAAACAAGCAGCTGGAAGACATTGCTGGAAATAAAAGCAAGCTGAGTATAAAAGGGCACCACAGACAGATTTTTTATCACACAAATAAAGAGTTTGTCACCACAACCAGCCACAAGACAAAAACAGAAAGATAAAAACTTAAACAGACGCCCGGGGAGCCCTCAGCCGCTCCGCTGGAACCTTGAGGCGATGAGTGCCACCGCATCCGAAACTTCAGACTTGGCGGCCTCTTCCCTCTCGGCAATGGGCCCCTCAAGGACCGGCTGCAGGGAGACGTCGGGGTACCAGCTCCGGTAGCAGGACAGGATGTGCGTCGCCATCGCCTTCAGCAGCATCCGTCCCTCGGCCTCCAGCTGGTTGTCGAGGATGGCCCCCAGTGAGCGCATCCTCGAGCTGGTGGAGTCAAGCGCCGGGAACACCTAACTCACCTCCTGCGCCGGCTCCCCCACGCGCGTCGGGCTGAAACCGAGCGGCACCAGAGCCGAGTCGGCACTGCCAAAGAACTCCCAGACCTTCCAGGCCTAGGCGGAGCGCACCGCCTGGAGCTCCGCCACCTCCTGCTGGGCCACCACCAGCGCCCAGGGGCCGCCATCCAGGAACCGCTTCTCCTTGGCCGCCAGGGCCCTCTCGCGCTCGCTGACCCCCGCCTCGCGGCGGTCCAAGTCACCCTCCTTGAGGGTGACGTTGAACCTGCGGTCCAGGAGGGCCTGGCGCTCAACGGACTGTGCCTGCAGTGCCTCAGCCACGGCGGCTTCCCAGCGGTCCAACTCGGCGGCGCGGACTCTCGCCCCTTCCTGCTGGAGGATGAGCCCGCGGCAGGCCACCTCCACTTCGGCCCGCTTCGCTGCCAGCTCCTGCTCCCGTTCGGCTAGAGCAGCCTCCCGGAGGGACAGTAGGTGCTGAAGGTCCTCAGAGGCCTGGAGGCGAGAGCTGGCCTCAGCGTGGATGGCCTCGGCGTCTGCCTTCAGCTTCTGGGTGACGGCGTCCAGCTAGGCGATGAGGTCGCGCTCCTGCTCGAGGATCTTCATCTCCTCCCGAACGACCGTGTAAGACCTATGTGTGCTGAATACATTGGCTTGTAGTGAATACACTTGGCTTTGATGATAAAAGTTTTAAATATCACCAAAACACCTTTTTATCAAGGTCCGACTCTAGCTCCAAGCTATAGCAAGGTCCGACCATAGGTCCGACTTGTTTTGGGTAGCTCCGGCTACGTTAGATGCTAGGTCCAGCTTCTTGGTAAGGTCCAACTAGCTTTGGTTAGCTCCGGTGAACTTTATCTTTAGCTCCGGCATGTCTTTGTTAGCTCCAGCATGTCTTTGATAGCTCCAGCATATATTTGATAGCTCCGGCATGCTTTTACTAAGCTCCGACGTACTTTGTCTAGCTCCGGTTTTGGGTTGATTAGTTTTGACTAGTTTTTGGTAAGCTCCGGTGCTAGGTCCTGCTAGTTTTGTAAGCTCCGGTGGGAGCTTGGTTGTACTAGTTTTGGTAAGCTTCGGCGCTAGGTTCTACTAGCTTTTGTTAGCTCCGGCTCAAGCTTCGGGTTGCTCTGGCAAGGTCCAGAACTTGACCGCAGTGCTTCTGCTTTTCATTTGCAATGCTTCGTACTTGCTTTATATTGTTGGAAAGGTTGCTTAGTATTCTTTTACTAAGTTTTTGGTGTGTTTTGGTTGATATGGATGATATCGTGTTACTGTGGTTTTGCAACATGCTTATGTGAGGTTCTCACGTAAGGGGTTGTGTTCGGAACTAACTTGAGTCAAGTCGAGGACTTGGGCTCGTATGGATTGGTTGTTTGTTCATGTCCAGGTGTTGCTTGAGTTCAAGTCATGGCTGGTGATGGGATCTATTGGACTAGTCTCAGGGAGGAGATGAGGTTCCAACAACCAAGTTCGGGAGGAACTGTGGTTGAGCTGATCAGGAGGTCGCGCGGGATGATTGAATCAAGGGCAGTGCATATGAAGGTTACTGAACGTCAAAGAAAGGTGTTCGCACGTATGCATGCGGTGCATGACGTGGCAACATGGTTCCGAAGATGGTTTATGGATGGGAAGATCTGGTCGGAAGGATCGGACTGTACCGGTTGATGACTTTGGCTGCGGCGGAGTCGGTTATGGCTCGCTATGGAAAGTATCGAGTTGGTTATGATAGGATTTCGTGTGGGTCACGAATTTGAGTTGTTTAGGAATGTGGGATACATTCCTAAGGTGTTTGGAAGTCTTAAGATTGCTTCTATCTGCGTATAGAAGAATCTTGAGCAGTTATGGAAAGTTACGATTCATGATCTGAGTAGGATTGGAGTCCTAGTTTATATTGGGTTGGCCTAAGGGTTAGTTGTATAAGCAAGGGAGCCCAGAGCTCGTGGTGCACGACTTTGGGGCTGTTCCTCTTGTGTTATATTGAATAAAATTCGTAGTTTGAAGGAACTTTTGTGCCTTGTTCGTCCGACTTGTTCCAGACAAGTTTTACTCGTCGAGTTTCTGGACAGCACTACCTTTCGTCGGTGGTTTTATCATAACTAGAGTTTTACAGATCCAATTGATGTGATTCTTTTTGGGTTGTCTTCAAAACTTGATTATCTATCATCTGTAAAAATTTCACGGTCATTGGATTTGTTTTTTTTTGATCTACACGAGTTTCTTTGCAGCATTCCAGAACTGTTTTTTCTCGAGTAGGTCAGATTGACCTTCGTTTGATCTTTCGATCATAACTTGAGTTTTTCTCGACGGATTTGAGTAATTCTTTTTGTGTTGTCTTCGTGACTTGATTCTCTCTGATATCTATCACTTTTGTCATGGTGAAACACATTTAGATTAGTCTCACACACGATTTATTTAAGAGATTGATTTTCTGCCGAAGGGGTTGGGGTTTAATTGTTTCCGCTGCGTAAGATTTTTAAATCTACCATTCACCCCCCCCCCCCCCTCTGGTAGCTTTTCACGTGCTCTTCGATCCTACAATTGGTATCAGAGCCACGGTGCTCTAATCTTTGTGATTTGCACGTGTTTTCGACTAATCATCATGGAGAAGTACTCTTCCAAACCTTGTGTGTTTGCTGGTATTGATTTCCAGGTTTGGAAGGCACGCATGGAGGCTTTCATCCAGGCACAAGGCTTTGCAATATGGGAGAAAGTGTATAGGCCTTATGAAGTGCCACCCAATGATCAAGTCACGGCCACAAACCTACGGGACGTCGACAACAACAACAAAGCCCGAAACTTGATCATCCAAGGACTCACTCAAAGCGACTTTGATCGTGTCGCGCACCTCCGATCAGCATACGATGTTTGGAGAGCTCTCTGTGATTATCATGAAGGCTCCAACACAATCAAGGAGGTAAAACAAGATATGTTCAAAAAGGAATATATGCGTTTTGAGATGCAACCAGGTGAGTCTATCGATGACCTCTTTGCTCGGTTCAATAAAATTCTCAGCAATTTACGTAGTGTCAATGTAAATTTTTCTGATGCTGAGAATGCTAGGCAACTTCTTAGTGCATTATACATGTCAATTTGGGAGATGAAAGTGACATCTATTCGTGAATCAAATGTCATGAGTTCTCTTACATTAGATGTACTTTATTCTAAACTAAAAACTCATGAAATTGACATCCTAGCACGTAAGAACCCAAATAAGTATATTGCATTTGTTTCACAACGTGATATGTCTAGCTCCGGCCAATCATCATCTTGCAATACTCTTGCTTTATTGTCCTCACTAACCTTGGAGCAGATCGAAAAATTTCCAGAAGAGGAGTTGGCACTCATCTCTACTAGATTCTCAAAAGCATTGCAAAATGTGAGAACTAGAAGGAGAGGAAGCTCCGGACCTCAACGCTGTTTTGAATGTGGTAAAATAGGACATTTTCGTACAGAATGCCCTAACCTTTCAGGTCTGACCACCCGGGAAGAAAAACAAAGCAAGGTCCGGACCTCCTCTGGAAATTCCAACAACAAGAAGAAAGGTACCATAGGACGCAAGATGATCAACAGTTTCATCACCGCGCTTCAAGAACTTAGTTCAAGTGATGTAGACTTTGAAAGTGATGAAGATGATGTTGACCTGGCCAACATATGCTTCATGGCAGGCAAAACAAAATCAAGATCAAGTCAGGAGGATGCAGAACATAGCAGTGAAGATGATGAGGTATGTTCTACCTGCAATGAAATGTGTGATGCTATTTCTCGTGCAACTATTATTGTCAAGAAAAAGGACAAAAAGCTTAGGGATAATGCTGCTAAAATTGAATCACTAGAATTTGAAATTAACCGTTTAAAAACTTTGATTCCTAGTGATGATACATGTCCCTCATGTGACTTAATCTATGAAAAATTGTCCACATTAAGAAGTGCACACTCCTCCAATCTAGATAGACTTGATGAAGAAATTGAAAAGAACAAAGAGCTTGCTACACTTAATGATAAAAACTTGAAAGATGCTAGCTCTTCTACAATTGATTTGCATTGTTCTACTTGTGATGATCTTGATAAGAAACTACAGGATGTTATGAATGAAATTTCTATATTGAACAATGCTTTACGTTCTCATGAAGTTAAATTTTGTTCCAATTGCAAACTAAAAGGAAAAACTTCATGTGAAAATTGTCTTGATCTGTCCAATAAACTTGATGACATGCATAGGACATTAGATCGGTTATGTAATGGGAATAAGAACCCAAACTTGCTGCTGAATTCTTCCAAGTCATGCAATGATAAAACTGGTTTATGTTTTGATTCTCATGCTCATGCTAAGGCACATCCACCTAAAATTGTAAAGTCATTAGGAAGTGGTTTGATTCAAACAGTTCCTAAACAAAAAGGAGTGGTTTTCAAGTCTGCAGGAGTGTTGTCTCATTCGCTTTCAAATAAAAATGTTGCTTGCTCATCTAGACATGAACACAAAGTTAAATCTCATTGTACCTTCTGTGGTAAAGATGGTCATGTCATAGATTTTTGTTATAGACTATCTAAACAACAGAAAAAGGAAAGGATGATTGCTAGATCTTATAATTTTCATGCAATTAGAAAAACACAACCTGCTTTAATGAGTCAGAAATTTGAAAAGGTAGCTTCTGGAACTTTTGGCAAGAAATCTACAAAGGCAGCTCCGGTAGTTCTGATAGCTCCGAGAGCTCCCGGATCTTCTGTTGTTCCCTCCAAAGCTTTAGTTTTTGCCTCCGGACCTTCTGCTTTTACCTCCGGAGCTACTGGTTTTCACTCTAAACAAGTAACAACATCTAAATCAATTGTTAAGAACAGAAAACCTCAAACTTCGACTCATAAACCTGCTGTTTTATCTCAGCTTTCGCGTGTTTTTCCTACTGCACGTCGTGTGACTCAGTACTGGATACCTAAATGCCTTTTGACTAACCCCAGTATTGAGTCATCGACGTATTGTGCTTCTATGTAGGTTACACGTTTGAGGAAGGAGGACATTTGGACTGTGGATTCAGGTTGCTCACGCCACATGATCGTTAACAAAGATTGGTTCTCCTCCCTCTCTTTTGTGTCACGTGTAGAGAATGTTACTTTTGCCAATAATTCTTTAACTCCTATAATTGCTAAGGGTTCGGTTAGAGTAAATGATCACTACACTTTGAAGGATGTGGCACTTGTCAAAAATTTGAAATACAACTTGCTTTCTGTTGCACAATTGCTAGACGAAAATCTAGAAATTATTTTCAATAAAAACTGCTGCAAAGTTGTAGGTTCAAATAGTGAGCTTATTTTTAACATGTCTCGGTTTGGAAGAGTTTTTAAAGCTGATTTTGATATGTCTTCATCTAAGCATAGGTGTCTAGTTGCTAATGATTCAAAGGACTTATATTTTTGGCATCGTGGACTTGGTCACGTAGGCTTTGATCACCTAACGCGTGTTAGTGCTCTTGATCGCATACGTGGGCTGCCTAAGCTTAAAGGGGACAAAGAAATTGTGTTCTCCTCTTGTAGACATGCTAAGATGGTTGCACGTTCACATACTCCTCTCACAACGATCATGACAACTGAACCATGTCAACTTTTGCATCTTGACACCGTAGGACCTTCACGTGTTCAATCCTTCGGAGGTAAATGGTATGTTCTTGTTATTGTTGATGATTATTCTAGATACTCTTGGGTTTACTTTATGGCATCTAAGAATGAAGCTTTTAGTCACTTTAGGACTTTATTTCTTAGATTATCAATTGATCACCCAGGATCTTTAAAGGCAATTTACAAGTGATAACGGAACTGAATTTAAAAATCAATATTTTGATCACTTTTGTGCGGAAAATTGAATAGATCATCAACTTTCTTCACCATATGTACCTCAACAAAACGGTGTTGTAGAAAGAAAGAACATAACCTTAGTTGAAATGGCTAGGACTATGCTTCATGAATATCAAACTCCTAGGAAATTTTGGGCTGATGCGTTAGCAACCGCTTGTTTTGTCTCAAATCATGTTTTCTTGCGTGCTAAGCTAGGTAAAACACCATATGAGCTTCGGTTTGGACATAGGCCTAGTGTTACACACTTTCGGGTCTTTGGTTGCAAATGCTTTGTTAAGAAACATGGTAATCTTGATAAATTTGAACCTAGATCCATTGATGGCATGTTTCTCGCTTATACATCTCATACTAGAGGCTACCGTGTGCTTTTACTTGACACTAACAAAATCATGGAGACTTGTGAAGTGTCTTTTGATGAAGCTAGCCCAGGTACTAGCTCCAGTGTTGTAGGACCAGATCCGTATCCCAAGGGGGGGGGGGTATTTTCGAAGATGATGAAGAGCCGGTGATACTGCCCGGTAGTTCCGAAGTTGACACGTGTCCAGCTCCGGACATTGAACAAGCTCCGGCTATCACCTATGCTGGTCCTGACCGTCCACAAGTCACAAGCTCATCAATCTACAATGAACCTAATGAAGAAGAAGCTTGTGAGACATCTGTTCCCCTACGGTTTTACAAAGATCATCCCCCACAACAGATGATTGGAAGCTTGCACGAACGAGTCACACGGTCCAGGTTTTGCGATCCAAACTCTCATGCTCATTCTGCTTTTGTTGCTTCTTTTGAACCCAAATATATATCACACGCACTCACTAATGAATCTTGGATTATTGCCATGCAAGAAGAGTTAGAAAATTTTGAAAGAAATAATGTTTGGAAACTTGTACCTCCACCTCAAGGTCACACTTTAATTGGAACTAAATGGGTATTTAAAATTAAACAAAGTGAGGATGGGGTTGTGGTTAGGAATAAGGCTAGGTTGGTTGCTCAAGGTATTACTCAAGTTGAAGGTCTAGATTTTGATGGAACTTTTGCTCATGTCGCTAGATTAGAAGCCATAAGAATTTTGTTAGCTTTTGCAGCATCTAAAGGTTTTAAGCTATATCAAATGGATGTTAAAAGTTCTTTTCTTAATGGCTACATAGATGAGGAGTTTTATGTCAAACAACAACCGGGTTTTGAAAATCCAGATTTTCCTAATCATGTTTGCAAACTGTCCAAAGCCTTATACGGTCTCAAACAAGCCCCTAGAGCATGGTATGATAGGTTAAAAACATTCTTACTTGAAAAGGGGTTTACCGTGGGCAAGGTTTATAGAACTCTTTTTGTGCTTAAACATGGCAATGACTCATTATTCGTTCAAGTGTATGTGGATGATATTATATTTGGCTGTGTTTCACATGATCTTGTGTCCAAGTTTTCAGCAATGATGAGTTCCGAATTTGAAATGAGTATGATGGGTGAACTCACTTACTTTTTGGGGCTGCAAATCAAGCAAACCAAGGAGGGTACCTTTGTGCATCAAACGAAGTATACCAAAGACCTCCTAAGGTGCTTCAACATGGACAAAAGCAAGCCTCTTCGGACACCAATGGGAACAGCAACAACACTTGAACTTTATGAAGATGGTGAACCCGTGGATCAAAAAGAATATAGAAGCATGATCGGATCACTTTTGTACCTCACGGCATCAAGACCGGACATACAATTCAGCGTATGTCTTTGTGCACGGTTTCAAGCTTCCCCACATGTTTCACATCGTCAAGCCGTCAAAAGGATTCTCAGGTACTTACATGGAACTCAAGAATTTGGCATTTTTCTTCCTTCTTCCTCAACTGTTACTTTGAAAGCTTTTTCGGATGCTGATTTTGGGGGTTGTAGGATTGATAGTAAAAGTACTTCCAGTGCTTGTCCTCTAGAAAACAAAATTCAGTTGCACAATCCACAGCCGAATCTGAATATGTAGCTGCTGCTAGTGCTTGCTCACAAACTCTTTGGATTGTTCAAACACTTAAGGACTATGGGGTTGATCTAGATAGTGTTCCACTATTTTGTGATAACACTAGTGCTATTTGCATTGCCAAAAACCCCGTGCAACATTCTAGAACTAAGCACATTGATATTAGGTATCACTTTCTCCGAGATAACGTTGAAAAAGGAAACATTGTGCTTCACCATGTAGATACCGAACAACAATTGGCTGACATTTTTACAAAACCTTTGGATTTCACTCGTTTTTGTTACATTCGTAGTGAAATAGGGGTTATGCATCCTCCTGGCTTAAATTGAGGGGGGGGGGGGGGTTTGAAACTTGGGAAGTCTATGTGTGAATCTAACATTAAAATAATATGAGCATAATATTTTATACATATATGACTTTGTGATTCCTTTTACATGCTGAAAGTTCTTACTACATTACTCGTGTTATACATTTTGTAGTTTTTGCCATGTCTAGTAATTGGAATAATTACTTACACCAAATCTGGTCATGGTCGAACCTTCTTGCTGTTTTGAACTTGTTACATGTTCACAAGTGCTTTTAATCATTAAGAATTCATCAAGTAATCAACTCACATGTTGAGTTTTTATGAACAAATATAAATTGAGAAAAGATCAAGATAATATGCATGCATCGCACTTCTTCTTTTGAGATGGCTTGTCATTGCACATAGATATGAACTTGGAAGAAGTTGTGTATGACTAAAACCATGTCCTTAAGCTTCTGATTGTCAAATGACATAGGCTTGGCTTGGTTGGTTAGAATAAGGCATATGTGCATATAATCTCTTGCAAATATCATATGATCTAAATTTATGCTTTGAAAAATAATAAAATGCAGCAACTAGTGTCATGCTTTCAGGTTTTGAAATAGTTAAGTTTGTGAGATCATGACTTGCTTAAATTGAAAATTACATATGATCTCTAGCATGGCTTACACTACGTTATGTATTTCATTGATGTGATAATGTAAGGTACTTGATAGTATGACTTGGATGAGCTTTGTTTATATGTATATGTTATAATATGCTCATAACCACTAAAGTTGGAGAGATAATTTGTTTATATGTTCATGACTTGCTGAATACATTGTCAAAGGGGGAGAAATAAGCATGAAGAGAAAGAGAATATGTGCATAAGGAGAGATAATAAAGGGGGAGAGATAATTTGATTTACAAAAGGGGGAGAAATTGCCTTCAAAACTTTTATGTGAATAAGCCAATGTTCGGATTTTAAATGGTGTTGCCAATGCATTCATCAAGGGGGAGATTGTAAGACCTATGTGTGCTGAATACATTGGCTTGTAGTGAATACACTTGGCTTTGATGATAAAAGTTTTAAATATCACCAAAACACCTTTTTATCAAGGTCCGACTCTAGCTCCGAGCTATGGCAAGGTCCGACCGTAGGTCCGACTTGTTTTGGGTAGCTCTGGCTACGTTAGATGCTAGGTCCGGCTTCTTGTTAAGGTCCAACTAGTTTTGGTTAGCTCCGGTGAACTTTATATTTAGCTCCGGCATGTCTTTGTTAGCTCCGGCATGTCTTTGATAGCTCCGACATATATTTGATAGCTCCGGCATGCTTTTGCTAAGCTCCAACTAGTTTTTGGTAAGCTCCGGTGCTAGGTCCTGCTAGTTTTGTAAGCTCCGGCGGGAGCTTGGTTGTACTAGTTTTGGTAAGCTCCGTCGCTAGGTTCTACTAGCTTTTGTTAGCTCCGGCTCAAGCTCCGTGTTGCTCTGGCAAGGTCCGGAACTTGACCGCAGTGCTTCTGCTTTTCATTTGCAATGCTTCGTACTTGCTTTACATTGTTGGAAAGTTTGCTTAGTATTCTTTTACTAAGTTTTTGGTGCGTTTTGGTTGATATGGATGATATCGTGTTACTGTGGTTTTGCAACATGCTTATGTGAGGTTCTCACGTAAGGTGTTGTGTTCGTAACTAACTTGAGTCAAGTCGAGGACTTGGGCTCGTATGGATTGGTTGTTTGTTCATGTGCAGGTGTTGCTTGAGTTCAAGTCATGGCTGGTGACGGGATCCATTGGACTAGTCTCAGGGAGGAGATGAGGTTCCAACAACCAAGTTTGGGAGGAACTGTGGTTGAGCTGATCAGGAGGTCGCGCAGGATGATTGAATCAAGGGTAGTGCATATGAAGGTTACTGAACATCAAAAAAAGGTGTTCGCACGTATGCATGTGGTGCATGATGTGGCAACATGGTTCCAAACATGGTTTATGGATGGGAAGATCTGGTCGGAAGGATCAGATTGTACCGGTTGATGACTTTGGCTGCGGCGGAGTCGGTTATGGCTCGGTATGGAAAGTATCGAGTTGGTTATGATAGGATTTCGTGTGGGTCACGAATTTGAGTTGTTTAGGAATGTGGGATACGTTCCTAAGGTGTTTGGAAGTCTTAAGATTGCTTCTATCTGCGTATAGAAGAATCTTGAGCAGTTATGGAAAGTTACGATTCGTGATCTGAGTAGGATTGGAGTCCTAGTTGATATTGGGTTGGCCTAAGGGCTAGTTATATAAGCAAGGGAGCCTAGAGCTCGTGGTGCACGACTTTGGGGCTGTTCCTCTTGTGTTATATTGAATAAAATTCGTAGTTTGAAGGAACTTTTGTGCCTTGTTCGTCCGACTTGTTCCAGACAAGTTCTACTCGTCGAGTTTCTGGACAGCACTACCTTTCATCGGTGGTTTTATCATAACTAGAGTTTTACAGATCCAATTGATGTGATTCTTTTTGGGTTGTCTTCAGAACTTGATTATCTATCATCTCTCAAAATTTCACGGTCATTGGATTTGTGGTTTTTGATCTACACGAGTTTCTTTGCAGTGTTCCAGAACTGTTTTTTCTCGAGTAGGTCAGATTGACCTTCGTTTGATCTTTCGATCATAACTTGAGTTTTTCTCGACGGATTTGAGTAATTATTTTTTTGTTGTCTTCATGACTTGATTCTCCCTGATATCTACCACTTTTGTCACGGTGAAACACATTTAGATTAGTCTCACACACGATTTCTTTAAGAGATCGATTTTCTGCCGAAGGGGTTGGGGTTTAATTGTTTCCGCTGCGTAAGATTTTTAAATCTAGCATTCACCCCCCCCCCCCCTCTGGTAGCTTTTCACGTGCTCTTCGATCCTACAGACCGCCTCCTGCTGGGCCGCTTGGCTCTTCGCCAATCGGGTCCGGGCCACTAGGGTCCTCGCCCATTCCCGGAGCCGGTCGTCCTCGTCCTCGAGCCGCCCTTTCTCTCGGGCAAGGGCCGCCTGGGCCTGCCGGAAGCCGGCGTAGGCCACGGCCATAGCCTCGGACAGGGGGAGAGGCTCCACCGTAGCAGCGGGCCCCTGCCTCCCCACTTCCTCAATGTCGTCCTCCATTTGGAGGACCACTGGGGAGGCGGGGACGAGGGCCCCCTCCCGGACGGTAGCACCCGGGGCGGTGGCGCCAGCCAACGTAGCAGTGTCGGAGGGCGCGGCAGCATCGGCCGGCACGGAGTAGCCGGTGGACGCGGAGTCGTTGGCAGGCGCGACGGCGGTCATCGGCGCGCGCGGCTGGCCTCCGGCAGCCGCTGCGGGGGTCTCGGGCTTGGAGGCCCGAGGTACCTTGGCGGCAGCAGCCGGGTGCACCGGAGCAGGGCCCGAGGCAGCAGACGATCCCCACGAGCCGGCTGGAGCGGCAGACCCCCCAGTAGAAGTGCCCGCGGGTGGTGGAGTAGCTGTGGTGGCGCTAAAATCAAGCAAACTCAGACCATAAGAGATTGACAGAGTAGGCGCATAGCAAAGAACACCCAAGGTAAAATCTGAGCAGGCTTACCGGGGGACGCTGAAGTTCCACCGCTTCTCGAAAGGGATGGGGGGGTTCGGACCCCCCGAACTCGCGGCGGGGGCCCTTGAGTGTGCTGGGGGCCCCTGTGGTGGTGGTGTCGGCGGCACCCCCAAGGTCTGGCGCCCCTCCGAATGGAGAGGGAACGCTGGGGTCCCGTCGGGGTTGAGGAGCCTCCCCCTCTTGCGAGTGGAGGACTCGGGCGGCAAAGTGGCGCCATCGGTGCCCCCTGGCGACGAGCGCGGCAGGGCTCCGGAGTCCTGACGAGGGGCAGAAGGGGCCGGTGGCGGCGACCGGGCGCGCTTCTTGGGGGACGGATCTGGCAACGGAACCGGCACCTTCCCCTTCCCCTTGTCGGCGAGGGCGACGACGCCACCCCATGGATGGTGCTGGGGGCTGCTCGATGAGTCGTCGCTTGAAGAACCAACGTCGCTTAAGGGAGCCTCACCTCCCTCAGCATCGTCAGCAATGTTGACCCCCCGGAACGGGTCCCCCATCTGGCACCGCGCTAGCCCGGACTCGTCAAGGGTCGACATCATCTTCAGCAGCTGCCTCCTCAACTAGGAGTCCGAGCACAAGGGGCGGCAGGCCGACGGAAGAGCCAGCGCCTCAGCGGAGATGTCGTCGGGGCAGACCCGGGTCAGCATGTCGAGCAGCTGCTGCTCGCCCAGGTTGGAGTCGGGGCCGGTCTCGAGCCGGGTGCAGTCCGACAGGCCGGTAAACATCGATGCCGGACGGGCGCGGTGCTGAAGCGGAGCTATGCAGCGGGACATGAAGTCCCTCAGCACCATGGCAGACGACAGCCCATGGTCCGCCAACATCTGGATCCTCTCCTGCTCCGGGTTGAACGCCTCCTCCAGCTCTGGGCGCTCCTCCCAGAATGATCGCTCAGAGTAGGGGATCCTGGTGGGGAGGCACATCCGGTCGTGGGCCTCGACCTTGGTGATCATCCAATCTTCACGCCACAGCTCCCACCTCGCGGAGTTGAAGGAAGCAATGTCCCTCGTGGGGACCTTTGTCCGGTCCTAGAAATAGTAGTCGCCAAGGTGCTCCTTCGAACTCCTGCTGGTGGCCCTCAGTACAAAAAAGTATCGGAAGAGCTTCACCAACGGCATCACCCCCACGAACATCTCGTAGAGGTGAGCGAAGACCGCCAGCATGGCGATCGAGTTCGGCGCAAGGTGGTGGAGTTGGAGGCCGAAGGTCTCCAGGAGCATGACCAGGAAGGCGGATGCTGGCGGGACAAAGCCGGGCAGCACGTACGACGAGAAGAGAACCATCTCCCCAGCGGAGAGACTCAGCGGGAGCCTCCTGGGACGGAGCCACGACTCCCGCTCAGGAGTATGCCAGCCGAGAATCTGGCGCATGGGGGCCAGGTCAGCGGACCTGGACAGCCTGGACTTGGGCAAGATGCCAGCCATGAGGGTTGAGGAAGGAGGCTCTGGACGGGGAGACTAGGAACTAGAGCGCAAGAACTGGGCTTGAGGCAAAAGCACGAGCGCAGGGATGCGGAGGCGGGAGAAAGGACCCTCAGGGGTAAAGTTCTCTTTTTATGCACCCCTGCAGGCCAACAGGCGCAAAAGTGTGGATCGCCGCAGCCTCAGTAGAAGAGTAATGAACCCGTATGGGCAATGACATGAGGGCCCGGGTCACTCGACAAAGAAGGTGAGCTGGGCAGCTAGCTATGCGAGAGGTAACTCAGCGGTTTCCGAAAGGGCAAAAGCAGCAGAAGTGCAGGAGCCACCTTGGGAACCAACGCAGTTAAAGCACGATTGAAGGCAGGAGTCACGTCGCGCGGCGCCTGTTCAGCACCTTCACTTACCGGAAGGGTACACGTCGCCTCAATGGCAGGGGCGTGTCGCCTGGGGAACTGCCTCGAAGTGGAATCGGAAGAGTTGCACGGGAAGAAAAGGGAGAAGACCCCACCTGCGGTATCGACGACTCTCCCGAGGTGGGCTCAGGGGACACTGACGGTACCCTGCAGACCGGGTACCCCGCGCACAGGAGAAAACCGCTAAGGACTCCGCCTCTGCCTAAGAGGCCAAATCCGAGGCTGCCACGTTGAGGAGGGAAGGACCAGATCCTACCTCCCCGTCGGGGGAGGCTCCCAAGCTGCCACGTGGCCGGCAGGACTGGACCCACGCCACCCCGCTGAGGCGGGCTCTAGAGCCGCCACGTGGCCAATCGGGACCTCAGGGCCAGCCCGCGTCCTCGCAGGGAAAGGCACCGGAGCTACCACGTGGCCGGCAGGGCTGAGCCTCCACCCCTCCATAGGGGTGGGCTCCGAATGCGCCATGTGGCCTGTTCCGTCAAGCGCCTTGCTTCCCACTGAGGCAGGCTCCGGCGCAACCACGTGGATGACAGCCAACTCAGTGCGGTAGGAAGCCGAAGTAAACTAACACGTGCGCTGCTTAGACTAGCATTAAGTACGCGCGCCTTCCCCAGGCAAGCCGAGTCGCGCACGCGAAAGTCAAGGCTCCAGTGTCCTGTCTTGTCCGAGTAGCCGATGCAGACCCACGCCGCAAGACGGGCGAATGGGCCACAAGGACAAGACGGACGAGACGTGCACGACCATCATCACCAACTATGTGTAGCCCTAGCGCACGACGCGGCGGGACGGCGCATTGACATCCCTGACAAAGGGAAGTAGATAGCAATTTATCCAAGATCTTGTATAGGATTTGGCTCTCCCCAGGACCACCTGTCGGGTACTGGGACCCACCTTGTGACTGCAGAGTGCTTGAACTATAAAAGGGCTCTGCAGACGACCTTCACAGGGGACGAAAAATGAGACCAAGGCTCAGACACGCTCAAGCAAGGCAATACACAAACACTCCCGTGGACGTAGGGTATTATGCTTCAGAGGCCTGAACCACGTAAATCCCCTGTGTTCACCATCCTGCTGTGTTCGATCTCCTGGGACTAGCCCTCGTGAATCCAAAGAACCTTCGCGGGCTGCTCTCTAAGCAGGTCCGGGGGAAGTGTCGTTTACGACCTTCGACAGGGCCGGTCTCGAGCCGGGTGCAGTCCGACAGGCCAGTGAACATCGACGCCGGACGGGCGCGGTGCTGGAGTGGAGCTATGCGACGGCACATGAAGTCCCTTAGCACCATGGCAGACGACAGCCCATGGTCCACCAGCATCTGGATCCTCTCCAACACCGGGTTGAACGCCTCCTCCAGCTCTGGGCACTCCTCCCAGAATGACCGCTCGGAGTAGGGGATCCCGGTGGGGAGGCACATCCGGTCATGGGCTTCGGCCTTGTCAATCATCCAATCTTCACGCCACAGCTCCCACCGTGTTGAGTTGAAGGAAGCAATGTACCTCGTGGGGACCTTTGTCCGGCGCTGGAAGTAGTAGGCGCCGAGGTGCTCCTTCGAGCTCCTGCCGGTGGCCCTCAGTACAAAAAAGTACCAGAAGAGCTTCATTGACAGCATCACCCCCACAAACATCTCATAGAGGTGAGCGAAGACCGCCAGCATGGCGATCGAGTTCGGCGCGAGGTGGTGGAGTTGGAGGCTGAAGGTCTCCAGGAGCATGACCAGGAAGGCGGATGCTGACGGGACGAAGTCGGCCAGCACGTACGACGAAAAGAGAACCATCTCCCTGGCGGAGAGGCTCAGCGGGAGCCTCCTGGGATGGAGCCACATCTCCCGCTCAGGAGTATGCCAGCCGAGAAGCCGGCACATGGGGGCCAGGTCAGCGAGCCTGGACAACCTGGACTTGGGCAAGATGCTCGCCATGAGGGTTGAAGGAGGAGGCTCTGGATGGGGAGATTGGGAGCTGGAGCGCAAGAACTGTGCTTGAGGCAAAAAGCACGAGGGCAGGGGTGCAGAGGCGGGAGAAAGGACCCTCAGGGGGAAAGTTCTCTTTTTATGCACCTCTGCAGGCCAACATGCGCAAAAGTATGAATCACCGCAGCCTCAGTAGAAGAGCAATGGTCCCGAGTAGGCAATGACATGAGGGCCCGGTCGCACGACAAAGAAGGCGAGCCGGGTGGCTAGCTATGCGGGAGGTAACTCGGCGGTTTTCGAAAGGGCAAAAGCAGCGGAAGTGCAGGAGACACCTTGGGAACCACCGCAGTTAAAGCACGATTGAAGGCAGAAGTCATGTCGCGCGGCGCCTGTTCAGCACCACCACTTACCAGAAGGGGACACGTCGCCACAACGGCAGGGGCGTGTCGCCTGGGAAACTGCACCGAAGTGGAATCGAAAGAGTTGCGCGGGAAGAAAAGGAAGAAGACCCCACCTGCGGTATCGATGACTCTCTCGAGGTGGGCTCAGGGGCCACTGTCGGTACCCCGCAGACCGGGTACCCCCGCGCACAGGGAGAAAACCGCTAAGGACTCTGCCTCTACTTAAGAGGTCGAATCCGAGGCTGCCACGTCGGGGAGGGAAGGACCAGATCCTACCTCTCCGCCTGGGGAGGCTCCCAAGCGGCCACGTGGCCGGCAGAACTGGACCCTCGCCTCCCCGCTGAGGCGGCCTCCAGAGCCGCCACGTGGTCAATCGGGACCTCGGGGCCAAGCCCGCGCCCTCGCAGGGAAAGGCACCGGAACTACAACGTGGCCTGCAGGGCTGAGCCTCCACCCCTCCGTAGGGGTGGGATCCGGATGCACCACGTGGCCTGTTCCGTCAAGTGCTCGACTCCCCACAGAGGCAGGCTCTGGCGACCCCACTTGGCGGACGGCCGACCCAGTGCAGAAGGAAGCCGCAGTAAAGGAAGGCATGCGCTGCTCAGATAGGCATTAAGTACGCGCGCCTTCCCAGGTAAGCTGAGTCACGCATGCGAAGGTCAAGACTCCAGTGTCCTGTCTTGTCCAAGTACACGGTACAGACCCACGCCGCAAGACGGACCAATGGGCCGCGAGGACAAGACGGACGGGACGTGCACTACCATCATCACCAACTATTTGTAGCCCTGACGCACGACGCAACGGGACGGCGCATTGACACCCCTGACAAAGGGGGGTAGATAGCAATTAATCCTAGATCTTGTATAGGATTTGGCTCTCCCCGGGACCACCTGTCGGGTCCTGGGGCCCACCTTGTGACTGCAGAGTCCTCAAACTATAAAAGGACTCTGCAGATGACCTTCCCAAAGGATCGGAAAATTAGACTAAGACTCATACACGCTCAAGCAAGGCAATACACAAACACTCCCATGGACGTAGGGTGTTACGCTCCGGCGGCCCGATCATCCTGGGACTAGCCCTCGTGAATCCAAAGAACCTCCGCGGGCTGCTCTCTAAGCAGGTCCGGGGGAAGTGTCGTTTACGGCCTTTGACAGTTGTCTTCTCTAAATACTTTGGGTTATATTGAATTTGACACTCTGTGATCTAGATATCGTAGAGAAGAGAATATTTTCCCAATCTGAATTGTCTTTGTTAAGTAGAAATATTTTTCATGTTGTAGGCAACTATGAAGATAGTGGTGAAATTATGGTGCATAAAGTTTACATATGTTCCAATGTGCAAGCTCCTTCTGTGCTGCAACAACATGGTCAAGTAAATGAATGTACTAATGCTAATAATGTCTTGTCAAGTTTTTCTAGTATTTTTCCTTGCAGCAGAGACAACAAAAGCATTATTCACTGCGGTTGTGCAATATGGACAGCGCTCACTCTATCCCCAAAAGCCTCTTTGCTGGACATAGGAGCAAGCCGAGGACGGCTTGTCATAAAGAAGGGGAGAATTACTAGATCATGCACATTATCATTGCACCTACAAACATGGTACAAAGTTTATTTTTTTGGGATCCTGGCTCAAGTGAATGTGTGCTCTTGTTTGGACAAGATCAAGATGGTGCCTATGTCGTCCACCACCTTGGCCTCCTCCTTTCATGCATACAAGAAGTTTTGATGGCATTGCACATATGGACCCACACATGAGAGAAGATGAACTTGAGCCGAGGACGACTCCAAATCAAGAAGGGGAAGATGATGAGGACATCACTCCTATGGATATACACAACACTCCATTAACAATACAAGATGCAATCAATATAATTCACACACAACAATTAATTTCAGAGGTGAGCTCGTTCTTATATATTTCCTTATATATTTTTGAGAATAGATTGCTACCTAATAATTTTATTGTAATTAGGATACATAGAGTGGTTCAAGGAGTAATTGGGGGAAGGTTTAGGGGCGTGGAGGACCAGAGAATACGTTCAAAGACGATAGAAACCGACCCCAACTCAAAATCGTGTCCAACTCGGAGTCCTAGAGCTGTACGCACTAAAACGGACGCTTAGGAGGCATTCGAATTCTGTTTTGGACGTTCTACAAATGCACGGAAAGGGGAGAGGATATCCTATCCAATGAAACTGGTCCCATGTCAAAATTGCATGGGAGTTGATGGGAATCGTTGAAAGAATATCGAGTACAAAATCTGTCAGAGTGCTGCGCCACCGTATTGGGCCATTGGGCCTTGTATCAAGTCTAAGTGAGATATTTTCGTGTCTTAGGGTTAGGTCACGACCCCAACACCCCCTTGGAGGTCCTGCCACCTCTATATACTCCATAGTAGCTGCCATGAACAATTGGGTTTTGCCTAGATCAATAATATCGTTGTTCTTCGGTTTGTGAGACCCCAACTTAGCAATTCAGATTGCTTCTACCTTGTTCTTGCTTGTGTTCTCGGCTGCACTTGCAGGGATTAGCCTTCTTGGCAAGGTCAATCGTGTGCAGCACGGTTGATAACCAACGGAGCGGTGGTGTAGTGATTGCAGGGGTTTTTCATGTTCTACTCGAGAGCCTCAGATCATCAATGTCGAGATATCCATCAATCGACTTATCCATTACCTTTCGCAAGATGAGGCCTAAACCTTTTCTGATCAGCAATGATGCCGGCAATAAGTAGGGCTGATCACCAGCCGAATGCAGTCCCACAGTCCAGTGTAGTACCATGCGTAGAGGTGCTGGAGAGGCTCGATGTGTCGGGACCCGAAGTCCGCCAGCACTATCAGCGATGTCAAACCGCGGTTTGCCAGGTACCGGATCCTCTTCAGTGCTGTCGAAGTGTAGCAACGACACTTCCCCCGGTACTACTAAAGTGTAGCACACGGAGGTTCTTGTTTCGGTTGGGGCACACAGAGATCAGAATCAAGATGGTGACACGGAAGATTTACGTGGTTTGGGCCGCCTGAGCGTAATACCCTACTTCACGGGCTGTGTGTTGTTGTATTGAGTATCAGTAGAATGCGTAGTGTTTGACTTAGCTTGGATCAGCTTGGATCAGCTTGTCTCATGTGGCTCAGTCCTTTTATAGTCCAAGGACTGACCATCACAATGCTTGTCTGGCCCGACAAGTGTCCCTGGCATATTTAATAGCCTAATACATTGTCTATGATCATTAAGTGTGGTTAATTGTGTGATAATGTGACTTAATGGCTGCGTTACCCCTATTAACAGTGTTCTGATCGTGTGTCATTAATACAACATTAATGACACGTAATCAGGTCTTGTAACTGCCGCTTTAACTGTCCTTTGAAAATTCGTGCTGTTGGAGATCCGCCAGCGTACTCGTTGGTGGTGTAGGTCCGGAGGCTCCACACGTGGCAGCTTCGGAACTTCCCCTTGCAGGAAGTAGCTCCGGAACCGCTATGCACGTGTCGGCACTGGAGCTTCCCTCTGCTGGGGGTTAGGTCTGGGGTTGTTATACATGTGTTGATTGTGGAGCTTCCCTGTATTGGGAGTTTAGCTCCAGGCTTACATTACACGTGTCAATCCCCGGAGCTACCCATATGAGGGATGCGAGTCCGGTGTAGTATGACGTGTGGGGCCTGAGGAGACCTCCAACTTTGACAGGTGGAACTCTCTTCCACTTCTTGGATTACTGTGGGGTACCTGGTACGTAGGGTACCGACAGTGGCCCCTAGGCCCACCTTGAGGAGAAACCCTTTGGGTTAAGTTATTCTACGGGAGGTGGGGCCATCCTTGATTCCCACGCTTCGACTTTAAAAGTATTCTGATGTGTCGTTGGGGTGATGGTCCGGGATTAAACCATCGTTGTGTGGCTTGTTATGAATGTGGCAGATTATATCTTTGAGTGCGGATCTCACGCAATTGAAGGCCGCTAGTTCCGAATACCAAAACCGTATCGGTTCCGAGCGCCTTGTCAGGGTGCCGCCTTTGGGTTTCCCGTCGTCCATCATGACAACAGTTCGCATGGGGTAATAACCTCGATCTCTTCATCGGGGTGACCCCGGGCCCATTCGTCATGGAGGGGGTAGATTTTTGAAATGTGACCCCACTCTTGTTGCGGTTTCCATCCAAGCGACACGGAGGCTTACTTAAGAAGGAAAGTATTCATGGTTTGAGGACTCTTTACGCTTTCAATCAAACTTGCACTCAGAGCCTCCTAAACTTCACCTTGCTTTCCTTTTCTTTGCTCCACTTTGCAACGATGGAGTTGGGTCTTCCCAAGAGTCGCCTCAGCAGCAAGGACGATCTGATGAAGGATCGTACCTATATGGGGTGGTCCGGTGACTCCTTCAACCACTTGATCCGCGCTGGCAAGCTCCCATTCAAAAAGGAGCGTAATGGCGACATGGTGTACTTCTCCCTGTACGATGGTGGGTGTTGACTACTCCTAAGATATACTAACAAATCATCCCCGGCAATAGTGCCAGAAATGCTGGTTGGTATTTCTTCACACCACAGATCATATCCAGTAAAGAGATGAGATCCGCAAGCGCACGTAAGATACCACTATAGTATTTCACCCATGAGTATTCCCAAGGGTATCGTATTTATCCCAAAGGAAGGCAATGGAGTAAAGTATATACTACTTGTATGGTCAAGCTATGGGATACTAATCCATTAGCCGGACAGGGGTAAGTTGATAATAGGGGTACTGTGACACACACCTAGGCAATCTATTCTAAAGGGTAAAATGGGTCCTAGAGGGAGATTGGATTGAGAGTTACAGGGTTGCTCCTACAATGCTCCTAATACATATACATAACCTAAGGTAGATACTAATGGTCATGTCAATGATGAATTCCTATGCAATGCTATTCAACACATCGGGCATGGGCTTACCCCTAGCAATACTAGGGTGACTCCCGCCAAGAGCCTGTGGTATAGCCGAACGTGGAGGATTACAAAGGACAGACAGGGCTATCACCACCTATTGCCTACCTCTTCAATCCGTGGGTCTACGAGACATCCAACGCTACTTAAATACCCTAGAACCATGCTAGCATACTAAGCAAATACCTTAGGAGCCATGGCACAAGCCATCCTAAGGCAATGACTAACCTAAACATTGTTGAACTAATGTTGAAGCATAGCATAAGTCATTCATATTAACATAATCATATCATAACTACATAGACTATAGTGGGGCTCTATAGTGTTTATGACCATAAGATGTGATCATGAGAGTGAAATCATAAAGACTATACCTTCCGCATACATGGACTCCACAATCAATTAAGAAACGCTTTGTCCAAGTATAGGTATAAAAGAAGACTAAAGATAATATCTTTATTGAGCAAAAAGTCACAAATACAAGAAGGAATGCATAAGCCATACCTTTCCCAATGCGGAATTGGGAAGAGAGACTCCTTCTACTCCTTTCCCAATTTGGACTTGGGACTAGAGGCTCTCCTCTCTACATCCTAACTCCTCTAAGGACTATGGAAGATAGTATATATAATAGAATGATGCCCAAGTGGTGTGTGTTGAAGTGAGGGGTAGGGGGTCCTATTTATACTAGTGTTGAGGTCGGTTCCCGCCACCAAAAGAACTTGAATCAGTCACCATTGACTCCAAGGAGCCGAGAGGAGCCAACACGTGGAGGCTGACCGAGTTTGGTGCAAAGACCAGGTCGGCCGACCCCCTGGTTCGACCGACCTGGTCATTGCATCATTTCTCGTGTGCTTTCTCTAGGTAGCTGCCAGGTGCGTCTTATTGATGTATATGGGTGATACACCGTTTGATCTCCTCGGATACTTCTGTTTGTGGGCCATTTGATCCATGGGATGCCATGTGTCGTCGCCTGATTGGCTGGGATGATATTTTATAGGATTGGTCCCTCTACATTTCCTCATTTCCTACATAAAATTCTGCATACACATATTTCTCCAAGTCCAAGTGGAATTGGGTTAGATAGAGAGGTGATGTGTGCAAGAAATGATCAATCCTTCACATAATCGAATTAAATTGACGGATGAAATTGGTATATAACAGTTGTCAACAGGCCCTCAGGGTTTGATGGAGAGGGAGTCCATTCTTCCACAAAGTCAGCCAAAGCTTGACTTTTGATTGCTTGTCGTGACACGAATTCGAGATTGAACTCGGCTAGATCCGCTGCCCACTTTGCAATGTTCCCGGTAGAGTTAGGGTTATGCAAACTAGCACGTAGTGGAAAAGAAGTTACCACCGATATTCTGTGGGCTTGGAAGTAGTGGCAAAGCTTCCTTGAGGCAATAAGAACTGCATAAAGCAGCTTATGCACCTCAATGTATCTTGTGTTGGCGTCATGGAGTACTTCGCTGATGAAGTACACTGGACGCTGGACAGTCCGAACCCTCTCGGAAGGACCCAGTGCTTCTTCTCCATCGACCCAAACCCTCCCATAGTGGTCTAGACCTTCTTGTTGAGCTTCTTGGACCCTCCCGGAGGGATCCAGAACTTCTTCTTGTTCGACCAGGACTTTGTCAGAAGGGTCTAAATCATCTTGGTCGGCCATGTGAACCCTCTCAGATGAATGAGGTTGATCTCCTAGCATTTCGTCTTGAGGTTCCATGTTTGGGGCTGGGACCCAGACACGCCTTCAGGTAACTCTGGGACCTTCCCGGAGGGGTCTGGGCTCCTGGACTGGATGTGGCTCCGGTCTTTCCACGACCAGGACCATGCTGACAACTTCGGTGGTTGCAGAAATGTAAAGCAATAAAGGCTCACCAAGATTCAGAGCTACCAAGATTGGTAGTGTGGTGAGAAGCTGTTTAAGCTTTTGAAATGCCTTTTCTGCTTCTTCAGACCAATGAAATGGTCTAGACTTCCTCAAGAGTTTAAAGAAGGGTAATGCCCGTTCTGCCAGTCTTGAGATGAACCGGCTGAGCGTAGCTAGACATCCAGTTAACTTTTGGACATCCGTGATGTGGGTTGGGGGCCGCATATCTTCTATAGCCTTGATCTTTACCGGATTTTCTTCAATTCCCCGTTGAGTCACCAAGAAACCTAGAAGCCTCCCGGAGCTAACCCCGAAGCCACATTTGTCCGGGTTCAGCTTGGTGTGCGTGATGCGCAACTTGTCGAAGACAGCTTGTAAATTGTCAAGGAGTGACTCCTTGTTCTTGATCTTCACGACGATATCATCAATGTACACCTCCACCAAGTCTCTAATTAGTTCTCCAAATGTTTTATACATAGCTCACACAAATGTGAAGCAACATTTTTGAGACCAAAGGGCATGGAAGTATAACAATACAATCCATCTACTGTTATGAAGGCAGTATGCTCTTCATCTTCCTTAGAGTATGCATCTAAGAAACACAATATCTCACACCCGGAGGTGGAGTCCACTATTTGATCTATCCTTGGTAGTGGAAATGGATCCTTTGGACATGCCTTATATAAGGTGGTATAGTCGATACACATCTGAAGCTTCCCGCCAGCCTTAGGCGCCACAACTGGGTTTGACAACCATTTTGGGTGAAACACCTCCCGGATGAAACCAGCTTCGAGCAACTTCTTGATCTCATGTTGGATGAAGTTTTGCCGCTTGACTGATTGCTTCCGGGGCTTCTGGTGTACAGGCCGTGCATCAGGATAAATCATCAGGTTGTGCTCAATCACCGCCCTAGGGATCCCAGACATTTGTGACGGTTGCCAGGCAAACACGTCAACATTAGCCCGAAGAAAACTGATGAGCGCGAGTTCCTATTTGTTGTTCAGACCTCTCGATATACGGGTAGTCTAAGCAGCATCGGAACCAATTTGGTGGACTTTGACGGGAACGTCGGCGTCGCTGCTTGGTTGCACACGGGGTGCGGAGGTAGAGCCTCGATGACGAATGCTCTGAGGGTTCGGAGCTGGCTCCTTACCGGATGCTTCCTCTTGCATTGTGGTAATCGCAAAGAGTTCTTCTAAAGTAGTAACTCCTACAGTGCGATCTCTGTGGATCCGGAGAACGCTCGCAGGTGTTGGCATCTTCAACACTAAGTAACCATAATGGTGGCGGTCATGAACCTGTACAAGGCTAGTCTGCCCAAAATGGCGTTGAACGACAGACTGATCTGCGTGATGTCAAAGACCAACTTCTCAGTTCTGTAGTTCTCCCGAGTTCCGAAGGTCACTGGGAGTGTGATGGAGCCGAGAGGGGTAATGGACCTCGGACCTACCCCAGCGAAAGGCTGAGAGGGGCAAAGGTCCAAAGGTCAGAGCTGGAGCTTGACGAAGGCTTTGAAGCTTATGAGGTTCAACCCTGCACCTCCGTCTACCATTACATGATGAAGTTGGATGTTGTTAATGGTCAGAGACACCATCAACAGAAGTTGACCAGCTCCAATCATGTTGCGAGGGCAGTCCAAAGCATCAAAAATGATGGGAGTGTCCATCCACATCCGATGAGGCTCCGCCCTAGCAGTGGGAGCTGCAGCGGCCATGTCCCGCCGCATTGTCTTGAGGATGCAGCTATTGGTACTTCTTAACACCACAGATCATCTCCAGTAAAGAGATGAGATCTGCAAGCGCACGGAAGATACCGTTGTAGCATTTCACCCATCGGTATTCCCAAGGGTATCGTATTTGTCCCAAAGGAAGGCAACGGAGTAAAGTACATACTACTCTTATGGTCAAGCTATGGGATACTAATCAATTATCTGGACAGGGGGTAAGTTGATAATAGGGGTAGTGTGACACACAGTAGGCAATCTATTCTAAAGGGTAAATGGGTCCTAGAGGGATATCGGATTAAGAGTTAGAGAGTTGCTCCTACAATGCTCCTAATACATATACATAGCCTAAGGTAGATACTAATGGTCATGTCAATGATGAATTCCTATGCAATGCTATTCAACACATCGAGCACGGGCTTACCCCTAGCAATACTAGGGCGACTCCTGCCAAGAGCCTGTGGCATAGCCGAACGTGGAGGATTTCAAAGGACAGATAGGGATGTCACCACCTACTGCCTACCTCTTCAATCCGTGGGTCTATGAGACATCCAACACTACTTAAATACCCTAGCACCATGCTAGCATACTAAGCAAATACCTTAAGAGCTGCAGCACAAGCCATCCTAAGGCGATGAACTAAATCATCGTTGAACCAATGTTGATTGCATAGCATAGTTATTCATATTAACATAATCATATCATAACTACATAGACTATAGTGGGGGTCTATAGTGTTTATGACATAAGATGTGATCATGAGAGTACAATCATAAAGACTATACCTTCCACTTACATGAACTCCACAATAAAACAAGAAACGCTTTGTCCAAGTATACGTATAATAGAAGACTAAAGATAATATCTTTATTGAGCACAAAGTCACAAATACATGAAGGAATACATGAGACATACCTTTCCCCATGTGGAATTGGGAAGAGAGACTCCTTCTACTCCTTTCCCAATTTGGACTTGGGACTAGAGGCTCTCCTCTCTACATCCTAACTCCTCTAAGGACTATGGAATATAGTGTATACAATCGAATGATGCCCAAGTGGTGTGTCTTGAAGTGAGGGGTATGGGGTCCTATTTATACTAGTGTTGAGGTCGGTTCCCGCCACCAAAAGCGCACGAATCAGTCGTCATTGACTCTAGGGAGCCGGGAGGAGCCAACACGTGGAAGTTGACCGCGTTTGGCGCCAGGACCAGGTGGGTCGACCCCCTGGTTCGTCCGACCTGGTCAGGGCTCCAAACAGCCCGTACTTCCTCCAGGTGGCTGCCAGGTGGGTCCCATTGGCTGATATTGGTGCTACACGTTGGATGGCCTCGGATACTTCTGTTTGTGGGCCATTTGATCCATGTGGTGCCACGTGTCGTTGCCTGATTGGCTGGATGATATTTTATAGGATTGCTCCCTATACTTTTCCTCAATTCCTGTATAACTATCTACATATGCATATTTCTCCAAGTACAAGTGGAAATAGGTCAAGTAGAAAGGTGATGTGTGCAAGAAATGATCAATCCTTCACATAATTGAGTTATATTGACAGCTGAAATCGGTATATAACAGCCGTCAACAAACTCCCCCAAGCTTATCCTCTGCTCGTCCCGAGAAAAGTAAAGACTTTAGGTTGATGATTAGGAGTTGCTACAATGTTCTACCTTTTGAAAGTACCAAGTGCACAACAAAATACTCTACCTAGTATTGCAAAAAGTGGCTATGGTACTTCACCCTTCTTAAGTCATAATGGGAGTTATGCCTTCTCCTATTCACGGGTAATGGAAAAATAGAACAGCAAATGGAGCAAGCATAGCCTAGATATCAAGTTCCACTTAAATTCTGGAGAGATTCAAATTAGATTATAAGTACCTCAATTGATTCTCTCAACCACTCATTTGTGTATAGTGGAAATATGTCCTCACCAAGGCATTATGCCTATACTATTCCTACTCCTTGAATATGGCTTGTATGTGGAGCTTGGTAGGAAAAGTAAGTAGGTATATTTACAACACATAATATTGCTAAGTCAAAAGAGCAAGCCTTAGGAGAAATCAATTCAAACTTTTGAATCAAGACTTGTGCATGTGTGATGGAATGGAGGTGGATGTGGAAACATTGAGATGACTCCTTTTGATGTGGACTCTCTTTATTGCAAGGATGAAACATGGCTACCCTTTTTTTTATGCTTATGGAGTAAGCATATTATTTCTTTTTTTCTCATGCTTGTGATATAAGCATGCATTTTCTTTTTCTTGTAGCCGTGTCTTCTACTCCTTTTTATGCAATAACTTGAAGAGAGTGCTAACTATGAATAGCATGGAGTTTCTCTTTTTATTGTGTAATGGTGGATATGATGGAATTTTGCTTCCTTCTAGTGTAGAAGTATAGCATGTGCAAGTGAAGTCTTGAATTCAAAAAGAATTGAATGATTTCTCACATAGGTCTATACTAGTTTGACTAGGCTCAATGTGAAAGCAAATAGCATATGCATAAGGTCTTGTCTATGTATGAATATCATATGGCTTTGGTAGGTATTTCCAATCAAATGAGGGAAATGTAAATCTTGATAGAATTTCTCTGGAAATCTAAGTTTCACTTTCAAAATAGGAATAGCAGCGCTATTACTAATTCAAATCTCCCAACAACCTAGAAGTAGACTAAGCTTTTGCTACCCACAATTTCTAAATCAAGGCAAAGTTAATTTTAGCCAATTTAAGCAATATTCGGAGAGTAGCAAGTTGTAAACTAGGGACTTAGAAAAAATAAAATAGAGCAACTATTCATCATCACATCTATGTGAATTCTAAATCATTCTTACCGCACATCTTTATTTGATAAGCAAAGCAAATCTAAGTTCTTGTTTTTTTTAGATGCATGGTGGATGAATGGAAAGTAAATATGCAATGGATGATTTGAAATAAAAATGCAGTAGGTGTGATACAAGTTACCACAAGTGGGGTCCTCCCCCAAGCTTATTCTTGATCAAGGTCCGTGATAGGGGTTGAAATCCTAACGACGGAGGTAGGCCATGAGTTGGCCTATCCTTGTTGCAGCGTGGCTTTGACAATGGAGGGTTGAGTGTTGATTGTTGTGTTGCATCCCATGGACACCATGAGTGTGGTTGAATAGAGTGTTTTCGATGTTGATCGTCCGCACATCAGGGTCTCCATGTGTTGGGTCTGATTTGTCATTCCTTGGCTAGGATAATGATAACCTTTAGATCCAATGGAATGACGTGCACTCAACATACATTGAGTATGTTTCGTCATTCTTTGGCTAAGATGTATCATATCTTTTTGCCATAAGGGAGTGAAATGTGCCCAACATGCATTGGGTATGATAAGTTGTTCCTTGGGTAAGGTACAACATACCTTCTAGCCACATAGGAACAACTTGCACCCAATATAAAATGGGTGTGATCTTGTCATTCCTTGGTTATGGTACATCATAACTCTTAGCCACATAGGAATAACTTGTACCCAATGATGGTGGCCAATCCCTTGAGCTTGAATGGGTGCTTAGAATAGTTGAGAGCATAATGCTCTCACCCATTCATGGCAGCCCATTGGTTGCTCATGGAGGGTTCCCATTTCAAATCTCTAGCCTCGTATAATTATGATTGACCTTCGGGCATAATTTCCGATAGGTAGCAACCATCCTCATTTACTCCTTGGCCAAAAGATATTGAAATGGGATCCTCTAGGGATCCCAACAATCAGCTTCTTGGATACCTGCATAGTAATATTACTCCTGCAAACTTCCTCTCTTGAATAGAGAGGGATGGTTAGCTCCCGATACTTGTACAAATGAACGTTTGGGTTAGGTAACTGAACTTTCATTTGTACATACAAGGAAGAACAAAATCAAAGATACATTGGTTCCAATGTCAAGTGTATCCATGATCAATGTGTTATTCATTGATAAGAGTGGAGCTTTATGGATAATTCATGTTGCATATTTTGTAAAGCTCCTACTCATAGCAATGCATGTGATAGAAATATACTATATGGATCCCTACATCTTTTAAAGTTTCTAACCATCTTAGCTTTCAAGAGCAAATTTTATCATTTAGACCATGACAAACAAGATTCTCAATTTTATCCTCCTGAACTTCACTAGGAATTTAAAATTTAGTGACTCCTACAAAAAATGCAATTCAATTTTAGAGCAAGGATATCACTTATTCCTAGGAGTTTGAAATCTAGTGACACCATCTATGCATGAAGCCCAATTAAAAATTATGGCTGTCACTATGCCCAAGTTTCTATTTGCCAATTCACCAACTAAGTCATGCCCAAAAGTTTTATTTTCTAAACCTAGACAAAAATGTTTATGTCTACAAAACAATGCTTAAAGGATTCTAGGTACTTTTTTTAGATTTTTCCAAGTAAGGTGGGATTTCCTTTTTGAGATCCAAAAGTCAATACCCACACTTACTCTTGTGAGGATGCATGAGAATTAAATGATGAGGAAGTGTGAACCTTCCTCACAAATGCAAGCAAATACATCCAATTATATGGCAAACCAAACAATGAAAAATTCTAAACTCATACCTCATTTGAAGAGCAGTTGGTCATAAAGGTCTTTGTGTGAGAAACTCACAACATTGATTTTCGGCGTAGGCTTGATGGTTGATGTCAAATGCCAAGTTGAGATCAGATTTGGCAATGGATTTAGTTCTGGCTCCTCCATTGGGTCATCATCTTGAACATTTCTCTTCCTCAAACTCAAAATGAGTTTGAAGGAGAGAAGTGTTCTCAAATCCTCCCAATGGTGACTTGAGCTTGATGAAACCTTCCACCTTCTTGCCATATCACCTCTTCACAATTTTGACCTAGCTGCACTTTAATCAACAACACACAAAACAACTCGAAAACGGGCTACGTTAGCCAAAAGCAAATTGAACCCAATTTTCAAATTGTCTTGCCCAACTTGAAATAACTTGTAAATGCAATGAGGGTCAAAGCAAATCTTTTTCATTTGAACTAGGAAGATAAATTCAAGTGGTCATGCACGTAGTTCATATCCAATTAAATTTCTCCCCTAATTCAAATTTTTTGTTTTATGATGGTAGGAAATTTTACTTTCCAACATGCAAGTGTGGAATTTCAAACATGCAAATGCAAGGGTTGATGCAATTTGGAAAACAAATATGAGATAACTACCAATTAACCTATTGGTGAGGACTCACCGAATTTTTGAAGTTCGATGCGTAGGACTTACCTCCGTTTTGTTCAGCGCGATGATTTGTTGTCCAATCCCGGAGTTGAAGATGTGGACGATTTCTTCTGTTTCGACATGCCAAACTCATTTGGCTGTCATTCAGACATGTGGGCCACATGGTGGCCCTAGCCTCTCTCTGTTGTATTGATATAGACATGTTGTTGTAGCAACAGGTTCTCCCTCTTGAATGTATTCCTTCATGAGCATGGTGAGGCTTTGTCCTTCTTAGGGGTGCCACTCTGACCATATTGATATTCCATTGAATCAACCCAAACCTTGATCATGGATCAAAGGCTTCCTTGGGCATGATGACATGTGGACTCCACAATAAAACAAGAAACGCTTCATCCACAATGTCACTTGACCTATGTTGAATGGGTTTGGTCGAAGTGTGGGAATCCCAACAAGTGATGTGGGATATCTTGGACTTTGAATGCTCCTTAAGTTCTTGTCCTTGGCCAAGATCTTCATGTGAATGTTTTCTTGATTTCGTCTTGGCCAAGATACTTCAGGGTAGGCTAGTTGAACTTAAATCCCTTGGAAAGCCATAGCCTCCTTGAATACAAGGGTGATGTTAATTCCACCCTTGAACTCCTTGTGAATGGTAGCCATTGGAGTTGTTGTTTCAAAAAGGTCCTCATGGGTCTTAGGGAAATAATTCCCACGAATCTCATGATGACATGGATTTTCACAAATCATGTGAATATCCACGACTTGGATTATCCAAACAAATCTCCCATGACTTGGATATTCATGACACTTCAATGGGAGGTGTAGTTCCATAACTAGCATATTCACCTTATGAAGTGGTCTGCATGACAAGCTATGGAAACTCGAGCATTCTTCAATCCACCCCTTGAGTGGAGACCTTCTTCTCATCCATGATAAATGAGAATAGGACTCCTTCAGCTCCAGCATGAATGTGGTCATAGATTGGTGGAGTCAACCCATGACATGAGTGTTGGATGAAGAGCCAACTATCCACCCCATGGTGGAGGCAAACCAAGAAGACTTCTTGGAGTCTTCCCCAAGCTTGGGTATGGATGACTTTGGCTCCTACTGAAAGCTGAAATTCTCCCACAAAAGGCAATGGTGTTGCCTAGCGGACATTTGTTGGGGTACACCTTGAATCATTTTGCAGTTTAGCACTTGCGTACTCGTTGGCCATCCCATACAATGGGTTGGCCAACACTACCCTATTTTCACACAAAGGAGAAAACAAACAAGGATAATCATGTCTAGTAACTATTAGTACCTATAGCTTAATCACAAGTGATAGCTATCCTTCACTTCCTTTGCCTTCCCCGGCAACAGCGCTAGAAAGGCTTGTTGGTATTTATTAACAACAGAGATCATTTCCGGTAAAGAGATGAGATCCGCAAGCACACGGAAGGTACCGTTGTAGCATTTCACCCATGAGTCATCCCAAGGGTATCATATTTATCCCAAAGGAAGGCAATGGAGTTATGTATATACTACTATTATGGTCAAGCTATGGGATACTAATCAATTATCCGGACAAGGGGTAAGTTGATAATAGGGCTAGTGTGACACACACCTAGGCAATCTATTCTAAAGGGTAAATGTGTCCTAGAGGGAGATTGGATTAAGAGTTAGAGAGTTGCTCCTACAATGCTCCTAATACATATACATAGCCTAAGGTAGATACTAATGGTCATGTCAATGATGAATTCCTATGCAATGATATTCAACACATCGGGCACGGGCTTACCCCTAGCAATACTAGGGCGACTCCCGCCAAGTGCCTGTGGCATAGCCGAACGTGGAGGATTACAAAGGACAGATAGGGCTGTCACCACCTACTGCCTACCTCTTCAATATGTGGGTCTACAAGACATCCAACGCTACTTAAATACCCTAGCACCATGCTAGCATACTAAGCAAATACCTTAAGAGTTGCAGCACAAGCCATCCTAAGGCAATGAACTAAATCATCGTTGAACCAATGTTGATTGCATAGCATAGTTGTTCATATTAACATAATCATATCATAACTACATAGACTATAGTGGGGGTCTATAGTGTTTATGACCATAAGATGTGATCATGAGAGTATAATCATAAAGACTATACCTTCCACTTACATGGACTCCACAATCAAACAAGAAATGCTTTGTCCAAGTATACGTATAAAAGAAGACTAAAGATAATATCTTTATTGAGCACAAAGTCACAAATACAAGAAGGAATACATGAGACATACCTTTCCAAATGTGGAATTGGGAAAAGAGACTCCTTCTACTCCTTTCCCAATTTGGACTTGGGACTAGAGGCTCTCCTCTATACATCCTAACTCCTCCAAGGACTATGGAAGATAGTATATACAATAGAATGATGCCCAAGTGGTGTGTGTTGAAGTGAGGAGTATGGGGTCCTATTTATACTAGTGTTGAGGTCGGTTCCCGCCACCAAAAGTGTGCGAATCAGTCGTCATTGACTCCAGGGAGCCAAGAGGAGCCAACACATGGAAGTTGACCGCGTTTGGCGCTAGGACCAGGTCGGCCGACCCCCCTGGTTCGACCGACCTGGTCAGGGCTCCAAACGGCCCGTACTTCCTCCAGGTGGCTGCCAGGTGGGTCCCATTGACTGATATTGGTGCTACACCGTTGGATGGCCTCGGATACTTCTGTTTGTGGGCCATTTGAATCATGTGGTGCCACGTGTCATCGCCTGATTGGTTGGGATGATATTTTATAGGATTGCTCCCTATACTTTTCCTCAATTCCTGTATAAATATCTGCATACACATATTTCTCCAAGTACAAGTGGAAATAGGTCAAGTAAAAAGGTGATGTGTGTAAGAAATGATCAATCCTTCAGATAATTGAGTTATATTAATGACTGAAATTGTATATAACAGCCATCAACAGCAGAGAGATGTGATATCCCAAGAACCGCCATAAATGGTGTTCATGGTCTTCCAACGCTCATTGTCAGAGACGTCGGAATCGTCGTCGACGGTGTTGTAGACAGCTTTCAGGACCTTGATTGCTGATGCCAGCGGCTGCGGCTGCAACCAGATGGTCAACATCAGCACTCCACTGTTCCATAGCACCCTAAGGTGCCCCTGGAGGCGGTGGGTGTTGTAGGAGAGCTCACGTGTCAATGAGCGTGTGCTCAAGGTTGTTGTTCGTCGATGCAGTGATCAATGCAGATGCCCCATCTTGTCGCCCAGCATTGTTTGCCGGAACACATAGCGACTGTGGTGCCATAGTCCCTACCAGACACTGACACCCGCTGGCTGCTGCACGATGGAGGGATTGCCTCCAGCAGGTTGTTCAGCGCGATTGCAGCTGGAATATCCTGCAGCGGAATTCACCATCTTGAGATCTCAGGTCCCCGTATCCGGCGCGCCAAATGTCGAAGTGTTGCAACGACACTTCCCCCGGTACTACTAAAGTGTAGCCCGTGGAGGTTCTTATTTCGGTTGGGGCATGCAGAGATCAGGATCAAGATGGTGACATGGGAGATTTACGTGGTTCGGGCCGCCTGAGCGTAATACCCTACTCCACGGGTTGTGTGTTGTTGTATTGAGTATCACTAGAATGCGTAGTGTCTGACTTAGCTTGGATCAGCTTGTCTCGTGCGGCTCAGTCCTTTTATAGTCCAAGGACTGATCGTTACAATGCTTTCCTAGCGCGACATGTGGCCCTGACATAATTAATAGCCTAATACACTGTCTATGAGCATTAAGCATGGTTAATAGTGTGATAATGTGCCTCAATGACATTGTTACTCCTATTAACAGTTTTCTGATCATGTGTCATTCATACAACATTAATGACACGTAACCAGGTCTTGTAACTGCCGCTTTAACTGTCCTTTGAAAGTCCGTGTTGTTGGAGATCCGCCAGTGTACTCGTTGGTGGTGTAGGTCTGGAGGCTCCACACGTGGCAGCTTTGGAACTTCTCCTTGCGGGGAAGTAGCTCCAGAACCGCTATACACATGTTGGCACCAGAGCTTCCCTCTGCTGGGGGTTAGGTCCGGGGTCGTTATACACGTGTTGATTGCGGAGCTTCCCTGTATTGGGAGTTTAGCTCCGGGCTTACATTACACGTGTCAATCCCCGGAGCTACCGATATGAGGGATGCAGGACCGGTGTAGTATGACGTGTGGGGCCTGAGGAGACCTCCAACTTTGGCAGGTGGATCTCTCTTGCACTTCTTGCGGTACCGTGGGGTACCCGGTACGCAGGGTACCGACAAGTGCCAGAGCATATTTCTGCTCCAACTTTGGGCACTCTTCCTAGGAGTTGCGCGAGAAGGTTGGTCGGCCGGCCGGAAGCATCATGCGATCGTGGGTGTCAACATGGACGATCAACCAGTCCTCCCTCCAATTCTCCCACCTCCCGGCGCTGAAACGGGTGTTGTACTTGTGCGGACCCTTGCTCCACTGCTGAAGTAATAGGCTCCCAGTAGGTTAATCTTGCTCTTCACAGTCGACCTCAGCACGAAGAACTGCTGGAACACTAGCACGGGCGGGAGGACTCCCACGGTCACTCGCAAAAGTGCAAGAAGACCGCCACCACTGCAATAGAGTTCGACAACAAGTGGTGAAGCTATAGTTCAAAGACCTCCTGCAGGTCGAGCAGGAGGGATCTACAGGAAATCTAATCCCACCGTCTATCATCTTCCCAAACGAGCAGATGACTCACTAGTGTCAGGTCTTCACTCTCTATAATGCGAGGGTGGGGAAAGTTAGCAGCCATTGGAACAGCGAGAGCGAGGCAAGAACATGGCAAAGAGGTGAAGGCTTGGGTGCTCAAGGGAGAAGACGAAGGCTCAAGCGTTGGGGTGTTTGTGAGACCTATGTGTGCTGAATACATTAGTTGATACGGTAAAAGATTTAAATATTGCCAAAACACCCTTTTCATCGAGGTCCGTCTCTAGGTTCAAGCTTCGGCAAGGTCCGACGATAGGCCCGTCATGCTTTGGGTAGCTCCAGCAAGGTCTGACGATAGGTCCGGCATGCTTTGGGTAGCTCGGGCAAGGTCCAATGATAGGTCCGACATGCTTTGGGTAGCTCCGACAAGCTCCAACAATAGGTCCAACATGATTTGGGTAGCCCTGGCGAGGTCCAGCAATAGGTCTAACATGTTTTGGCTAGGTCTGACGTGAGGTCCGGCAAACATTGGCTAGGTCCGGCGCAAGCTCCGCATAGCTTTGGCTAGGTCCGGTGCAAGGTTGCAATGGTTCTGCTTTTAACTGCAATGTTTCAAACTTGCTTTTCGCTTATGGTAAGGTTTGCTTAGTATTCATTTGCTAAGTTTTTTGTTGTTTTTGGTGGTTAAGGCTGGCATTATCTTGCTATGATTGCAACATGCTTATGTGAGATGCTCACGTAAGTGTTGTGGTTTTTGAGCTAACGAGAGTCAAGTTGATGACTTGGGCTTGTAAAGGATGGTTGTTTATTCATGTGCAGGTTTTGCTTGAGGTAAATACATGGCTGGTGATGGGATCCATTGAACTAGTCTTAGGGAGAAGATGAGGTTCAACAACCAAGCTCGGGAGGAATTCTGGTTGAGTTGATCGGGAGGTCATGCAACATGTTTGGGTTAAGAACAATGCATATGAAGGTATCATGGACGTTGTTGGAAGGTGTTTGCATGTGTGCAAGGAGTGCATGGACGTGGCAACATGGTTCCAAGGTGCAATGAAGATAAGTGGATGTAAAGAATTGGCCGAAAAGGTCCAACCGGCTGGATTATGCCTCAGGCCGCGACTGAGGTGGTTAAGGTTCGATTATGGAATGTTTCGAGTTTGTTTTGGTTAGATTTCGAGTGTGTCATGAAGTTTAGTTGTTTTAGAAATGTGGGGTATGTTCCTAAGGTGTTTGGAAGTCCTAAGATTGCTTCTATCTGTGTATGAAAGAGTCTTGAGCAGTTATAGAAAGTTTTGGTTGAAACTGAGTAGGATTAGAGTCCTAGTTTGGATTGGGTTGGCCTTAGGGCTTGTTATATAAGCAAGGGAGGCCAAGGCTCGTGATAAGATGACTTTGGTCTGTTCCTCTTGTCTTTAGATCAATAAAATTCATAGTTTAAAGGAACTTTTATGCCTTGTTCATCCGACTTGTTTCAGACAAGTTTTTCTCATTGAGTTTCTGCATAGGACTATGGTGCGTTGGTGTTTTTATCATAACTTGAGTTTTAGAGATCCAATTGACGTGATTATTTTTGTATTGTCTTAAAAACTTGATTATTTATCATCTGTGAAAATTTCACGGTCATTGGATTTGTGGTTTCTGATCTACACAAGTTTCTTCGCAGTGTTGCAGATCTGTTTTTACTCAGGTAGAACAGATTGACCTTTGTTCGATCTTTCGATCATAACTTGAGTTTTTCTCGACGATTTTCTGTGACTGTTTTTGTCATGTCTTTGTGACTTGATTCTTTGTAATATATACTACTTTTGTCACAATTAAACACATTTAGATCAGTTCCACACACGGTTTTTTTCACATATTGATTTTCTGCTAAATGTTTTTTTGTTGCTTCTGCCGAAAAAATATTAAATCTACCATTCACCACCCCCTATGATAGATTTTCATGTGCTCTTCGATCCTACAATTGGTATCAGAGCCACGGTGCTCTAATATTTTTAATTTGCACGTGTTTTGACTAATAATCATGGAGAAATACTCCGCAAAACCTTGTGTGTTTAGTGGCATTGATTTTCAGGTTTGGAAGGCATGTATGGAAGCTTTCATCCAGGCGCAAGGCTTTGCAATATGGGAAAAGGTACACAAGCCTTATGACATGCCACCAAACGATCAAGTCACAGCTATAAACATGAGAGATGTCGACAACAACAACAAAGTGCGGAACTTGATCATACAAGGATTGACACAAAGTGACTTCGATCGAGTTGCACACCTTTGATCTGCGTATGATGTTTGGAAAGCTCTATGTGATTATCATGAAGGATCTAACATTATCAGGGAGGTAAGATAAGACATGTTCAATAAAGAATACATGCGCTTCGAGATGCAACCGGTGAGTCAATTGATGACCTCTTTGCTCGCTTTAACAAAATTCTCAGCAACTTGCGTAGTGTCAACGTTAATTTTTCAGATGTTGAGAATGCTAGGCAATTACTAAGTGCATTAGACATGTCAATTTGCGAGATGGAAAGTTGCATCTATTCTTGAATCCACTGTCATGAGTACACTTACATTAGATGTGCTATATTCCAAGTTAAAAACTCATGAAATTGGCATAATATCACGTAAGAACCCCAACAAGTCTCTTGCATTTGTTTCACAACATGACATGCCTAGCTCTAGTCAATCTTCATCATGTAGTACACTTGCTTTGTTGTCCTCTCTAACCCTTGAACAGATTGAAGAGTTTTTAGAGGAGGTGCTAGCACTTCTCTCTACTCAATTCTTAAAAGCATTGCAAAATGTGAGAACTAGAAGGAGAGGAAGTGTCGATTCTCAACGATGCTTTGAATGTGGTAAGACATGAAATTTTTGTACGGATTGCCATAACCTTTTAGGTCCTACTTCCCGTGGTGAAAAGCAAACAAGGACGAAGTACTCCTCTACAAACGATAAGAAGAAGAAGGGTTTTAAAGGTCGACAATTGGTGAATAGTTTTATCTCCGCAATTCAAGAACTTGGTTCGAGCGATGTGGACATCGGAAGTAACGAAGATGAAGAGAATTTGGCAAACTTGTGCTTCATGGCGGGCAACTCAAGATCAAGTATGGAGAAGGCAGAACACAATAGCCATGATAAAGAGGTATGTCCCACTTGCGAAGAAATGTTTGATGATATTTCTCGTGCCACTGTTATAGTTAAGAAAAAGGACAAAAAACTTTAGGGCAATGCTGTTAAAATTGAATTACTAGAATCTGAAATTAATCGTTTAAAATCATTGATTCCTAGTGATGATTCTTGTTCCTCATGTGAGCTTATATATGAACAATTGTCCTCTTTCAGAAGTGTGCACACCTCCACACTTGATAATATATGTGGCCAACAGGCCGTGCCGTGCCGGCGTGGCCCGAGCCCAATTGGGATCGGGCCTTAAAAACCACGGCCCGGAAAAAATCGGGTCGTATCGGGCTGGCCCACGGGCTGAAGGTCGAGGCCCAGGCACGACCTGAGTCCAGTTTAGGCATGTCAGGCCGTGCCGGACCATAAACGGGCCGTGCTAGTGCAGCCCGGCCCGCGGTCTGTTTAAGTTAAAAATACACTAAAAAATGCGAAAAAATCAGAATTTGAACCTAAACGGGTCGTGTCGGGTCGGGCCAGCCATGTTGGGCCTAAACGGCCCGTGCTTGCAAGCCCGACAGGCTGAAGATCGAGGCTCGGGCATTGACCGCACTGGGCTTTGGGCCGGCTCGGGCCCAATTTATTTTCGACGTGCCGGGTTCAGGTCCTGCTTTTTCTGCGGGCTTTCGTGTCGGCCCATTTGGCCACCTATACTTGATAAACTTGAACTTGACATTGAAAAGAATAAAAAGCTTGATGCACTTATTGAAAAAACATGAAAGATGCTAGTTGTTCGACAATTGATTTTCATTGTTCTACTTGTGATGATCTTAATAAGAAATTACTTGATGCTATGGATGAGATTTCTGCTTTGAACAATGCTTTACGTTCTCATGAAGTTAAATATTGTTCTAATTGCGAACTAAAAGGAAAAACTTCATGTTAATTCTGCCTAGGCTTGTCTAGAAACTTGATAAAATGAATAGGACACTAGCGCGGTTTTGTAACGGCAATAAAAATCTGAACATGCTGCTGGATTCATCTTAATCTTGCAATGATAATACTGGTTTAGGTTTTGATTCTCATACTCATGCTAAGGCATATCCACCTAAAATTGTAAAGTCATTAGGAAGTGGTTTGATTCAAATAGTTCCTAAACATAAAGAAGTTATTTTCAAATCTCAAGGGGTGCTGTCTCATTTAGTTTCTAATAAACATGTTGCTTGCTCATCTAGACATCAACACAAAGTTAAATTTCATTGTACCTACTGTGGTAGAGATGGTCATGTCATAGATTTTTGTTATTGACTAGCTAAACAACAGAGAAAGAAAAGAATGCAAGCTAGATCTCATAACTCTCATGTAAAATTTGTTGCACATGCTGAATCGAAAGTTAGAAACATGCAACCTGATGTAATGAGTCAAAAACATGCTGTTTTATCTCAGCTTTCGCGTGTTATTCCTACTGGATGTCGTGGGACTCAGTACTAGATTCCTAAATGCCTTTTGACTAACCCCATTATTGAGTCATCAACGTATTGTGCTTCTATGTAGGTTACATGCTTGAGGAAGGAGAACATTTGGATTGTGATTCAGGTTGCTCACGCCACATGACCGGTAACAAGGAATGCTTCTCCTCCCTCTCTTTTGTGTCATGTGTAGAGAATGTTACTTTTGCCGATAATTCTTCAACTCCTATAATTGCTAAGGGTTTAGTTAGAGTAAATAATCACTACACTTTGAAGGATATGGCACTTGTCAAAAATTTGAAATACAACTTGCTTTCTATTTCACAATTGCTAGATGAAATCTGGAAATTATTTTCACTAAAAATTGCAGCAAGGTTGTAGATTCAAATAGTGATCTCCTTTTTAACATGTCTCGGTCTGGAAGAGTTTTTAAGGCTGATTTTGATATGTCATCCTCTAAGCATAGGTGTCTAGTTGCTAATGATTCAAAAGACTTATAAATTTGGCAACGTAGACTTTGTCACGTAGGCTTTGATAATCTCACGTGTGTTAGTGCTCTTGATCGCATACGTGGGTTGCCTAAGCTTAAGGGGGACATTGTTTTTTCTTCTTGTAGGCATGCTAAGATGGTTGCAGGTTCACATGCTCCTCTCACAATGACCATGACAGCTGAACCAGAATAACTTTTGCACCTTGACACCGTAGGTCCTTCACGTGTTCAATCTTTTGGAGGTAAATAGTATGTTCTTGTGATTGTTGACGATTATTCTAGATACTCTTGGGTTTACTTTATGAAATCTAAGAATGAAGTTTTTAGTCATTTTAGAACTTTATTTCTTATATTATCAATTGATCACCCAAGATCTTTAAAAGGAATTAGAAGTGATAATGGAACCGAATTTAAAAATCAATCATTTCATCACTTTTGTGCTGAAAATGGAATAGATAATCAATTTTCTTCACCCTATGTACCACAAAAAAATGGTGTCGTAGAGAGAAAAAACAGAACCTTAGTTGAGATGGCTAAGACTATGCTTGATGAATATCAATCTCCTAGAAAATTTTGGGCTGATGCGATTGCAACCGCTTTTTATGTCTCAAATTGTGTTTTCTTGCGTGTTAAGCTAGGTAAACCCCTATATGAACTTCGATTTGGACATAAGCCTAGTGTCACTCACTTTCGGGTCTTTAGTTGTAAATGCTTTGTTAAGAAATATGGTAATCTTGATAAATTTAACCTAGATCTGTTGATGGCATGTTTCTTGGTTATTCATCTCATACTAGAGGCTACCGTGTGCTTTTACTTGATACTAACAAAATTGTGGAGACTTGTGAGGTTTCTTTTGATGAAACTAGCCCAGGTAGTATATCTAATATTGCAAGTCCGGATCCATACCCGCAGGGGGAGAGTATTTTCATCAATGAAGACGAAGAAGTGGTACTGCCGCCCAAAAATCCAGAAGCAAATGACGTTGATCACGATGTTGATTTTGCACTACTACCAGCACCAACAACTACTGCAGCTGGTACACATCATCCTCATGTCACAAGTTCTTCAATCTGTGATGAACATGAAGAAGAAGGAGCTTGTAAAGTGTGTCCCCTCCTCGTCCTCAAAAGTCAGCCTCCACAACAAATCATTGGAAGCTTGCATGAACGAGTTACAAGGTCCAGCTTTTGCGATCCTACAATTGTTTTTTTTTCAAACTCTCATGCTCATTCTGCTGTTGTTGCTTCTTTTGAACCCAAAGATATATCACACGCACTCACTAATGAATCTTGGATTATTGCCATGCAAGAAGAGTTAGAAATTTTTGAATAAAATAATGTTAGGAAACTTGTACCTCCACCTCAAGGTCACACTCTAATTGGAACTAAATGGGTGTTTAAAAATAAACAAAGTGAGGATGGAGTTGTGGATAGGAATAAGGCTAGGTTGGTTTATCAAGGTTTCACACAAGCTGAAGGTCTAGATTTTGATGAAACTTTTGCTCCTGTTGCTAGATTAGAAGCCATAAGAATTTTGTTAGCCTTTGCTGCATCTAATGGTTTCAAGTTATATCAAATGGATGTTTAAAGTTCTTTTCTTAATGGCTACATAGATGAGGTGGTTTATGTCAAGCAACCACAGGGTTTTGAAAATCCAAATTTTTCTAATCACGTTTTCAAACTATCCAAAGCCTTGTATGGTCTCAAACAGGCCCCTAGAGCATGGTACGATGGGTTAAAAACATTATTACTTGAAAAGGGGTTTACATGGGCAAGGTCGATAAATTTTTTATTGTGCTTAAGCATGGCAATGACTTGTTATTCGTTCAAGTGTATGTGGATGATATTATCTTTGGTTGCGCTTCTCATGATCTTGTGTCCAAGTTTTTAGCTATGATGAGTTCAGAATTTGAGATGAGTATGATGGGAGAACTCATGTACTTTTTGGGGCTGCAAATCAAGCAAACCAAGGAGGGTACTTTTATGCATCAAACAAAGTATACAAGAGACCTTCTTAAGCGCTTCAACATGGACAAAAGAAAGCATCTTCAGACACCAATAGGAACAACGACAACACTTGAACTTGATGAAGATGGTGACACGGTCGATCAAAAAGAATATAGAAGTATGATTGGATCCCTTTTGTACCTCACGGCATCAAGACCGGACATACAATTCAGCGTATGTCTTTGTACATGATTTCAAACTTCCCCAAGTGCTTCACATCGTCAAGCTGTCAAAAAAAATCTCATGTACTTACATGGAACATAAGAATTTGGTATTTTTCTTCCTTCTTCCTCAACCGTTACTTTGAAAGCTTTTTTGGATGCTGATTTTGGGGTTGTAGGATTGATAGGAGAAGTACTTCGGGAGCTTGTTATTTTCTTGGTAATTCACTTGTTGCTTGGTCCTCTCGAAAACAAAATTCAGTTGCACAATCCACTGTCGAACCTGAATACGTAGTTGCTGCTAGCACTTTCTCACAAATTCTTTGGATTGTTCAAACACTTAAGGACTATGGGGATGATCTAGATAGTGTTTCACAGTTTTGTGATAAGACTAGTGCCATTAGCATTGCTAAAAACCTCGTGCAACATTCCAGAACGGAGCACATTGACATTAGGTATCACTTTCTCTGTGATAATGTTGAAAAAGGAAACATTGTGTTTAACCATGTAGATACCGAACAACAATTGGCTGATATTTTTACAAAACCTTTGGATTTCACTTGTTTTTGTTTTATTCGTAGTGAAATAGGGGTTATGCATCCTCTTGGCTTAAATTGAGGGGGAGTTTTGAAACTTGGAAAGTCAATGTGTGAGTCTGAATTTAAAATAATATGAGCATAATATTTCATACATATATGACTTTGTGATTCCTTTTACATGCTGAATGTTCTTACTACATTACTCATGTTATACATTTTGTGTTGTTTGCCACGACTAGTAATTGGAATACTTACTTACACTAAATCTGGTCATGATCAAACTTACTTGCTGCTTTGAACTTGTTGCATGCTCACGAGTGCTTTTAATCATGAAGAATTAATCAAGACATCAACTCAGATGTTGAGTTTTTTTGTTCAAATAAAAAATGAGAAAAGATCAAGAGAATATGGGTGCATTGCACTTCTTCTTTTGAGATTGCTTATCATTGCACTTTGATATGAACTTGGAAGGAGTTGTGTATGACTAAAACTATGTCCTTAAGCTTCTGATTGTCAAATGACATAGGCTTGGCTTGGTTGGTTAGAATAAGGCAGATGCGACATATAATCTCTTGCGAAAATCATATGATCTGAATTTGAGCCTTGAAAAATAAAAATAAAAATAGCAACAAGTGTCTTGCTTTCAGGTTTTTGAAATAGTTAAGTTTGTGAGATCATGACTTGCTTAAATTGAAAATTACACTTGATATCTAGCATGTCTTACACTACTTTTATGTATCTCATTGATGTTATAGTGTAAGTTACTAGATAGTATGACTTGGATAAGCTTTGTCTTATATGTATATGTTATAATATGCTCATAACTATTGAAATTTCTCTTTTGAACCATGCTCGATACATTGTCAGGGGGGAATATGTATAGAAATATGTATAGGGGGAGAAAAAAATTTGAATTTTTTTCTCATTTGATTTTTGATTTTCAAAAATGGGGAGAAAATTGTTTTCAAGACTTTTCATGTGAACAAGCCAATATTCGGATTTTAAGTGGTGTTGCCAATGCATTCACCAAGCGGGAGATTGTGAGACCTATGTGTGCGGAATACATTGGTCGTTATGATACAAGTTTTGAATATTGCCAAAACACCCTTTTCATCGAGGTCCATCTCTAGGTCCGAGCTCCAGCAAGGTCCGACGATAGGTCCGGCTTGCTTTGGGTAGCTCTGGCAAGGTCTGACGATAGGTCCGGCATGCTTTGGGTAGCTCCGGTAAGGTCCAACAATAGGTCCGGCATGCTTTGGGTAGCTCCACCAAGGTCTGACGATAGGTCCGGCATGCTTTGGGTAGCTCCAGCAAGGTCCAGCAATAGGTACAACATGTTTTTGCTAGGTCCGATGTGAGGTCCGACAAACTTTGTCTAGGTCAGGCACAAGCTCCTGTTAGCTTTGGCTAGGTCCGGCGCAAGGTCCGGTTAGTTTTGGCAAGGTCCGCTGCAAGATTGTAATGGTTCTCCTTTTAACTTGCAATGTTTCAAACTTTCTTTTTGCTTATGGTAAGGTTTGCTTAGTATTCATTTGCTATGTTTTTATGTGTGCTTTGGTGGTTAAGGCTGGTATTATCTTGCTTTGTTTGCAACATGCTTATGTGAGGTGCTCACGTAAGGTGTTGTGGTTTTTGAACTAACAAGAGTCACTTCGAGGACTTGGGCTCGCAAGGATGGTTGTTTATTCATGTGCAGGTGTTGCTTGAGGTCAATACATGGCTGGTAACGGGATCCATTGAACTAGTCCTAGGGAGACGATAAGGTTCAACAACCAAGTTCGCAAGGAATTGTGGTTGAGTTGATTGGGAGGTCATGCAACATGTTTGGGTCAAGAACAATGCATATGAAGGTATCATGGATGTTGTTGGAAGGTGTTTGTACGTGCGCAAGGGGTGCATGGACATGGAAACATGTTTCCAAAGAACGATGAAGAGAAGTGGAAGTAAAAAATTCGTCGGAAAGGTCCAACCGGCTAGATTATGCCTCACGCTGCGGCTGAGGTGGTTATGGATTGATTATGGAATGTTTCGAGTTTCTTTTGGTTAGATTTTGTGTGGGTCATGAAGTTGAGTATTTTAGGAATGTGGGATACGTTCCTAAGGTGTTTGGAAGTCTTAAGATTGCTTCTATTTGTGTATGGAACAGTCTTGAGCAGTTATGGAAAGTTTCGGTTGAAACTGAGTAGGATTAGAGTCCTAGATTGGATTGGGTTGGCCTTAGGGCTGGTTATATAAGCAAAGGAGGCCAGAGCTCGTGTTAAGAAGAGTTTGGTCTGTTCCTCTTGTGTTTTTATCAATAAAATTTGTAATTTAAAGGAACTTTTGTGCCTTGTTCGTCTGACTTGTTTCAGACAAGTTTTTCTTGTCGAGTTTCTGCACAGCACTATATCTTGTTGGTGCTTTTATCATCACTTGAGTTTTACAGATCCAATTGATATGATTATTTTTGGGTTGTCTTCACAACTTGATTATCTATCATCTGTGAAAATTTCAAGGTCATTCGATTAGTGGTTTCTGATCTACACGAGTTTCTTTGCAATGTTGAGATCTGTTTTTACTCGGGTAGAACAGATTGACCTTTGTTCAATCTTTCGATCATAACTTGAGTTTTTCTCGACGGTTTTTTTGTGATTCTTATCATCGTGTCTTCATGACTTGCTTCTATATAATATACTACATTTGTCACTTTTGAACAAGTTTAGATCAGTTGCACACACTGTTTTTTAACAGATCGATTTTCTGTCGATGGTTTTTTTGTTGCTTCCGCTGAAATAGTTTTAAATCTACCATTCACCCCCTCTAGTAGCTTTTAACGTTCTCGTCGATCCTACAGTGTCAATGAGAATGGAACTACCTTTGCCCACAATGGTTTCCTTTTACTAACCCCCGTGACGCTTGGGGTGCATTGTGTGGGTCGCCTAGGCCCGGCACGCACTGCGCTACCTACAGCGCCAATGACATCGGGATCTAGGACCTCTGTCAAAAATCCTGGCCTGAGCAGTCAGCCACTCAAGAGTTTAACTAGGATGTTCCCAAGCAGGCAGGGCGGTGGAAGCGCTACGGCTGCATCGGGAACCATCGCACTTGAAGTTCCGCATCAGGCAAAGATCACGTCGCACGCCTCGTCAACAAGAGGTGGACGTGTGTCCACTGCAATAGAGGTGTGCAGCCGCTTCTACTGCTCAAGACAAAAACAAAAATGACACGTGGGAAGAGAAGGTGAAGGTCCCACCTGCGGGATCGTCGACTCCCCCGAGGTGGATCCAGGGCCACTGTTGGTACCCTCAATACCGGGTACCCCCGCGCGATGGAAGAAACGTCTAAGGACCCTGCCTCCCCGTCGACGCTAGCTTTTGAGACACCACGTGGCAAGCTCGGACCCTGTCCCTCCTCAGGTGTGGGCTCGGGTACTGCCACGTGGGAGTCGGCTCAAAACCCGGCTCCCCTGCTGAAGTTGGCTCCCAAGCTGCCAAGTGTCCTCCGCAGGGGCAGGCTCTGGTGACACCATGTGCCCAGGGGCTCCAGGCCGCCCTCCCCCGCCGAGTGGGTTTCGGAGCCGCCACGTGCCCGGTAGCGCCGGACCCTGGCTCTCCTTAGTGTTGGCCTCTAGGACTGCCACGTGGCCTACAGCATGGAGCTCGCCCTCCCCGCAGAGGCATGCTCTGATGCTACCATGTGTCCTACCTCCAGCTCTGGGCGGTAGGTCGCAGGAGTTAAGAGCGGTGTGTCCTGTCCGAGTCGCACATTGAAGGCACATGCCTTCTCTAAGCGCATGGGTGCAGCGTACGCTCCTATCAGGTGCTATTGTGACCAATCAAATCGCGGTGAAGGCGCCGCAGAGCTACCCCACGCTACTAACGGGGTAGCTTACGGTGATATGACATACAAGACATTCCTTGCCAACATCAACATCTATACTAGGCCATTGTTGACCAGCATGGCAAGACGGCGAGTCTTCAAGCCACGGTAAGAGGCGGCAGACAGCCAGAATACCCTAGATCTTGTAAGGGTTAGGATTTCACCAGGGCCACCTGTCGAGCCCCGAGCCCCACTTGCAAGGTGTCTGGCCTTGACTATAAAAGGACGTACACCAACCTATGTTAGACCATCGAATCCTCTCTCGGACACAAAAGGCTCTCTCAGACATTCACAAGCTTCCTCAAGCTCACGACACACTCAAGCAATACAAATATCACCGTCGACGTAGGGTGTTACGCTCCGACGGCCCGAACCACGTAAAACCACCGTGTCCACCATCTCTCATACGCGCAAGCTCCTCGGAGACTAGCCCCTCCTAAAAAAGAGCATCCGCGGACTGCGACTAAGCAGGCCTGGGTGAAGTGTCGTTGCTACACTTTGGTAGATCCAATGTGGCTAAGCCCCTTTAAATCAGTGGCCTCGTGTTGCCTCTTTCAAATTGGTCAGTTTAAATCAAGTTGGCCCAGCTGCTATTATTCAAAACATCCAATAGAAAAGAAAAACAGAAAATGGTTCAAACTTGGAAAATTAATATCTCCGTATAGATTTCTTCAAAATTCTCAAACAAATTTTGCTAGAACCCTATTGACCTATATATTATACTGGTACAATTTAATTGGTATGAAAAATTCTGTAATGTCCCCATAATTCTTTTAATAAAAAAATTTGGAATTTTATACTAGGTGATGTACTGCATGGAAAAATCTCAAACTTGACCCAGAATCTTCGATTAGTACCTTGGTGTTTCCAGTAAAAATTTCAACTTCATTGGAGATGTTAAATAGGTCAAACTGTGTGTTTTGCCCTATGTCCATAAAATGCCCAAAAACAACAGAAACTGTTTCAAAAAATTAGTGCAACTTGTAAAATTCATAACTTTCTATAGAAAACTTAGAAAGTGTGAATTACATTTTCGTGGGCTCCTAAAGAACAGTACTATATGAAAAAGTTACCCGTTTGTATGACAAAGCCACATAAATTAGCTGGAAATTCAAAGGAAAGAAAAGTCTTAGGGATTTACTATGTCTACGTTCTTTCTTATAAAAATCTGAAACTTTTCTAGTAAATTCTTTATAACCTTAGAGAGCTATTGTAAATATTTCATCCTCATTAGCACTACCTTACTTTGGAAGTAATTCAATAATGGCTCGCATGACACGAAGGTGTATAGTAAAAGCCCATTCAAATCTTGTCATCAACCGCTTTAGAATAAAACTCCATGATCTCTATGTTTACTAAAAAAAGATCAGAGACATTACATGAATTCCACTGTACTACATGACCATTATTTAGTGTATTAAAGTTCCACTGTGATAAACTGTTAAATTACCAATCTTATATATACACCCTCATATCGCTAGAACATGTGACAAAGAAGATGGAGGAGGAATGCCACTCGGAGGAGAAAACACAAGCATGGACTTCTGTGCAAGCAAGATTACCCGAAGCAGCACCAAGAACAAGCGATGAAAGAAATTGACTCGAAGCTCAACTCAGGAGATCAAAACATTGACTATATTGACATTTACTTATCTTGCAACTAGAGACAATCCTCGGTTTGCATTTAAGTTATTTTATAAAAAAAAATTTATAATCACATTGTTGACTAGTAATGTTTTGTGCATTACGTCCAGCTTGGATGAACACTCTACTTGCATGACCAAAGTAACCATGGGAGTGTATGGGTAGATTAAGGTTTCTTCATGTCGATAATGTCATGCTAATGACTTAGGGATAGGTGGATCAGTAGAAGTCAAGTAGTTAGAATCTACTTGTGAAAATGTAATATTTTATCGACCATAAGTCAATTAGTTGAATTCTACTTGTGAGGGGAAGTCGAGTAAAAGAAATCTACTCGTGAGATGTTACCATGAAGTTCACTTTTAAATATGAGACGTTGATGGGGATTTTTGTAGGCACTACGTAAAAAACCCAAATAGGAGACAAAGGTGGGTGACGCGCTAAAAGGAGTACGTCTTGGATAACCTTAAGAGAGATGCGCCCGCTTCAGCGAGGATCTGACATGGCTGGGTTGAACATACAAGGAGACATGTTACAATAAAGCCCGTCTCAATTACGTAGGTATCCAAGACGCGCCCTCCTCTCTGACAAACTGGAGACGTGCTTTTGTTGAGCGCGAATCATATTTTTTTCGTAACTGAGACGGACTTTCCTTGCCGTTCTTCTCCTTTCAAAATCGAGTCTGGTTCGTGTCCCATAACCACCGGTCAGGCGCGTCTCCTTTTGTTATGGAAGCGGGCTCATCTCCCATTCCCTCTATAGAGAGACGTTCTTTATATCGGTTCGTCTTGATTTTCTGTTGCCCTTCTACGACCTCCCAGCTGTGGCAGAACAAGTGGCTACCAGATCTACCCTGTTCTTGCTCTATTCTTTCCCTCTTTCATTCTATAAGTCTTGCGGTGATTATGAGGGGATCTTAAAACAAAAGGGTTAGTCCTCTCCTCCTCTCTTGTTCCTTACTATTTTTTTACCTTTAGATCTTCTTTGATTCAAGTTGTCTTTCGGTGATTACCAGTGGCTTTTAATTTCTCTGATTTAGCTCTTCTTTTCTGTACGTAGATATCGTCGGATCGAAGGATGTATGGGCCGCGCCTTTGTGATGAATATATCCAAGTGGTAGATGCATTTATCGCTTTTGCGAAGAAATACATGTTGGACAAAATTAGAGGGACTATTTGTTGTCCTTGCAAACACTGCAAGAATGAGAAGAAATATCACACAGATGAAGTGTTGAGGTCACATTTGATCACGCATGGATTCATGGTGGATTATCGATGTTGGAATAAACATGGGGAGGAGGGGCTTAATGAAGCAGAGATTAGAGATTCATATCTGGAGAGGGAGGTCCCTACCAGTGTCCAAGAAGATCACGACGAGGATGTGAACGAGCTAGATATATCATGGTTCACTGATAACAACATTGAGTTTCAGGTGCATAACATAGAGGAGATGGTATGCAATGTCGAGAGACATGGCGATGATGATTGGTACAGTAATGGTGAACTTGCAAATTACATGAAAATGATCGAAGACTCAAAGAAGCCATTGTATTATGGTTGTGCGGCTAAGTACACCAGACTGTTTGCGATGGTAAAACTTTTCCAGTTGAAGGCAAGCAACGGATAGAGTGATTGTAGTTTTAAGGAATTATTGATGCTCCTTAAGGACATGTTACCCCAAGGCAACACAGTCCTTACAACAAATTATGAGGCATAACAGATAATTTGTCCACTGGGTTTGGAGGTGGAGAAAATCGACGTGTGCAAGAATGATTGTATTTTATATCGTGGTCCTGGGTATGAAAACCTCGAGAAATGCCCTATTTGTGGAGTGGACATATTCAATCGTAGGAAAGATGACGGTGATGATGAGAACTGCAATAGAAGAAAAAGAGGGCCTAAAAAGGTGTTTTGGTACTTTCCTATCATTCCTCATTTAAAGCGTTGGTTTGCAAACAAAAAGGAGTCATAATTGTTGCGATGGCACAAAGAGAAGCATAAGCAGGATGTTGGAATGATAAGACATCCTGCGGATGTCACACAGTGGCGAAACATTGATTCACGGAATCCTGAATTTGCCATTGATTCGAGGAATATTAGGATCGAAATGAGCACCGATGGCATGAATCCTTTTTTGAACAGTAGCACACATAGCACATGACCAATTGTGCTTACAATTTTGAACCCTCCTCCTTGGTTGTGCAACAAACAAAAATATGTTATGATGTCAGGACCGATATTGGGGCCACAATAACCTGGGAATCACATCGACACTTATTTTAGGCCTCTGGTTGAAGATCTGAAGCAGTTGTGGTACAACGACGGAGTGCAGGCCTAGGATGACCACAAGCATTAGTACTTTCGCCTCAAAGCCATTTTATTTGTGACTATTATTGATTCTCCAGTGGCATGTAACTTGTCTAGATAGAGTAAGAAAGTAGGTTACGGATGTCCACATTGTTTGAGAGAAACAGACTCACAGTACTTGAGCGAGTCACGGAAAATAGTGTACATGGGACATCGATGCTACATTCCAATGAAGCACCCGTTTCAGGGTATGAAGGATAATTCCAATGGTGATACTGAGAGGAGGCATCCTTCACCTCACATCACGGGTCATGAAGTCTATGAAATGGTCAAGGATATCCATGTTGTCCTTGGTAAGCGGAAAAGGACTGGCAAAAATACTGGTGAAGATGACATGTGGAAGAAGTAATCAATTTTTGGGAGCTACTATTTTGGAAAGACTTAGACATCCATAATTCGGTTGATGTGATGCATGTTGAGAAGAATGTGTGTGAGAGCCTACTCAGAACATTGCTTAACACGGATGGGAAAACTCGGGACCATGGACATGCACAGGCAAATATAAAGAAAATGGGAATTAGGCCTGAGTTGTGGATCGATGACTCAGTAAAAGGAACGGAACTACCGACATCATGCATCACCCTTTCAAAAAACTAAAAAAAAGAGTTTTGTGGGTTCTTGAAAAAAACATTGCACATATGACCAATGAAAGTCAAATTTTCACTCAAATGGCAATATTTTCACACATTTGAGCATATATCATACAAATATCCAAATGGAAGTCAATTTTTCAATGTATTTTTCAAGAACCCACAAAACTCTTTTTTTCTTAGTTTTTCAAAAGGGTGATGCATGATGTGGGTAGTTCCATTCCTTTTACTGAGTCATCGATCCACAACTCAGGCCTAATTCCCATTTTCTTTAGATTTGCCCGTGCATGTCCATGGTCCTGAGTTTTCCCATCCCTGTTAAGTAATGTTCTAAGTAGGCTCTCACACACATTCTTCTCAACATGCATCACATCAATCGAATGATGGACGTCTAAGTCTTTCCAAAATAGTAGCTCCCAAAAATCGATTGCTTCTTGCACATGTCATCTTCGCTAGTATTTTTGCCAGTCCTTTTCCGCTTACCAAGAATGACATGGATATCCTTGACCATTTCATAGACCTCATGACCCTTGATGTGAGGTGAAGGATGCCTCCTCTTAGTGTCACCATTGAAATTATCCTTCATACCCTGAAACGGGTGCTTCATTGGAATGTAGCGTCGATGTCCCATGTACACTATTTTTCGTGACTCGCTCAAGTAATGTGAGTCTGTTTCTCTCAAACAATGTGGACATCCGTAACCTACTTTCTTACTTTGTCTAGACAAGTTACATGCCACTGGAGAATCAATAATAGTCACAAATAAAATGGCTTTGAGGCAAAAGTACTCACGCTTGTGGTCATCCCAGGCCTGCACTCCGTCGTTGTACCAGAACTGCTTCAGATCTTCAACCAGAGGCCTAAAATAAGTGTCGATGTGATTCCCAGGTTATTGTGGCCCCAATATCAGTCCTGACATCATAACATATTTTTGTTTGTTGCACAACCAAGGAGGAAGCTTCAAAATTGTAAGCACAATTGGTCATGTGCTATGTGTGCTACCGTTCAAAAAAGGATTCATGCCATCGGTGCTCATTTCGATCCTAATATCCCTCGGATCAATGGCAAATTCAGGATTTCGTGAATCAATATTTCACCATTGTGTGACATCCGCAGGATGTCTTATCATTCCAGCATCCTGCTTATGCTTCTCTTTGTGCCATCGCAACAATTCTGACTCGTTTGCAAACAACCGCTTCAAATGAGGAATGATAGGAAAGTACCAAAACACCTTTTTAGGCCCTCTTTTTCTTCTATTGCAGTTCTCGTCATCACTGTCGTCTTTCCTATGATTGAATCTGTCCACTCCACAAATAGGGCATTTCTCGAGGTTTTCATACCCAGGACCACGATATAAAATACAATAATTCTTGCACACGTCGATTTTCTCCACCTCCAAACCCAGTGGACAAATTATCTGTTATGCCTCATAATTTGTCGTAGGGACTTTGTTGCCTTGGGGTAACATGTCCTTAAGGAGCATCAACAATTCCTTAAAACTACAATCACTCCATCCGTTGCTTTCCTTCAACTGGAAAAGTTTTACCATCACAAACAATCTGATGTACTTAGCCGCACAACCATGATACAATGGCTTCTTCAAGTCTTCGATCATTTTCTTGTAATTTGCAAGTTCACCATTACTGTACCAATCATCGTCGCCATGTCTCTCGACATTGCATACCATCTCCTCTATGTTATGCACCTGAAACTCAATGTCGTTATCGGTGAACCATGATATATCTGGCTCGTTCACATCCTTGTCATGATCTTCTTGGACACTGGTAGGGACCTCCCTCTCCATATATGAATCTCTAATCTCTGCTTCATTAAGCCCCTCTTTCCCATGTTTGTTCCAACATCAATAATCCACCATGAACCCATGCGTGATCAAATGTGACCTCAACACTTCATCTGTGCGATATTTCTTCTCATTCTTGCAGTGTTTGCAAGGACAACAAATAGTCTCTTTAATTTTGTCCAACATGTATTTCTTCGCAAAAGCGATAAATGCATCTACCCCTTGGATATATTCATCGCAAAGGCGCGGCCCATACATCCAACTTTGATCCGACGACATCTACGTACAGAAAAGAAGAGCTAAATCAAAGAAATTAAAAGCCACTGGTAATCACCGCAAGACAACTTGAATCAAAGAAGATCTAAAGGTAAAAAAATAGTAAGGAACAAGAGAGGAGGAGAGGACTAACCCTTTTGTTTTAAGATCCCCACATAATCACTGTAAGACTTATAGAATGAAAGAGGGAAAGAACAGAGCAAGAACAAGGCAGATCTGGTAGCCACTTGTTCTGCCACAGCTGGGAGGTCGTAGAAGGGCAACAGAAAATCGAGACGAACCGATATAAAGAATGTCTCTCTATAGAGGGAATGGGAGACGAGCCCGCTTCCAAAACAAAAGGAGACGCGCCTGACCGATGGGTATGGGACACGAACCGGACCCGGTTATGAAAGGAGACGAATGGTAAGGAAAGTCCATCTCAGTTACGAAAAAATATGAGTCGCGCTCAATGAAAGCGCGTCTCCAGTTTGTCAGAGAGGAGGGCGCGTCTTGGATACCTAGAGACGGGCTTTATTGTAACACGTCTCCTTGTATGTTCAACCCAACCATATCAGATCCTCGCTGAAGCGGGCGCGTCTCTCTTAAGGTTATCCAAGAGGTACTCCTTTTAGCGCGTCACCCAACTTTGTCTCCTATTTGGGTTTTTTACGTAGTGCCTACAAAAATCCCCATCAACGTCTCATATTTAAAAGTGAACTTCATGGTAATATCTCACGATTAGATTTCTTTTACTCGACTTCATCTCACAAGTAGAATTCAACTATTTGACTTATGGTCGATAAAATATGACATTTTCACAAGTATATTCTAACTACTCGACTTCAACTGATCCACCTATCCCTAAGTCATTAGCACGACATCATTGACACGAAGAAACCTTAATCTACCCATACACTCCCATGGTTACTTTGGTCATGCAAGTAGAGCGTTCATCCAAGCTTGACGTAATGCACAAAACATTACTAGTCAACAATGTGATTATAAAACAAAATTTATAAAATAACTTAAATGCAAACCGGGGCTTGTCTTTGGTTGCAAGATAAGTAAATGTCAATATAGTCAATGTTTTGATCTTCTGAGTTGAGCTTCGAGTCAATTTCTTTCATCGCTTGTTCTTGGTGCTGCTTCTGGTAATCTTGCTTGCAGAGAGGTTCATGCTTGTGCTTTCTCCTCCGAGTGGCATTCCTCCTCCATCTTCTTTGTCACATGTTCTAGTGATATGAGGGTGTATATATAAGATTGGTAATTTAACAGTTAATCAAAGTGGAACTTTAATACACCAAATAATGGTTAGGTAGTACAGTGGAATTCATGTAATGTCTCTGAACGTTTTTTTAGTAAACATAGAGATCATGGAGTTTTATTCTAAAGCGGTTGATGACAAGATTTGTATGGGATTTTACTATACATCTTCATGTCATGAGAGCCATTATTGAATTACTTCCAAAGTACAGTAGTGCTTAATGAGGATGAAATATTTACAATAGCTCTCTAAGGTTATAAAGAATTTACTAGAAAAGTTTCAGATTTTTATAAGAAAGAATGTAGACATAGTAAATCCCAAAGACTTTTCTTTCCTTTGAATTTCCAGATAATTTCTGTGGCTTTGTCATACAAACGCGTAACTTTTTCATATAGTACTGTTCTTTAGGAGCCCATGAAAATGTAATTCACATTTTCTAATTTTTCTATAGAAATTTATGAATTTTACAAGTTGCACTAATTTTTTGAAACAACTTCTGTTGTTTTTAGGCATTTTATGGACATAGGGCAAAAACACACAGTTTGACCTATTTAACATCTCCAATGAAGTTGAAATTTTTACTGGAAACACCAAGGTACTAATCGAAGATTCTGGGTCAAGTTTGAGATTTTTCCATGCAGTATATCACCTAGTATAAAATTCCAAAGTTTTTTTCTTAAAAGAATTATGGGGACATTACAGAAATTTTCATACCAATTAAATTTTACCACGTAATATATAGGTCAATAGGGTTCTAGCAAAATTTGTTTGAGAATTTTGAAGAAATCTATAGGGAGATATTAATTTTCCAAGTTTGAACCATTTTCTGTTTTTCTTTTCTATTGGATGTTTTGAATAATAGCAGCTGGGCCAACTCGATTTAAACTGACCAATTTGAAAGAGGCAACACGGGGCCACTGATTTATAGGGGCTTAGCCACATTGGATCTGCCAAAGTGTAGCAACAACACTTCACTCAGGCCTGCTTAGTCGCAGCCCGCGGATGTTCTTTTTTAGGAGGGGCTAGTCTCCGAGGAGCTTGCGCGTATGAGAGATGGTGGACACGGTGGTTTTACGTGGTTCAGGCTGTCATAGCGTAACACCCTAAGTCGACGGTGAGATTTGTATTGCTTGAGTGTGTCGTGAGCTTGAGGAAGCTTGTGAATGTCTGAGAGAGCCTTTTGTGTCCGAGAGTGGATTGGATTGTCTAACATAGGTTGGTGTACGTCCTTTTATAGTCAAGGACAGACACCTTGCAAGTGGGGCTCGGGGCCCAACAGGACAGGTGGCCCTAGTGAAATCCTAACCCTTACAAGATCTTGGGTATTCTGGCTGTCTGCCGCCTCTTATCATGGCTTGAAGACTCGCCGTCTTGCCGTGCTGGTCAACAATGGCCTAGTATAGATGTTGATGTTGGCAAGGAATGTCTTGTATGTCATATCACCGTAAGCTACCCCGTTAGTAGCATGGGGTAGCTTTGCGGCGCCTTCACTGTGATTTGATTGGTCCCAATAGCACCTGATAGGACCGTACACTGCACCCATGCGCCTAGAGAAGGCGTGTGCCTTCAATGCAAGACTCGGACAGGACACACCGCTCTTAACTCCTGTGACCTACCGCCCAGAACTGGAGGTAGGACACATGGTAGCATCAGAGCATGCCTTTGCGGGGAGGTCGAGCCCCATGCTGCACGCCACGTGGCAGTCCTAGAGGCCAACTCTAAAGAGATCCCGGGTCCGGCGCTACTGGGCACGTGGCAGCTCTGAAACCCACCTCGGCGGGGGAGGGCGGCCTAGAGCCCCTGGGCATGTGGCGTCACCAGAGCCTGCTCCTGCGGAGGACACGTGGCAGCTTGGGAGCCATCTTCAGTAGGGGAGCCGGGTTTCGAGCCGAGTCCCACGTGGCAATACCCGAGCCCACACTTGAGGAGGGACAGGGTCCGAGCTTTCCACGTGGTGTCGCAAAAGCTAGCGTGGGCGGGGAGGCAGGGTCCTTAGACGTTTCTTCCATCGCGCGGGGGTACTCGGTATTGAGGGTACCAACAGTGGCCCCGGATCCACCTCGGGGTAGTCGATGATCCCGCAGGTGGGACCTTCACCTTCCCTTCCCACGTGTCATTTTTGTTTTTGTCTTGGGCAGTCGAAGCGGCTGCACACCTCTATTGCAGTGGACACACGTCCACCTCTTGTTGACGAGGCGTGTGACGTGATCTTTGCCTGATGCGGAACTTCAAGTGTGATGGTTCCCGATGCAGCCGTAGCGCTTCCACCGCCCTGCCTCCTTGGGAACAGCCTAGTTAAACTCTTGAGTGGCTGACTGCTCAGGCCAGGCTTTTTGACAGAGGGCCTAGATCCCGCTGTCATTGGAGCTGGAGGTAGCACAGCGTGTGCCGGGCCTAGGCGACCCACACAATGCGCCCCAAGCGTCACGGGGGTGAGTAAAAGGAAACCATTGCGGGCAAAGGTGGTTCCTTCCTCATTGACACCGTAGGATCGAAGAGCACGTTAAAAGCTACTAGAGGGGGTGAATGGTAGATTTAAAACTAAATCAGCGGAGGCAACAAAAAAAACCTTCGGCAAAAAATCGATCTGTTAAAAAACCGTGTGTGCAACTGATCTAAACTTGTTCAAAAGTAACAAAAGTAGTATATTATATAGGAGCAAGTCATGAAGACACGATGATAAGAATCACAAAAAAGGTCGTGGACGACGTGGCCGACAGACGTTGTGACTGCTGATGAGTCCAATGATGAAGGCGTACCTGTAGACCATAATGTGAATACAAGGCTATCCAGAATTTGTGGTCTAGCTGCTCAGGAAAGGGTGCCGCAAAACATGGAGAGATTCAATCACTTGACCAAAAATGGAAAGGATGAACTCTTTGAAAGCTCTATCCAACCATATGTTCAATATCCGGAACATAAGAAACAAAAGGGGAAGAAGCTAGCTATGAATATGATCTCTCGTGCATGGAGGACCTACAAAACTAAGCTTCACGAGTTTGCGAAGAATCATGAAACCCCCTTCCATAAGTATCCACATGTGTCAAAAGAGGATTGGACAAGATTTGTTGAAAAGTGCGAATCACAGGAATTTGCCAAGAGCAGTGAACATATGAAGTGGCTCTGATCCCAGAACGAGCTTGACCACCACCTTCGCAACACCGGTTATGCCGGTAAAAAAAAGGATTTGGGAAGAACAGGATTCAGCATTGGCCTAGCTAGGTGTTCAGAATCCATACGACATTTTTAGTGGACGGCTGAAACCATTTATGCATGCTTTTTCACAGCTGTTTGAGTCAGGCGGTATCCCCTTCTACAACCCGAGCACTGCAAACGTCGCTCAAAGAGCCTGGAACCTGAGCAGGAAAGATTCAAATGGTAAGAGGAAAAATAATTCCCTCACCAAGGCCCTACAAAGACCAGAGCAACGAGACCGTGTTCGTGGTGTTTCCAGTAAGTTGACCTAGAGGGAGTGTTTTCCAGCACACAAAATTACTTATCGGAAGCGGAAAACAGCCTCGACATCACAGGTTGACGTCGAGGAACTGAAAACATAGCTGAGAAGGGAGCTCCTAGGACACGTGAAGCAAATTTTGGATGGATCAAGTATACCAATCCCTAACGCGTTTTTCAATGATGACAAGCGTAGGAGAAGCTTTGCTTCTACAGCAGCTGGGGGTGTACAACCACAGGAGGATCTTCAGGCACCAGCGTCTGGACCTTACTTGAGACGGACATGATAGATAACTTGGCTCAGCTAACAACATGCATCCTTCTGCTAATGGTCGGAGGAATCACTCAAATGGAGGTCGGGAGAGGGCTAGTGTATCCTGATCAGACCATGCTTGACAACATTCAGGTTGACAAGGTAGACATGGTGCATGAAAATACAAAAAAAAAAACCTGGAGCTCGAAGTGCCACCGGACGATACAACGCTGACTATGCGGGATGCAGTTACTAGAAGGGTTCAGTGGAGATGGAGCCTTATTGTTGTTGACCCAGCAGCAGCAGCTTCCGCATCAACCGCTTCAA